>CM018034.1:15601799-16801799 GCA_008638375.1 Nyssa sinensis
CAAGAGATTTCCTCCATCTTGAGAATCTGCCCAATTTGTCCCTTTAGACCTTCTCTCTCAACCCTTTTTTCATCAGAGAGGGAACCCATCTGATCCTCTGTTGAAGCTTTTGTAGAGTTTTTGGGAGACATGAGGCTCTAATTTTTGTTTGAGCCGTTTCTTTGTATAAGGGGTTCACCCCCCTTGGGCGGTCTTTAATGAAAGTTTACTTATCAAAAAAGAAAAACAATAACTTAAATAACATATTACACAATCAAACAGCAATCTAACAAGTAACTTACCCATTTCTTTGTGATGCCCTAAAAATGTGGATGTATAATAATATTTCCTGAAAATAATATTTTAAACAATCAACAGCAAGTGTGTGGATTCTAACAAAAAACTTACCCATCTCTTCATGATGCTCCATAACATGCTGAGATAAAAGCTCTGCAATCCTATCCAGTTGCGCTAATCTAAGAGCAGCCTATTAAAAGAAAGAATACAGATTGATCCGTAAATAATGAATTAAATAGATATTTCAGACAAAAGAATGCTCTTTAATGAAGCACCAACACCTACTTATAAAGTGTTGATTACCCCCCCCCACCCACCCACCCACCCAAAAAAACACACGTACGCACACACAGCATGAGATACCCGAGTTCAAACTTATCCAAAAAAAAAAAACACACATATTTCAATGAAATGAGTAATAGGTTTGGAATGTAAAAATTGCCACAATAGAAATTAAATATGATCTGAAATTCTGCAAATGAAGTAATAAAATAATTAAGCAGAATAAAATGACGACATAAACTATTAGACCACCTTAGGTGATCCCACTGATCAGTAAGATCAGATTGATGTAAACCCAGGCATCTATCTTATTGCATCTTGCACAGCGGACTTCATGACCTTACCTGAGGCATTCTAATGGAAAGATAAAAAAGCCAGCCATACGTTGAATCTATAAGCATTACGTAGAACTAAAGAAAACTATTTGTACAGGCAGCTTATTGTCCAGTAAGCATTAAGACACATTGCATGTCCCTGGGTGCATGACGTGTGATGAAAGACTTAAATTTTAATGAATACAAAACTTGGGGGTTGGAGGGTCATATAAGAAAACTGAACCAGTCCACTGTTTTATGCATAATGTTTAATACCATTTTTTTTAACAGTAAAATTAGTATATTCATAAAGGTGCCAGAAGGGGGCGAACCCATAATTACAAAAAAAAAAAAGGGACTAGGCCACAAAAAATAAAGCCTTAAGTTCCCCAACAACTCTATAAAAGAATCTAGATGCACAGGAATTGTCTCCTTGAGCCAAAAAGAACATAAGGCAAAAAATGGCAGTTTTATTAAGTAAATAAGGTACACCATTATAAACAAAAGCGCCAGTAGGTGCACAACCCATGCACGAGCGAAGTATTCAAAGAACTAGAATGAGGTCCCCATCTCTATAATTAAGCTCTCCCAAAAGTATTGACAAAAGTATACAAAGAAATAAGACATCTCATTGAAACACATGAAAAGTGTCAAGTATCATCTTCTTAATCTATGAGCAAGCAACTCCAACTCTTCAAAAGTGTGCCTAGAAGGGGATGCTTCCAACCAACTCGCCGTTAGATCCTCCACTGACCTACGCTAGACCAAAAACATCCCAGAAAGGGCAGAAACAGTAGTCCAAACATCCTTAGCAACTGTAGAATGAAGAAGGAGATGATTGGTGGACTCCTCAAATCTATTATACATGCAACAAGCTTCCCTCCAAAGTATTACTTCCTAAGCTGCTAACCAGACACCTTTCCATGGAAATCCCACCCCTTAATCCCATAAATCACCCTATAGTAGGATCTAACTCCAAATCTCCCATTAGGACCTAGGTTCCATTTGATAACATCTTCCCTATCTACCCCCACCATAGTTTTAATACTGTAAATTCAAAAGGCATCCACTGAAACCAACTCCCAATCATGGAATGCCCTAAAGAAACAGGGTTTCCACGCCGGCCCAATTGTTTAAAAAGCAAACAAAATCAACATAACTCGCCCTTCTATCCAATGTTATGCATAAAAGATCCAAAAACCTGATCTCCAGCGGGGTATCTCCACACCAACCATCATATCATAATCTAACTATGTTCCTATTCCCCAATCCCTGCCACAAACCCTATATACTTTGAGATTTCTTTTGAATTTGTTTCCACAAGTTCACATGTACTACGCACCTTAGCTGAAGTCCAACCCCTAATACAAACATCATATTTTTCTTCCATAACACTCTTCTCAAAATGATCTGACTCTACCATAGCCACTTTCTCAGCAACACTTGATTAAACTGTCTAAGGGATCTCATATCGAGACCCCCACAATTTATATGGGATGCAACACCCCAAGTGTTACAAATTGCAGTAACATATACATCAATATGAAGCGAAGTCCAGAGGCCAAGTTTTAGAGACAAACTATGACTAAATGGATCTCACGGTTGGAATCTAGACGCCAACATAACCCCAAGTATTACTTGGGAAGACAACTTCTCACACCCAACAAGATGGTACTTGAACTCCTCTCCCATACCTCTCCATAGAAAGTTCCTCTAAAGTTCTTCAAAAATTTTAGCAATCAAGGCTGGAGTCGTAAAGATAGATATAAAATATATAGGTAAACTGAAAAGATACTCTTAATAAGAGTCAACTTCCCACTCTATGATAAATACTGCCTCTTCCATCTCTTAACATCTTCTCGAATCTCTGCCACAACTCAATTCCAAACTGAGGTTGATTTAAACGTTACCCTAAAAGGTAACCCCAAATAAGAAATAACAAGGATCCCACTTTACATCCAAGATTACCTTCCAAAGCATCCATGTCTTCCACCTCACCCACTAGAAAATCTTCTGATTTGGATAAATTAATGTGCAAATTGAAGACAATCTCAAAGTACATCTCAATTTATGAAGTCAGAACTACCCCACCCCACAAAAAAAAAAATGATGTCTTCACCAAACAAGATACGGGAAACTAAAATAGGGGATCCCTGCACATTGCCAATCATAAACTCCTCAAGAAGCCTCCTGCTTCTGCCTTATCAATCATTCGGCTTAACTTCCATCGCAGCATTAACAAAAGAGACGATAATGGATCTCCTTGGGAAGGTCATTATACGCTTTAGAAAGGAAAAAAAAAAGTCATAGTAGCAACCTCCTCCTCAGGGGAAGGTCACTCCAATCACACCCTATCCTCCTCTTCTTAAATGGAGGTCACCTCCAAAGCTTCAATTAGAGGTCTTCTCTCTTTGAGATCCTGATCAAAGACTCATAAAATTATAATATCCCTTGTCTAGTCTACCTATCACATCCTCTTTCCTCTGTATCAATCCACAGTCTCCGATATTATTAATCCACTTGTGAGTATTAGCCAGTTGAAGAATCTAGTATTCCAATCTCCCTCCTTAAGCCATAAAGACCTGCACTTTTTGTTCATAACTAATCTCCTCCATCAATGTAAGACTACCCATCTCCTTTTTCCTCTCTTCTCTTCTAATTATCTCTTTTGAAGTTAAGCCCTCCATTCCCTTCCTTCAGTCCAAATCCTTACAATTGGTTTGCTTAAGTAGGAGGGAAAATAGATGAGAGGATAACATTAATTATGAGGACAATGAAAGAGGACAGTGTAATCTCTCCCTTTCATGTTTGGAGAACTAGTGATTGAAAAGAAAGAAAATGATAGTGCAATCTCCTTATCTTGTTTGGAAAAAATAGAGCAGAATCAGCAGATAAGAAAAGGAATTGAGTGTTTAATTTTTTTTTTGTTAGTAAAGAAATTTCATTAACAAGCCCGAGATGGGCAAAAGATTAACAAATGGCCTGGAAACATTAACAGCTAAGGCCTCCCAAAAAATTAACAAAAGAATCTATACCAAGAGTAAACCATTCCACATCCCAAAAGTAAAGTAAATATAAAATTCTATCTTTCAACCTATTAAGGGAATTAACCTTCCCTTCAAAAATCCTATTGTTCCTTTCACACCATAAACTCCAAAAGATGCATAAGGGAATGAGGCGCCAAACTTTCTTCATGTCGAAAGCAACCCGGGAACCATGCCACACCTTCAACACCTCTCTCACCGGCCATGGCATAGCCCAAAGATGCCCACAAAGCACAAGAAAGAGTTTCCATACATCTCTAGCAATTACGCAATGAACAAAGAGATGGTTGACACTCTCCACCCCCTCCATGCACATCACACATATATTGGCCAAGAGGACTCCTCTTTTTTGCAAATTAACAAAAGTCATAATAGATCCCCCACCATACGGGCCACACAAAAAAAGCCACCTTAGAGGGGGCCTTGGTCTTCCAAATCGCCTTTCAAGGATAGGAATTCACTTGTTTTAAAAAATAAAGACAAAATGAGTAATTACAAACTTCCTAATTCTTTGCCTCCATCTCCTCCCACTTATGGAAGGAGAGCAAAATGAGCTTTTAAGCCTCTCCCTCCCTCTTCTTTCTTTTCCTTCCTTATTTTAAAAACCAAACATGAAATGTCTCCTTCCTTCCCCCTTCTCTTTCTTTCCAATTCCTTCAATCTAAACTGAATATTTAATTTGTGACAAAGACCCTTTTCACATCCAGAATACCAAAAACCTCGCTATTCCACTTCTTCAAATCATTTTTAAGGAGAAGCAATTTCTTGGCAAAAACAAAATTCAATTATCCCCTCAATGTCATATCCCTACCACACACTCCTTTATCATATCAATATTAAAATCCCTGCATTGCCGAAGAGATACTCACACACCCAAGCCTCTCCCTTAGATGTCTAATGATATTAAAATCTCCTCCAATACAGCACATTTTTTTGCCATCTACTCCAGTCATCCCCCAATTCCTCCCAAACATCTAGCCTCCATGAGTCAAGCATCGACCCATAAACCCCATAGAACACCCATTGGAAATTATCCTCCACATTAGAGAAAAGACGAGAAGAGTACAAAATGACCCTTTCATCAAGTTTACTAACAACACTCTTGTCGTAAAACAAAAGTTATCCCCCCCTGTTGTTCCCTCCGCATCCAAAGTAACCTAGTCCTATCATCCTACCTCCTCCTGCACTCCAAAAGCACTTGGACATAATACTCATTTCCATTTCTTGAATACATATAATGTCAACTTAGAAATTCACACAAACGGGCTTAATCACGTTTCTTTTGTACAGGTCATTCATATCTTGGACATTTCAAGATATAACTCAAAGACTAGTGGAAAAACACTATGGAGACACCACCCCCTACTCCTGTTGCTGCCCTCTAATCCTTTCATCATAATTCACCGAGCATAATAACCCCTTCGGTTCCCTCACCCGTCTACCCTACTTTCCTTCTTCAAGTCCATCTTAACCTACATACTCCATTTCCTGTCAGTGCCTTCAAAAAATCAATAAGCAATGTCTTCAGATCCTACATAAGTGACCACTGAAAAACCACTAATGAGAATTGTTTTTAGATGGCAGTTTTTTTATAATACCATGATGCCATATTGTTGACAATTCTGATCATAAATAAATAAATAAACACATATAATGACAAAAGAAACACAACAGACAAGTTTTAAATGAAGCATGAAGGACCCATCCCATTTCCTTGGGAGATCTAAAGCCCCAGTAGAGAAGCAAGAATTCAAAAAAAAAAAAAAAATTCGGTAGAACAGAGAGGATGAAAAAAGAGACTGAAAAATACCTTTTCCTCAAAATAAGCAAGCTCATTTTCTTCAGATGGAATATGCTCTAAAATATGTCTCACTGGATCAAATTCCTACATACAGGAAATTCCAGCAGCTTTAGTCATCATCTCAGCTCAGAATTTAAACTAAAAATAAAAAATATATAAAAACCCAACTGCTTATGTTCAGAACGGAGCAGAAATGGTGTATGCTTATAAATCACAATACTACTACCATCTAATGTATGCCTATGTAGTTAAATATGTAACAGACAAGGCTCTGTGAATATCCAGGAGCCTATGAGTAGAAAGAAAGCTATACAATAGATAGAAACTTGCAACCAAAAACTTGCTGAAGCAACAAGTCCACAAGAAGTCAATGACATATCTGATTCTAGAAGTATATTCCACCAGCTCAGCACCTGAAGGAGTGATGAACCCTTTCAAGAAGACACTATCCAACTCATAAATTTTATCAGGTAAAACTCACTAATGCGGGAAAAAAACACTAATGAACATGGTTATGGGCTTTCTTTATATCCAACTTCCAAATGAGACCTAGATCTCTACTGCTCAACCTCAAATCAATGCATTCATCAGTCACAGGAACTACATCCAAAATCTGTTGGCTACCAACAAAGCATTCTAAGATTGATATAGAACTTGGCCAACCAACTTCTTTAATCGATTCACTGATGTTTAGCCAAAATCTTCTAAAAGTCTCACGCTAGACTAATTAGCCTAAAGTACCTCAACTCTGTAGCTCCTCCTTTAGTCATTTCATGACCAGAGCTGAAGAATCGTGCATGGTAAAGGGCTTTTTTTGCTTCAGATAGGGGGGCTGCTGGTCAAGGGATTTCTCACCTTCTTTTCACTGAAGATACCATTATATTTTGTGATGCCAAGACTCGTCAGTTGAAGTTCATCCAGTGCATCCTCCTTTGTTTTGAGGCGGTATCAAGCCTTAGAATCACTCTTGCAAAGAGTGAAATTATCCAAATGGGGGAGGTTAGGAGAATTGGGGAGTTGGCAAGTTCTGGGGTGTACGATGGGTTCTTTTCCTGCAACTTACTTCGGTCTGCCTTTGGAAGCTTCAGCGAAATCTTGCAGTTTATGGGATCCGGTGGTGGACAGGTTCCAAAGGCACTTGGAGGGATGGAAAGGTCAGTACTTCTCAAATGGGGCAAAGTTACATAGATTAAAAAGTACCCTTGTAAACCTTCCAATTTACTTCATGTCTCTTTTCCCATTGCCCTCCACGGTGGGGGGGAGGGTTGAGAAAATTCAAAGGGACTTTTTCTGGGGCAGCAGTGGGGAGGCGAGGAGATTACACTTGGTGGATTGGAAGAAAGTCACAAAGCCTCTTTATTCAAGAGGTTTAGGGTTGAGAGCTGTGAAAACTTTCAATAGGGCTTTGTTGGGCAAGCGGTTGTGGAGGTTCGGGGTGTAGGATTATGCATTGTGGAGGGGGATTACATCCTCCAAGTACAGCTGCGAGGAAGGGTGTTGGTTCTCGATCACGGTGGAGGGGCAGTTGGGGTGTGGTTTATGGAAACTTATTCAGAAAGGGATGAGTGATTCTAAAAATTGTATAGGGTGGGAGGTCGGCAGGGGCCAGTAGAGTTAAATTTTGGAAGGATCGGTGGTATGGTGAGAAAACACTGCAGGATAAATTCCCCAATCTGTTCTGGCTAGCTAGATGCAAGGAAGCTTCGGTGAGGGACTGCTGTGACAGGGGTGGGGAGAGAGTGGATTTGGAGCCCAAAGTTTGAAGAGATTTTTTTTTTGACTGGGAAATGGAGTAAGTTGGCAGGTTGCTATCCTTTCTTCAGAATTTCAGGTTAGTGGATGATAAAGAAGATGCCGTGGTTTGGAGAAAGACAGCAGGCCCCTTTTCAGTTAAATCTTATTACAGGGTGCTGGTGAAGGAAGACGTCTCTCTTTTTCCTTGGAGCCAAATATGGCAGTCAAAGGCTCCTACGAAGGCTGCCTTTTTTTGCCTCAGAAGCCTCATGGGGTGCCATTTTGACCTTGGATAACTTGCAAAGCAGAGGTTTCTGTTTGGCCAATAGATGTTGCATGTGCATGGCAGTAGAGGAGACAGTCAACCACCTTCTTCTTCACTGTTCTTATACGAGGGATTTTTTGCTATCTTTATTCGGTATGGCATGGCATCTGCCTGCTTCAATGAAAGATCTTCTGTGGGGCTGGTCCAGCGGTTGTGTGAGGAAGGAGATCAAAGCTATTTGGAAGATGGCTCCAATTTGTTTGCTATGGTGCATATGGACTCTGGAGAGAACAAAAAAGATGCATTTTCAAACAGGAGTCCTAACAAGTCCTTGTTTTTTTAAATGATAGTTTTTGCGAATGTTTGTTTTTTGGGCAAAAGACACCCTTCCTATAAGTGTTATACCTACAGTTGATTTTGTGGGATCTCTAGGTCCTTCACAAATTCTGTCTTTGGTTGTATATGGGCTCACCCCCCTTGGGCCCCTTTTCGAATGCATACCATTAGTTATCAAATAAAAAAAAAAATTAAACCTTCCACGGACCACAGCCATTACATAATATTATATAATTGTTCACAAAGAGAAGGTGGGAGTGTGTTGGGCACGATCTCGAACCATGGTAAGGTGTTGTCAATTTCAACGATACCAACTCCTGTTGGCCTCAGCTTAGCACTTCTTTAGCTATAATCAATTTCATGATTAACTGACTCCTTCCAAATTTCAGAAAATTTTACCAGCAATATCATTCTTTATATATAGATGAGTAGAAAAGTTCAAAAAAAATAGTGAGACTCTAAATGCGACTACAACTAGTAATGGAGCTATTACAGGTAATAGAAAACATTACCACTCTTTGCACCAAATAAACCACTAGATCATCTGAATTAATAACTTATAAAATGATCAAAATATCAATAAATCAAAAGAAAGTAGAAAACCAGCATGCCCTCAAGATTAAACCAATTTGATAATACCACCAAGCGCTAGCTCGAGTGGTATCTCCTCCACTTCCCAAAAGGAGGTAATTGTTCAAGTCCCAAATGGGACCAATAAATATCGGTCTTAGTGAACCAAAATATAAAAATAAAATAAAATAAAATATAAACCCAAATGATAATTACAAGGAAGTAAAACCTCTTCATAGAATTCTTCCTCCAACTCCTCCACTACTTGACCATGGGGCCTGCTTCCATATATTGAACTCAATTCTTCAGAGCTTGATGAGAGACTATGCCTCTGATGTGGAGGAAGTCCAGCAAGAGCACGAGCAATGGCTGCTGCTGCTGCTGCTCGCGCTGGGACCTGCAAGAAAAGTAAACTACATCTGAATCAAATTTGTAAAGTTACACCAAAACGCTAATGGAAAATATCAACATTGAGGAGGTACATACAAAATATTAAACTCGTCTCTGATCCACCAAGCAGCTAGCTCAAGGAGACAATACTGGATTTGGGTACAATTTTTCTTCTATTTTTTTCCAATTCCATTCTAACTTAAAATAAAGAAGATGTGAGGAGATATAGGCGAAGTGTAAATGAGAAGTGTAGTCATCAAAGCATCTCATCAGGCCTAGAGAGTGGGCCTAGCTTAATAAAATAGAATTCCTGATTTATTAGTGATCATGGTTTTAAATATCGGCCGTTACGTAACCTGTTTTGAATCCTCCGATTCTGTTACATACCGATATATCGATGTGTAAAAAATTCACAGGCATAACGGCCGATACCGTTACGTAACGGCCGTTACAAACCGATATGTAACGGTATCGGCCGATACGTAACAATAATGGTACATTTTTCTATTTTTCTCTATTCAAAGGGCTAAAAAACATATTTTTGGCCATAGATCCGGTGATTTAAATTTATCAAACACAAGATTTGGAACTATGGATATGGTCAAAGTGTTTAGTAAGTCCTAGAATTATATCTAATTATTTATTGCCACAAACTTAAAAGTAAAATGTCATCTTATTAGATTTAGTAGATGTTGCTTAAAAATGAATGAATCTTATCACTAGGGCCTAGGCTACTTCTATAAAAAAAAAAAATATTCTAAAAATTATTTATTTACTATTTTTGTTTTTGTATTAATATTTTTGCTCTAAAATCATATAAAGATATCTTGGATTTTTTTAAACTTGAGTATTGTAATATGATTAATCACATTTATATTTTTTGTTATTTTTGCTAAATTATGTATTTATTTGGCTTTAAGTCCATTAGTTAAAAATTAATATTCACTTATAGTATATTCTTTATCTATGTTGTATTTTATTTTTTTATATTTTCTAAAATTACTTATTATTACATTTTTAATTATTAGTAGTCATAATCAGTCATAATAGATTGTACTTTCTTCTTACTTTAATATAAAACCAATATAAAGTTCTATGCAAAAAGTAATTTTTTTCATAGGAACTATAAAAATGACTAAAAATAATTAAAAACATTAAAAAAGTAAAAAATTGGAACAAAACCATGCATATCAATAACTTTTAAGGGATTTTCTAATGATTACAAAAAATTCAAGCATGCGGCTCCCGTTTCCCGTTACATATCAACCGATACTCCCGATACCGTTACACTGCTATCGCGACCATTACATGTCCCGATACCGCGATTTAAAACCATGTTAGTGATGCAAATGCACAAGGAAGATTCAGAAAATACTATTAAGGAAAAATCCAAATTCGAGAGCTAATATTGTTATTTGGCAAGGTTCTAATAAAGAACCTGCTTACTAGATTAATTAGCTCTAAGTTATATTGCTATTTTTTTATGTAAGAGGTATTGTCTTGGTATTTTCAGCTGTAGAGTGGGCAGCATGTTGGCCTTTTAATTGTAGGCTTATTTATGTAATATGAGTAAGATTTAGATGTACTAGATTTTACAATAGGCCCAAGTTTTTGAGGCAAACTTTGTCACATTTTTTCATCTGTGGAGTGAGCAGTATGTTGGCCTTTTAATTGTGGGCTTATTGTAATTTGGGTAAGATTTAGATGTACTAGATTTTACAATAGGTCCAAGTCTTTGAGTCAAACTTGGCCTCCAAGGTGGGGGCTTATTTATGTAATCTGGGTCAGATTTAGAAGTCAACTGGATTTTAAAATGGGCTCAAATGTCCTGAGTCAAACTTGGCCTCCAACATCCTACACCTCCAAGTTTTAATTGCCTGTAAAAAGAGTTGTATTACCCTTATTTTGGTTATGGCATAAGAAATATTTTACAGCCAATTATTTTTGACATGTGATGCATCTCTCCTTAACTGTAAGTACCTAAAAACCTAGATATGATTGTTTGGGGAGATAGAAAGGCGAAACAGGTAAGGGAGACTCACAGCAAAACAAGAGAGGTAATCTGATAAAGAGATCTCTGCAAGAAAGCTGCAGAGGAAGTTGAAGAATCTGACATTTACAATGAACTATGAGGGGAAAAAAGTGGGAGTGGGGGGGCAGAAAGAAGGGAGGGAACTGGACCAGCTGGTTTTGTTGGGGAATTAATGATGCCAAAGTCCTTGTCTTCAAATGTTAGGGGTCCAATGATCAAAATTTTCGTTCCGAAGTATTGTTTCAGTCACTCAAAAAACGGAAACGTTTCGGAAACATCATGGAACAATGAAAAAAATTAAAATGTGTAGAAATACTTAGAAACATAAAATAAAAGATATGAATATGTGAAGATAAATATTATAATTAATTAATTGAAAATGTTTTAGGTTACACCTTTATTCACACAAGAAAATACTAGGGTGAAATTTAAATAAAAAAAAAAGTAATGTAAATTAGTTATAAATACCAAATAACTCTTTTACTAATTAACAACCAGTATACAAAATTTGGAGCTAATTTATTATCTAATATGAAATTATTATATATACTTTATAAAATATGTGAAATCATTATATCCCCAAATAATTGGAATAAGACTTTGTTGAGTTGATTTGAGTTGTACGTGAAATTATTATAATTAAATACAATATCATAACATAATAAACATATATTATGTAATATCCACGAATTAGAAAATTTGACACAAGTTACATATCAAATAATAAGTAAAATAAATAGAAATTTAAGCCTATTATAATTAATAACTAAGTATTAATATAAATTATTTACCTATTTTTATTTCTACAACAACTTTTTCATGTATCCTATATTTAGAAAAAAAATAGAAATATTTTCTTGTAATTTTGAGTCTTAATCTTTCAATCTCCTCATTTATTTGAAAAACAAATAGATATTATTATTTACCAACTTCTAAAATTATTGTTAATACAAAGAAATGTTTCTACTGTTTCGATATGTTTCCACTAGTTTCAGTATGTTTTCATAGAATCAACTTTGTCTCCGTAGAAACATGTAAATTTCGGTATTCCACTAGTATTTCATTTCGGTTCACTGCGAAACGGAAACGTTTCAACCATTTCGATGGAAAAGAAACAAAATTTTGATCCTTGTAGGGGTCGTAACGACTTGAACAAACAAATGGTATTGAAGGGTGCTTTGAAGGAGTGGAAGCCAGTGTTGGTCTGTTTGCATGAGACAAAAATGCAGGAAATTTCAGTTGGTATTTAAAAAGTTTACGGAGTAGTAGGTGGGTAGATTAGAGGTTCCTGCTAACTAGGGGCACAACTGAGGGGTATCATAACGTTGTGGGACACAAGGAAGATGATTGGTTTGGAACATTGAGAGGGTAATAACTCTGTCCTGCAAATTAAAAATGGTGGATGGGAATTTTGAGTTGGTATATACAAGGGACTACGGGCCAAATTTGAAGACTGAAAGGGGTTTTTTTTTGGGATGCACTTCAGTTGGCTGCTAGTAGAGGAGCCAAGTATTGAGTGGTTGAGGGTGATTTTAACGTGGTTAGATATCATACAGAGAGTAGAGGTGGTAGCCATCTTTCGATGAGCATGCAGGACTATTCTTCTTTCTTTAATGATCAGCATTGGTGGATCATCCGTTGGAGGGGGAAAGATGTACTTGGGTTAGTGACCAGAACAATCCGGCCTTGTCTAGATTGGACCATTTTCTCATCTCTTCAGAATGGGAAAATAAGTCTCCTAGCACCACACGGTCATGTTGTCCTAAGCCTGTTTGCGATCATATGCCGATTATGATAGAGGGCAGATTTGAGAACATGTGGTTACACACTCCAGGGAAAGGGAAAGGGTGGTTGATTGGTGGCGGGGGTACATGTGTACAACATAAGGAGATATCAGAGCTATGTAATGGCCAAAAACTAAAGTTGCTTAAGGCAGATTTAAAGCTCTGGAATGAGGAGGAGTTTAGAAATGTGAAGGCAAGGAAAGAAAGACTGCTGCTGGAAATTCATCAGTTGGATAGGAAGGAGCAGGAAACCTATAGAAGGTTGAGAAAAGGATTCAAAGGGAGGGGCTGGAAATTCATCAGTTGGATAGGAAGGAGCAGGAAACCAATAGAAGGTTGAGAAAAGGATTCAAAGGGAGGGATTGAAAGGAGATTTGGGGGGAGTGCTTAAAATGGAAGAGATCTCTTGGAGACAAAATTAAAGAGCTCTTTGGCTAAAAGAAGTGGATAGAAACAATAGGTTCTTTCATAGGGTTGCCAAAAGCTCACAAAAGAAAGAACAAAATTAGAATGGTAAAGATTGGAGAGAGGCTTCTTTGAGAAGTCGAACAAGTTAGGGAGGGCATTGCAGGGTTCTATCAAGAATTGTACACGGAGACGTGATTGGAGGCCAGATTTGGAAGAGCTGGAGTTTAGTTCCAATTCGGAGGAGGATGACAAGAGATTAGAAAGTCGTTTAAAGAAGAGGAGATTGTTACAGCCTTGAAGACTTAAGATGGTGATATGGCTCCAGGTCTGAATGGGTTTACTTTAGTTTTTTTGAGCACTGCTGGAGAGTGATTGGAGAGGATGTAATAGCGGTGTTTGCTAGCTTCTATGAGTCTTGTGGCTTTGAGAAAATCTCAAACACTTTGTTCATTGTTTTGATCCCAAGGAGGAAGTAGTCGGAGAATATTCGAGACTTTAGACCCATTCACTTGATGGGAAGTATATACAAGCTAATGGTTAAGGTACACTTTTAACGGGAGAAAACTTAAAGAAAAAAGGTTTCAACTTAGCTAATCAGTGTGTAATGTGCAAGAGTAAGGAAGAAATAGGGGAGCATTTGCTTCTTCATTGTGAGGTGGCATGTGATGTATGTCAACTCTTGTTCTCTCTTTTTGGTTGCGGACAGTGATAGAATTTCTTAGAACTTGGAGAGGCAGTTGTAGAAAGCAAAGTGTCTATAAGATTTGAGATAATGCCCCACTTTGTCTATTTTGGTGTATACGGAAAGAAAGAAACTGAATAATTTTTGAACTTATAGAGTCAAAGTCATTTTTTTAAACATTTTGTATGTATGGGTTGTGGAGTCTTTTATTCCCTCAGTGGATATTTTTGTAGAGATTTTAGGTGATATGAGACTCTAATTTTGTTGAGTCTCCTTTATATAAATGGATGTGCCCCCCTTGAGCACTCTATAATACTAAGTTACTCTTATCAAAAAAAAAAAAAAAGGATAATCATATTTTTCAAAATTGGTTTAAGGTGGACGACAGGTGGGAGGAAGAAGAGGAGGGAGAGGGTGTGGAGGATAACTCCTACTTGTTTTTTTTTTGGTGCATGTGGAGGGAAATGATCGCCATTTTCTTGAAGGAGAGTCAATGTCTATTTGTAGATTCAAAGATCGTTTTTTGATAATTTTATACTTTTGGATTTTTGAGGCATAACTCTCAAATGTTTATAGTTTTGTAAATTTTTTGAAAAATATGAAGTTCTAGTTTTATTTGAGTATCTTTTTTTGTACATGGGTTGCTATCCCTTTTGGCATTATTAATGCAATTCCACTTACTTATCAAAAAAAAAAAAAATCAAAATTGATGTATACTCTTCAATCTAAGTGAATAGTCCAAACACACCATTTGTATATCCAATTAGTAATGTACCTACTTTCATTTAACTCGGTCTCCTATATGTAATGTTCCCTCACTTAAATCTAGGTATTCCACCGATCAAAAAGAATCTAGGTAATTCCAGAAAACAATCATGCAATTCCACACTAATTAAGAACATTAATTGTCATGTAAGTTCAATAAACCTCAAGGAGTATTACAGTGACACATGAGCTGCCAATTTTCAGACTATGTGCCTCACCCGAAACATAACCAGATGAAATTATTAACAAATGAATCCAATCTACCTATCAATTGTGCAGTATCACTAAAGAAACCTGATTTCCAATTAAATCACCATAAAAATCAATATCTCTAATCAAACCCAAATAAATACTAATTAACATGAAACTAATTCTGACCAGAATGTATCAGTTCCTCTTAAGTTCACTAGCTCAGATTATTCTCCTAACCAAGTACAATAATAACTTAACCTAAATTACTAATATATATTCATATTTATATAACCCATGTCAATATTAATCAACTTAAATAAGCTAATTTAAATCAAAATCCATTATTCCACGTTAGTTCACTAACTCAATTTAATAGCCTGAGAAAAATTATATTACTCAATTAAGCTAATTTATTAATATATATATATATGATAATTGATATGTTTATACATATATATATGTGTGTAAGACATATATATTCTGCGGGGATAATTACCTCGGGACGATCGGAAGTGGAAGGAAGAAGGCCGAGAGATCTGGCGGAGCGAACTGAGCTGAGAATCTTCTCTCCGACCTTCGAGAAATCCATCCCTCCCCCTTGGAAAAAGAGCAACGAAGCAAAAAACAGAACCCTAGTGCCCTCGAAACCCTCGCTCAAGTCGCCATTGAATGCGAATGGACTCAACGGAAACGGAGGCGGATTTGACTGCATTTCAAATCAGAGATCCCAAATCAAGCCATTGAGACCTCATGTTCTGAAGCTTCGTTGTTCGATTAATTGTTGGTTGTTGCTGAGATCAGATCGGATTGGTACACTGGGTTTGAGAGAGCGATGAGATCAGAGATATGTTATAAGTCTGGTCGCTGTCTGTATCTGTTCGCTTGGTGGAATTTTCGTTTGATTACTTTAATTGCTTCAAAGACTTCGTAGCTCCCACTGGCCGCTACATGTCATATGCTAGCGAGTGCCATGAGCATGAGAAGCTGGGTGTGGACTTCCCTCTCCCAAGTCTTGTCTCGCCCGATTGGAAAGTCATAAGTGTACCCATTATATTGTTATGGTACAGTTAGGCCATTCTCGGCCATATCTCAAATTTTTATAAATATTTTATTTGGGAAGTCGACTAGTTTATCAAGAGATTCAATCATAAGTTCCATAAAGTAATTAATTAGCGCAAATTCTAATTCAAAATATTTTAATTTAAAAAATTTTATTTTGTTAACAAAAATGTCATTTCTTGCAAAAAAATACTGAGGAAACTTTTTCTACCCAACATGCTCCAACGATGCCATATCATCACTTTTTTTATTTTTAAAATTTTAAGATTAAATAACTTATAATATATAAGTCAAATTTCATAAAAAAAAATTATATATTTAGACTCTAATAATTGAAATCTATTAAACAAGATTCCATATTACATAAGAAATTTTGTATAAAAAAATCATCTTTTGTCAACAGAGAATTTTATTTGTCCACTGAACATAGATAGAGAAATGTCTATGTCCCAGAACAAGGAAAATTTGAGAAATTCATTCAACAAAAAAAAATATTACACATATGTTTAACAATACATCGAACAATTTTTATTCATTAGAAAAGTGGTAATGCTCTAACATTGACAAAGCAAAAAATAAATTAAAAATTCTATCAAAAAACTCCTATATTTTCATATTCAAACAGAGAAATTTGAAAATTTTCTTAAATAAAAAAAAAGTATTACACATACTTTTAACAATGTATTAAACAACTTTAGAAACAATGAGATATATTTTCAAGATTTTCAATATTCTAAGATACTCAATATGCATTCAAACTCCCCCTTAACACATTAACTCGTGAAATAGATTATGGAACTTATAAAACTCAGTCAAAATATGTGCAAATATCAATGAATTCAATATAGTGTTGAATGATCTGACCCACAATAAGTACAAACAACTATAATGAATCAATCTTGGTGATTTTAGACCATTATTCCATTACTGTATCTCCCTTGAAAATTACCAAAGTTAACAATTGTAACAGATAAATGCATTGGCATTCTTCAAGGTGGCTTTCACACCATTAGGTAGGCAGCTAGATTTCAGAGGTACGCCCCTCTGAATGTTATACACACTAACCTAAAGGTAGCCCTTTCCTTGAACAACAAAAATAAAATAAAAGGCAGTATGGCATAGTGCCAAGATTTGGTCTCATACTTTTTCAAATCAACCCAAAATAATTCTTCTAGCCATGGACTTATTGAAAGTAGAACATAAAACTGTTTTGAATCCTTAGTTCTATAAGAAACATCATAATAACTAATGTAGCATGATAAGATACTGAGTGAATGTGAAATAGAAAAGTATGAAGACAACTGAATAAAAAAGACTAAATATGAAACATGAAAGAAATTAAATAATATATAGCATAGTCTCCGATACTCAGTTTAGATTAAAAAAAGATAAGGAATAGGATATCACATTCAAATGCAATTAAATAAAAAGAAAATATTTTTGGTTTTTTTTGAAACAAAATAAAAAAAGAAATTATAATTCTAAAAATAACTAAAATAAATCCCTAACTAAAAGCCAATGATCTAAGAATTAGATGAGAACTTCAAAAGTGGTCTAGACTATTGGTAGAACACACAACTACTCGATAGAGAAAATACCTATAGATTTCCTAAGATTCTTGAAACTAACGCCATCTAAAGGTTTTGTGAAAATGTCAGCCAATTGGTGTTCAGTCGAAACATATTGCAAAGATATGACATTCTTTTCTACAAGTTCTCTAATGAAATGATGTCGAATGTCTATATTCGTTGTCCTAGAGTGTTGAATAGGATTTTTAGAGATATTTATTCCACTCAAGTTATCACAATATTTTGTCATAGTGTCAATAAGAACTCCATAATCCTTCAAAATCTATCTCATCCACAATAGTTGTGCACAACAACTACCTACAGCAATATACACTGCCTCAAATGTGGAAAGAGAAATAGAATTTTGCTTCTTACCATGCCAAGATACTAATGAATTCCCCAGGTAGAAACAACCACCAGAAGTGCTCTTCCGGTTATCAATGTTCCCAGCCTAATCTACATCAAAATATGCAACTAATGTAGCATTAGTATCAAAGGAATATCAAATGCCATAACCAAAAGTCACACTCATATATCTAACAATCCTCTTAACAACAATCAAACGTGACTCTTTAGGGCTAGACTAAAAATGTGCATAGAAACCAACACTAAAAACAATATTAGGTCTACTAAAAGTAAGGTAAATTAAACTACCTATCATACTCCTATAAAGTGTGGGATCAACTTCCTTGCCTGTGGTGTCTTTACTAAGCTTTGTACTAATACTCATCAGAATTCTAGTGTGCTTAACATTTTCCAAGCCAAATCTCATCATTAATTACTTGACATATTTTGTTTGAGAGATAAAGATGTTATCTCTCATTTGTTTAACTTGGAGTCTTGAGAAGAAATTTAGATCACCAATCATACTCATCTCAAAACCTACTCTCATCTCCTCCGCAAAGTCATGAGTATGCCTGGCACTTTATGGAACCAAGACTATGTCATTAACACAAACTTGAGCAATCACAAAGTCCTTTTCCATCATTCCTTAAAAATATTGTCTTATTAGCTCCCCCTCTTGAAAAACCCTTTTCAAGAAGGTAAGAAGATATCCTTTTATAAAAAGCTCAAGGAGCTTGCTTTAACCCATACAAGGCTTTCTTAAGTCGATAGACATGACTAGGACTTTGTGGATCCTCAAACCCCCTAGGTTGTTCCATATAAACATCCTCCTTAAAAATACCATGTTGAAAGGCACTCTTTAAATCCATTTGATAAAACTTGAACTTTAAATGACATGTTATAGCTAGAAGTAATTTCACACTTTCTAGGCTAGCAACAGGAGCAAAAGTCCCATCAAAGTCTATACCTTCAACCTAGGTATAACCTTAAGTAACCAACCTAACTTTGTTTCTAACAATAACACCATTTTTATACAATTTATTCTTATAAATCCACTTGATGCCAATTACATTACAATCTTTAGGTCTTATGACTAATTTTCAAATATCAAGATTTGTGAATTAACTCCTCTTGCATAACAAGAATCTAATTACCATGAAGGAGAGTTTCTTTCACATTTTTGGGTTTAACTTGAGATGTGAAGTAATGAAAACTTAATTCACTATCAATTTGTGCTTTTGTCGTGACCTCACTCTTAGGATTTCCAGTTATGGTAGAGGGATCATAAGCTTTTTCAACCCAAGTTAGAGTACTTTTTTCATTGATTGATGAAGTACTCTTTTTAATCTCTAATCCGTTATCCTTATTTTCATAAATGGGCTCATCGAGGATAATTAGATCATTATGATCTCTTAGGATGTCTACCTTTTTATCATTATCAGTCACTACATTGATAGACTTTATAACAACCATTTTTCTATGATTATACACTACAAAAGCTCTACTGTTAGTGGAATATCCTAAGAAGATCTCGTCATGTCCCTGAATTTTCATAAACCCGGGGAGTGAATGAAATGAATTAAGAAAAAGAAATAAAAGACAACTTAATAGATTTAGTTGATTACACGTTTAGTTCCTCATGTTTCCCCTAAATTTAAGAATGAAAAAAAAATTGCTACTAAACTTACCCAAGATAGGTTTTAATTGCCAATCAAATATCTTCCCCAACTAATAGTCACAATTAGTCTAAGTCATGTTCAAGTATGGCCTCCAAGGTAGACCCAAAATGTCTCTAAATATACCTTGGAACAATGGCCCAAATGGGTCCCAACTGTCCTAAGACATAGGCCAAGAATAGGTCAAAAAATCTACTAAAATTTGTCTAAGGAAGTGGCCAAACATGACCCGTGAGAGTAGGCCAAACATGGCCCAATAGGGTGGCCAAACATGGCCCAATATGATGGCCAAATATGGCTCAAAAAGGTGACCAGAGGTTGGTTTTAAGGGGCTGTCAGACTGGTGCGCATGGGGGGCAAGGCAACAAGCTGGCAAGGCGTGGACGCGCATACGCGCATGCTGAGGGCAGGTTGGCAGGCGCACGGGCGCACGGCAGGGGCTGGTCTGATGAGGCTGTTTTCCTGCAGGTTTACTGTAACGACTGCGACTGAATTTCTCTATCCAGGCAACTAATTTTCTCTGTTTTCCAAATTTTTTGCCAAAGTGTTACAAGCTACTTTTTTTTCCCCATTTTTAGCCTATTTCTTCAAATTTTTAACCCCCTATTTTTGGCACTTTTTTCACCTATAATTTAGGGTGTTTTACACACCTAATTAACCTTTTAATTTCACAAAATTTTAGCATGGTTTTCTTTATTTTCTAAGTCTTTTCCACCTGATATTCCACAACACAATCCATCATTTCTCAACTAGCAACCCAAATGCATCATTTAATCCAACTAAACATTTATACATTTCTTTAAACACACATCCACCATACATACACATATACTTTAAACTTAAATATTACGAAATTTATGCTCATTACAATTTTTAGGGCATTGCCCATTGTTTTCATACTATATAAGGTTTTTACAATTTAATATACATGTCTTAGGGCTTATGCCGTCATACATACAAAAATATGCCTCAAGGGCCAAATATGCTTCAAAATCTAATTCCTCCCTCCGTGCTCCGATGACTTCATCGAGTCCTCAAGTATCGGGAGCCTCATCTGAAATATGATATCCCATAAATGGGTCAGCACGACTACTGGTATGACATGATGCTAATGCAAGGAACAAAGTTAAGACGTGGCATGTGTAAGTGTACATTTACAAGTCATAACCCTCTAATCCTCAATGCTATGCAATGTCAATATGCATGATATACACATGCAACTTTATGCCACACCCATGTCTCACTTCATGGCCCTTCCCTGTTGGAACGCGAATCTATGTCTCGTTTCACGGTCCGTGCCCAGTTGGATTGCGAGTACCAATGGTCAATTTTAGATTTTTCACCGCAGGATCTACACCCTCATAATGCATAGCACCAATATGCTCAACCCACACTATGTTTCCAAAGGTTCACACCATGCCAATATGCCTTGATTTTTCTATGCAATCTCAATGAGGCGTTTTATCAAATACTTGGTATACACCTTAAATCATGCATCATTCATGAAGTAAACTATAACTTTCAAATTCCCAAGACTTCTTCCATATGAACATATGATATATACAATCAATTTGAACCCATGCTCAAGTTGCATGTTCACAATCTTACCAATTCTCAAAGAACACATAATTACACAAAGCATCAATGCATTAAACAACCATATCTCCCAAAACACAAGGTTTGTCCACATGAATATAAGCCACATGTAATAATTTAAACACATATACAAGGTACATCTTCATCATTGTAACAAATTCTCAAAGAACTCAAATAACACACAAGTATACAAACAACCAACTCTAGGTTTTCAAAGAAATTACATCCTAAGTGACTTTGTAATAGCAAATAAACATACAAATCATTCAATCAACTTATAAAAAAGGCAAGAAAACTTAAATCTATTCCTAACTTAGCAAGATATCATACCTAAAAGGGTTTTTCTCAACCGTAAGGAGTTGTGCTCACTATGTAGCAGAACCAACTGGTGAGAATGTAGTCCTTGACGTGGGGAATAACTTCCTAGAAGGAAGTCTTGTGAGAATCCTAGCCTAGAGGTGTGTTTTGGTGGCTTGAAACTTGCAAAACCCTAGGTTTTCTTCACTTTTCTCTCCATGCACAACTTTTGCTTCTTCTCAGAACAAATTTTGAGATTTTTATCTCAAAGGGGTTGTATTTATACTGAAGGGGCTAAGGGGCAAAAAGACTCATTTGCCCTTAATGAGTTCAGGACCTCGTTACACTACAAACCGTCCCGAAACGCCTCAATTCAACATTTTGCTTTAGCCAAAGTTCTTAGAATTATTTTAAATGAAAATTTTTCAATAAATTTATTTTTGCCTATTGGCAGCCTTGGCCGGACCCACCCAGGCCACCTGGAATGTCCTTTATGGTCCACTTTTCAAATTGACTCCGATTAGGCTCAAATTTTTACAAGAGGTATATTTTAACATTATAAACATATTTCTCTTCTATGGTACACTCAAATTATGCTTCTAAATATAACTTATGCCTAAATGATGCATGTAAAACGTCTTATCAGTAAACAATGCATGAATAGTGCCCTACCGGCAAAAATGAAAAATTTACCCTGAATTTTTCATATCTCTACAAATCTAATTGTCACTCTTTTCATCAAATTTACCTAAGTTCTCTCGATCTCTTAAAATGTAGCAATGACTACCAAAGACTTTAAAGTATTTAAGGCTAGGCTTCTTACCTAGTCACAACTCATACGGAGTCTGACTCGAAACCAGGTTGAAGATATACCCTATTGATCGTATGACAAGCTGCACTAACTACTTATGCCCAAAATATTTTTGGTACAAACATACCAATAAGCATGGCTCTTGCTATATCTTGAATGACTCTATTCTTTATTTCAATAACCCTATTCTGCTAAGGCATTTTTAGAGGTCAAAATTCATGTTTATGCTAATATTATCACAATAATCTATCATAAGGGATTGCTCAAATTCAGTGCCATGATCACTCCTAACCCTAGTGATTATGTAACCCTTCTCATTTTGGATTCGTTGACAAATCCTAATGACAATATTATAAACATCCGTTTTTTCTTTAAGAAAATCTATAAAAGAAAATTTAGAGAAATCATTTACCATGACTAGGATAGATCTCTTACCGCCTATACTTTTAGTGTGAGTAGGATCCATCAAGTCCATATGAATTAGTTCCAATGGTCTTGACGTGATAGAGATGTAGACTTCTTATGTGATACTTCTAGTTTACTTGGCTTTTTGACATATACCACATATAAATGTAGAAGTATTTCTTAGTTTTGGTAAACCACGAACTAGGTCTTTATTAGATCATATATTCAAATCTTTTATGTTTAAATGACTTAATTTCTCATGCCACAAGTTACATGATTACGCCCAAAGAATAACGCGATAGTTGTAGTGTAGCTTTGGGGTGTCGATTCCATAGAGAGACAAAATTAAAAGAATAATAGAAATAATTTCGAAACTAAAGAAAATATTAGATGATTTATGAGAAAAAAATATAAAAAGTGATTTTAATTGCAAATAAAATTAAACAAAGTGATTCACGAGAAAAAGTATTCAAATTAACGAATAGTAGAGTGTTGGGAATCCCTTGCACATATCCGATATTTTTAATTCACTGATAACTCAATCGAGAATTTAATTCCAAAAATCTCAATCAGAAGATATAGAATTATAACCCAAAATTAAACCAAATGTAACCCTTTGAAAAATCATTTATCATTTTTAAATCACACAAATTATTATTCACATTGAAAGAACCCAACGACGACAATATACCTAGGGAGTAATATTGTAGCAAAGAATTAAATCAATATAAATGATCAGTTGTTTCAAAATAATCAAAACATTAATCTATTCAATAGAAAAAGCATGACTGAATCTATAAACAGACTAAACCCTTTAATTATTCGGAGAATAAAACCCAACAATAAATTGCGAATGATAACCAAAGAATTTTAATAAATAAAAATCACGTACATGAATCAAAAATAAATTAAAAATATCATCTAGTGTGCAAGTTCATCCCTTACCCTACTTGAAAATTTAGTTACCCTATGACGGACAACATAAATCTTAAGCAAAAAGAATCCATGAAGTAACCGGTAGCCATTTTTTTCTCTGCGTCGCACTGCTCTGCCGCAGCTCTGGTTCCTTTCTGTTTTTCAATCAATCGTAGGACTCCCCCTCTTGTTTCTTTTTTTTTTTTTCTTTTTTAAAATGCCAGCCGCACGGACGGCCTGCTCTGGATTAGCCGCGTCCTAAAGCCCACTTCTCACGCCACAAGCCCACGCTTTGCTTTCAATGCTTCAACACCGGGCCCCACAATACAGCCAAGCTGCACCTTTCTTTTATTCTTAGTTTTCTTTCTTTGGTCTCTACCGCACAACCTCTCTAGCGCCATGGGCCCCACAGCCGCTTCAGTGCCTCACGCCTTGTCGCCGCACCAAGCCTGCTTCTTCTTTTTGTTCCACGCCGCACCGCACCACATCGCACAGCCAAGGCCCAATTAATCCAGCCCAGTGCACAGCACAAAGTGCCTCACTTCTCATGCCCAACGCCTGGGCCCATCGCGCCGTACTCTCTTTCTTTTCATTTTTCTTTTCTTTTGGATCTTTCCTTGCGCAGGCCCAGCAGGCGCGCCCTATAACGTCTTTTTCTTTTGCTTTTCATCTTCTCAAGCTAAGATGCAGCGCCTCCTGTAGCTTTTTTATTTTTCTGTCAACTTGATGTTTCTTTGCCTTGCTCATTTTTGGCCTCTTTGCTTCAGTGTCCTGCAACCTAACAAATAATAAAATATTTGAGATTTAAAATATTATAAAACAATACTCAAACATGTCTCACTATAAATAAAAATTAAATTAAATAATATCAACTATCATCTAACATTTATATTCACATTCTAGCAATTTAATATAATAATAGGGTATTTAGAGTGCACTTTTGCGCACTCATCACACCCCTAACTTGCTCATTGCTAGTCCCTAGCAATTTCCATGCAAAAATGGCAAAAGAGACCAAAGAAGATCATACACAGAAGGCATCTAATCACACTTTTCAGATTTGCATATCAAAGCAATTTCAGGAATTCATTAACCTTATAACAATCAATCCACTTATAGCAATTCGCAGAGTGTGTGTGTGCTCCAAACCATATCCGTCTAACCACAAACCACGACACATGCAACATCAAGAATATCTCAAGCAAAAGGTTCAACTCCATATCTCACGGGTATAAAAGTGTTTCATGTAGGGGTTCTCTCTATGGAGTTGACAAGGGGTATACACGTTCAATGAAAAATTAGGCAATTATGCACAAGCAACAAGCAAACATTGATCTTATGATAGACGCATTAACAAATGAGACTTCCACCACTCTTTCCACAGGCTTACTTAGGATCAGAATGATCAACATAAAAAGGTTGTAACGTGGCTTCGGTTAGAGGCCATATGAAGAAAAGGCTAAAGAGGATTCAAAAACTTCCAAGTACATACTAAGAGAATTTTCTTAAAAATTATAGCAAACCAAACTTCTCACTTGATGTACTCTTCAACTTTTCAGATCACTGAACAATAATACTTCTCCTTTTTCTTTTTCTTTTTTTTTTTGAATCTTGACTTTGATGCTCACTCAATTGAACACTCTGCACTTGTACTCTTTCTTTTTCTTTTTTCTTTTTTCTTTTTCAATTCAACACAAAAGAAAAGAAATGCAAATTCCACACTTAGTACACACTTGGAAGCAAAAAGGGTAGGAAAATTAAGGTATAGGCTATACTCCAATGTAGAGAAGTATGGATGATGTGGGCACATGAAAAAAACTATATGTGTTTGTTGGCTCAAAGTTGGCTACTAAGGGTCTATGATGAGAAGGCTTAGCTTGAAAGACTCAAACGTTAATCCTAAGTTGACCTTCGTCATATCCCAAGTATACCCGCCTTCATGCCACCAACCTTGTCATTCTTGACAGACACCAAAGTCCAGATATTGCCTAATTTGTTAGACATGTCTTCAAGAGTTTCTTTCAATTCCTCAGCCTTTTTCAACTCAAGTTCAAGATGGTGAACTTTAGCTTGGAATCAGTTTTTTTAGACTTAGTAGGGTCAAGCTCCTTTTTCAAATTATTAATCTCCACAACTAAGGAATTTTGCTCCTACTCAACTTCTTTGGGCTTCTCAAGTAGAGTTTCTCTATGAGCTTTAAGCTGACTTATGAGTGCATCAATTTCAACACTTGCACTTTTATCTTTTTCAACCAATTTCAATTTGGCTATAAGCTTGAGATTTGCTTTCTTGAATTTAAGTGATTCTTCATTCAATTGATCATATGCTGCATGTATATTATGATCACCTTCTCAATCACTCTCACTCTTTGAGGAATTTTCACTATCAGAGTTTTGTTTACTCACATCATGGGTGTGTGAACTCTTAGTATTATTTATGGTGGTTGTAAAGGCTAAGAACTATTGTTGTTCTTCTTCTTTGTAAAGATTTGAAAAATCAAGATAAATTTTTTGTTTTTACCGGTAGGGCACTATTCATGCACTAATTGTCGGTAAGGTACTATACATGCATCATTTAAACATAAGTCATATTTAAAAGCATAATTTGAGTATGCCATAGAAGGGAAATATGCTTAGAATGCTAAAATACACCTCATTTGCTAATTAGAGCCTAATCGGAGATAGTTTGAAAAATGGACCAAAAAGGTCATCCCGGGTGGACTTAGCCGCACCCGCCAACAGGAAAAAATAATTTTTTTTGAAAAAATATTATTTAAAATGATTTTAAGAACTTTAATTAAAGTATAATATCGAATTGAGGCGTTTCGGGACGAGTTGTAGTGTAATGGGATCCCGTGACTCATTAAGGGCAAAAGAGTCTTTTTACTCCTTAGCCTCCTTGAATATAAATACAGCATTTGAGACTTAAAATTCTCATAATTGGTCTAAGAATATACAGTAGGTCGTGCTTGGAGAGAAAATGTGAGGAAAACTTAGGTTTTTTAACTTTCTACCTTTCAAAACCCATCTCTAGCCTTGGAATTTCACAAGACTCCATTTTGGGAAGTAGTTCCCCACGTCAAGGGCTACGTTCTTACCGATTGGTTTGGCTACACAATGAGAAAAGATCCCTAGGGTTGAGAAAAATCCTTTTAGCTATGATATTTTGCTAAGTAAAAAATAGAGTTAAGTTTAGTAGTGTTTTTATAAGTTAATTGTATGACTTACGTGCTTACTTATTGTTAGAAAACCACCTAGCATATAGTTACTTTGAAAACCTAGGGTTGGTACCTTATGTATGTGTGTGTTCTTTGGGAATTTAGTGAAATGATGAACATGTAATATGAGTATATGTATAATTCATTACATTGACAAAGTCTTATAGTTTGAAAGTTATGATGTACTCAATGTATTGGTACTTTGTGCACTTGTGTAATATTTGAAAATTTGGTAAGGTTGTGAATATGTAACATGTTTATATGTATGATTCATTGGATTATATGCTATATTCATGTCGACAAAGTTTTATGGTTTAAAAGTTATAGTTTGCTTTATGATTAATGCATTATTTAAGGCATACTCCATGGGTTTGAAAAATGTCTCATTGAAATTGCATAAAAAAATTAAGGCATCTTGGCACACTTGAATCTTTAGAAACATGACGTGTGTTGAGCACTTTGGTGCTACGCATTATAAGGGTATAGATCCTGTGGTGAAAAACCCAAAATTGGCCATTGGTACTCGCAATCCAACGGGGACAGACCGTGAAGCGAGACATATGATTGGTACTTGCGTTCCAACAGGGAAAGACCGTGAAGCGATACATGGGTGTGACATAGAGTTGTATGTGTGTGTCACGCATATTGCTATTGCATAGCATTGAGTGATTAGAGGGTTTATAATTTACAAATGTACACTTTGCATATGCCACGCCTTACCTTTGTTCTCTATTTTAGCATTATGTCATACAAGCCGTCGTGCTTACCCTATATGGGATTATATATTACAGATGAGGCTCCCGGCACTTGAGACTTGATAAAGTCTTGAAATATAGGGGGAGAAGTGGACTTTGAAGAATATATTGCCCTTGGGGCATATTTTTGGTGTATAAAAGCATTAAGTCCTATGAAATTTATTGTATGTTTAAAACTTAGACCTTGTGTAAGCTATGAACTAAATATTGTGTTGGATAGAATGTGACTGAGTATTGAATGTATATAAGGAGTATGAAGCTCTATGTAGTTACTTATTTTTTAAAATATGTTAGTGAATGTTATAACTATACAATTGTATGAATAATTGTTTCATTAAGTGTTGTGTTGGTGTTGAGGAGGATGATGAGGATGAATGTGATGAAGAAAATAAGTTAATGAACAAAGGAGACCATGTTAAAATATTTTGGATTAAAAAGAGTTGTTGGGTGTGTAAAATTCCCATAAATGAATAGAAAAAGTGCCAAAAAGTGGGGTTAAAAACCTTGAGGAAGTAGGTTAAAAATTGAAAAAATAAGCTTGCAACACTTTGAAAAAAAATTCAGAAAAGGGGGAAAACAGCTTGCAACAAATACACTGTTGCTATAGTAGCACAGCCCAGGCCAGCCCCTCACGTGCACGCTCGCGCGCTTGTTGCCCACGCGCGCCCACTGCCTACATGACACCCCCTTGCGCGTTTGCGCCCAGCCCTTGTGCTCCTAGTGCCCTATACCCCGCCACCAACTTTGGTCACTTGCCTTGGGCCATGTTTGGCCAACCCCTAGACCATGTTGGCCCAACCCCTTGGGCCATGTTTGGCCACCCTTTTGAGCCATGTTTGGCCACCTTTATGGGCCATGTTTGGCCACCTCCTTAAATAACTTTTGGTGGACTTTTTGACCTATTCTTGGCCTATGTCCTAGGGCATTTGGGGCCATTTAGGCCATTGTTCCAAGCCATATTTAGAGACATTTTGGGCTATCTTAGAGACCATGCTTGAACATGACTTAGACTAATTTTGACTATTGGTTGGGGGAGATATTTGATTGGCATTTGAAACTCATCTTGGGTAAGTCTAGTAGCAAATTTTCATTCTTAATTTTGGGGAAACACAGAAAAATAAACGTGTAATCAACTAAATTCATTTAATTACCTTTAATTAATTCCTTTTAGTTCATTTTCACTCACTCCTCAGGTTTTGAAAATTCGGAGCGTGACATTCTTCCACTTTACTACCTTCTTTTTCCTTATTTTCTTCATTATGTCATCATTTGTCAAGGTTGAAGTCATTAGCCTAGAATTACTATTTCCCTTATTTCTCTTTTTATTAGGACAATCAGCACCAATATGGCCATACTTATGACAATCATAGCATTTTATAAGAGATTGGCCAAATGATTGATTTGAAGACTTTTTCCTATCACTGCCAGATGAAGATTTTCCTCTTGAGTTATTTGAGTTAGAAGTAGACTTTTTTATGAACTCCCTTGATTGGAGGAGTTGGTTCTTCTACTTTTCAAGAATCTATTGAATCTTTTGAAAAATAAGGCTATCTCATCATCATTGAGAGGTGTAGACTTAGTGTCTTGATCCTCTTTAGATTTTTCTTAAACAAATTTTAAGGCTAAGCTTTTCTATCTCTTAGATTATTTGTATGTCAACTCATAGGTTTGGAGTGAACCTACCAAGTCATCTATTTTCACAGAGTCTACATCTTTACTCTCTCCTATAGTAATGACTTTGCGTGCAATAAAAAATCAGTGAGATGCAAAAATTAAAGCAATTAAGCAATAATGAAAGTAAGAACAAATACGCTGATTTTTGTTGACGAGAAAACCGTCACAAATCAACTATATCTCTTTTGGAAAACCTTGGGGCGCTGACCCAGATGCCCTGAATCCGCTGGAAAAGCTTTAATGATTATAGATACGACAGACACAATGACTTAGTCCTTCAAGTTTTGTTCTTGTATTAAATTTCCTCAAACTCGAATCCATAAGCACTCTTCGAGTAGACATCCATTTCAAATCCACAAACGAAAAATCTTAATCACAGTTGTGAATCTACACGCAACCTTGAACTCTACCGATTGCATACAACTTGAAATCCAAAAACTTGGACTATAATGATGAAGAATAATGTATGGTAGGGTTCTCAAATCAATAGGCCATGGATGTGTAAAACATGAATATGCCTAATCAATAGCTTTTAGAAGTCGAAGAATAAAAATATTGCAGCATAAAGCACATGGACTACAAGACTGTTATCACAAAGCTGGCTTATGCTAATTAGATTGGCTTTAAGACCATCAACATAAAGCACATTGTCTAGTTTAGGAAATCCTTATATATGAATTGAACCTTCTCTAAAACACTAAACCTACTTCCATCACCAAAAGTGACAGCCCTTCTATTATGATTCTGTAGGTGAGAAAATAGAGACTTATCACCAGTCATGTGCCTAGAACACCCAATGTCGAAATACCATTGTGTAGTATTTTATGCACTTAAGGCAGTGTGAATAACAAGACAATTCAACCTATTTTTTCTAACCCAGACTTGTCTAACTTTTTTGGGAGGATTAGATTTATGCTCTTAAGTTTTAGGTTGATTCTTCTTATCATTAGTTCTAGTTTTAGATTTATTTTGAGACGTGGTAAAATTTTCCAATTTATAGAGTTTTGGGGCTAAACTCTGGGATTTCTAAACTAAAATGTTCAATTGTTGCTTCATGATTGACAACTCTGATTTTGGCACTATTCATGCACTGTTTATTGGTAGGGCGCTATACATGCATCATACACGAATAATTCATGTTTAAGAGTATAATTTGAGTATGACATAGAAGAGAAACATGCTTAGAATGTTCAAATACACCTACTATAAAAATATGAGCCTAATCGAAGAGAGTTTGAAAAATGGACCATAAAGGGCATTCCGGGTGGCCTGGGTGGAACCGGGCAAACCCACCCGTAGGCGAAAATAAATTTTTTAGAAAATTTTTATTTAAAATAATTTTAAAACTTTGGCTAAAGCAGAATATCGAATTGAGGCGTTTCGGGATGGGTTGTAGTGTAACGGGATCCAGGATTCATTAAGGGCAAAATGATCATTTTTCCCTTAGCCCCTTTACTATAAATAGAACCCCTTAGTAATAAAAATTCATTATTTGGTCTAAGAATACAGCAGCAGCTCGTGCATGGGAGAAAAGTGAAGAAAAACCTAGGGTTTTCCAAGTTTTTCAAGCCACCAAAACATATTTATAGGCTAGGATTCTCACAAGGCTTCCTTCTAGGAAGTTGTTCCCCACATCAAGGGCTACATTCTCACTGATTGGTTCGGTTGCACAACGAGTACAACTCCCTAGGGTTGAGAAAAACCCTTTTAGGTATGATATCTTGCTAAGTTAGGAATAGATTTAAGTTTCTTTGCCCTTTTTATAAGTTGATTGAGTGATTTAGATATTTATTTGTTATTTGAAAGTCACTTAAGATGTAGTTGCTTTGGAAACCTAGAGTTGGTTGTTTGTGTACTTGTGTGTTTTTTGAGTTCTTTGAGAATTTGTTACAATGATGAAGATGTAACTTGAATATATGTTTAAATTATTACATGTTGGCTTATGTTCATGTGGCTAGACCTTGTGTTTTGGAAGATATGGTTGTTTAATGCATTGATGCTTTGTGTAATTATGTGTTTTTTGAGAATTGGTAAGATTGTGAATATGTAACTTGAGCATGGGTTTAAATTGGTTGTATATAACATGTGTTCATGTGGAAGAAGTCTTGGGATTTGAAAGTTATAGTTTACTTCATGAATGATGCATGATTTAAGGTGTATACCAAGTATTTGATAAAACACCTCATTGAGATTGCATAGAAAAATCAAGGCATATCGGCATATGGTGATTCTTTGAAAACATTGTGTGGGTTGAGCACTTGGTGCTATGCATTACGAAGGTGTAGATCCTGTGGTGAAAAATCTAAAATTGGCCATTAGTACTCGTGGGTTGACGGGGACAGACCGTAAAGCGGGACATACTACAATACTCGCGGGCTGACGGGGAAGGACCGTGAAGCGAGACGTGTGTGACATAAAGTTGCATGTGTGTGTCATGTATATTGACATTGCATAGAATTGGGGGATTGGAGGGTTATAGCTTCTAAATGTACACTTGTACATGCCACGCCTTAAATCTTGTTCCTTGCATTAGCATTATGTCATACCAGCAATTGAGTTGACCCCTCGTGGGATATCATATTACAGATGAGGCTTTTGGTACTTGAGAGTTGAAGAATGGAGGGGACATGGGCCATGGAGGATATTTGGCCCTTGGGGCATATTTTGAGTTGTATAAGGGCATAAGCCCTAAGCCATATGAAATAAACTTGTGAAAATTTTGTATATTACGAAAACAATAGGCAAGACCTTATATTTGTAATGAACATGAAGTTTGTAACATTTAAATTTCAAGTATATGAGTAGATATGGTAGTTTGTATATTTAAATGATGTATGTTTAATTTCTATGAAATTGTAGCCAACGAGTGAGGATGGAATGTATAAATCCTTATTTATATGAAGTATTATGAATATTAGGTGGGAAAAGACTTAGAAAATAAAGGGGACTATGTTAAAATTTTGTGAAATTAAAAGATTTGTTAGGTGTGTAAAACACCCTTTAAATAGGTAGGAAATGTGTCAAAAATGGGGGGTTAAAAACCTTGAAGAAATGGGCTAAAAATGGAAAAAAAGTAACCTTCAAAACTTTGGAAATTTTTTTTACAAAACAGAAAAAATCAGTGCAGCAAACAAAGAAATTCAACTGCAGTAAATACATTGTTGCTATAGTGTTTTTGTAGAACAGCCCCCTGGTCGACCCCCTAGCGGCACGCCCAGCCGCCTACCGCGCGCCTGTACTGCTGCCAGCCTGCCCCTGCTCCCTCTCACGCCCATGCGTGTGCTTGCCTGCTGCCTTGTCCCTGTGTGCCCAGCCTGACAGCCCCTTGACACCACCCCTTGGCCACCCTTTTGGGTCATGTTTGGGTACTCTTTTGGGCCATGTTTGGCCACCCTATTGGGCCATGTTTGGCTACTTTCATGAGCCATGTTTGGCCACTTCTTTAGACCAATTTTGGTAGACCTTTTGACCTATTCTTGGCCCATGCCTTAGGGCATTTGGGGCCCATTTGGGCCATTATTCCAAGGCATTTTTAGAGATATTTTGGGGCTATTTTGGAAGCCATTTTTGAACATGACTTAAACTATTTTGAATATTAATTGGGAGGGATGTTTGAGTGACATTAGTAGACCATTTTAGTTAAGTCAAATAGCAAGTCTTCATTTCTAATTTTGGGAAAACATGGGGGAATGAATGCATAATCAACTAAATCCACCTTAATGGCCTTTCATTTACTTTTCTTATTTCATATCACTCATTCCCCGAGTTTGTGGAAATTCGAGGCGTGACACATTTGGAATTTGGTGATTTTTGCCCTTCTTAGCTTCTTTACAATATTGTATTATATGACCATCAGCCTTATAATAAGTGTAATAACAAAATTTCGGTTGTGGTGCTTCTGTAGGTTTTTTAGCAAGAGGGACAAATTTAACATACTTAAGTGGAGCCGTTTGATTTTGATTGGTCACAATGGGCCTTTTGGATCGTTAAATATGTTATACCCCATACCAAGCTTGTTATTCTTGATAGACACCAAATTCAACATATTGTCTAATTTGTTAGACATGTCTTCAAGAGTACCTTTCAATTTCTTAGCCTTTTTTAACTTAAGTTCAAGTTGGTGAACTTTAGCTTGGAGATTAGTCTTTTCAGACTTGGTAGAGTCAAGCACATTTTTTAAATTATTAATCTCCACAACTTATGTAGAGATTGGAAAAATCAGGGTAAACTTTTCATTTTTGCCGATAGGGCACTATTCATGCACTGTTTGCCGGTAGGACGTTGTACATGCATCATTTAGGCATAAGTCATGTTTAGGAGCATAATTTGAGTATGACATAGAAGAGAAACATGCTTAGAACGTTAAAATACACCTCTTTTGAGAATTTGAGCCTAATCAGAGATAGTTTGAAAAATGGACCATAAAGGGCATCCCGGGTGGGTCCGGTTGAAACCGCCAACAGGAGAAAATATTTTTTTTGGAAAAAATTTATTTAAAATAATTTTAAGAACTTTGGCTAAAGAAGAATGTCGAATTGAGGCGTTTCAGGATGGGTTGTAGTGTAACGGGTCCCGAACTCATTAAGGACAAAATGGTCATTTTACTCCTTGACTCCTTTACTATAAATAGGACCCCTTAGAAATAAAAATCTCAAAATTTGTTCTGAGAAGAAGCAAAAGCCGTGCATGGAGAGAAAAGTGAAGAAAACCTAGGGTTTCCAAGTTTCAAGCCACTAAAACTCATATCTAGGTTAGGATTCTCACAAGGTTTCTTTCTAGGAAGTTGTTCCCCACGTCAAGGACTACATTCTCACCAATTGATTTGGCTGCACAGCGAACACAACTCACTAGGGTTGAGAAAAACCCTTTTAGGTATGATATTTTGTTAAGTTAGGAATAGAGTTAACTTTCTTTACATTTTTATAAGTTGATTAAGTGATTTATATGTTTACTTGTTGTTAGAAAGTCACTTAGGAGGTAGTTGCATTGAAAACCTAGATTGGTATGTCACGACCCGAAACCCACCCTGTGCAGATCTCGGATCGCGACCGCCGCCTTCAGGCTCGGGAGCCTTTGGGCGAGGCGAGACATAAGCAACAGTATCGGATGGCGGTGCGGCCTGTGATTGCGGAAGCGTGAAAAAAAAACTTTTTCTTTTCTTTTTAAAATCTGTCGCACATCCATCCGGTACTGCCGCTCTTCATAGCGGTACACATAATAATAATAATCAGAGCATACTAAAACTTAAGGTTTTATATATACATGACATATCCAGTTGCCTCTCGGCTTAAGTACATAATTTTTCAAAATCTAGTACATCCCAAAATCTGTCCCATTACAAGTTCTAGTATCCTCAAAAGTTTATGATTATACAGAGCCACTAATCATCATCCCAAGATGGAGCAAGGCTCCCACTCGTCATCGTTACCTGAAAAAAATTTAGGGAATGGGGTGAGCTTCGAAAAGCCCAATGAGTAATTCCTGCATCTGTCATGGGTTTTCAATTGGCAATGGTTTCGCACATGAGAGTTTATAAAATGCACACTACCAATTGTTCGTATATTTTAAACACAGAGTACACAGAGTACATGTATTTTTTTTATAACAGATAGCTTTGAAACATTTAAAGTATTCAAGGCTAAATAAGCATTTCGTCAAACAGAGTATATGCATTTCAAGCATATAAAGAGGCATAATAAAAATGAGGATAAAACTTGCTTTCATTTCTAAAATCATTCGTCATCTTTTCACTTTTTAACTGGAGGATCCGTTTCAAACCAGACCCTAGTCTTACTTCTGAGAGATCTCGTTGCCTGGGGGATTAGATCCTGCTGCCAGGCATTATTTTGAATTGAGAACCCGAAGGGTGCTCAATAACTGGTGATGCTTATGCATCATTATTATCTTGCAAAACGTTAGCTTCTTCAGAAATACTTTTTATAAGCATTTAAACATGACTTCTTCAAGAAATGCTTTTATGAGCATTTAAAACATGATGTTCTTGACAGAATCTTCACATAGTTGGAATAACATTTCAGAACAGATGACATGTTAAATACTTTCAAAGAGAATAGTAACAAAAATCATTCACTGAACATGTCGCAAGAGAATTTTAAGAGCGGAATATTTCAATACCGGAATCATGAAATATGGAATTTAAACATTCAATGCTTTAGATATTTTGAAGTTTAAAACATCATTTAAATCGTGGAGTTAAAATCTCCACTTCAAATGCAGGGTTACTCACCTTGATTCCCTGGGTTTGCACTGTTAGTTGGTTGTTCCCTTTCCTTTGTAGTTCCTAGAAACAATTCACAATAATCTATTAACTTCAATGTACTTCAAATATCTCCTATTGATGTTTCTAATTATGCTTAAATCGTATTATGTCCTAATGTTTTATCCTGAGCCTTATTTTATTGACGTATCATATTTTTTTGTACTTTATCTCGTAATACGGACCTCACCGTTGAGTCCGGAACGTTGAAGAAAATCAATTTAGACCTTCTTGGCTTTTAATTGGGCTTTGGACATGTCAGGGGCAATTTGGTAATTTGTACTTTAACGTGTCCTAATTTTTTTGGAGTCTCGTCTCATAAAACGGACCACACCATTGAGTCCGAAACGTCAAAAAAAGTCAATTTAGACCTTCTTGGCTTTTAATTGGGCTTTGGACATGTCAGGGCCAATTTGGTAATTTGTACTTTAACGTGTCCTAATTTTTTTGGAGTCTCATCTCGTAAAACGGACCACACCATTGAGTCCGGAACGTCCAAAATAGTCAAAATCCACTATTCGTTTACTTTATTCGGACTCCGTTTGAGGACTAGGGGCAATTTCATAATTTTTATTATTTAAATATTATTAAATTAATATTAATGTAATTTAGCTTGGGCCACAGTAGAATTTCATAGAAGTTTTGGGGTCAAATTACAATTTCCCTAACTTCCGGACTAAACCAGTGGGTTCAGTTGCATTCGAACTGAACCGGTCCGGTTTTGACTGAACCAGCTGGTTCAATTTGGTTAAATGAGAAATGCTGACGTCAGCCCTTCAATTTAATTTAAATATCTCTTTAATAAAATGACGTAGTTCTGGGTAACCCGAATCCCTTTATTTAAACTTCGGGTTAGGACCCGACTCGAGGTCCGACCCGTGACCCGAACTGTACATCGTCTTCCCCACCGTTTCACCCTACTGTAGCCCTAAATTTTTGGGTTTTAGTTCTTCAATTTCGTAGACTTTTGTTCCAGTATTTGCTACTGTTTTTAACTTAGATTGTTTCTGTCATCATCGAGATCATCTTGTCATTCATTTAAGGTCATGTAGCTGACCTAAATGCTCGGTTTGAGACATATTAGCCGAACTGAATAATTCAGCCATAAATCCTCATTTCGAAACCATTTTTAGTGTGGTTTGGTGCGACGTGATCCCTATGGCCAGAGGGTTTGATTCCTATTCTTAAAACCGAGTTTAGAACTCTAAAACCGAAAGTTGGATTTTGAGACCGAGACCTACAACTTACTGTTTGGGGTCTGTTCCTTTAGGTTTGAGGTCGCGGGCTAGTGTTTTAGGACTCCTAATGAGGTCTAGTTTAAGGCTAGATGACCCAGTTTAAGTTTGGTGCAACTCGATTCAGACCTGCATAATCCGAGGTCCATTAATGGCGGTTAGTCTCGGTTCTCATGGTTTTGGGCCATTCTGATACTTCTAACCCTCACAGTATGCATAAAATATCTCCTAGAGTAAAAAACAATGCATGCATGCGATTTAACTGGCTCTACAATGTTAAAACAGTATCAAAACTTAAAACCAAGAATGGGGCAGTTTGAGGTTATACCTCCAAACAGCAGCTTCTCCCTCCTTGTTCGTGGCTTAAGCTGAGACCTCAGTGGTTTGGCTTGTTCCAACCGTGTACTTCCAGTCTTCAGTTCCCTTCCCTTGCTCCTTCAATGGCCAAACTCACACACAAGGTCTCACTTTCTCTATCTAGATTCTCTTCACTCTCTCTCTAACTCACTCTCTCTCTAAAACTTCAGACTGCACCTTACTTTCTGATTCTTTACTTCAGCCGTCCATACACCATAGGATCATATGTATTTTACCTATTTGGTTTATTTGAACCAAAATGATTATTTTGGGTTTTGCATGTAAGGTAATTGGTGAAGGTGATATCAAGTGCCCTTAGGTAGGGTGATGATGGGCTAGGGTGCATAGGGTGATGTGGTGGTGATGTGTTGCATGCATGGCCATTGGCCAATTTGGGAGGTGGCCTTGGCTAATTTGGGTTTAAATATAATTTGGTTGCATATATAGACACAAAGATGGTAGCAGCCTACTTGGTAATTTTTTGGGTAATAAAAATCATGCCCACTTGGTCAAGGGTTCAATTCCCCTTGGCCTCACTTTTGGCTATTTTTCCCTATTTTGGGCTTAGGCCTTGTTTGGTTGGCGCACTTAACTGTTTCGGCTATTTTCTAAATATTTTCTTTTTCGTTGCTCCTTTTTCAACGCGGTTTCTTCCAGCCACTTCCTATTTAGGTTAGCTTCAATATCTAAGGTCTAGTGTCGGTTATTAATCCCTTGGAATTCCCGTAGTTTGTTAACTCGAGTTTTCTTAGTGTTAAAGTAACATCATTTCACCTAATTAATTGATAATGCAGTTCAGACATTATTTTATGGGTCTATCACGAGGTTCTCGATTAACTTCTAAATTATTCTTTATGTTTGGTTAAAATTAATGATTAGTAACTAATCATTCCTTAATCAGGGTCGGGGTGTTACATGGTAGTTTGTGTGCTTGTGTGTTCTTTGAGCTCTTTGAGAATTTGTCAAAATGATGAAGATATAACTTGAATATATGTTTAATTCATTACATTGTGGCTTATATTCATGTGAATAGATCTTGTGTTTTGGAAGATATGGGTTGTTTAATGCATTGATGCTTGGTGTAATTATGTGTTCTTTGAGAATTGTTAAGATAGTGAACATATAACATGAGCATGTGTTTAAATTGATTGTATATAGCATATATTCATGTGGAAGAAGTTTTGTGGTTTGGAAATGAAAGTTTACTTTATGGATGAGGAGTGATTTAAGGCGTATTCCATATGTTTGATAAAATGTCTCATTGAACTTGCATAGAAAAATCAAGGCATCTTAGCATACTTGAATTTTTGGAAACATGGCGTGGGTTGAGCACTTTGGTGCTATGCATTATGAGGGTGTAGACCCTGTGGTGAAACACCCAAAATCTGGCTAATGACAGTACTCGCGTGTTGACGGGGGCGGACTGTGAAGCGAGACATACGACAGTACTAGCAGGTTGACGGGGAAGGACCGTGTAGCGAGACATGGGTGTGGCATAGAGTTGCATGTGTATGTCATGCATATTGCCATTGCATAACATTAAAGGATTAGAGGGTTGTAGCTTATAAATGTACATTTGCACATGCCATGTTTTAACTTTGTTCCTTGCATTAGCACTATGTCATACCAGCAGTCGTGCTGACCCTTTATGAGATATCATATTATAGATGAGGGGAAGTGGATTATGAAGGACATTTGGCCCTTGGGGAATATTTTTGTATGTATGAGCACATGAGCCCTAAGACATGTGTATTCACTTGTAGAAATCTTGTATAGTATGAAAACAATGGGTAAGGCCCTAAAATTGTAATGAGTATGAAGTGTGTAACATTTTGAGTGCAAGTACATGTGTATATATGATGGATTGTATGTTTAAAATGATGTATGAATGCTTTGTTGAATAAAGGGAGGTATTCTTGTAGTTAATTTCATAGTGATGGATTGTGTTGTGGAATATTAGGTGAAAAAAGGCTTAGAAAACAAAGGAAGTCATGCTAAAATTTTATGAAATTAAAAGGTTAGTTAGGTGTGTGAAACACCCTAAATATAGGTGAAAAAAGTGCCAAAAATGGGGGGAGGGGTTAAAAACCTTGAGGAAATGGGCTAAAAATGGGAAAAAGTAGCTTGAAACACTTTGGAAAAAAATTAAGAAAACAGAGAAAATCTGCGGCAAAAATAGAAAAACTCAGTCGTAGTCACTATAGTAAACCTACAGGAAAACAGCCCCAACCAGCCCCTGCCCTGTCGCTTGCCCAACCGCGTGCGCCTGCTGCCTGCTCTGTGCCGTGCATGCCCTACGCCTTGCTGCCCTACTGCTTGACAGCCCATGGCAACCAGCCTTGACAGCCCCTTGACGCCAGCCCTTGGGCACCCTTTTGGGCCATGTTTGGCCACCTCATTGGGCCATGTTTGGCCACTCTTTTGAACCATTTTTTTCCATACTTATGGGCCATGTTTGGTCATCCTTTAGGACACACTTTAGTCATATTTCAATGCCATGTTTGGCCACTTACTTGAACCACTTTAGGTAGGATTTTTGACCTATTCTTGGCTTATGTCTTAGGGCATCCGGGGTCTATTTGGGTCATTGTTCCAAGGTAGATTTAGAGACATTTTGGGGCCATTTTAGAGGCCAGTTTTGAACATGACTTAGACTAATTTTGATTATTGATTGGGAGAGATATTTGATTGACATTAGAAGACTATTTTGGTTAAGTCTAATAGCAAGTTTTCATTTCAAATTTTGGGGAAACATGGGAGAATAAATGAATAATCAACTTAATCTATTTAATCACCTTTTATTTATTTTCTTAATTTATTTCACTCATTCCCCAAGTTTATGAAAATTCGGGGCGTGACAACTTAGGAATTGCGCTCTTGCTCAACTTCTCAAGTAGAGTTGCTCTATAAGCTTTAAGTTGACTTATGAGTGCATTAATCTCAACTCTTGCACTCTTTTCTTTTTTAACCAATTTCAATTTGGCTTCAAGCTTGAGATTTATTTTTTGGAGTTTGAGTGATTCTTCATACAACTAATTATATGTTTAATGTTTATCATGATCAATCTTACAATCACTTTCACTCTTTGAGGAATTTTGACCATCAAAGTCTTATCCACTCACATCATGGGTTTGTGAGCTCTTTTTATTATTTGTGGTGACAGTGAAGACTAAGAACTATTTCTATTGTTGTTCTTTCACTTTATTACCTTCACTTTCCTCATTCTCTTCATTATCATCATCTGTCAAGGTTGAAGTTATCGCCTTAGAATTGCAATTTCCTTTATTTCTTTTATTATTGGGACAATCAGCAGCAATGTGGCCATACTTATGGCAATCATAGCATTCTATGGGAGATTGACTAGATGATTGAATTGAAAACTTTTTCCCATAGTTATCAAAACCGGACAGAACGATAAACCGATCACGATTTATTGGTTCAACCGCTGGTTCAGCCGGTTCAACCAATTTTATAATTAATATATTAAAAATATACATAAATATATTAAAAATTAAGAAAATAACAAGAAAAATATATATTTTTCATTATCTAGTGATAAATAACAAAAATAAGTATAATCATTGAAATTATCTTAATGTATAAGTTTTATATATTTGTATATATAACAAAAATATATATAACAATATCTTATTTTATACCAAATTTCATCATTTAATCATCAAATATAAGAAGTTTTGTGAGAAAAAAAAGTTGTAGGAAATAAAAAAACAAAAGGTGGTTCAACCGTTCTTTTTTTTTTTTTTTAAATTGGCCGGTTCACTTGAATTTTTTAAAAATTGGTCAGTTCAATTGCTTTTTTACAGTTCTTTAGCACACACAATATATTAGTCAAACCGAACCGGTTTAATGCCCAGCTCCCGATTCAACTGGCTAAATCGGCCGATTCGGATAAATATGTTTTTTCCTATCACTACTAGATCAAGATTTTCTTCTTGAGTTGTTTGAGTCAGAAGTAGAATTATTTGCTGAGCTCCCTTGATTGGAGGAGTTGGTTCTTCTAATTTTCAAGAATTTATTAAATCTTTTGACAAGATAGGTTAGCTCATCATTATTGAGAGGTGTAGACTCGGTGTTGTGATCCTCTTTAGATTTTTCTTGAACAGATTTTAAGGTTAAGCCTTTCTGTCTCCTAGATTGTTTGCATGTCAACTCATAGGTCTTGAATGAACCTACTAACTCATCTACTTTCATAGAGTCAAAATCTTTACTCTTTTAAATAACAGTTACCTTTGGTTGAAATCTTTTTGGTAGAGATCTCAAAATCTTTGGCATAATTTTGTGCTCCTTAATTCTTTCCCCAAGATTAAAGGAAAAATTGACAACATCACTTAATTTGGAAAAAAAAATCATCAAATGACTCTGACTCTTCCATTCTAAGTGTTTCAAACTAAGAGGTAAACATTTGGAGTTTGGACCTTTTAATAGCAGTTGTACCCTTATGGGTAGTTTGAAGAATATCACAGACTTGCTTAGAAGTCTCACATGTCATGATATGTCCAAGCTCATTAGCACTAATGGTGTTGAAAATTGCATTTAACTCTTTAGTATTATACCCACTTAATCTAAGTTCAAGTTCATTCCAATCACTAGCAGGTTTTAGTTCAAGAGATTTTCCAGTAGTAGCTGTATTGACAGGAGGTGTCCAACCACATACTACCGTCAACCAGACACGTTTATCGATTGACTTAAGGAATGCCCTCATCCTAACTTTCCAATATGTATAATTAGTACTATCAAACAATGGAGGACGATATATGAATCATCTTTCACAATTATCCATCTACATAAGTATTAGGATCAATCTAATCCCTAAGATTTTTATGCTCTAATACCACTTTGAAAAGCCCTAAATGAATCTAAATGAGTATGAATTGACTTAGAAGGGGGGGTGAATAGGTCAACTGGCAAATTAAAAAATTTCTTTTCCAAGTTTTAATCAACCAATAATGATTAAGATTTTCCCTTTGATTAAGTGACATTTATGTTTCAGTGAGTGCAATAAAAAATCAGTGAGATGCCAAAATTAAAGCAATTAAGCAATAATGAAAGTAAGAACGAACACGCCGATTTTTGTTGATGAGAAAACCGTCACAAATCAACTGTATCTACTTTGGAAAACCTTGGGACGCTGACCCAAATGCCATGAATCCACTAGAAAAGCTTTGGTGATTACAGATACGACAAACACAATGACTTAGTCCTTCAAGTCTTGTTCTTGTATAAAATTTTCTCAAACTCGAATCCGTAAGCACTCTTCGAATAGACATCTACTTCGAATCCACAAATGAAAAATCTTAATCATAGTTGTGAATCTGCATGCAACCTTGAAACTCTACCGATTGCACAAAGCTTGAAATCCAAAAACATAGACTACAATGATGAAGAATAATGTATGGTACGGTTCTCAAATCAATAGGCCAGGGATGTGTAAAAACATGAATATGCCTAATCAATAACTTTTGGAAGTAGAAGAATAAAAACATTGTAGTAGCCTAAAATTCTAAAATTTTTGTGCAAAAGACTATTTATAGTCTTAGGTTAAAAATGTAAGAATCCTTGAAAAAATTGAAAACTATTTGCACAGAATTCTAAGGATCGTTCAAACGAGCTACTTTGATAGAACAAGTAACGGAACCTATTACCACAGTCTTTCGAACATACTAAAGAACAAGATCAAATGAGCTCATATTTAAGAGCCATTGTCTTGATCATTAGAAAGATCAAGCCAATGACATCCCACATACTCACCCACTTGATTTTTCTGTTCTAGTCGTTCAAACGAAGCCAAAGTTCATCTGATTGATGGAAAAAGAATGCTCGTTCAAATAAAGTTCACACATATTTAAAATAAATTTAACATTAAAACCAATGCAAACCTTAAAATAAGTAAAACACATTTTAAAAATAATTATGATTAAATATCTTTTTCTAAGGCATGAAGTGTGTGTGTGAATCTATGGTCTATTAAATTCAAGTAAATTTACCTTATTCACTATTGCAATCATCTATAATGTGAAGAATCTTCATATTGCTTGAAATACCACGATGAACACAAGGTTTAAGGACCAAGGCACTACTTAAATTACAACTCAACAGTTTTGTTAACACAGATTAACCAGCACAAATATAGACTTAAAGCCCCAACGGGTGGGGATTTGCGCCATATCTTTTGTGCGGCCATGCTTCTGTTGAAATTTATTGTAACCCTCCAACCCGTTTATCAGGAAATTATGTCACTAAGTTGGATATTAGAAATTTTACGAAGCAAATAAAAAGTTACGGGAAATTAAATCGGGAAATAAAAATAAATAAAATAAAACAAATAATTTAAATTGCCAAACGAGGCATAAGGGAAAAACATGAAAAGGGAACAAAAATGAGGCTAAGGGGTTTTGAACCCTTGACCCAAAAATTTAGCAAACACTTAAGCCCAAAAATTTAGCCACTTGGGCTGCCTACTTTTTGTGTTTTTTTTTGCTATATATATGTATATATATACATAAAATGAAGCCTCCACCTCCCAAATGGACCAATCACATTACATGCAATAAGTTTAATATATAAATATATGTCTATATATATGTAATGACCTAGAAATTTTTTTTTTTTGTGGGAATAAAATATATATATATATATTTATTTATTCATTTATTTTGGAAAGGTATGTGTGTATGTTATGTAAGTATAGGTATATATGGTGAAATGTATATATACATATGTGTACATGTATATATATATATATATATTTTGAAATGAGAAAGAAAGGGGAAATGGAAGGGCTACCATGCAGCATGTAGGGTCATGTGAGTGTATGGTTGTGTATGAAACCAGTGTGTGTGTCCTGTGAGTGTCCGCTGAGTAGTGTGTGTGTTGATGTGTGTGTTTTAAATGTAATATATATATATATATATATGTATATAGGTTGAGTGTGAGTGTGTGGGTGGAGACCTGAAGGTGTGTGAGTGTATAAAGTAGGCGGAGGTTGAGTGTGTGCAGGTCTGATATATATATATATATATATATATAGAGAGAGAGAGAGAGAAGGTGAGAGAGAGAGAGAGAAAGAAAGGGGCAGTTGTGTGTATATAGATATGTACGTGTGTGTGTGACTTGAGGAAAAGCAAGAACCAAAGAAGGGGAAGGGCTGGGAGATCTAGGAAGTTCAGAAAGCAAAAGCAAGGAGAGAGAGGTGCCTTTGTTGAGGTAAAAACCACCAACTCACTTTGTTTCTCTCTCTAAAGTTTATACATAAAGGTGAATTGTCTAAGCTTTTTAAATGCATACAAGGCCCTATTAGGAAGATATAAATGTATTAGAAGCCAAATAGAGGAGCTTGGGGGCTTAGAAACCACAAACCCAGACCCTAACCGCCATTGAAGGACCTTGCTTACGCTAGGTCTGATTCAACTTGAGTTAAACCATGATTGAAGGATAGGGATCAAAACTAGGAAGAAGAAGTTTTACAACGCAACAAAAATTAGGTGAAACGGTGCTAAGAACATAAAGAACTGCCCAGTTGCAGGTTGGGGTCCAAAAACAACCATCTGTGCACGAGGCCTTACACTGGATTTTAGGGACGGGGCTTGAAGCTCCATTGTCCAATGAGCACAACCCAACAAACCTCAGTCGAAATAGCCCGAAATTGAACCTAAATGAAGGAGTTGCAAGTTCACGCGATAGTGGGCTGGACCAAACTCCATCCTTAGATTCGAGCCACCAAATGGATGTATAAATGACGTGTGAGGTCCTAGAGAACCTTTGAGGTAGAAAGCAGAGGCATTAGATGAGTTAAACACTACGAAATTGAGAAGAAAGGATTAGGGTTTGGTTTGGTTCATGTCTTCCTTGATGAGGAAGACGATGAACAGTATCTTGGGTCGGGTATCGGATCAATAACGGTTCGGGTCCCGACCGTATGATGTGTGGGTTTAAACTTAAACAACACGGCGTCGTTTAGGGCGTTTCATTTAAATGACGTGGCAAACCGGCTTGAGCCGGTTGGTTCTTGATGAATTGGGGCCGGTTCACTTAGGGATGGGGAGAACCTGTTGGTTTTTAGAATAAATTTTAAAGGAAATTCAAAAGTAACTACTGAACCAGTTGATTCAACAAAAACTTGGACCGGTCTAGGGTTTCCACCCCTAAACCCTTGGGTTCAAAGACTTAATTGGAAATAACTGAACCGGAGCTTTAATTATTTATAGTTTGACCCCAGAAGTTTTAATAAATTCTGTTATGACCCAGACTTTGAAAAATTAATTTAAATAAACCCCTGAAAAATAATTAAATAATTTATTTAATTATTTTATTAATTGGGTAAAATGACTATTTTACCCTTGAACATTAAATAAATCAAATGAAGCCCAAAATAAATAAATGAATAGTGTATTTCTACTAATTCGGGCATTCCGGACTCAATGGTGGAGTCCAATTTGGAAAATTTAGTCCCGAAAAATAAGACACGTAAATGGTAAATGACTGTAATAACCCTAATGATACCTAGGGCTAATTAGACATAAAGGATAGTCCAATTTAACTATGTCGGACATTTTGGACATAATAGTGATGTCCATTTTGTGAACCGAGGTTCCGAAAATTTAGCTATACAACATGTGAAATTACCAAAATACCCCTGATGCTATCTGAAGCCCAAATGGAGTCCAAATGGGATGAAATTGATACCGATAGAGGCCTAGATACTCGTGAAATTGTACACATGATTAAATGTCGAATTGGGGGCGGAATTCCACAGAAAGTAAAAAGACCAAAATGCCCTTGAGCATGGTAAGTACAAAGTAGAGGCCAAATAAAGGCCAATTTGATCTAATAAATTTTCCTAAGCACAATTAAGACTCCAGAACAGTCAACGTATAAAATAAGAAATGATCGATGTGTCCCGATGATCAAAAGTAGATACCAAATGAAGTCCAAAAGACTTAGAAAATTATATATAAGATATATGGAACATTCTGAGGACCACGATACGGTCCGGGACAAGAATGATAAAATTACCATTTTGCCTTTTTAGTACAAATGTCTGAATTGAATTCCAGGACAGCCTAAACTGACTTTCTTCGACGTTCTGAACTCAATGGTAGAGTCTGTTTTAGCAAAATAGAAACTCATGAAATAAAGACATAAAACTTGATGAATAACATAATTCAAGCGACAATAGACTAAGTTACATTTTATGATTTTAGGGACACTAAAAGGCAAGGAGAAGGCGGTCTGACCTTCTACATTCTCGCTGTTGGTTCAGTTACCTTGCAAGCGCGATCTCTTAGGGTTGAGACCAACCCATCAGGTATGATATATTGTGCTAAGTAAGAAACAGGATTAAGTTAGGAATAATTGCCATGTTGACTTGATGATTCACATATTTGTTTGATTGCTTATGTGCTTATGTGTTTCTTATTACCTTCTTGAATGTTTGGTTAAGTGATGGATGTGGATTATGACTATATGTACATTCCATGTGTTAGCATAATGTGTGAATTATATTTTCGAGAATTGTTGAGGTTATGAACTGTGAACTTAAAGCATGTGTTTAAGTGAACTATGTACGACATGTACCCTTGATGAAGGGATTCTGTGATTGGAATGTTATTGTGTAATGCATTATTTAAAGCATGCGTCATGTATGGATAAGATGCTTTACTGAGATCACTTTATAGCATGGTGGAGTCAGAGCATATTGGCATAGTGTGATTCTTTGGAAACATGGTGTGAGTTGAGCACTTGATGCTGTGCATACGTGGTTACTCAGACATTCGGGAAGGTCAGTAAAGTGAGTCATATGTGGTTACTCAGGCCGTCGAGGAAGGTCCGTAAAGTGAGTCATAAGTGGTTGCTCAGGCCATCGGGGAAGGTTCGTAAAGTGAGTCATGGGTGTGACATGGAGTTTGCATGGGTGCGTCATGCATGCTGTTCATATACTGCATTGACGATATTGAATGTCATGTAGATATAACTGTACACTCGCACATGCCACACCTTAATTTTGTTTCTTGCATTAGCAATATATTGTACCAGCAGTTGAGCTGACCCATTCGTGGGACACCATTTCAGATGACACTCCGGCAACGTGAGATTTAGTGATGCCTTAATGGAGGAAAGAACTGGGAACTATATTTGGCCTGTGGGGAGTATTTTGTGATATACGGGCTTAAGCCTAAGATGACATGTTTTATGTATGTTGACGAAAATGAATGTAAGTTAGGTTGAGCCCGTTAGATTGTCCTTTACCTTTATTTTTTTTTTATTTTTGTTTCGTTACACTCAACCCCGGGTTCGTGGAAATTCGAGGCGTGACAATATATATGTGATGTGTGTTGTGAGTGTGTATCAGAATTGTGGAGTGCTCGGCTAGTAAGAGAGTGAGAGTGAGCTAGAGAGAGAAACCTAGAGAAAGAATAGAGAAGAATGAGGTGAAGCCCTCACTGCATGTTGCATGCAAGGAAGGAAGCAAAAGTAGGAAAGTGACTTAGAGAGCTTGAGGATCAAAGATAGAAAGGGAGGCTGCCATTGAAGAGGTAACCTCAAACTTCAAGTTTCTCTCTCTAGAACTCGGTTTGTAAAAATGACTAGTTTGAACTGTATAATGGGTTATATGAGTTTGCATGGTGATTATGTGTAAAATACATGAAGAAATAGACCCCAACGGACCTAAGAAAAAGGGAACAGACCCTAGACCACCATTAATGAAACTTGTAAATCTGGGTCAGGTGTCGATGGAAACATAATTAGTTTTTTATGCTTGGAACTTAAAATAGATGTTAAATGGTTCATGAAACAGCAAAAATTATGTGAAATGGCCCTAAAACTAGAGAGAACCGTCGAGTTGCAGGAATGGGTCCAAAAACAACCTTCTATGCATGAGGCCTTAAACTTGATTTGATGGATGGGGTTTGAAACTCCATTGTCCCATGAGCACAACCAAACAAACCTTCATCAAAATGGCCCAAGATTGGACCTAGATGAAGGAGTTGCAGGTACCACAATAATGGAGTTGAACTAAACTCCATCTTTAGATTCAAGCCACGAAATGAATGTTTAATTGAAGTGTAAGATCCTAGAAACATTTTGGAAGCAACAAGGACTGAAATCGGCCTCTAAAATGCCATGAAATAAGAACTAAAAATTCTAGGGTTTCGGATGAACAGTGACTGTCGGGATGGGGAAGATGACCTTATTCATGGGTTGGGTCATGGGCCGGATCATGGGTCGGGTCCTGACCTGCTATTTTAAAACGAGTTTGATTTAAAACTCAAAAAGACGTTGTTTTGATTTAAAAAGAATAAAAAAAATAAAAAGGGTCTAGGGCTGACGTCAGGGTGATGTAGTGGACCGGCTGAACCGGTTGGTTCAATAAAGATTGGGCCAGTTCACTTAAAAATAAAATAAACCCATTGGTTCAGACCAGAACTTCAGGAAATTGTGATTTGACCCCGAAAGGTTTGAATAATCACACTAAGGCCCAATAGTAAATTAATTTAATAATATTTAAATAGAAAAATTACTAAAATGCCCCTAAGTCAAAAATGGGTCAAACAAAATCCAAATAAAATAAATGAATACTGTATTTTGACTATTTCGGGCATTTCGGATCTAATGGTGGGGTTTATTTTATGGGATGGGACTCCAAAAATTTAGACACGAGAAAGGTGAAATTACCAATTTACCTCTAATGATACCCGGGGCCAATTGAATATAAAAGGTAGTCCATCTTGACTACTTTGGACGATCTGGACTCAACGGTAGAGTCCATTTCAGTAAATGGAATACCGAAAAAAAATAATACATGTAAAAATATAAAATTACAAAAATGCCCCTAGGCTTAAAATAAACCATAAGTATGCAAATTTAGATCTAGAAAAGTCTAAACCAATTATCTTCGACACTTTGAACCTAACCACGACATCCTTTTGGGGGAAAATAAGACCCGATACCAAACTGAAAAATGAGCAATACATTTTTAGGACTTAATGAAGCTATAGGAATAGGATAATTGGAATAGAAAGAGCTCAAAGTTAACAGTTGAATTGTGCGATGCTTTGAACAAGAAAGTAACAAGACCTTGAATTGTGATTATAGGGACCCTCGTTTAAAGGAAGAATTTTTGGAGTTAAGCTTTTGGGATTTCAGGTGAGTATTTTCATACCATGTTAAGGTGGAATTTCATTATAGACATAAATATTGAACTTCTTTATGATTTTGAAAACAGACACCTTGTGAGTTTTTCATACCATGTTGAGGTGGATTTTCATTATAGATATAAATATCGACTCTTTTTATGACCATGATAATTGACGCCATGTGAGTAATTTTCATGCCATGCCTAAGGTGAATTTCATTACACATATAAATATTGAACTCTTTTATGACCTTGATAATAGATATGCTTCATTTGCTATCATTTTGAATGAATTATCGGTGTATATTGCCTTATAGCCTTTAATAATAAATATATTGTGCCTACTGCATGTTTTAAATGAACCATTGATATCTATATTTTCTTCCCTTTGACTCAAGAAAATATTTTGTAAGATACTCATGACATTATACAGTTTTCTTACTGATCTCTAAACTGTTTTGGCTAAAGGCTAAATATGGAACTCTTATTTGAATAACTGAGATTGTTATTGATGTTATTGATTTTAGATATGATTTTGATGTTTTGAATGAAACACCCTTCTATGATTGGTCGCTATTGAATAGATTGTGACCTTATTGAACCCTGCCCACGGGGTATATTGGTGGTGAGCCAGTGTGATACAACATATCAAACTAGTCTATTGATCTCAGTCAGTGAGGTTCTAATTTGCTGGCTATAGAATCTTTTATGATTGGTCATTATTAAATAGATTGTGACCTTATTGAACCCTAACCGTAGGGTATATTGGTGGTATTATTGAATATTGATCTTAGTCAACGAGGTTCTAATTTGCTGGCTATAGAAGAGGAATTTTAATGATTTGAACTTTTATGAATATCGAATGTGAACTATGATTAAACTTTGAATCATCGAACTGAGAACTATTGAACTATAATTTTGATTATCAACTATGAAATTGTTATCGAACTGTATTACCGAACTATGATCGAACTATGATGTTAATTTTGAACTGTGACTATTATTATTAAAAATGACTTTGAACCATGTTTGAATTACAACACTAATCATCATTATCAAATAATGTTATTGAATCATTATTATGATTGTACTATGTTATCGATTATTGATTTATGACCGTGATTGAACTAAGATTTATTGAAAATGACTTTGATACTAGTTTATGATCTGTTGTACTTTGATATGATGTATTCTAATTTCATATGAGTATAGACATTTCAGAATGTACTACATAGTAGTTTTTAAACCCTTGGCATGTTATGGACTACTCACGATCTGTCGAGCTCATACGAATTTTTGTCCAATATATTTCAAGTAACGATATTGGCAAGGAAATAGAAAATTCAGCTAGGATAGCTGAAAGCTTATAAACTATGAACCTCTTTGTATTAAGATTTTGTTAGACATGATGTAGTTACTTTTGGTAATGATAGAATGTATATCGAATATGACGTTAGTTGATTTTGAGAGTTTACATTATGTACCTTTGTAGTCACTATGGAATGTATATGAATGACTGATGTTGGATTATATATTGACGCTTCTGCAATAGAAAAAGAATTTTATTCCACTATGTTTGATTAAATGGAAATGAGAAAAGTATGGTGATCATTGGAAAAGGCCTCGGTGGCCGATCACGAATCCCTAATCCGCATAGGTCGGGTTCTGGGTCGTGACATTTATATTTAATGATTTATACTACTAAACATGGTGGGATTGTTATGCTGAGAGTAGATTCACTTTATTTGATTTGGATGTAAATATTATTTAGAAAGTAAAAGAAAAAATTGAGAAATAAAAAGATATTGATGGGGCAGTATAACGCATGTAGAGACTTGAAAATTGAGGATAAATTTTTTATTTTTGCCGGTAGGGCACTATTCATGCACCATTTGCCGATAGGGCACTATACATGCACATTTAGACATAAATCATACTTAGAAGCATATTTTGAGTATTGCATAAAAGATAAATATACTTAGAATGTTAAAATACACCTCTTGTAAAAATTTTAACCTATTCAGAGACAGTTTCAAAAATTAGACCAAAAGGGCATCCCGGATGGCCCGGGTGTAACTAGCCAAACCCAGCCGCAGGCGAAAATAATTTTTTTTGAAAATATTTATTTAAAATAATTTAAGAACTTTGGCTAAAGCAAAATGTTGAATTAAGGTATTTCGAGACGGGTTGTAGTATAACGGGGTCCCGGATTCATTAAGGGCAAAAAGGTCATTTTGCCCTTTTGCCCCTTTACTATAAATAGACCCCTTGGTGTGAAAAAAAAAAACCAAAAATGGTCTGAAGAAGGCGCAACTTCACGTTCGTGGGAGAAAAGTGAAGAAAAATCCTAGGTTCTCCAAGCTTCATGCCACCAAAACACACTCCTAGGCCAAGATTCTTGTAAGACTTTTTTCTAGGAAGTTGTTCCTCTCATCAAGGGCTATATTCTCACCAATTGGTTCAGTTGCACAGTGAACACAACTCCCAAGGGTTGAGAAAAACCCTTTTAGGTATGATATTTTGCTAAGTAAGGAATAAGATTAAGTTGAGGAGTATTTTATAAGTTGATTGAATGATTTATATGTTTATTTGTTGTTAGAAAGTCACTTAGGATGTAGTTGCTTTGAAAACCTAGAGTTGGCTGTTTATGTACTTATGCATTCTTTGAGAATTTGGAAAAGTGATAAACATGAACCATGACTATAAGTGAAATTCATGGTATTCTAGCTTATGTTCTTGTAGACAAAATCTTGTAATTGGAAAGTTATGATTTATTCAGGGTGTTGGTGCTTTATGTATTTCGTAATCTCAGAGAATTTGTCAAAGCGATGAACATGTAACTTGTTTATATGTTTGATTCATTGCATTCTAAATTATGTTTATGTAGAGAAACTCTTGTAGTTTGAGAGTTATGATTTATTCCATGTGTTGGTACTTTATATATTTTATGATCTTTGAGAAATTGTTAAGGTTGTGAATATGTAATGTGTTTGTATGTGAAATTAATTGGATTAGATGTTAGGTTCATATAGACAAAGTTTTGTGATATAAAAGTTATAGTTGCTTTAAGTACATTACATTATTTAAAGCATGCTCCATGTGTTGATAAAATGCTTCATTGAGATTGCATTATTGCATGGTGAAAATCAAAGCATATTGGCATATGGTGAATCCTTTGAAAACATAATGTGGGTTGGGCACTTGGTGCTATGCATTATGAGGGAGTAGATCATGTGGTGAAAAACCCAAAATTGGCCATTGCATTGGTGCTTGATTGACCCAACGAGAGCGATCCGTGAAACAAGTAGTGGTACTCGATTGACCTAACGGGAGCGATTCGTGAAACGAGACATGGGTGTGGCAAAGAGTTTGCATGGGTGTGTCATGCATATTACTAATGCATTGTATTGATGAATTAGAAGGCATGTAGATTATAAATGTATACTTGCACATGCCACACCTTAAATCTTGTTCCTTGCATTAGCATTATGTCATACCAGCAGTTGAGCTGACCCCTCGTGGGATGTCATATTACAGATGAGACTCCGGGTACATGAAACTTGACCAAGTCTTGAAGAGCGGAAGAGAAATGGGCCACGAAACATATTTTTCCATTGGGGCATATTTTTGTATGTATGGGCATAAGCCCAAATAACTTGTATTTAAATTTGGAAAATAGTGAACTATAGGCCTTGGGCCATTTTAAAGTGTAAGGGTTTAAACCCAAATGATTTGTAGGATATCTTTATTTAATGAATATCATATGTATATATTAAGACAAATAAATGTGTATGTTGAAAACAAGAGATGTATGTTTAATTTACATGAATTGTGGCCACTGAGTGAGTGTGGGTTGTGACATACTTATACATATGAAGTATTGAGAATATTAGGTGGGAAAAAGGCTTGGAAAACAAAGGAGGTTATGTTAAAATTTTATGAAAAATTAAAAGACTTGTTAAGTGTGTAAAACACCTTTTAAATAGGTGGGAAGGATGTCAAAAAGGGGGGTTTAGAAACCTTGGGGAAATAGGCTAAGAATGGAAGAAAAGTGGCTTGAAAAACTTGGGAAAAAAATTAGGAAAACAAAGAAAATTGGCTGCTGGACAGAGAAACTTAGCCATAGCCATGAACAGTAAACCTGCAGAAAATCAGGTTCAGACTGCCCAGGCCACGCTAGCCCACAGCCGCGCGTGTGCCCTATGCTTGCGCGGGGCTATCGCCCGCTGCGCCCAAGTCTTGCCTGCTTCGCACGCCTGCGACTGCTGCCTACACACGCCCGTGCCCCCTACCCATGCGCCATGCGCGCCTACTGCCCAGTCCATGTACACCAGCCTAACAGCCTATGATACTTGCCCCTTTGGCCACCTTTTTGAACCATTTTTGGGCACCCCTTTGAACCATGTTTGGGCACCCTATTGGGCCATGTTTGGCTAATCCTTGGGCCATGTTTGGTCGACCTTTGGGCTATGTTTGGCCACAATTTTGGGCTGTGTTTGGCCACTTACACGGGCAATGTTTGGCCCTTTCTTTAGACAATTTTTGGTGGAAATTTTTGAGCCATTTTTGGCCTATGTCCTAGGGGTATTTGGGGCCCATTTGGGCCATTATTTCAAGGCATTTTTAGGGACATTTTGGGACTATTTTAGAGACCACTTTTGAACACTACTTGGACTATCTTGACCATTGGTTGGGGGAGGTGTTTGCTTACTATTTAGGACTCATCTTGGGTGGGTCTAGTTAATAAACTTTCAGTTCTAAATTTTGGGGAAAACATGGGAAAATGAATGAATGATCAATTAAATCCACCTTATGGCCTTCCATTTACTTTTCTTATTACATTTCACTCACTCCCCGGGTTTGTAGAAATTCGGGTGTGACAACGCAAGTATTATTGCAATTGAAAAGTATCTTATTGGTAAAATTTGGGGCAACCTATCCCCCTCGAAATCATAAGGTAAGAACCTAGAACTTATGGTTTCCTATCAATGGAAAAATTGAAGTTTTACCCACGGGCAATGAGTTTTATCTTATTTCATTTGATAATGATACTAATTTTTATAATGTTCGTGATAATGGTCCATAGAAGATATTGGGTAAGTACTTTGTCATACAAGAATGGAAACCAGGATTTGATGCATATATAACCAAACTCGCCAAAGCATTGATTTGGGTCAAGATACCTCGATTACCCTTTGAGTATTATATCAAAGATATCTTCAAAGAACTGGTTGTTTTGATCGGGTCGTTCATCAAGATGGACCCATGGACTGTCACACAAGAGAGAACTCAATTTGCCAGAGTATGTGTCACGACCCGAAATCCACCCTATGCGGATCTCGTGTCGCGGGGCCGACCCGAAAGCCGTCCCTACTTTTTCCATTCCTGTATCATAGTACTAATATGCAAAGTACTAAAACCTCAAAACAGTAACAGCGGAAGTCTTATCAGTAATAGTACGTCAGCGGAAGTCTTTCAATACACAATGTTAGCGAAAGTCTTTACAATACATAATATGGTTCTACATAAATAAAATAAGAACCAAACATGACCAGCACCCGAGGGTGGTGAATACATGGGAGAACTAAAACATAAACTGATGCATTTCCTCAAACGTTCTTCTATGTCTTTAAACTCCTACCGGGGTCTCACGGCATCAGTACCTGAAATGGGGGTGAGGAGGGTGGAATGAGCTACAAGAGCCCAGCAAGTAAATACAGATCTCCGACACTGGTATCGAGGATCATAAAAGAATATGAATCCAAGAATAAGAATATGATAGCCAATCATAAAAATAAGATGATATAATAGCCAATGGGAACAGTTGCCATAAAGGCCAATAAACAATAGAACACAATGTACAATTAGGAGTAAGGGACATAACATCAACATGAAACTCTTAACATGTGAACAGTGGCAAATGAACAGTAGGATCACAATGTGGAATCAGTAGGAATGGCATAACAATGTTCTGGAATTCTCAACGATAATACAATAACAAGAAAGTACTGCCATTATAATTGATCACAATAAATCAATCAAGGAATATCTTGCAATACAAGATAATCATAAGAACAATGTAATTCAACAATTTTAGTTGAACAATCGTATAAGAGATGCTTTTGTTCTGTGTCAGGGCTTGATTTGCCCTCGGTCTTTGGGGGCCCGGTTTACCCCCTTCAGTGCATTCCCAGTGTATGGCCATATGTCCGTTCACGGACTCGACCCGAAGGTCTTCAGTGTATTTAAAAGCATCGGATGGATATTGTGACTGAGCACAAATCCAGTATACATAAACATTTCATGATCATAAATGATTCCATAAGAGTATATAAAATGGAATATCATCAATTCAATGGAAATATAACAATAGGCATTTGAAAGTACGGTTCAACATGATAACGATGGTACAACAATAAATCAATGTCCACCAGATAGAACAATATCACATTGTGGAGACAATCACATCAGATACGCTCAGGAGTACGAGTTTGGCAGTAAAAGAATGAACTTGGCTTGATAACACCACATGGAAGAGAAAGGGTATCTACTTACCTCTAATGCGTTGCTAAATCAGTCTCCTGTAGGTTTGCCTTTTCCCGTTGAGTTCCCTATATATCAGTAAATACGTTTCAGAATAATTTCTATTCACCAAATTCTATGCCTTGCTATGATCAGTATTTCTAATACTTATTTAGACTTTGAATATGTCCGTTGTTCTCGGAACCTCTTTTCATAATTTTGACATTACCAATAGATTCGGAAGGTTCAGAATAATAAAAATTCACTAATTATTTAATTCAATCGGAGTCCATTTGACTCACCTATGAAGCAGGGGTATTTTAGTCATTTTTACAAGTCGTAACTTTTTGGGACTCCGTCTCGTGAAACGGACCTCACCATTGGACTCAGAGCATCCGAGATAATAAAAATTGACTAATCATTTACCTTATTTGGACCTCGTTTGACCCACTTTTGAGTCAGGGGTATTTTTGTAAAATTAACATTTTTTTCTGTTGGGCCTTAGTGGAATTTTTCAAAACATGTGGGGCTGGTTCATAAATTGCATAAGCTGCGGTCTGAACCAGTTGGTTCAGACCCCAAAACCCTAAACCGGTCAGCCTTTCTCCTGAACCAAACGGTTCAGTTCATTCAAGAACCGGAATACAATAAACCCAATTCCCTATCCCTATCCATGGTTCGGTTAACCCCAAAACCCAATTCTATTTGTTATTCCAGTTACCAAACAGCCCTAATTCCATTTAAACCAAAAACCCAAAACGACACAGTTTGGCTCCGTTTTTATTTCCGGTCGGGTACCGACCCGATCCGAACCCGGATCCGTCTAGACTTAACCCGATAACCCCCCACGCTTTTCCGGTCATCTCCCCCAAAGCTCCGGTGAGCAAACAGTAGGGTTCCGTCACCTTCTCCGGTGACGGCAACCACTTTCCGATGGTTTTTAAACCCATTTTCAATGCAGTTTTATTCCCTTCACTTCAAGGATCTCGAATCCACCCTCGGTTTCCATTGAAGCCCTCCAAACCTTCACGAAATAGGGCCTAAATGTCTCCGGCCGACTTTCCGGCCAAGTGACATTTTTCATTTCCATGGTGTCCTAAGCACGGTTTTGACTCTAAAATTCTCCTAGTGTTTTTCTGCACTAGTATAGGTTGTTTCTACAAACTTTAAACAAGGTTTGATACATAAAATACCACATGGCCGATTATTCCCTATAACCTGCAACTCCAGATTTCTCTATGGTTTCTCAACCTTTTAACCTGATTCTTTTTGCAAAATAATCCATATTTCATGCTTGTTTAGATCCTATAATCGTATATAAGCTTTATGCTTTAAATCAAAATAACAGAACTGAAATCAATTACCTGGGTTTCGGATTTTGAGCTCACTGTGACTCTCCCACCTTTCTGTTTCTGAACCAATCTCTCTCCCTTCTTCTCCCCTTCCTTTCTTCCCTTAACCGACCCCCCCAGTCGGTGGCCCTTGCCACTTGTAGCCACGGTGGCAGCTCACACATGCACACAAGACACCTCACACACATAGCTTTCTCTCTCTCTCTCTCTCTCTCTCTCTCTCTCTCTCTCTCTCTTTCTCTCCTCCTCACACGTTGCACCCTAACCCTCTTTTGCTGATTTCCCACTCGGTGGCTTTGCCACCTCCTCATCATGCAAGGCCCACTTTACATACCTATTATATATATATATATATATATGCAACCGTATACACATATATACATATATAAATAATATTGTATTATAATATATATATATATATCATCCAACCGTATATATATATATATATATATATATATATGATATTCATAATCATTTAGATTTACAATAAAAATTTATGCGTCGACATTCACTTGCACGTTTTTCAATAAGCTCGGCTTCCGGTGCAACGGCACCCGGACACCCGTGACTGTTTGCCTCTCGTACCTATGCATCGTAATTAAACAATACAGTCCATTACGCATCCACTTTTATTTATGTCATTTCACGGCTTATAATTCGGGATTACATTTTATAGCCCGGTCCAGCCCGGTGCACATGCTATATCCCGGGTCGGGATATTACATTCTTACCCCCTTAAAAATAAGTTTGTCCCCAAACTTAACGGTTCTAACTCGGTGGTTTTCGTGGTTCCTTTTACATCACGATATAACTTAAATAAGCTGTTACATTAAGTAGATAAAGATTTTCTACTGAGAATCAAGTTTTACTGTCACGTTAGATCAAGTTTTACTGTCACATCAAATCAAGTTTTACTGTCACATCTGTAACTGTACTACCCTCTTTATAATTCCACGTATGCTTCGAAACCTTCCCATGAAACACAATTTCCTTCCTATGATTCTTTTCGGCTTCTATAATTTAAGATATCTTTTGATGAAGGAAATTTTAAAATATCTAAACGTAGCTTGACAAAACTCTATCCATTCAGTCTACTAATATATCTAGGGTATACATATCATTTGAAATGATATTGTGTGGAACTCATAGAGTTCACATCGGCTTCTATGTATCATTTCCTCTACAATCAACCTGTTATTCTATTAATCGTTCCTTGACCTCAAGTCAGCTATGTAAGAGTATTTGTATCCCTAGTCCATATTTCACATGTCCTGTATCTAACACGTTTCAATGATAGTTCTCTTGACGGTCACGTAAGCAATGAGTCAATGGTCCAAGCGTTCAGTTTCTACATTCAGTTAGTAACATATGGGAACACATTAAATGTGTAACATAACATAGAAGATAGACCAATCATAAGTAACCCTAAAAGTATCATTTTCCAATAATGTATTTTGATTAACTGTTACTCATCACCTGTATCACCTTTCAAGGTGTCATTCCTTTATCTAGATATCACAGTTAATTTATTACCTTTTCAAGGTATTTTCATTTCATTTAGATATTACTGTCAAATTCACTACTTTTCAAAGCGTCATGCTTCCAATTCTATATTACATTCTATCCCTCAATGAGCACTAATCGTTTCCCGCGTTTATTATGAAACATAATTTAATTCTCACATATTCTCACTGTATAGAAAATCAACAAGTTCCTAATCCGTAAATAGAATTTCAATTCTCAATAACTCTCATAATATAGATTGATCGTTCGATCATAAACATCAAGTCTGTAGACTAGATATAGTAATTTAATTCTTAAGGCTCCCTTAGTACAGAACAATCATTAACCATAACTCAATAAATATCCAGTACATGTTTCTATAAGATAAAACAATCTCAAGGATTTCTAGATCCAATATTACTATGATTCCTTCCAAGCTTAACTACTATCTCCCATTGAAACCTCGTTGATTTATCTATATTTTACTCAAGACTCTTCATATTTTCCGGTACGTCATCAATTTATTTAGAATATCAACTCCCCTATACTTACCCCCTTAAGTTCCCTCATATATATAACAATCATCAAATTGTAACCCAATGGATATTCATTATGTACCTTCATAAGACAAAATAATCATTACGGATTATTTATTTCATTATTGCTATGATTCCTTCCAATTTCTTTTAAGTATGACTATTATTTCCTACTCAAGTTTCACTTCTCTGTCTATATCAGTTATCAAAACCTCCTTCAGTATTGTCAATGTCAAATCTCAAGAATTCTCATCACTTATCCTTAAGTACACTGCTATCCTTAAGGGTCACTAGTCAATAATCACCATTTTTCATTTTAATATGTAGTCGTTTTCCAAGACTAGGTGACTGTTGATATCTTAACTTGCTTTTGTCTTTCGACAGTCCCAATTCATTTAATGTGTTTCAATACACCAAGTTCTTTCTTGGATCAGTTAAACTATACACTTATGATCTGTACCTCCTATATTCTATGTATATTGTTCATTTCTAATGATTCCCCAGTGTATGGTATCCAGTGATAATGACTCTTTCAAGAGTTGACATTTATTCAATCTCGTCTATCTAGTAATCATTTCTATCTATAACAGTATGTAATGCATTTTAAAGATTATAAATCTGACATTTATTCTATCATTGTTCCCTGAAATTTATTAATTATGCAATCACTTGGCTCATCAATGTCCTTTTTAATTTTACAAATGAATAATATGTCAATCTAACACCCGTATATCTATGTTACATACTCTACTTGTTTCATACATAACATCTATCATCTATCATCATCCCTGAACAGTTAACATATACCTTAAGAGTTCTGTCTCTATGTTCAGCTAGCAGTAAATGTTGAAATTATAATCAGTATGTAGAGTAATATTTAACAATATTGAGCATTTGTAAACAACTATAAATAATACCTGCGACTACTGGTACAGTAACCTAATCATCTCTCAATTCACTGTAAAAGATCAATGGTCAGAATTCACGTATAAGTCTATCTATCATATCAGGATTTACTCTATTTGGCATTAGTAATACCGGTGCATCAATCTCATCTCTCATGAACCACTATTTCAAAACTGTTTCAACACTAAATCTTTTATTACCAACTGAGCCTAAGAATTTGACTTACTGCTCCAATCATTTCCTAGCATCACTAGGTTTGGTAGGATAGATGTCGTGATATTGTAGCATTCTAATCCTCAAGTCCTCTGGGGTATACGTCGTTCTAACAGTATCATAAAGGATTCGTAGTATCCAGATTGGCTAAGGTAGCACTGTGTGTTTCTCAGTTACCCTAGTTACATGATAAGGCGGCCGTTCCTCACCGGTAACAGAGGTCCTGATAGCACATCAGTGACTATTAACTTTTTCCACAATTTCTCTTTTAACCGTTTACAATCACCGTTATTCATTTTCATCATTTATATTCACTCCTGATCTTCAGTCTCGATTTCTTCTACATCACTAGACCTAACTTCCAAGTATAGGTCACTTGTTGATAATAGTCGTGATTTTGCTCCGTATCTCGTATTCTATGCTCCATATTTCTAAACAATAATCCTCAAGGTAACCATTAAAGTTCTCGTGTTTCTCTGTCTAACATTCTCCAATAATAACCTTCCAGATGTAATAGAATCAGTAAATCAATCATCCAAATGTTCAGTTACTAAGTTCAGTTCGACGATTACATGGAAACACAATCAAGTGTGTAAGGATCTCTTAAGATCTAAACAGGTTATAAATAACTAGAAGGGTACCTGTGGCTATCTGGGTAGTAGTTTAATCTTTCCTTGACACCAACAAGACTGATAACGTAGGTGTGGCACTGGTCGTAGCCTTAGCTTTCCGAGGACAGTCCTTATTCACCCTGCGGGGTGATCCTTAACAGTGCCACTATTTCAATGTCCATAGTTGTCTGTTGGGGTGAGCTTGAGGCAGAGATTTGAGGATCTCTTCTATAAGGCGCTCAATTCAGTCTAATTGATCCTTGCCTATCCCAATATTCCTAGTATACACCATTGCTCTAAACCACAAGTGTTAGATAAGTATTTCCATAAAAGTCTACTCGTCTATGGTCTGACCGAGTCAATATAATCTATTGAGATATTCCTTTTTGTTAACCTTGTCTATAAGATAACCACCAATGCTCAAAATAACAATCAATGTTCACATGAAATCTATATCATAGAGACTTCAATTCTATCTACTGATTCTAACTCTAAGTGATCTATGTGATTCATAATTGTCGATGTATTCCTTGTGATAACCATGTCTATAAAGATAACCAGTAAAGATAACCCGTAAATTGTCAAATCAATCAATAAGAGAATGATCGAGGATCGTATGAACTCTATATAAGGAAGGTCAGTTATAACTATTCATTCTATTTCTAGTCCTATCTCCCATGACTCACAATCGAACCTATAGCTCTGATACCAAGCTGTCACGACCCGAAATCCACCCTATGCGGATCTCGTGTCGCGGGGCCGACCCGAAAGCCGTCCCTTCTTTTTCCATTCCTGTATCATAGTACTAATATGCAAAGTACTAAAACCTCAAAACAGTAACAGCGGAAGTCTTATCAGTAATAGTACGTCAACGGAAGTCTTTCAATACACAATGTTAGCGAAAGTCTTTACAATACATAATATGGTTCTACATAAATAAAATAAGAACCAAACATGACCAGCACCCGAGGGTGGTGAATACATGGGAGAACTAAAACATAAACTGATGCATTTCCTCAAACGTTCTTCTATGTCTTTAAACTCCTACCGGGGTCTCACGGCATCAGTACCTGAAATGGGGGTGAGGAGGGTGGAATGAGCTACAAGAGCCCAGCAAGTAAATACAGATCTCCGACACTGGTATCGAGGATCATAAAAGAATATGAATCCAAGAATAAGAATATGATAGCCAATCATAAAAATAAGATGATATAATAGCCAATGGGAACAGTTGCCATAAAGGCCAATAAACAATAGAACACAATGTACAATTAGGAGTAAGGGACATAACATCAACATGAAACTCTTAACATGTGAACAGTGGCAAATGAACAGTAGGATCACAATGTGGAATCAGTAGGAATGGCATAACAATGTTCTGGAATTCTCAACGATAATACAATAACAAGAAAGTACTGCCATTATAATTGATCACAATAAATCAATCAAGGAATATCTTGCAATACAAGATAATCATAAGAACAATGTAATTCAACAATTTTAGTTGAACAATCGTATAAGAGATGCTTTTGTTCTGTGTCAGGGCTTGATTTGCCCTCGGTCTTTGGGGGCCCGGTTTACCCCCTTCAGTGCATTCCCAGTGTATGGCCATATGTCCGTTCACGGACTCGACCCGAAGGTCTTCAGTGTATTCAAAAGCATCGGATGGATATTGTGACTGAGCACAAATCCAGTATACATAAACATTTCATGATCATAAATGATTCCATAAGAGTATATAAAATGGAATATCATCAATTCAATGGAAATATAACAATAGGAATTTGAAAGTACGGTTCAACATGATAACGATGGTACAACAATAAATCAATGTCCACCAGATAGAACAATATCACATTGTGGAGACAATCACATCAGATACGCTCAGGAGTACGAGTTTGGCAGTAAAAGAATGAACTTGGCTTGATAACACCACATGGAAGAGAAAGGGTATCTACTTACCTCTAATGCGTTGCTAAATCAGTCTCCTGTAGGTTTGCCTTTTCCCGTTGAGTTCCCTATATATCAGTAAATACGTTTCAGAATAATTTCTATTCACCAAATTCTATGCCTTGCTATGATCAGTATTTCTAATACTTATTTAGACTTTGAATATGTCCGTTGTTCTCGGAACCTCTTTTCATAATTTTGACATTACCAATAGATTCGGAAGGTTCAGAATAATAAAAATTCACTAATTATTTAATTCAATCGGAGTCCATTTGACTCACCTATGAAGCAGGGGTATTTTAGTCATTTTTACAAGTCGTAACTTTTTGGGACTCCGTCTCGTGAAACGGACCTCACCATTGGACTCAGAGCATCCGAGATAATAAAAATTGACTAATCATTTACCTTATTTGGACCTCGTTTGACCCACTTTTGAGTCAGGGGTATTTTTGTAAAATTAACATTTTTTTCTGTTGGGCCTTAGTGGAATTTTTCAAAACATGTGGGGCTGGTTCATAAATTGCATAAGCTGCGGTCTGAACCAGTTGGTTCAGACCCCAAAACCCTAAACCGGTCAGCCTTTCTCCTGAACCAAACGGTTCAGTTCATTCAAGAACCGGAATACAATAAACCCAATTCCCTATCCCTATCCATGGTTCGGTTAACCCCAAAACCCAATTCTATTTGTTATTCCAGTTACCAAACAGCCCTAATTCCATTTAAACCAAAAACCCAAAACGACACAGTTTGGCTCCGTTTTTATTTCCGGTCGGGTACCGACCCGATCCGAACCCGGATCCGTCTAGACTTAACCCGATAACCCCCCACGCTTTTCCGGTCATCTCCCCCAAAGCTCCGGTGAGCAAACAGTAGGGTTCCGTCACCTTCTCCGGTGACGGCAACCACTTTCCGATGGTTTTTAAACCCATTTTCAATGCAGTTTTATTCCCTTCACTTCAAGGATCTCGAATCCACCCTCGGTTTCCATTGAAGCCCTCCAAACCTTCACGAAATAGGGCCTAAATGTCTCCGGCCGACTTTCCGGCCAAGTGACATTTTTCATTTCCATGGTGTCCTAAGCACGGTTTTGACTCTAAAATTCTCCTAGTGTTTTTCTGCACTAGTATAGGTTGTTTCTACAAACTTTAAACAAGGTTTGATACATAAAATACCACATGGCCGATTATTCCCTATAACCTGCAACTCCAGATTTCTCTATGGTTTCTCAACCTTTTAACCTGATTCTTTTTGCAAAATAATCCATATTTCATGCTTGTTTAGATCCTATAATCGTATATAAGCTTTATGCTTTAAATCAAAATAACAGAACTGAAATCAATTACCTGGGTTTCGGATTTTGAGCTCACTGTGACTCTCCCACCTTTCTGTTTCTGAACTAATCTCTCTCCCTTCTTCTCCCCTTCCTTTCTTCCCTTAACCGACCCCCCCCAGTCGGTGGCCCTTGCCACTTGTAGCCACGGTGGCAGCTCACACATGCACACAAGACACCTCACACACATAGCTTTCTCTCTCTCTCTCTCTCTCTTTCTCTCCTCCTCACACGTTGCACCCTAACCCTCTTTTGCTGATTTCCCACTCGGTGGCTTTGCCACCTCCTCATCATGTGTTATAACATGGAAAATTTTTTTTTAATTATTATTATTTATTATTCTTGCAATTGTTAATTAATTAATTTTATTATTATTATTATCATTATTATTATTATTAATGTTGGATATATGTGTATGGAAAAATTAAAATTCTTTTTTTTATTATTATTTGTATGTATGTATAAAATGTGTAAAAATTATATGAGTGTATATAAATAAATGTGTGATTATATGTGTGTATATGTATATATAAATGGGTGTAGAACAGTGTGTGTATGTGTGTGTAACCGTGTGTGTGTGTGTGTGTGGCTTTGAGTGTTACACACTCAAAGGGGTGTGGGTGAGGTTGAGTGTGTGAGTAGGATTCAGGGAGTGGGGGAGTGCAGAAGTGGGCAGAGGGTGGTTGGTCTGGGAGAGAGAGAGAGAGAGAGAGATATAGAGAGAGAGAGTGAAGAAAATAAAGAGAGTGTCTCGGGTGGAAAAGAAAAGAGAAGGAAAGAAAGAGAAAGAAGAGAGAAACAGAGAGAGGGAGAGGGTTCTAGATTGTGAAGAAGGAGAGGAGGCTCGAGGAGGAACCAGAAAGGTGGAAGTGGGCACGGCTAGAGAGAGAAACGGCCAAGAAAATTGTAAGTGGTTCCTTCTGTTTCAATTTTTTTAAAAGCATTTCAATTGATTTGAACTATAGGGTCTTAGAGAGCATAACGTAGGGATCATTTTGCAAGAAGAATGAGAATGAATGGTTGAGAAACTAGGGAGAAATCCCTAGTTGCAGGTCTCGGCCATGGAGGTTGAACCTCAACATTTCATGTGAAAAACTTCCTTCAAATAATCCTAAAATGGCCCTATGAGGTGCAGAAAGTGAATGGGATTGAATTGGGTTCAAAACAGTGGGGGAAAATGGGGGAAAAAGGGGTGGCCGGAGAGTTGACCGAGGGTTTGACCCTCTATTTCGTGGAGATGGAGGGGGTTTTGAGGGAAATGGGGGTTGGGGATGTGACCTACGTGAAAAAATGGAGGAAATAGCATTTTGAAAATGGGGAAAATACGCCGGAGGTCGGTCGCCGGCGCCGGAGAAGGCGCCGGAACCCTACCGCTGCTTCGCCGGAGAATCGGGGAAGAAGGTAGGGGCGTCGGGTCGGGTCTCGGGTCGGATCCGGGTTTGGTTCGGGCGGGTACGGGTTGCCCCTGCCACGTGTCAGCCATTGTTTTAAATTAAAAGAATTTGAACCTTTTAGAAATTAAACCTTTGGATTTGAACCTTTTAGAAATTAAACCTTTGGATTTGAACCTTTTAAATTTGAACCTTAACCTGAACTTTCAGAAATTACGAATTGACCCCCCAACTGTTAGAAATTACACTTTGACCCACCTGATTAAATTATTAATAAAATATTAATTAAATTAATTAATTAATTATTTAATTTAATTAATTTAATTAATTAAATATTCAAAAATATCCCGGAATCCAAATGAGACAAGTCATTAGTGTATTTTGACTATCTCGACTATTCTGAGACCAATGGTGAGGTCCGTTTTACGAGACGGGGTCCCGAAAAATAAAAGACCCGTAGTAACCTTTAAAATTACCAAAATGCCCCTAGATTGAAACACAGTCAAACGAACTCCGAATTTGGTAAACAAATAGTGGAATTTTATTATCTCGAACATTCCGGACTCAACTGTGGAGTCCGATTTGTGAAAAGAGGTCACGAAATGTAAGAACACGCGTAAAGTGCAAAATGACTGTTTTGCCCTTTTGAACCCCGGTGCCCGAATTGAGTTCTACGAAAACCTAGGCTTACTTTCTTAAACGTTCTAAAACCAATGGTAGAGTTTAATTTAGCAGAATAGAAACCTATGAATTTAAAGACATAAAATTTGATGAATAGCATACATTCAAACAACAATGGACTGAATTGTAATTCCTACTTTTAGGGACACTGACAGGACAGGAGGAGGCGATCTGATCTCTTACATTTTCATCCGTCTGTTCAGTTACATATAGTTCATGATCTTCTAGGGTTGATACCAACCCATCAGGTATGGTGTTTTGCTAGTGTTAGAAATAAAGTTAAGTTAGGAATAATTGTGAGTGACTGAATGCTGTATGTGTTTATCTGTAATGTGTTTACCTGTTTATTTGGAATTGGTTGTTCACACGCTTACATGTTACTTGTACTTTATGAATGTTTAGTAAATGATGAATGTGACTCACGACATGTGTATATGTTAATTTTACGAGATATGATTGCAAGTGGAATTAGTTAGGTGATTTATATATTATTGTCTCGAGCATGCTATATTGTGGAAACCATGTATCATTGAGATTGCATTGGCATATTGGCATATGATGAATCCTTTGAGAACATGGCGTGGGTAAGCACGTGGTGCTTTGCATTATGAGGGTGTAGATCCTGTGGTGAAAAACCCAAAATTGGCCATTGCATTGGTACTCCGTAGCCATCGGGGAGTACCCGTAAACGAGACATGGGTGTGGCATAGAGTTGTGCATGGGTGTGTCACGCATACTATTCATATATACTACTGCGATGCTTGAATGTCATTTAGAAATAAATGTACACTTTGCACATGCCACGCCTTAGCTTTATTTCTGGCATTAGCATTTCATCATACCAGCAGTTGTGCTGACCCATTCGTGGGCAATATTTTCAGATGAGGATCCTCCAGCCACGTGAGACTTAGTGATGCCCTGAGAGGGCGAAGCACGTGATGTATTTGTGACCCATGAGACTTGTATTTTGTTATGTAAGGGCTTAAGCCCGAATGACTGATGAACAATGTATTCGATATTACTTTATGTATGGATGATGATGGACGCATGTTTAGTGAATTTAATTACTTTTGTCCTTTTATTTATTTTACTTTCTGTCTCGTTACTCGCGCCCCGGGTTCGTGGGAAATTCGGGGCGTGACAACGTGGTATCAGAGCATAGGTTCGAATACCTAGAGACTGTGGGGTGTTGTTTAACACCATGAGACCCTAGAGAATGAGAATTAGTGTGAACTGTTAGTAGCATGTGATAGGATCTTATGTGCTACGTGATTATGTGTCCTAATGCATGCCTTATTGTGATTACGTGAAGAAGTGATACTAAAGCTTTCTTTTGAACTTGTAGATATGCCTCCTAGACGAGCTCCTACGAGAGGCAGACCACCCAGAGGGGGTAGGGGTAGGGGTGCGCCTCGAGGTGCCGCCCAGCCTCGTCGTGGCAGACCCAGAGCTGCTGCCCCTATTCCTGACGTGGTTGAGGAGGTAGTTGCCCCAGCTGACGTTCCTGAGCATAGTACAGCTGAGGAGGATGTTGCTCCAGCCCCTGTGGAGGAGGTGGGGCAGACTATTGGCGCCAGAGATTTGGCGACCATTATACAGGAGTGTTTCCGTGCTATGCAGGATGCCCGGACCACTGATGCTGAGGCCAGGGCTGCTGAGGCCGAGGCCAGGGCTGCCGGTGCCGCGGCCAGAGCGGCCGGTGGGGAGACCAGAGATACCTTCGTCATGAAGGCGTTTCAGCGTATGAGGCCACCGTCATTTGCAGGACAGCCTGATCCTTTGGTGGCCGAGGAGTGGCTGGATCAGATTGTGAGGATCCTGGACTCACTAGGGATTGTTGAGCCACACCTGAGGATACGATGTGCCACCTTCCAGTTTACAGGGCTAGCGAGCCAGTGGTGGAAGGTATCTGCCGGCAGGATTAGCAGGTTCGGAGAGGGGTGGGATGCATTTGTGGCCATGTTCAATGACCACTACTTTCCAGCGACTGCTAGGGTCGGGTTCAGGAGAGAGTTTGAGACCTTACTACAGAGGGACATGACCGTGACGCAGTATGAGTCCCAGTTTACCGCATTGGGCAGGTTTGCCCCGCACATTGTTGGGGTGGAGGAGCTGAGAGTTTATCATTTTCTAGAGGGGCTGAAGACCTCTATCAGGGATAGACTGGCGGGTCACATCATTGACACTTACGAGGAGGCTGTGATCAGGGCCACGAGAGTAGAGAGGGAGTTGACAGCTCTCAGAGGGATTAGGGAGTCCCGGACTCAGACCAGGCCAGCCACAGCACTAGCACTTACGCCAGCTCAGCCTACCGTGACCGTCCCAGCTCATCCTGGTAGGAGACCACTGAAGAGGTTCCGGGGCAGTACCTCTTCTCCATCTACATCCCAGAGACCTATGCAGCTTTTAGCACCCCAGCCCACTATGTCTACTACTCCTCGAGGAGGGGCACCACAGTTGACTCTCACATGCTATCAGTGTGGACAGCCTGGCCACAGGATGGCTGATTGCCCACAGAGGGATCCTAGTCAGGGATCAGGGACAGGACCGAGCCAGCTACCACTCCCATCCCAGTCTCAGAGTCAGGCCTGGAGGGCCACACCAGTGTGCTATACATGTCATCAGCCGGGCCATGTCAAGGCCCACTGTCCTCAGGGGCAGACTTCCCAGAGTGCACCGAGGTCCCATTATTTCCAGCCCGCCCAGGTACCTTTACCCCAGACGCAGTCTGGCTATAGACCCCCGGCACCTTACTATCAGCCGGCATCCTCAGCCTTGAGTGTTAGAGCCCCAGCCCCGAGAGGGGGAGGACAGCAGGGGCAGAGAGGGGGAGGCAGACAGGGTCAGACTGTACAGGGCAGGGTATACGCAGTCACTACCCCAGAGGCTTCTACTGCTGGGCCATCAGTAGTGCGAGGTATCTTTCTTATGTTCAGTTCATGGGCTAGCGTGTTGATAGATTCTGGTGCATCGCATTCTTTCATATCCACTGCATTTGCCATGACATTGGGGCTGACTATAGACCGGTTAGATCCACCGCTACGTGTTGATACTCCGGTTGGGGGTAGTGTGACACTGACCAGGATTTGTAGGGGCTGTTCACTTGAGATAGCTGACCGTACTCTCTGCTTTGATTTTATTGTGCTTGACATGACTAGCTTCGACATTATCTTGGGTATGGATTGGCTGTTTACCTTCCGGGCTAGCATCGATTGTTTCAGGGGGAGGGTTACAGTGTGTACCCCTGAGGGGGACTGTTTTTATTTCACGGGGGACCGTGGGGACTTCCTAGTACCACCCTTGTACGACTCTAGGAGTTGGGGAGCCCATAGCTATATGTTGGCCAGTATGATTGCAGGGGATAGTGAGGCTATAGGGGTTGTATTACCACCAGTGGTAGAGGAGTTTCCTGACGTGTTTCCCGACAGTTTGACTAGTTTACCCCCGAGGCGGGAGGTGGAGTTTACCATTGAGCTTATCCCTGGTACTGTACCCATATCTATTCCACCATACCGCATGGCTCCAGCAGAGCTGAGAGAGCTGAGAGAGCAGCTGACTGACCTTCAGGGTAAGGGGTTCATCCGTCCTAGCACTTCTCCTTGGGGTGCCTCTGCACTCTTTGCGAAGAAGAAGGACGGGACGTTGCGGTTATGTGTGGACTACCGGAGGCTGAACCGGGTGACTATCAAGAACAAGTACCCGTTACCCAGGATCGATGACTTGTTTGATCAGTTGAGAGGTTCGAGATGTTTCTCGAAGATTGATCTTCGGTCTGGGTACCATCAGTTGAGAGTGCGAGAGGAGGACATAGCGAAGACAGCCTTCCGCACTCGCTATGGTCACTTTGAGTTTGTAGTGATGCCATTCGGTGTGACGAATGCCCCAGCGGCATTCATGGATCTGATGCACCGTGTCTTCGGTCAGTACATAGATCAGTTCGTGGTGGTATTTGTGGACGATATTCTGATTTACTCACCTTCTGAGGATGAGCATGCTTTCCACTTACGTACTGTGTTACAGATCTTGAGAGAGCATAGGCTGTTTGCCAAGCTCTCCAAGTGCGAGTTCTGGCTCCAGGAGGTGCAGTTTTTGGGTCACGTGGTATCTGGGGGTGGAGTATCTGTTGACCCTTCGAAGGTCGACTCTGTTATGAGCTGGGAGAGGCCGAGGAACGTATTTGAGATACGGAGTTTCTTGGGGTTAGCAGGGTACTACCGCCGTTTTGTAGAGGGATTTTCCCGACTTGCCGCACCGATGACCCGACTGACGCGCAAGGGCGTCAGATTTCAGTGGACTGACGACTGTGAGCAGTCATTTCAGGAGCTGAAGAGGAGATTGACTTCAGCTCCCGTCCTGATTATCCCCGAGGGAAGCCTGGGCTATACAGTGTACTGTGATGCTTCCCGAGAGGGACTGGGATGTGTATTGATGCAGGAAGGCCGGGTAGTAGCTTATGGTTCTCGCCAGCTGAAGAGCCATGAGAAGAACTACCCCACCCACGATCTAGAGTTGGCTGCCGTCATCTTTGCCCTTAAGAGCTGGCGACACTATTTATATGGGGTGAGATTTGAGGTGTTCTCGGACCACAAGAGCCTCAGGTATATCTTTACACAGAAGGATCTGAACCTTCGACAGAGGAGATGGATGGAGTACCTAGAGGACTACGACTTTGACCTTCAGTACCATCCTGGGAAGGCCAACGTCGTAGCTGATGCACTCAGTCGGAGACCGAGCAGCACCTTAGCCAGCCTAGCCATCAGAGAGTGGGAGATGATGGGAGTTATTGGGGAGTTTGACTTAGAGCTTACCGAGTCTGAGGGACACGCCACCCTGTTTAGCTTGTGTGTACAGCCTACCCTTCTGACCAGAGTTATAGAGGCACAGTTGCTGGATACCGAGGCTGAGCAGATCAGGGCACGGATTGCTAGTCCCGAGGGATTTGAGGGATGGACAGTCCATTCTGACCTTGGTCTGAGATACAGGGGTAGGGTCTTCGTTCCCGAGTCTCTTAGGACTGATGTCCTTAGGGATTTCCACCATTCACGCTTGGCGGTGCACCCAGGGGGCACCAAGATGTATCATGATCTGCGCCGTCAGTATTGGTGGACTGGGATGAAGGCAGATGTGGCACAGTTTGTGGCTAGGTGTCTCACGTGCCAGCAGGTGAAGGCTGAGCACCAGAGGCCTGGAGGCTTACTACAGCCACTACCGGTAGCCGAGTGGAAGTGGGAGCACGTTACCATGGATTTCGTGATGGGTCTTCCGAGGTCACCTAGGGGCCATGATGCGATTTGGGTTATTGTGGACAGACTGACGAAGTCCGCCCATTTCTTACCGATCAGAGTGACTGACTCATCAGACGCCCTCAGTAGGTTGTACATTCGAGAGATAGTACGACTACATGGGGTACCGGTATCCATAGTTTCTGACAGGGACCCACGTTTCACTGCACGGTTCTGGCAGAGTTTCCAGACAGCCTTAGGGACCCAGCTGCAGTTCAGTACTGCCTTCCACCCACAGACAGATGGCCAGTCAGAGCGCACTATACAGATCTTGGAGGATATGCTCAGGGCCTGCGTCATGGACTTTAGAGGTAGCTGGGAGGACCACCTTGCCTTAGTTGAGTTTGCCTACAACAACAGCTACCAGTCCAGCATAGAGATGGCACCATTTGAGGCATTATATGGTAGGCCGTGCCGTTCCCCGGTATGTTGGACTGAGGTGGGAGAGACAGCTGCCTTAGGACCTGATATTGTTCGTGAGACCACGGACAAGATACAGGTGATCAGACAGCGGTTGTTGACAGCTCAGAGCCGCCAGAGGAGTTACGCAGATAGGAGGCGGCGGCCCTTGGTATTTGAGGTGGGGGGACCATGTGTTCCTCAAGGTATCTCCCAGACGAGGTTTGAGGAGATTTGGGCGCGGTGGGAAGCTATCACCACGATTCATAGGTCCTTTTGAGATACTTGGGAGGGTTGGTGAGGTGGCTTATAAGCTAGCCTTACCACCACAGCTATCAGGGGTTCATGACGTCTTCCACGTATCTATGCTGAGGAAGTACCATCCCGACCCCTCACATGTACTTGACTGGGTAGATCTTCAGTTAGAGGGGGACGCTTCCTATGACCAGAGACCCGTAGAGATATTGGACTCGAGGGATCAGGTTTTGCGAGGCAGGACCATCCCTTTGGTCAAGGTTCGTTGGAACCACCATGGGGTTGAGGAGGCTACGTGGGAGCGTGAGGCCGAGGTCCGAGTTAGGTACCCTGAGTTGTTTGATCAGTGATGTATTTTCTTTTGGTTCTATGTTATTTTAAATTTCGGGACGAAATTTTTGTAAGGAGGGAAGGATGTTATAACATGGAAAATTTTTTTTTAATTATTATTATTTATTATTCTTGCAATTGTTAATTAATTAATTATTTAATTTAATTAATTTAATTAATTAAATATTCAAAAATATCCCGGAATCCAAATGAGACAAGTCATTAGTGTATTTTGACTATCTCGACTATTCTGAGACCAATGGTGAGGTCCGTTTTACGAGACGGGGTCCCGAAAAATAAAAGACCCGTAGTAACCTTTAAAATTACCAAAATGCCCCTAGATTGAAACACAGTCAAACGAACTCCGAATTTGGTAAACAAATAGTGGAATTTTATTATCTCGAACATTCCGGACTCAACTGTGGAGTCCGATTTGTGAAAAGAGGTCACGAAATGTAAGAACACGCGTAAAGTGCAAAATGACTGTTTTGCCCTTTTGAACCCCGGTGCCCGAATTGAGTTCTACGAAAACCTAGGCTTACTTTCTTAAACGTTCTAAAACCAATGGTAGAGTTTAATTTAGCAGAATAGAAACCTATGAATTTAAAGACATAAAATTTGATGAATAGCATACATTCAAACAACAATGGACTGAATTGTAATTCCTACTTTTAGGGACACTGACAGGACAGGAGGAGGCGATCTGATCTCTTACATTTTCATCCGTCTGTTCAGTTACATATAGTTCACGATCTTCTAGGGTTGATACCAACCCATCAGGTATGGTGTTTTGCTAGTGTTAGAAATAAAGTTAAGTTAGGAATAATTGTGAGTGACTGAATGCTGTATGTGTTTATCTGTAATGTGTTTACCTGTTTATTTGGAATTGGTTGTTCACACGCTTACATGTTACTTGTACTTTATGAATGTTTAGTAAATGATGAATGTGACTCACGACATGTGTATATGTTAATTTTACGAGATATGATTGCAAGTGGAATTAGTTAGGTGATTTATATATTATTGTCTCGAGCATGCTATATTGTGGAAACCATGTATCATTGAGATTGCATTGGCATATTGGCATATGATGAATCCTTTGAGAACATGGCGTGGGTAAGCACGTGGTGCTTTGCATTATGAGGGTGTAGATCCTGTGGTGAAAAACCCAAAATTGGCCATTGCATTGGTACTCCGTAGCCATCGGGGAGTACCCGTAAACGAGACATGGGTGTGGCATAGAGTTGTGCATGGGTGTGTCACGCATACTATTCATATATACTACTGCGATGCTTGAATGTCATTTAGAAATAAATGTACACTTTGCACATGCCACGCCTTAGCTTTATTTCTGGCATTAGCATTTCATCATACCAGCAGTTGTGCTGACCCATTCGTGGGCAATATTTTCAGATGAGGATCCTCCAGCCACGTGAGACTTAGTGATGCCCTGAGAGGGCGAAGCACGTGATGTATTTGTGACCCATGAGACTTGTATTTTGTTATGTAAGGGCTTAAGCCCGAATGACTGATGAACAATGTATTCGATATTACTTTATGTATGGATGATGATGGACGCATGTTTAGTGAATTTAATTACTTTTGTCCTTTTATTTATTTTACTTTCTGTCTCGTTACTCGCGCCCCGGGTTCGTGGGAAATTCGGGGCGTGACATCATGCAAGGCCCACTTTACATACCTATTATATATATATATATGCAACCGTATACACATATATACATATATAAATAATATTGTATTATAATATATATATATATATATCATCCAACCGTATATATATATATATATATATATATATGATATTCATAATCATTTAGATTTACAATAAAAATTTATGCGTCGACATTCACTTGCACGTTTTTCAATAAGCTCGGCTTCCGGTGCAACGGCACCCGGACACCCGTGACTGTTTGCCTCTCGTACCTATGCATCGTAATTAAACAATACAGTCCATTACGCATCCACTTTTATTTATGTCATTTCACGGCTTATAATTCGGGATTACATTTTATAGCCCGGTCCAGCCCGGTGCACATGCTATATCCCGGGTCGGGATATTACAGTATGCGTTAATGCGGACATTGAAAAACCTCTTATTCAAGAATTAGTGGTGGAAGAAAATGACAATGCCAAACGATTTCTATGTCTCTATGAGGGCTTATCATCTATTTGTTTTTTTGGTGTGCCAAACTGGGTCACAAGGTTGCGGAATGTATCGATTTACCACCATCAGAAGCGGCTGCAACATGGGAGAGACTTAAACAAATTCAATAAGAACAGAAAGAGGAAGCGAAATGCTTAAATGAGTTGCATCATGACCGTAAAGAAGATGATCATGAATTGCAATCCTCGTGGATCAATGTTGTATAGAAATCAAACAACAAAAAGTTAAAAAACGTAATCTTATCATCAACGGAGGAGGAGATCCAGGTATACCGTGGGCGTGGAGGTCGGCTATGGACGCAAAACAGAGGGAGAGGGCGCACGATATCCTTCCTTCTCTGGTCAGTGTATGGTAGCAAACTTCGTCATAATGATGAAGGGGTACTCTCTAGAAGCAGTATAACTATGAGAATGGTTATGATCTTGATGAGATGGCAGATGTAGTAAAAAGGAAGCGATAAACTAGGGATTGACGAAGAAGGAAAATAAAATCCAGGAAAAATGAGTAATTTTATTATTAAAAAATATTACATTGTCACATTATTATTATTAAACTTAGGTTTATATAATTTAAAAACTTAGAACTTTTGGGATTATAATATTTTGCCTTGGACCTTAGCCCTTAGCCCTGTAAACATTGATTTTGAGGGACCTTCTAATAATTAGCTCTAGTTTTTATTCAAATTTTTTAGAAAAAATATAACCCGCCATAAAAAAATTTCATTGTGTCTCAAAAGTTTTAAATTAACTTTGAACAATAATTTGAGTTTGTAAATAGTATTGTAAAAAACTGGATTTGATTTTAAATAAAAATGAATTTGATTTAGGTTTGAGTCTACTATAGGAGATGATTTTTTGAAGTACTGATTTGAGTTTATGAATAGTATTGCACTGATTTAGGGTTGAGTTTAAATAAAAATAAATTTGGTATGAGTTTGAGTTTAATGCTTGAGAGGAATTTTTTGAAGTTTTTGACTGAAATTTAAGTTTGAATATGGGTTTTGTTCACTGTTGCAGATACCCTTAAAATTCAGTTATTGTTTTGTACTATTATATTTTTTTATATATAAGGATGGAGAATGAGGAACCTAAGTACTACTAGTGCGTATGAAACTATGAAGATTCAAATCCATATCAATCATGTGAGGAGTGGACACTTACACCATATAAGACCTCGATCCTTTGTACTATTATATTATTAGAAATGTAAATTTTGATATAAAAGTAGTACACTTTATTGAGTCACATGCTAATGGTGTATTTAACCTCAAACCTATTTATTGCCTAGAATTTATTAACCTTTTCTCTAGTTGCCTGAATTTATTACTAATGTATATTTTTATACTTCTAATAACATCACAAATTGCTAACATAGCTTGGTTAAGCTGTCCATATCTCATCAAATTATCTTTTTTGTTAAATTCATCTTGTGTGAGATTATCCCAAATCAGCCTTTATAGTATAACATAACATTAGAGATAATACGATTTAGTTAGATAAGAATCTATTCTTGAGTCTATGGAGATTATGTGCTTCCCCAGTAAGTACATTGAGTGGATATATTGAGGTACACGTAAGTTGGTCCGAGCATTCGATTGTCCAAAAAAATAAAACATTGAATAGATATGTGTCACGCCTTAAATTTTCAAAACCTGGAGAATGATTGAAAATGACCTAAAAAGAATTAATAAAATACAATTGAATGGATTTAATTGATTACATATTAATTTTCCCATGTTTTCCAAAATTAAAAATGAAAAATGCTAACTAGACTTACCCAAGATGAGTTCCAAATCTAGTCAAATACTTCCCCAACCAATGGTCAAAAATAGTCTAAGTCATGTCCAAGCATGACCTCCAAAATAGCCCAAAAATGTCTCTAATGAGCCTTGAAATAATGGCCCAAAGTGGCTCCAAATATTGTTAAAAAACAACTTAGAAGGTTGACCAAAAATAGCCTAAGAAATGGGTAAAAACTAGCCAAAATGGTTTTCCTAAGGTGGCTCAAATTGATGGCTAAAGTAGGCTAAAAATGCCCTAAGGCATAGACCAAGAATAGGTCAAAAGCCTACCTAAAGCGGTCTAAGGAGGTGGCCAAACATGGCCTTGAATAATGACTAAAACGTGTTTTAACAAGGTGCCCAACATGGCTTGGTATGTAGAGATCTGAAAAATTGGGGTAAATTTTTCGTTTTTATCGGTAGGGCACTATTTTTACACTATTTGCTGGTAAGGCACTACATATGCATTATTTAGTTATAATTCATGTTTAGGAGCATAATTTGAGTATTCCATAGAAGAGAAACATGCTTAAAATGTTAAAATATACCTCTTGTGAAAATTTGAGCCTAATCAGAGTCAGTTTAAAAAATAGACCATAAAGGGCATCCCGGGTGGCCTGGGTGGGTCCGGCCAAAGCCGCCAATAGGCAAAAATAAATTTGTTAGAAAATCTTCATTTAAAAAAATTTTAAAAACTTTGGCTAAAGAAGAATGTCAAATTGAGGCGTTTCGGGACAGGTTGTAGTGTAACGGGGTCCCGGATTCATTAATGGCAAAATGGTCATTTTGCCCCTTAGCCCCTTTACTATAAATAGGACCCCTTAGTGATAAAAAATTCATTACTTGGTCTGAGAATATAGCAGCAGCTCGTGCATGGGAGAAAAGTGAAGAAAAAACTTAAGATTTTCCAAGTTTCAAGTCACCAAAACACATCTTTAGGCTAGGATTCTCACAAGGCTTCCTTCTAGGAAGTTGTTCCTCATATCAAGGGCTATATTCTCACCAACTGGTTCGGCTGCACAATGAGTACAACTCCCTAGGATTGAGAAAAACCCTTTTAGGTATGATATCTTGCTAATTTAGGAATATATTTAAGTTTCCTTGCCCTTTTTATAAGTTGATTGAGTGATTTAGATGTTTATTTGTTGTTAAAAAGCCACTTAGGATGTAGTTGCTTTGGAAACCTAGAGTTGGTTGTTTGTGTACTTGTGTGTTTTTTGAGTTCTTTGAGAATTTTTTATAATGATGAAGATGTAACTTGAGTATGTGTTTAAATTATTACATGGTGGCTTATGTTCATGTAGATAGACCTTGTGTTTTGGAAGATATGGTTGTTTAATGCATTGATGCTTTGTGTAATTATATGTTCTTTGAGAATTAGTAAAATTGTGAATATGTAACTTGAGCATGGGTTTGAATTGGTTAAATATAGCATGTGTTCATGTAGAAGAAGTCTTGAGATTTGAAAGTTATAGTTTACTTCATGAATGATGCATGATTTAAGGTGTATGTCAAGTGTTTGACAAAATGCTTCTTGGCCCATGTTTGGCCACTTCCTTAGACATATTTTGGTAGACTTTTTGGCCCATTCTTGGCCTATGTCTTAGGGCATTTGGGGTTCATTTGGACCATTGTTCCAAGGTATATTTAGAGACATTTTGGGGCTATTTTAGAGGCCATTTTTGAACATGACTTAGACTTATTTTGACTATTGATTGTGAGGGATGTTTGAGTGACATTAGGAGACCATTTTTGGTTAAGTCTAATAGTAAGTTTTCATTTCAAATCTTGGAAAAACATGGGGGAATAAATGCATAATTAACTGAATCCATTAAATTGTCTTTTATTTCTTTTTCTTAATTCATTTCACTCATTCCCCGGGTTTGTGAAAATTCGGGGCGCGACATGATATAATGGCCAAAAGTGGCCTAAAAAGGGCTTCAAAAAGTGTTGTCTAACATAGAAGTGAATGGCCTTGGAAGACATGTTATGGCATGCCTTAGCCCTCAAAATGGAGTCAAAGACAACTGCCAACATGGCTTTGCATGAGGCCAAAATAGGGTTGTCAAAGGTAGGGCAAGACATGGCAGCAAGTGGCAAGGCAGCTGGGCATGGCATGGCATGGCAGCTGGCCAGGCTGCAGGCGTGGGTGGGTAGGAGTAGGGGCATGTGGGTGAGCAGGGAAGAGCGGCAAGGCATGTGCAAGCTGGTTGGTTTGCTGGCCTCCTACCCCTTATGCTACAATATTCCTCCTGCTAGCTGGTTTGCTGGCCTCTTACCCTTCATGCTACAGTATTCCAGTAGCCATTTTGCTACAATACCCGAATTTCCAACCTTGGCTTAAAATCTTAATTTTGAAGTTTTTTGTACCCATTTCAATTTATTTCATCACCAAACTTGGTGTGAGATCCTATAACATGCAAAATGACCATTTTATCATTTTTCTTTATTTTTCGATGTTAAATAATTTTTGACTAATTTGCCCCAAGTCTCCTCCTATGCCCCTATTTTCATTTCTTTACCTTTCTTTTTCCTTTTAATTCATTTGATTCTATACTTAGAAAATCTAAGCATGCTTTCCCACTCCACTCAGCCTAGTTGCTATTCTTGAAAAATTTCACCATAGTCTCCTTTGTTTATTGACATTTTTCATCATCCCATTCCTCCTCCTCCTCATCTTCCTCAACACCAACAACAACACCTAATAGAACATTTATTTTCATAATTTTATATTTTCAATATCCACAATCATATTTCAAAAACAAAGTAACTACTTGGAGCTTTATGCTCCTCATTCATATTCAATACACAATTACAAACAATCCAACATAAAATCAAGTTTATAACTTACATAAAGTCTAAACTTTAAAAATGAAATAAACTTCATGGGGCTTATGCCCCTAGGCCAAATGCACTTCAAAGTTCATTTTTCCCTTCATTCTCCAAGACTTCATCAAGTCTCATGTGCCGGGAGTCTCATTTGAAAAATGTAATCCCATGTAGAGTAAGCGCGGCGGCTTGTATGACACAATGCTAAACAAAGAATAAAGGTAAGTTGTGGCATTTGTAAAGTGAATATTTGTGAGCTATAAACCCTCCAATTCACTAATGCAATGTAATGGCAATATGCATGACACATATATGAAACTCTATGCCCAACACATGTCTCGCTTCACGATCCTCTCCCGTTGGCATGTAAGTACTACTCATTTTGGCCAAATTTTAGGTTTTTCACCACAGGATCTACACCCTCATAATGCATAATACCAAGTTGCTTAACACATTCCATGTTTCCAAAGATCAAAATATGCCAATATGCCTTAATTTATCATGCAATTTCTATAAGGCATTTTATCAAACACATGGGGTGTGTCTTAAATCATGCATCATACAATAAACAAATCATAACTTTCAGACTATAAGACTTTGTCTACATGAAAATAGACTATAATACAATCAATTATACATATATTCATGTTACATGTTCACAAATTTTACCAAATTTTCAAAGAATACACAAGTACACAAAGTACCAACCCAAGGTTTTCAAAGCAACTATATGCTAGATGGTTTTCTAACATCAAGTAAGCATTTAAGTCATACAACGAACTTATAAAAACACCAATAAACTTAACTCTAGTCTTTATTTAGCAAAATATCATACCTAGAAGGGTTTTTATCAAACCTAGGGAGTTTTTTTCACTTTGAAACTGAACCAATCGATAGGTTTGTAGCTCTTGTGGTGGGGAACAACTTCCTAAAAGGAAGCCTTGAGAGATTCCAAGATTAAAGGTGTGTTTTGGAAGGTAAAAAGTTGAAAAACCTAAGTTTTCTTCATGACCTCTTCCCAAACTCGCAATTCTGCACTTTCTTCAGCCAAGTTCTGATAGCTTTTTCTGTTAAGTGATCTATTTATATTAAATGGGTCAAGGGGTGAAAAACCTTTTTGCCCTAGATAAGTCACAGGACCTCATTACACTACAGCTTGTCCCAAAACACCTCAAATCGATATTCTGCTTTAACCAAAGTTTCTAAAATTATTTTAAATGATGTTTTCCCAAAAAAATATTTTTGCCTGTTGGCAAGCGCGGCCGGGCCCACCCGGGCTGGCCTTTTGGGCCCATTTTTTACACTATCTTCGATTTTGCTCAAATTCTCAGAGGAGGTGTATATTAACATTCTAATGATATTCCCCTTCTATGAAATACTCAAATTATGCTTCTAAACATAACTTATTTCTAAATGATGCACGTCTAGTGCCTTACGAGCAAATAATGCTTGAATAGTGTCCTATTGGCAAAACAAAAAATTTACTCTAATTTTTCAGATCTTTACAATACGTGCATACATTACATTTATTCAGTCTCTATAAATGAGGAGCTTGAAGGCTTTATCAAAATAGGGAAGGGATTCTGAGAAGGTGATCCCATTTTTTTGTGATGGCTCTCTATGATGCTAAAAAAAGCTATGAAACATGATGGTGGGTTTATATATCATTTGAGATGCAAGCCTCAACAATTGGTACATGTGTGCTTTACCGATCATCTTACACTATCTTGTCATGGAGACATTCACTCTACAATCAAAGGGGCCATAGTCAACCAATTAAGCTTCAAGGAGGGGACTTTACCAATGCGGTATATCTAGGAATTCCATTCCAATATGCTAAACTAAGGGCCACAGATTGCAAAGTGTTAGTGGATTGGATTTTGGCCCAAGTAAACAATTAGACTAATAAATCCCTCTCTTTTGCAGGAAGGTTCTGATTAATCAAATATATTTTGTTCAACATGAAAGTGTATTGGGTTAGTCATTTTTGCATGAGGACACTCATTAGAGGAGGATTCTTCCCTCTCAAACACACACACACACACACATACATATAAACATCATAGAGATTAAAGAGTGTCATTGTAATAGAGAAAAAATACAATCAATTAAAAGTGAGATTATAAGAAAGAGATATTATCGGATTTTACATAGATTAATGCTACACGAATAATACTATTTGTCCCAAATTTTGTATTTAATATGGCAGTGTATTATGACAGCACACTTAATAAATAATGTTTTATGTCCCACTTCTTATAACCCATATGTAATCTACCCTCTTACAAGGGTGGGATCCACTAGTGGGTCTCACCTTTCACGCCCCAAATTTTCACAAACCCGGGGAGTGAGTGAAATAAAATTAAAAAGAAATTAAAAAATAATAATTAAATCGATTTTGTTGATTACTCATCTATTTCCCCATGTTTTCCCAAAATGAAAATGAAAATTCGTTAACTAGAGTCACCCAAGATAAGTCCCAAATGTAGTCAAATATCTCCTTAACCAATGGCCAAAATTAGTCTAAGGCATGTTCAAAGGCGGCCTCCAAGATAGTCCCAAAATATCTTTAAATATGCCTTGGAATAATGGCCCAAATGGGCCTCAAATGCCCTAAGACATGGGCCAAGAATAGGTCAAAAGGTCTACCAAAATTGGTCTAAGGAAGTGGCCAAACATGGCCCCAAAAGAGTGGCCAAACGTGGCCCCATAAGATGGCCATACATGACCCAAAAGAGTGGCCAAACATGGCCCAAAATGATGGCTAAACATGGCCTAAGGATTGACCAAATATGGCCCAAAAGGGTACCCAAACATAGCTCAAAAGGATGGCCAAACATGGCTCAAAAAGTGGCCAAAGGGGCAAGTGTCAAGGCTGTTAGGCTGGGCGGATGGGGTAGGCCATGGCAAGGTAGCAAGGCACAAGCGCATTGGCGCGCGGCAAGGGGCTAGCATGGCTTGGGGTTGTGTCACTGTAGAGACTGCAACCTTATTTTCCATTTTCCTGCAGGTTTACTATAGCGGCTGCAGCTAAATTTCTCTGTCCAGCGGCCAGTTTTTTTCCAAGTTTTGAAGGCCACTTTTTCCCCATTTTTAGCCCAATTCTTCAAGATTTTTAACCCCCCATTTTTGACACCTTTCCCACCTATTTAAAAGGTGTTTTACACACCTAACAAATCCTTTAATTTTTTAAAAATTTTGACATAATCTCCTTTGTTTTCTAAGCATTATGTACCTAATATTTTGCAACCATTCATGTATATAAACACATCACAATCCCTCCTCACTCGACGGCCACAATTCTTGAAAATTAAACATATATTCATTTCCTTCAACATATATACATGTAAGGTATATTAAATAAATATATCCTACATGTCATTTGGGCTAAGCCTTTACATTACAAATTTGGCCCAAGGCCTATAGTTCACCATTCTTCCAAATTAAAACACAAGTCTTTTGGGCTTATGCCCATACATACAAAATATGTCCCAAGGGCCAAATATACTTCCAAGTTCTTTTCCCCTCCTTCCTTCAAGACTTCATTAAGTCCCAAGTACCGGGAGCCTCATCTGTAATTTGATATCCCACGATGGGTCAGCTTAACTGCTGGTATGACATAGTGCTAATGCAAGGAACAAAGTTAGGGCGTGGCATGTGCAAGTGTACATTTGTAATCTACATGCCTTCTAATTCATCAATACAATGCATTAGCAATATGCGCTACACACCTATGTCTCGTTTCACGGATCACTCCCGTTGGTCAACTAGTACCAATGCTTGTGTTCACAGATCGCTCCCGCTGGATAAGCAGCCACCAATGCAGTGGCCAATTTTGAGTTTTTCACCACAAGATCTGCACCCTTATAATGCATAGCACCAAGTGCTTAACACATACTATGTTTTCAAAGAATCACTATATGCCAATATGCTTTGATTTTACCATGCAATAATGCAATTTCAATGAAAATTTTTATCAAACACATGGAGCATGCTTTAAATAATACATTATACTTAAAGTAACAATAACCTTTGAACTATTAAACTTTGTCTACATGAACCTAGCATGTAATCCAATCAATTATACATATAAACATATCACACATTCACAACCTTACACATTCTCAAAGATTGCACAAATACACAAAATACCAAACACATTGAATAAATCATAACTTCCAAACTACAAGATTTTGTTTACATGAACATAAGCTAGAATACAATGAATTATACATATAGTCATGGTGTAATATCCCGACCCAGGGATACCGGGTCATATGACATGTATTACGAGATTTACAAAAATAATTAATTAATTTAATAATTAATTAATTAAGGTATAAGAAATGTTATATTAATTAAATATTGTATGTATGTGTATAAAGTGAAATATGTATGTATGTATATGAAAGTATGTATGTATGCAAGTATGTATATGAATAAAAAGAAAATAAGTAAATAAATATAAATATGTAAAAGTGTGAACAATGTGTGAATGGTGTGGGTGTGTGTCGGCTATTATGTGTGAGTGTGTGTAGATGAGTTTGTGTGTGTGTATATATAATATACATATAACACAAAAATATCAAGGACCCATTTAATGTAGGTTGCCAAAAATGAAAAAAGCAGAATTAATGGAGTGTAAGATGGGTTGATAAGGTCAAGAATAGAGGCTGCAAACGTGTAGAGAGAGAAAGAGAAAATGAAGAGAGAGAAGAGTCGGTTTCCTTTCTTTAAAAAGAAACCAATGCATGTCTTGCATGCTTGACCACTTAAGGAAGCAGAGAAAGAGAATAGAGGAAGAACCAGAGGTAGAAAAAGGTTAAAACCGTAGCAAAAGGTAAGAGATATTCAAAGTTTTAATGTTTCTCTCTCTAGAAATATGCATGAATAGAAACTGTTTGAAGCTTAGTTATGCATGTATAATGTTAGATATGTGTTTTAGAGTTGATTTAGCATGATTTTTAGGCTTCAAAATATCAAGGAAGTGCCAACCCATGAAGAACCGCCATGGGAGGACCTTGCTTGAAGCAGGTCTGAACCCATGGCAACTAAACCAAAAATGGTGTGTCAAGGCTTCAAGAAGAAGTCATGAGGGTTATAAAAACCTATACCCGCGATCAAAAAGTTCATGAAATGCCCTCCAAACATTGAGTTGCAGGCTATGGGTTTGAAACCCAAAGCTTTAAACTCGATGTTAAAATGATATTTATGAATGGAAACTGAAACTATATGATATATGGAACACAACGGATCCAACCCCAAGAATTTTAGCTCAAAAATGAGCATTTACAGTTAGATTATTGGTCTAGGTTAACAAAGTAAAAAACCGAAACAAGGAGTTTATTTTAAACTCCCAAGTGAATGCCAAGCTGGTCGTTTATACCTAAGAATCAATTTGGGACCAAAATAGAGGGATTTAGTTGAGTGAGAAGTCACGAAAATGGAAGAAAAAGGAAACTGTAATTAGGGTTTTCAGTCGGGTCTCGTGGGGAAGAAGAAGACGGGTCAACTCGGCCTTTAAATGAGGCTGAGTCAACTCGGACAGGTGGCAGCCTCTAGGCTTGCCACCGAATAAATGAAACGACAGCGTTTCAATAAGATTTTAAAAATCTTTTAAATGATAGGGCTGACGTCATCATGACGTCAGCAACACGCACAAAACCGGATAGACCGGTTGGTTTACAACCAGACCGGACGGGTTCACTTATACTTGGGCCGAACCAACTAGTTTTCTGATTTATTTAAAATTAAATAAACCAAGACTTCCTCTATTTACGGATTGGCCCCAACTGTTTTAAGAAACTCTACTATGGCCCAACTGAGGGAAATGTTATGCAATTAAGCCCCTGAAAAATAATTAAATAATTAATTTAATTATTTAATAAATAAGTAAAATTACTATTTTACCCTTAGGTCATAAATAGAGCAAATGAAGTCCAAATTAAACATATGAATAGTGTATCCTTACTATTTTGGATATTCTGAGATTAATGGTAGGGTCCGTTTTACGATACGGGACTCAAAAAATAAAGACACGTAAAGGGGTAAATGACCAAAATACCCCTTGCCCAAAAATTAACAAGTTATTAGTGTATTCTTACTATCTCGGACCTTCTGAGTCCAATGGTGAGGTCCACGACTCGAGATGAGGTCCCGAACATAAAGACACGTAAGGGGGTAAAATGACCAAATTACCCCTAGTACCTCAAAAGTCAAATTAAAAGCAGGGAAGGTCTAAATTGACTTTCTTTGACATCCCGGACTCAATAATGGAGTCCAAATTACGAAACGAAGTACAGAAAAATATGACACGTAAAATGGTAAATGACCATTTTGTCCTTTTACATGTAATAGTCTGAATTAAATGTTAGGAAAGCTTAAACCGACTTTCTTTGACACTCCGTACTCAATGGTAGAGTCTATTCGACCAAAAGAAATGTCTAAAATAAAAAAACATAAAATTTGATGAATAGAATCTGTCAGATGACTATGAATTAAAGTAATGCCAAAGTATTAATACTAAGGCGTATACGAGAAAATGAAATACGAAAAGACACGACACGTAAACATGTCAAATAAATAACTTTAAATTAAAGTTTATGGTGCCACCAGAAGAGTATAGATTGAAATAAATTCAATTCCTCACACATTAATTGTGTCATAGGTTAAAAGTACGAGTTAAGTTAAGTATATATGAAATTATGAAATCGTTTTAGGATCTAATACGATTTAAGCATAAGTTAAGGAATATCGAGATGATATTACAATGAATGTGAAGTTGATGAGATGTTTATGAATTGTTCTTAGGAACTACAAGAAAAGTGGGAAAGCGCATTATTAGCACTAACCCTAAAGGACCAAGGTGAGTAACCCTGTGTTTGCAGTGGAGATTTAACTCCATGGATATGAAAAGGTTTTAAATGCAAAGATATGAAGTGTTTGAAATTTCAAATTCAGTATTTACATGATGTTCTGTTTTATAACTCTATTGTGACATGCTTAGTGATTGGTTTTTTCCCACAACAGTTTTTCCTTCAAATATATTTCTGCATGTCTAGTTAAAATGCAATTATTGTTAAATATCCTGGATTTGCTTATTTCAAGTATACGAAGATTTTACGAAGTTATGAAAAGTATCTATGAGAAAAGTCACATGATAAATGTTTTACAAGATAATGGTGCATTAGCACATAGACGGGAATTTTGGGTTACATACGAACTCAATTGCCCCGTGACAAGATTTTGGGTTACATACGAACTCAATTGACTGTCAAATGCCCGGTAGCAGGACTTAGTCCCCCAGGCAATGAGATATCTCCATTTATAAGTAAGATGGGAGTCCGGTTCGAAACGGATTCCACTAATGGAAGTGATAAGATGACAAATGATTTGAAAATGAAAGCAGGTTTTACCCTCATTTTCAATATGCATATGTTTTGAGTCTATATACTCTATTTAAGAAATACATGTTATGTTATATGCTTTGAAGTTCACAAGTATAAGTATAGCTTGAATACTTTAAATGTTTCAAAGCTATCTATTTTATGAAATGCATATGTTTTGAGTTATATACTCTATTTGACTGAAGTATGAGTTTAGCTTGAATACTTTAAATGTTTCAAAGCTACATGTTTTAAGGAATGCATAAACTCTGTATTCAAAGTATACGAACAATTGGCGGTGATTATTTTACAAACTCTTATGTACTAAACCATTGCTAATTGAAAACCCCATGACTGAATACTGGATTTGCTCACAAGCTTAGATTAGCTTACCCGGACTTTGTTCGGATCCCCCTTTCAGGTGATTCACAACAGACAGGGTCTCAAGGACGATGGTGATGAGTCTAGCTGTTTTTGGGAAGATATGTTTAAGTAGTTTCCTTTGAGAAACCTATGAACTCTAGTAGTACATTTTGTATTAGTAGACAATGTAAGAATATGTATTAAGCTCTCAGGGAAACTGAACATGTATTGTATTAATGTTATAAGTCTTTAAGTTTTAGTTATACTCTGAATGTGTAACCATGTATGCTATGTAAAGAGCGACAGTATCGGACGGATGTGCGTAAATTTAAATAAGAAAAGAAAAGAAAAAGTTTTTCACGCTTCCGCAAAACGTATGTCGCACATCTACTCGATATCCGCTGCCTATGTGAGCCTTCGCCCAAGGGTCCCCGGGCCTGAGGGTGGCGGTCGCGATGCGAGATCCGCACAGGGTGGGTTTCGGGTTGTGACACATGGTTCATGTTTATCACTTTGCTAAATTCTCAAAGAATACATAAGTACATAAGGTACCAACCCTAGGTTTTCAAAGTAACTATAAGCTAGGTAGTTCTTTAACAAAATATAAGCATGTTAGTCGTACAATCAACTTATAAAAACACTCCTAAGCTTAACCCTATTCCTTACTTAGCAAAATATCATACCTAAAAGGGTTTTTATCAACCCTTGGGAGTTGTGTTAGCTATGCAGCCAAACCGATCGGTGAGAATGTAGCCCTTGACATGGGGAACAACTTCCTAGAAGGAAGTCTTGTGAAAATCTAAGCTTAGAAGTGTGTTTTGGAAGCTTGAAGATTGGAAAACCTAGGTTTTCTCCACTTTTTTCTCCATGCACGAGCTGCTGCTGCTTCTACTGACCATTTCTATAATTTTTATCTCTAAGGGACTGTATTTATAGTGAAAGGGCAAAAGGGCAAAATGACCTTTTTGCCCTTAATGAATCTGGGATCCCTATTACACTACAACCCATCCCGAAACGCCTCAATTCGATATTTTGTTTTAGCCAAAGTTCTTAAAATTATTTTAAATGAAAAATTTCCAAAAAGATTATTTTCGCCCACGGCCAGGTCCATCCTGGGATGTCCTTTATGGTCCATTTTTGAAACTGTCTCTGATTAAGCTCAAATTTTCACAAAAGGTATATTGTAATATTCTAAGCATATTTCTTATCTATGACATACTCAAAATATGCTTCTAAATATGACTTATGTCTAAATGGTGCATATGTAGTGCCCTACCGACAAATAGTGCATGAATAGTGTCCTACTGGCAAAACGAAAAATTTACCCTCCTTTTTCAGGTCTCTACATGACCCCTTGTGAGAGAATAAGTTTATAAGTCAGAGGCATAAAATATTATTCCACAATAATTATTTGGAATAAAGGTTGCATAATTGATAAACATGACAATATACCGTTGACCTTCTTATAATTAATATTCAATAAGTTAATAATCTCTAATAATTAATAAATTTATAAGAAACCAACTCGGTTCTATAGTGAATAATTAATAATTCTAATACTTAATAATTAATACTTTTTAAAGAAATTCTTTACTATATTAATTATTAGAGAGGTAAAATAGTTATATATGTATTTATATATATATATGTTTTGGTAATTATATATATATATATATATATTAATTCTACATAATTGAAATCAAAATTTTTGTAACTGTGAAAAAATTATGACATCGGGAAATAAAAATTCTTAACTTAAAAAAGACATTAGGAGTTTTTTCAGTCTTAAGTTAAGAATTATATGTATTTTTTTTTATAAAAGATCAAAATGTCATTAAAGTGTTACATAAAAAGTCTAATTTTTGTATCAAAAATTATTTACATGTAAAAAATATTTATTGGTTAAGGTATAAAAAATTTAATTTTAGTAATTAATAAATTTCTTATCTTTCATATCTATTTATTAATTATAAGAGAATGTGTCACGCCCCGAATTTCCACAAACCCGGAGAATGAATGAAATGAAATAAGAAATGTAAATGGAAGGTCATTAAGGTGGGTCAATTGATTATTCATTCATTTCCCCAAGTTTTCTCAAAATTTAAAATGAAGACTTGCTAAATGACTTAACCAAAATAGTCTCCTAATGTCACTCAAACGTCCCTCCCAATTTATGTTCAAAATAGTTTAAGTCATGTTCAAGTGTAGTCTCCATGGTGGTCCCAAAATGTCTTTAAATATGCCTTGGAATAATGGCTCAAATAGGCCCTAATTTCCCTAAGGCATAGGCCAAGAATAAGTCCAAAAGTTCTACCAAAATTTGTCTAAGAAAGTGACCAAACATGGCTCATGAGAGTGGCCAAACATAACCTAATAAGGTGGCCAAACATGGCCCAAAAAGGTGACCAAAAATGGCCCAAAAGGGTGGCCAAACATGGCCTAATAATTGTCTAAACATGGCCCAATAAGGTGCCCAAACATGGTTCAAAGGGGTGCCCAAAAATGACTCAAAAAGGTGGCCAAAAGGGCAAGTGTCGTGGGCTGTCAGGCTGGTGCACATACACTAGGCAGCGGCGCGCATGACGCACGGGCAGGGGGCAAGCGCGCGCGTAGTGCTCGTGCAGGCAGGGGTCACAAACGTGTGGAGTAGGTAGGGGCAGCAAGCACGCGAGGGTGCGCGGGGGTACGGGCTGGCATGGCCTGGGCAGTCTGAACCTGATATTCTACAAGTTTGTTGTTCATGGCTACGGCTGAATTTCTCTGTCTAGCAGCCAATTTTCTCTGTTTTTCAAATTTTTTCCCCAAGTTTTTCAAGCCACTTTTCTTATATTTTTAGCCTATTTCCCCAAGGTTTCTAAACCCCTATTTTTTGACATCCTTCCCACCTATTTAAAAGGTGTTTTACACACTTAAAAAGTCTTTTAATTTATCATACAATTTTAACATAACCTCCTTTGTTTTCTAAGCCTTTTTCCCACCTATATTCACAATACTTCATATGTATAAGTATGTCACAACCCACCCTCACTCGGTGGTCACAATTCATGTAAATTAAACATACATCCCTTGTTTTCAACATACACATCTATTTGTCTCAATATATACATATGATGTTTATTAAATAGAGATATCCTACATATCATTTGGGTTTAAACCCTTACACTTTAAAATGGCCCAAGGCCTATAATCCATTACTTTTCAAACTGAAATACAAGTCATTTAGGCATTATGCCCATACATACAAAAATATGCCCCAAGGGCCAAATGTCCATCCAAGCCCCCTTCCTCTCCTTCCTTCAAGACTTCTTCAAGTCTCAAGTACCGAGAGCCTTATCTGTAATATGATATCCTACGAGGGGTTAGCTCAACTGCTGGTATGAAAAAATGCTAATGCTAGGAACAAATTTAAGGCGTGGCATGTGCGAGTGTACATTTTCAAGCTATACATACCCCCCTCCATTCATTAATGCAATGTAAAGGTGATATGCATGACACACACATGCAAACTCTATACCATACCCATGTTTTACTTCACAGGCCCTTCCCCGTTGGAACGAGTACCAATCGTATATCTCACTTCACGGTCCGTCCCCGTTGGCATGAGTACCAATAGCCAATTTTGGGTTTTTCACCACAAGATCTACACCCTCATAATGCATAGCACCAAAGTGCTTAACTCACGCTATGTTTCCAAGGATTTACACTATGCCAACATGCCTTGATTTTTCTCAATGCAAATTCTATGGAACATTTTATCAAACACATATTGTATAACTTAAAATATGCCTCTTTCATAAAGTAAAACGTAACTTCAAATTCACAACACTTTATCTACATGAATGAATGTCACAATTTAATGAATTAAACATATGATCAAGTTTCATGTTCATTACTTTAACAATTTCTCAAAGAAAATACAAATGCAAAAACTATCAACTCATGAAATAAATCTCAACTCTCAAACCACAAAATTTTCTCTCTATGAACATAAGCTAGAATGTAATAATCCAAACACATATGCAAGGTACAACTTCATCATAGTAACAAATTGTCAAGAAACTCAAAGAACACAAAAGCACATAAACCACCAACTCTAAGTTTTTAAAGTAACTATAAACTAAATGACTTTCCAACAGCAAGTAAGCACATATATTATATAATCAACTCATACAAACGCAAAGAAACTTAAATCTATTCCTAACTTAGCAAGATATCATACTTAAAAGGGTTTTTCTCAACCCTTGGGAGTTGTGTTTTCTGCGCAGTCGAATCGATCAATGTGAATGTAGTCCTTGGCATGGAGAACAACTTCCTAGAAGGATGTCTTGCAAGAATCTTAGCTTAGATGTGTGTTTTGGTGGCTTGAAACTTGAAAACCCTAGGTTTTCTCTTCACTTTTCTCCCATGCACGAATTCTGCTCTTTCTCCAGCCCAAAAATGTGATTTTTAACATTAAGGGGTTGTATTTATACTAAAGGGGCAAAAGGGAAAAATGACCTTTTTGCCCTTAATGAATCTAGGACCCTATTACACTACAACCCGTCCCGAAATGCCTCAATTTGACATTTTGTTTTAACCAAAGTTCTTAAAATTATTTTAAATGAAAATTTTCAAAAAAATAAATTTTCCCCTGCGGCCGGGTTTGGCTGGTTCCACCTGGGCCACTTGGGATGCCCTTTTGGTCCATTTTTTGAAATTGTTTTCGTTTAGGCTCAACTTCATATAATAGGTGTATTTTAACATTATAAGCATGTTTCTCTTCTATGACGTACTCAAAATATGCCTCTAAATATGACTTATGTCTAAATAATGCACAGTAAAATGCCCTACCGACAAACAGTGCATGAATAGTGCCCTACCGACAAAAACGAAAAATTTACCTTGATTTTTCAGATCTTTACATCCTTACCCCCTTAAATAAATTTCATCCCAAATTTTAAAAATGTACCTCTTCGACAAAATTTAGAAATATCAATACAAAATGCGTTGTAACATGGAGACATGCAGCCTTACCTATGGATCTTTCACCTCTCCCTTCGTCAAGTGATGTGAAATACATTACCCTCTCCCCTTAAAGGGACCTCGTCCACTTGGGCGGGCCTGCAGTGGTGTGCAGACATTTCCACACTCCCTACTAGGGTCTGGTTCTGATCCCACCTATAATGGCCCACTCCACATGGCACGACGCATAATGAAATTCTCAAACATGTTGGCTTATCAATGCCAATTTCCCAAATCCATCCAAGTATCATGACCCACCTCAATAATGCAACATAAAAAAAAAAAATTCTCAATGCTCACAAGGATACCTCAAAGCCTCTCACACATGTGATGACCATTTAACTAACCTCAAATCAAGCTATGCAATCATTTAGTAATTCATCATAATGGCATCAATATATCACTTGCACTTCAAGATCAACCCAATCGAGTACATGTGAAAGGTCAGGCTTATACTTCCTCAACATCGATACATGAAAGACATCATGAATCCCCAAATAACTGTGGCGGTAATGCCAATTGATAGGCTATTTCTCCAACACCCTTTTTTTTTTCCAATCAAGATCTTGCAAGGATTTAAAACACTCATGTTGAGTTCTCGTTTAATTCAAAGAATCTGTCAATCATATGAAACTTATCGAATTAGTTCAACTCTAACTTGATTTAGTCACTATAATCAATACAATTAGAAACTATTCTACACCTCAGATTCATCATTTAGTCATCTCGTTAAAAGTGCCTCAAATTGAGTTTTCAACTCACTTAATTTCACAATCATCACAAGATACATTATAAAACCATTTTATAGAGAACTCACTCCCTATACAATAGCAATTTTCCAAGTGAATCATTAGAATGTCCCAAACTAATTCATCATTATTAGTGTTCACATCATTGCGTAAATTTATGATTATAATCCATCATCCATCAACTAGGGAAAAACAAAACAGAATGGGTATGCATCAACCCTACTGACAAAATGACTTCGATCGTCAAAGAAATATAATAGAAAACCTCACCCTTGAAGATCAATCCAACCACCATGTGGCTACAATAGGAAATAGTCATAACAAAATTCCTAGCACTTTCATACTCCACTAAAAATCAAAAGCCATCAAATGCACTATTGTAATTCTTAGTAGCCAACCACAGTTCAATATGCATATCTATAAGTCACTCCATCCCCGAGACATACTATCTCTAGCTAATCTTGCATTCTAAAAGTATCCAACAATATTGGTAGTAAATTATAACCGAATATTAACAAGAATCCACCATTTCTGTTCACAAGTCCTTGGACTTCCACAAGATCATTCCATTTTCAAATTAAAATTTTCATTCTCAATTTACATGTTAAACAAAAATTTGAAATTATACTCACCACAAGCTTGACCCAATTATGCCATTCACAATCTATTCTTTATATCAAACAATACGATCACTATACTCCATTAACTAATAATTCCATAATCCAATTCTTCAAAGGATAAAAAAAAAAAAATCTCCTACTCTGTATCCCAGTTATATTTCCTACACATTCTCATATATACAAAGTAATGGCAGACGTCCATCTTTACCATTTTCTTATTCACCTCAGTTATTTCATCTCAGTATAATTCCTTTCCATTCATACCACATATTATTAAAAGTTTTCCATCTTCATCTTCTTAAGTTTTCAAGCTTTCAATTTTATGCACTATCCAAAAACATGTTCCAAAATGCAATATAACATGCAAGCACGTATGTACCTAATCCATAGGTGTTATAAAAAAATAAAATATGCATTACATGTGTCTTACACACCAAATAATTTAACACGCTTTATCAACACAATAGCTAGGAAATACACATACCATCAAATTAACACATCTCATGCATATACTAAAGATGCATTTTGTTTCCATCATCTATTTGGTACACACTCATGCAAGTTCACATTAGCTATTTTCTTTTCCTTATTGTCCTCAATCATCTTATTAGGTATCTTTTACCTTTTTTTCCTGTATATATAACTAGGTGATAACCCTTCATGGATCACAGCTCCTTTTGTTACTGGGTGATGGATTGGCCAGTGCGTACACTCGTAACTCAAAACCTGCTACCAATTCAGTATATTCATAGTACAATTTCAAGTGATCCTAACCACATGGGTTTATAACCTAGGAATATACATTTCTACATCATATGCCCATAACAGGTAATATTCATTTAATCATTCATACATACATAGCATGGTTAAGCATACTCTTATACATGCATCACTTCCAATCCAGTCTGTATAGATATCATAGTCGTAGTACTGTAACCTTACGAATATCGGGTGCTAGCCTAGCATACATATATAGAATCAACAAGCAACATTTAATAGCCAACACGTAGCCTATCACATAAACACTTAAAGATTATGATCCATCCTTAGAATATACATAAACATGAATGAACATACAGCTTACCATATAGGTAACTAGGCACATAATCAACCCTATGGATGTCCAGGCTTACAGCCTATCTTATAGATTACTAAGCACATAGCCTATCTCATAAATCACTAGGTTTACTACATAGATATAAGCATAAATCCCCAGTTCATCAATAATTAAGCATACCACATATTGTACGATTTCACACACTAAAGCAACAAGCACTCACCTAATCACGTAATCCAAACCAGCCTAATTAAGTCGAGGTCTAACCTCTCCTGACTCATAACAAAGTCCATCCTAGAAGGATCCACTAACACCCCATAAAATAAAACTATCTCCCTCAAGAGTACACACCGTCACTCTCCCCCTATAGAAGTCTATACTTGCCCATAAAACAAACACCTAATTTCTCCCCCAATATAATATCAAAACTAGACATGTCAAGTAGAATGAAAATCAAAAGAAAGAATGCGGTTAACTATCTCTATCGAGCAATCTCTACAGATCCTCGTTAGGGTCACACTAACCCAAGTATATTCACATAATTCGTATCTTAAACACAAGACTCTTACTCAAAAATTTACATCACCCAACTCTTAACCTGATACACAATTTCCTTCAAAGAAACAATCAATGTTTATCCTTCATTCAATCATAATTATGTAATCAATCTTATAAATTATGCTAGAACTAGGTTCATGATTCATACCTTCATTTGGTCCAATTCAAGCAACTCATTATTTTCACAAGGCTTATTTTCATAGGTTCATTTAATCAATTCACTATTTTTATCACAGCTAGTCTCGATCATTTTATAGGACTAGGTAAGACAATAGTATTCATCTCTAGGTTACCTCCATAGTCCACCACAAGATAACATATGTTAGTTCAATAAAAGAATCATCACAACCCCTATCTTCAGATTCACATCACTTGAACTCATCAATATCCATCCTAAACACAAAAATCAAAATTCAATTATATCATAACCTGAATTTATCCACATCAATTTTTTTTCCAAACCCTTCATGTTTATACAATTCTCCTAAGACAAGATATCATCAATCATTACCTGATAATCTAACAAATCCTATAGACATACTTACTTAATCATAATTTATAAAACTCACGTCAACCACCCCCATCCCTTGTTTGCAATAATCAACTACCAAGTTTTTGATTTAAGCAATACAATATACACCTGCCCATGGTATTTTTTCATGATGTCACATGTCATCATGAAGGCAACTTATCATGCCCCGAATTTTCGCGAACCCGGGGGTAAGTGTGACGGAATTAAAAGACAATAAAATATTAAAGAAATAAAATAACAAAAGACAATCACATGCATTTCAACACTAACTCAGTCCAGATTCTGATACAAATTCATAAATCTTATCCAGTGCTTCACAACATATAAATTAAACATGCATAGTTCAGGACTTATGCCCTTGTACAATATCAATACATACCCCAAGGCCAACATACTCTAAGTTCTTTCTCCCACTAAAACATCACCAAATCTCATGTAGCCGGAGTGTCATTTGAAATGGTATCCCACGAATGGGTCAGCTCAGCTATTGGTATAATATAATGCTAATGCAAGAAACAAAATTAAGACGTGGCATGTGCAAGTGTACATTTATATCTACATGTCATATAATATCATCAATGTAGTACATGAACAGTATGCGTGACACACCCATGCAACTCTATACCATACCCATGTCTCGCTTTACCGACCTTCCCCGCTGGCCTGCAAGTACCTCACTATGTCTCACTTCACAGTTCGGACCCCGTCTAGCATGCTAGCACCAATGGCCGATTTTGGGTTTTTCACCACATGATCTACACCCTCATAATGCACAGCACCACGTGCTCAACTCACACCCTGTTCCAAAGAATCACATTATGCCAATATGCCCTGATTCCACTATGCCATGATGTAATCTCAACAAAGCATCTCATCCATACATGAAGCATGCTTTAAATAATGTATCACACAATAATATTCCAATCAAAAAATCCCTTCATCAAGGGTACATGCCATACATAGTCCATTTAAACACATGCTTTGGGTTATACATTTCATAATCTCAACAATTCTCGAAAATATACTTCACATATTATGCTAACACATGGAGTATACATATAGTCAAGATTCACATCCATCACTTAACCAAACTTTCAAGAAGATAACAAAAAACACATAAGCACATAACTAATCAAACAGATATGTGAATCATCAAGTCAATATGGCAATCATTCCTAACTTAATCCTATTTCTTACTTAGCACAATATATCATACCTAATGGGTTTGTCTCAACCCAAGAAGTCATACTCGTAGCGTAGCAGGAACTAATAGTAAGAACGCAGAAGGTCAGACCACCTTCTCTTTGCCTTTCAGTGTTCCTAAAATCATGAAATATAACTCAGTTCATTTGCTACTTCAATTATGCTATTCATCAAATTTTATGTCTTTATTTTATGAGTTTCTATTTTGCTAAAATAAACTCTACTATTGAGTCTGGAACGTCGAACAAAGTCGGTTTAGGCTTTCGTAGAATTCAATTTGGACTTCTGTACTAAAAAAGGCAAAACGGTCATTTCGCACTTTTACGGGTTCTCACATCCCGAGACTTCCTTTCATAAATTAGACTCCACGGTTGAGTCTGGAATGGTTGAGATAATAAAATTCCACTATTTTTTTACTTAAATCGGAGTTCGTTTGAATGTATTTTAACTAAGGGGCATTTTGGTAATTTTTTAATGTTATCACGGGTCTTTTATTTTTTAAAATCCTGTCTCATAAAATGGACCTCACCATTGGTCTCAGAATGGTCGAGATAGTCAAAATACACTAATGACTTGTCCCATTTGGACTCCGGACCATTTTGTGGTATTTAAAATAATTAAATTAATTAAATTAATATTTTATTCAGGGGGTCAAACTATAATTATTTAAAAGTTCTGGGGTCAAAGCTGGATTTTTGAAAGTTCTGGGGTTAAATCATAATTTCTAAAATTTCCTATTCCAAATCTGGATAGCCAAACTAGTGGCTAAGCCTTAAAACAGGGATAGGATATCCCTATTCTTAATTTAATTCCAATTCCAATTTCTTAACCTAGTAACCAAACACCCCCAATCCCAATTTAAATTTAAAACATATGGTTGACACGTGTAGGGTGGGTCGGTCTTAACCCGAGAACTGACCCAAACTCGGAACAGTATTCATTCTTCCCCGATTTTCCGGTAGGGTTCCGGCATGTCTACGGTGCTGGCGACTTCTCCGGTGCCGGTGACACTGTTCTGACCATTTTCTTCCCCCTTTTCAATGCCATTTTCTTCCCCTTTCCTTAAGGATCTCAGCCCTAATCCTAGTTTTCCATTTAAGCCATCAAAACTTCATGAATAGAGGGTCAAACCTCTCCGGTCGATTCTCCGGCCAAGTCTAAACCTCCACTTTCGTGGCTCCTGGACCATTGTTTTCTCCCCATTCTAGTTCTAAAGACTTCTTGTGTTCAAGAGGAACACTTTCTCATTACTTTAGCAAGTTTTTAAGCACAAAGTCTCTGAAAACTGATTATTGTCCCTAACCTGCAACTCCCATTTTCTAATTCATTTCTCAATCATTTTAGTTGATTTCTTTTAAAAAATGATCTACATTTCATGCACTATAAAACCCTAAAATCAAATCTAATTATCATGCTTTAAAATCTTAAAACTGAAACTATACAAAACATACCTTGGTTTGAATTTCTCACTCCTCTTCTTGAACTCTTACTTCTGTTCCCCACCTTTGAGTCTCCTCAGTTCTCCAAAGCACTCTCAGTTCCTCCCCTTGGCCTCTCCCTTTCTGTTTTCTTTCAAAAAATCAGAACCCAATGTATACATACATATCATACTCTCTCTCTCTCTATCATTTTCTCTCTCTACCCTATGGTCAGACCTACACACACCCACCCTATTTGACTTACACACACAAAACACCTGCTTACACGCACTATCAGCCTACCTACTCACTTACACACAACACTCATCCATACTTCTTTGTGTGTTGCACACTTAACCCCCCTACACACACAGTCATACACAGTCCACACATACACAATAGTACACTCACACTCACACATGTACACACACAGATCTGATATATATATATATACATATATTAAAATGTATAAAATATATATATATACACATATACACATACTTACACATAACATACATATAATATATATATATATGTATATTTATATACATATATCCCACTATATACACATTCATTTTAAAAAAAAAAATTTCCATTCCAAAAAAGAAATTTGAGTCTTTACACAACTAGTATCAATCTATCATGCAAGCAAACATATACTAAATCACATATCGCGTCATCATATACAGTCATGCCAAGTTATCAAGCAAACATGCATCATAGTATATATTATAGTATAACATACATCACATACTATGTCATCACATACTATGTCATCACATACCAAGTCATTATACACAGTCATGCCAATATACACATTACACATATCATGCATCTTCACTGCACCCAATCATGTAATCATGTCTCATAGTATAATATCAACTAACACATAATCACACATGCGATGCATCAAGTACAAATAGCCACATAACACATAAGGTCCTATCACATGCCACTGACAGTCACACCAAGTCACAGGCTTTCCTTTAGGGTCCTATGGTGTTCAACAACACCCTATTGTCACCAGGCATTCTCAAACTAGAGTTCTAATACCTAGCTGTCAGAGTCTACACCTAACACAAGGTTTTCAAAACTTTTCAAATTATGCATCGTGTTCCCATTGTGTTTAACAGCAACCCACTGGTCCCTAAGTATTCGAACCTAGGCTCTGATACCATGTTGTCACGCCCCGAATTTCCATAAACACGGGGAGTGAATGAAATGAAATAAGAAACGTAAATGGAAGGTCATTAAGGTAGGTTAATTGATTATTCATTCATTTCCCCAAGTTTTTCCAAAATTTAAAATGAAGACTTGCTAAATGACTTAACCAAAATAGTCTCCTAATGTCACTCAAATGTTCCTCCCAATTTATATTCAAAATAGTTTAAGTCATGTTCAAGTGTAGTCTCCATGATGGACCCAAAATGTCTTTAAATATACCTTGGAATAATGGTCCAAATGGGCCCCAATTTCCCTCAGGCATAGGCCAAGAATAAGTCCAAAACGTCTACCAAAATTTGTCTAAGAAAGTGACCAAACATGGCCTATGAGAGTGGCCATACATAACCCAATAGGGTGGCCAAACATGGCTAAAAAAGGTGGCCAAAAATGGCCTAAAAGAGTGGCCAAACATGGCCCATTATGGTGCCCAAACATGGTTAAAAGAGGTGCCCAAAAATGGCTCAAAAAGTTGGCCAAAGGGGCAAGTGTCATGGGCTGTCAGGCTGGTGCACATGGACTCGGGCAGCAGGCATACACGGCATTACGGACAGGGGGCATGCGCGTGCACAGGGCGCGCGTAGGCAGGGGTCGCAAGCGCGTAGAGCAGGCAGGGTGGATAGAGAAATTCAGCCGTAGCCATGAACAGTAAACCTGCAAAATGTAATAATCCAAACACATATGCAAGGTACAACTTCATCATAGTAACAAATTTTCAAGAAACTCAAAGAACACAAAAGCACATAAGCCACCAGCTCTAAGTTTTCAAAGCAACTATATACTAAATGAATTTCCAACATCAAGTAAGCACATATAACATAAAATCAACTCATACAAACGTAAAGAAACTTAAATCTATTCCTAACTTAGCAAGATATCATACCTAAAAGAGTTTTTCTCAACCTTTAGGGAGTTGTATTTGCTGCACAGCCAAACCAATCGATGAGAATGTAGTCCTTGGCATGGGTAACAACTATCTAGGATGAAGTCTTGCAAGAATCCTAGATTAGATGTGTGTTTTGGTGAATTGAAACTTGAAAACCCTAGGTTTTCTCTTCTTATAACTTTTTGATCTTTTTGAATTAATTAAAGTGACTTAAATTTCTAGATAGGTCTATCTCTTAGCTTTCTTTTTATATATCATGGACTTTGAAAGCTTTTAAAATGAGAAAGTTATATTGATTTTGCTTCAAGTGTCCAAATTCTGACCTATGGGTAGTTTTTTCATCATAACTTGAGTTCTGCGTAGAAGTTTTGAGTGATTCAAAATGGTATAGAAACTAGACTTAATATGAAAGATTTTGGCACAGATTTCATTACATTTAGATTTGTAGATTGAGAGAAAAATCAATTTGAATCAGAGGGTTAGGCGCAACATTTTTTCTGAAGCTGAATTTTTGCTCTAGGTAAACAGTAACTTTTAATGTTACAGTTCACTTTTAGCTACTGGTTTGCTTGGGTTACTGTTCATCCAATTTTTTTTTTTGAAACTTTTCGATTTTCATATAAATTCATTTCAAATCTGAATTGAGTGATTCAAAAGTCTAAACTGATTGTCTCGACGAGTATTTTTGTTTAATAATATTTGCACTTTAAGACTCCAAATATGTTTGGGTGAAATTGACCATGAAAGGTATAAAGGCCTAAACAAAGTTTTCAGAATGGATTCAAATGATTCTCAATTTTTTTTTTTTTCTGATGTTGGTTAATTACCTTAGAGTATGGAATAATGAATTTTTTTTTGCTGAGAATTAAAGGATGTTTTAAATTTATTTATTTAATTTTCTATTTAATAAGTCCATTTCGGGTTTATGAAAATTTGGGGTGTGACAATCTTAATGGTTAAATTTGGAGCAACTTATCCCCCTCGAAATCATAAGGTAAGAACCTGGAACTTATGGTTTCCTATCAATAGAAAAATTGAATTTTCACCTATGGGGAATGAGTTCTATCTCATTTCATTTGATAATGATACTAATTTCTATAATGTTCATTATAATGGTCTATGGAAGATATTGGGTAAGTACTTTGTCATACAAGAATGGAAACCAGGCTTTGATGCATACATAACCAAACTCACCAAAACATTGATTTGGGTTAAGATACCTCGATTACCCCTTGAGTATTGGATCAAAGATATCTTCAAAGAGTTGGTTGCTCTGATCGGGTCATTCATCAAGATGGACCTATGGACTATCACACAAGAGAGAACTCAATTTGCTAGGGTGTCCTGCCCCGAATATGCAAAACCTGAGGAGTGATTGAAAATGACTTAAAAAGAATTAATAAAATACAATTAAATGAATTTAGTTGATTACATATTAGTTTTTCCATGTTTTCGAATATTAAGAATGAAAAATGCTAACTAGACTCATCAAAGATGAGTTCCAAATACTAGTCAAATACCTCCCCCAACCAATGGTCAAAAATAGCCTAAGTCATGTCCAAGCATGACCTCCAAGATAGCCCCAAAAATGTCTCTAATGTGCCTTGAAACAATGGCCCCAAATGCCCTAAAGTATAGACCTAGGATAGGTCAAAACTCCTACCTAAAGTGGTTTAAGGAAATGGCCTAACATGGCTTTGAATAATGATTAAAATGTGTCCTAATAGGATGCCCAACATGGCTTGGTATAATGGCCAAAAGTGGCCTAAAAGGGGCTCCAAAAAGTGATATCTAACATAGAAGTGAATGGCTTTGAAATGGCCTTAGGGGGTAAGTTATGGCATGCCCATGGCTGCAAGTGCGCACGGTAGGAGCAAGGCTCTCACGTGCGTGGCTGCCTGCTTGCTGGCTTGCTGGGCCTTCTCATGCTATAGTATTCCAGTAGTTGTTTTTGTTATAGTTCCAAAATTCCAACCTTGGTCTAAAATTTTGATTTTGACATTTTTGTACCCATTTCGATTTATTTCATCACCAAACTTGGTGTGGGGCCCTATAACATGTACAACGACCATTTTATCCTTTTTCTTTTATTTTTTTGACCTAGAGTAATTTTTGACTAATTTGCCCCTATTTTTCATTTCTTTGCCTTTTTTTTTTCCTCTTAATTCATTTAATTCCTTACTTAGAAAATCTAGGCATGCTCTCCCGCTCCATTCAACCTAGTTACTATTTTTGAAAAATTACACCAAAGTCTCTTTTGTTTATTAACTTTTTTTCCCATCCCATTCTTTCTCCTCATCCTTCTCAACACCAATAACAACACCTACTAGAGCATTTATTTGCACAATTTGATATTTTCAATATCCTCAATCATATTTCAAAAGTAAGTAACTACATAGAGGTCCATGCACCTCATTTACATTCAATACACAATTACATACAATCCAACATAAAATTAAGTTTATAATTTACACAAGGTCTAAACTTTAAACATGAGATAAACTTCATGGGGCTTATGCCTCTACATACAAAATAAGGCATGTAAGTCATATAATACATAGGTACACAAAGTACCAACCCTAGGTTTTCAAAGCAACTATATGCTAGGTAATTTTTTAACAACAAGTAAGCATGTAAGTGATACAATCAACTTATAAAAATCCTAATAAGTTTAACTCTAGTCTTTACTTAGGAAAATATCATAGCAAGAAGGGTTTTTATCAACCCTAGGATGTTTTGTTCACTTTAAAACCAAAATAATTTGCAGGATTGTAGGTCTTGTTATGGGGAACAACTTTCTAGAAGGAAGCCTTGAGAGATTGTGTCACACCCCGGATTCCCACGAACCAGGGGAGCGACCGAATGAAACAAAAGAAAGGAAAAAAAGTGACAATTCGATAAATTTAATTGAAACCTCCATCATCATTCCTCAAAATTTCCCCCCAAAGTTTAAACTAAAGACTTGTCATTCAACTTAACTGAAAACGGTCCCCTAATGTTGCTCAAGTCCTTTTCCCACTTTATGTTTAAATTAATTTACATCACATGCAGAAACTTGTCCCCAAAATATTCTCAAAACATAAAAAAAAAATGCCTTGGAAGAATGGCCCAAAAGTTCTCAAAATACCTTAAGGTATAGTCCAAAAATGGTCAAGAAATCCCACCTAAAGTGGTGCAAATAAATGGCCAAACATGGCCTTGATTCATGACTAAAAAGTGCCCCATAAATTGCCTAACTTGGCTTTTTATGATGGTCTAAGATGGCCTAAAATGAACTCAAAAATTTGGGTCAAACATATGATTTAATGGCCTCAAAATGGCCTTGGAGTCTAAGTCATAACATGGCCAAACATGGCCAAAATAGTGCTCCAATATTCCTCAAAATATGTCCCAAAAATACCTCAAAAAGAGTGGCAAGAAAGTAAGGGTAAAAGAGGGGTGCTAGGGCATGTTGCACAAGGGCAGCAGCAGGCAGCCATGGGCCAAGTCACGCACGCAGGCGCGCAAGGTGGCTGGCACGGCAGGCGGCAGGCGGCAGGGGCACGCGGCGCGCGGCGCACAGGGCATAGCACGCGCGGGGGCGAGGGGCGCACGGGCTACTGGGGTTCCTGCACTGTTCAAGGTACTGTAGCACGGAGAGCAGTTTCTGATTTTTTTCAAGTTACTGTTCATGGCTGCAACCAATTTTTTCAATTTTTGAATTTTCTTTCAAGTTTTTCAAGCCCCCTTTTCACCCATTTTCAGCCCAAATTCCCTAGCTTCTAAGCCCCCATTTTACTGCATTTTTCTTATTCATTTCATGGGTGTTTTGCATGCTTAATTTCTCACTTTAATTTACCAAAATTTGAACATAGTTTCCTTTGTTTCTTTAAGTGTTTTTCCACCTAATTTTCATAAGATATATGAACATAAATTCATCAACAATCCACCCTCACTCGGTGGCCTACAAATCCATCAAATTAAACATGTACTAACTAGGTCCAACATATCCATACAATACTGCCTTAAACCATAATTATCATACATTCCTTTGGGTTACAGTTCATACAAGGTAAAATGGCCCAAGGCCTAAAGTTTACAACTTGTTCCAATACAAAACAAAATAAATTGGGCTGATGCCCATACATCCAAAAAGTGCCCCAAGGGCCAAATCTTCAATTTAATCCATGTCTTCCCGTCCTTCAAGACTTGAAGAATTCTTAAGTACCCGGGGTCTCATCTGAAATATATTGCCCATGAATGGGTCAGCTCAACTGCTAGGTATGATAACTCACTAATACTAGCAACAAATTTAGGACGTGGCATGTGCAAGTGTACATTCATTTCTACATGTCCTCTCTAATCAATCCATACAATGTACTGACAATATTCATAACGCATCCATACAAACTCTATATCACATCCATGAATTCATTAATACGATGTAATGAAATTATGTGTGACACACCCACGCAACTCTATGCCATACCCTATGTCAACTCTATGTTACACCCATGTCAACTCTATGTCATGTCAACTCTATGCCATGTCAACTCGATGCCACACCCATGTCTCGGTTTTACGGATCGCATCCGATGGTCCATCGAGTACCACACCTGTTTCACGGACCGCCCCCGTCGGGTCAATCAAGCACCGATACATGTCTCGCTTCACGGTCCGGACCCCGTTGGTATGCGAGTACCAAATGGCTAATTTTGAGTTTTTCACCACAGGATCTACACCCTCATAATGCATAGCACTTCGTGCTCAACTCACACCATGTGTCCAAGGAATTTCACCATGCCAACATGCCATGATTTCATCATGCAAATTCAATGTGACAAATGATCAAACACACGGTGTCCCTTTTTAAGTCATACATTAAACCCCACATAATTCATAACTTTAAATTCCCATAAATTGCTTCACATAACATAGGTCATAACCATACACCTTAACACATTTCTCAAGCCACAATATCACAATTTCACCAACCACAAAGAATTTCATAAAGTCAATACCATCACATAAAAGACTAATACATTACACAACCAATTCCCTTCCAAGATGTCAAGTAAATATCACATAAATACACATCAAATATAGCAATCAAATACAAAGACAAGATAAGTCATCCTCATGGCAACAAAACATCAAATAAACCTAAAGAATACATAAAGCCCCAAATTTCTAACTCTAAGTCCTATCAAGGTAACACCTCTTAGATAACTTCCTAACATGAAATAAACATCTAAACCAGTCAATCAACATGTAATAAGGTAGGAAAAACTAAATCTATTCCTAGCTTAGCAAGAAATCATACCTAAAATCAGTTTTTCTTAAATTTTGATGGCTGTGTTTGCTGGACTGCCAAACTGTTTGGTGAGAATATAGTACTCGTGGAGAAGAACAACTTCTCAGATGGAAGTTCGGCCAAAATCCTGCTCAAAAGGTGTGTTTCGACAACTTGAAAGTTGAAGAATCTAGGGCTTTTCTCTCTCTCTTTCTCAAGAACAGTGACCTGCTGCTATATACAGAATGAATTCTATATAAATGTGTGTCTAGGTGTCCTATTTATAGTGAGGGACCAAAGGGTTAAGGGCAAATGACCATTTTGCCCTTAATGAGCCCAGAAACCATTACTCTACAACCCATTCCTAAACACTTCAATTCAAAATTTCGTTTTAGCCAATGTTTATAAAATTATTTTAAATGAAAACTTTCAGAAGGAAACATTTTCGTTTGAGGTCAGTTTTTGGCCGTTTCCACTCGGGTCACCCAAGTGCCCTTTTTGTCCAATTTCAGAAACTGTTTTCATTTTTGTTGAAATTTGTACAGTGGTTATCTCACAATATTATAAGCATATTTCTCTTCTATGACACGCGCCAAATATGCTTCTAAACATGTCATTCGGTGAGATAATGTAAAAAAAATACTTTACCGACAAAGCCAACAAAACTATGCATACGAAATGTCCTACCAGGAAAAACGAAAAAAATTTTCCTCATTTTTCCCTCATTTTTTTCAGATCTCTACAGATTCAAAGGCTAGAGATGAGTTTTGGAATGTGGAAAGTTGAAAAACCTAGGTTTTCTTCACGGTTTCTCTCAAAGCTCGAGTTGCAGCACTTTTTCTAGCCAAATTTTGAAGATTTTAACTCCTAAGTGGTCGATTTATACTAAAGGGCCAAGGAGTGAAAAAACCCTTTTGCCCTTAATGAGACGCGAGACCTTATTACACTACAAACTGTCCTCAAATGCCTCAAATCGATATTCTACTTTAACCAAAGTTATTAAAATTATTTTAAATGATATTTTCCTGAAAGAATTATTTTCACCTATTGGCGGGTGCTGTCCAGGCCCACCCGGGCTGTCCTTTTGGGCCTACTTTTCAAACTATCTCCAATTTTGCTCATTTTCTCACATGAGGTGTATTTTAACATTATAAGCATATTTACCTTCTATGGCATACTCAAATTATGCTTCTAAACATGACTTATGTCTAAGTTATGCATGTATAGTGTCCTATCGACAAATAATGCATGAATAGTGTCCTATAAGCAAAAATAAAAAATTTATTTATATTTTTCAGATCATTACACAAGGTATGCGTTAATGCAGACATTGAAAAACCTCTTATTTAAGAATTAATGGTGGAATAAGATGACAGTGCCAAACGATTTCTATGTCTCTATGAGGGCCTATCATCTTTTTGTTTTTTGGTGTGCCAAACTGAGTCACAAGGTTGCGGAATGTACCGATTTACCACCATCAGAAGCCTCTGCAGCATGGGAGAGACTTAAACAAATTCAATAGGAACATGAGGAGGAAGCAAAATGCTTAAATGAGTTACATCATGATAGTGAAGAAGATGATCATGAATCACAATCTCCATGGATCAATGTCGTATAGAAATCGAACAACAAAAAGTTAAGAAACGTAATCTTACCATCAACGGAGGAGGAGATCCAGGCATACCTTCGGCGTGGTGGTCCGCTATGGACATGAAGCAGAGGGAGAGGGCGCACGATATCGTTCCCTCTTTGGTCGGCGTATGGTAGCAAACCTCATTGTAATGATGAAGGGGGACTTTCCAGAGGCAGTATAACTATGATAATGGTTATTTTGTTGATGAGACAGCGGATGTAGTAAAAGGGAAACGATAAACCAGAGATTAACGAAGAAGAAAAATTAAATCTGAAAAAAATGAGTAATTTTATTATTTAAAAAATATCACATTGTCACATTATTACTATTAAACTTAGCCTTATATAATTTAAAAATTTAGGACTTTTGGGATCACTTTATTTTGCTTCAGACCTTAGCCCTATAAACATTGATTTTAAGGGACCTTCTAATAACTAGCTCTAGTTTTTATTCAAATGTTTTAGAAAAAATTTAACCGGCCTTAAAAAAAATTTCATGGTGTCTCAAACGTTTTAAATTAACTTCGAACAGTAATTTGAGTTTGTAAATAGTATTGTAAAAAATTGGTTTGATTTTGAATAAAAATGAATTTGATTTAGGTTTGAGTCTACTACTGGAGATGATTTTTTGAAGTAGTGATTTGAGTTTATGAATAGTATTGCACTGATTTAGGTTTGAGTTTGAATAAAAATAAATTTGGAATGAGTTTGAGTTTAATGCTTGAGAGGAATTTTTTGACTGAAATGTAAGTTTGAATAGGGGTTTAGTTCAATGTTGTAGATGCCCTTAGAATTCAGTTATTGTTTTGTACTATTATATTTTTTTTTATATAAGGATGGAGAATGAGGAACCTAAATACTACTAGTGCGTATGCAACTGTGAAGATTCAAATCCATACCAATCATGTGAGGAGTGGACACTTGCACCATATAAGACCTCGATCCTTCGTACTATTATATTATGAGCAATGTAACTTTTGATATAAAAGTAGTACACTTTATTGAGTCGCATGCTAATGGTGTATTTAACCTCAAACTTATTTATTGCCCAAAATTTATTAACCTTTTCTCCAGTTGCTTGAATTTATTACTAATGCATATTTTTATACTTCTAATAACATCACAAATTGCTAACATAGCTTGGTTAAGCTTTCCATATCTCATCAAATTATCTTTCATGTTAAAGTCATCTTGTGTGAGATTATCCCAAATCAGCATTTATACTGTAATGTAACATTCAAGATAATATGATTTGGTTAGATAAGAATCTATTCTTGAGACCATGGAGATTATATGCTTCCCCAGTGAGTACATTGATTGGATATATTGAGGTACACACAAGTTGGTCCGAACACTCGATTGTCCAAAACAATAAAACATTCAATGGATACGTGTCACACCCCAAATTTTTAAAACCCCGGGGAATGATTGAAAATGACCTAAAACGAATTAATAAAATATAATTGAATGGATTTAATTGATTACATACTAATTTTCTCGTGTTTTTCAAAATTAAAAATGAAAAATGCTAACTAGACTCACCCAAGATGAGTTCCAAATCTAGTCAAATGCCTCCCCAACCAACGGTCAAAAATAGTCTAAGACATGTCCAAGCATAACCTCCAAGATAGCCTAAAAAATGTCTCTAATGAGTTTTAAAACAATGGCACAAAGTGGCCCCAAATATTGTTTAAAAACAACTTAGAAGGTTGACCAAAAATAGCATAAGATATGGGTAAAAACTAGCCAAAATGGTTTGCCTAAGGTGGCTCAAATTGATGGTTAAGTAGGCTATAAATGCCCTAAGGCATAGACTAAGGATATGTCAAAAATCCTACCTAAAGTGGTCTAAGGAGGTGGCCAAACATGGCCTTGAATAATGATTAAAATGTGTTTCAACAAGGTGCCGAACATGGCTCGGTATAATGGCAAAAAAATGGCCTAAAAAAGGCTCCAAAATGTGGTGTCAAACATGGAAGTGAATGGTCTTGAAATAGCATTAGGAAGGCATGTCATGGCATGCCCATGTAGCCCTCAAAATGGAGTCAAAGACAGCTGCTAACATAGGCCTTGCATGAGGCCAAAATAGGGCTGTCAAGGGTAGGGCAAGACATGGTAGCAATTGTGTCACGCCCCTGAATTTCCACAAACCCGGGGAGTGAGTGAAATAAAATAAGAAAAGTAAATGAAAGGCCATTTAGATAGATTTAGTTGATTATGCATTCATTCTCCCATGTTTTCCCAAAATTAGAAATGAAGACTTGCTATTTAACTTAACCCAAATAGTCTCCTAATGTCACTCAAACATTCCTTCCAATTAATATTTAAAATAGTTTAAGTCATGTTAAAAAATGGCTTCCAAAAAAGCCCCAAAACATCTCTAAGATTGTCTTAGAATAATGCCCTAAATGGGTCCCAAAAGCCCTAAGACATAGGCCAAGAATAGGTCAAATGGGTCTACCAAAATTGGTCTAAGGAAGTGGCCAAACATTACCCATGAGAGCAGTCAAACATAGCCCAATAGGGTGGCCAAACATGACCTAAAAAGGTGACCAAAAATGGCCCAAAAGGGTGGCCAAACATAGCCCAAAGGTTGGCCAAACATGGCCCAATAAGGTGCCCAACCATGGTCCAAAGGGTGCCCAAACATGGCTTAAAAAGATGGCCAAAGGGTAGGTGTCATGGAGGGGTGTCAGGGCTGTCAAGTAGCAGGTGGTAGCATGCACAGGCATGCAGGACAGTGGTGCGCGTGCAGGGGTAGGCTGGCAGGGCGCGCAAGGCATGCGGCACGCGCGTGGCGTGCAACTAGGTGGCGGGGGGGCTAGTCTGGGTTGCTGGGGTTGTTTCCTGCAGGAAACACTATAGCAACAATGTATTTACTGCAGCTAAATTTCTTTGTCCAGCAGCCAATTTTCTCGGTTTTTCAAATTTTTTTCCAAAGTTTTGAAGGCCATTTTTCCCCATTTTTAGCCCCCCTCACTTTTGACACATTTCCCACCTATTTAAAGGGTGTTTTACACACCTAACAAATCCTTTAATTTCTCAAAATTTCAACATAGCCCCCTTTGTTTTCTAAGAATTTTTCCTACATAATATTCATGATACATCACACAATTAAGGGTTTGTACATTCCATCCTCACTCGATGACCACAAGTCTCATAGAAATTAAATATATATCATTTAATTATACAATCCATCATACATACATATGTACTTGAACTTAAAGGTCACAAACTTCATATTCATTACAATATATAAGGTCTTTTCCATTATTTTCATAACACACAAAATTTTTACAAGTTCATTTCATATGGCTTAGGGCTTATGCCCTTATACAACTCAAAATATGCCCCAAGGGCCAAAAATCCTCCGTGGTCCATTTCTCCTCCACTCTTTAAGTCTTTATCAAGTCTCAAGTACAAGGAGTCTCATTTGTAATATGATATCCCACTAAGGGGTCAGCTCAACTGCTGATATGACATAATGTTAATACAAGGAACAAGATTTAAGGCATGGCATGTACAAGTGTACATTTACAAGTTATAACCCTCCTATCTCTCAATACTATACAATGTCAATATGTATGACACCCACATGCTGTCACGACCCGAAACCCACCCTGTGCGGATCTCGGATCGCGACATGCCGCCTTCAGGCTCGGGAGCCTTTGGGCGAGGCGAGACATAAGCAACAGTATCGGATGGCGGTGCGGCCTGTGGTTGCGGAAGCGTGAAAAAAACTTTTTCTTTTCTTTTTTAAAATCTGTCGCACATCCATCCGGTACTGCCGCTCTTCATAGCGGTACACATAATAATAATAATCAGAGCATACTAAAACTTAAGGTTTTATACATACATGACATATCCAGTTGCCTCTCGGCTTAAGTACATAATTTTTCAAAATCTAGTACATCCCAAAATTTGTCCCATTACAAGTTCTAGTATCCTCAAAAGTTTATGATTATACAGAGCCACTAATCATCATCCCAAGATGGAGCAAGGCTCCCACTCGTCATCGTTACCTGAAAAAAATTTAGGGAATGGGGTGAGCTTCGAAAAGCCCAATGAGTAATTCCTGCATCTGTCATGGGTTTTCAATTGGCAGTGGTTTCGCACATTGAGAGTTTATAAAATGCACACTACCAATTGTTCGTATATTTTAAACACAGAGTAGACAGAGTACATGTATTTTTCATAACGGATAGCTTTGAAACAATTAAAGTATTCAAGGCTAAATAAGCATTTCGTCAAACAGAGTATATGCATTTCAAGCATATAAAGAGGCACACAAGTGAGGATAAAACCTGCTTTCATTTCTAAAATCATTTATCATCTTTTCACTTTTTAACTGAAGGATCCGTTTCGAACCAGACCCTAGTCTTACTTCTGAGAGATCTCGTTGCCTGAGGGATTAGATCCTACTGCCGGGCATTTTTCTGAATTGAGAACCCAAAGTGTGCTCAATAACTGGTGATGCTTATGCATCATTATTATCTTGCAAAACGTTAGCTTCTTCAAGAAATACTTTTTATAAGCATTTAAACATGACTTCTTCAAGAAATGCTTTTATGAGCATTTAAAACATGATGTTCTTGATAGAATCTTCACATAGTTGGAATAACATTTTAGAACAGACGACATGTTAAATACTTTCAAAGAGAATTGTAACAAAAATCATTTACTGAACATATCGCAAGAGAATTATAAGAGCGGAATATTTCAATACAGGAATCATGAAATATGGAATTTAAACATTCAATGCTTCAGATATTTTGAAGTTTAAAACATCATTTAAATCGTGGAGTTAAAATCTCCACTTCAAATACAGGGTTACTCACCTTGATTTCCTGGTTTTGCACTATTAGTTGGTTGTTCCCTTCCTCTTGTAGTTCCTAGAAACAATTCACAATAATCTATTAACTTCAATGTACTTCAAATATCTCCTATTGATGTTTCTAATTATGCTTAAATCGTATTATGTCCTAATGTCTTATCGTGAGTCTTATTTTATTGACGCATCATATTTTTCCGTACTTTATTTCGTAATACGGACCTCACCGTTGAGTCCGGAACGTCGAAGAAAGTCAATTTAGACCTTCTTGGCTTTTAATTGGGCTTTGGACATGTCAGGGGCAATTTGGTAATTTGTACTTTAACGTGTCCTAATTTTTTGGAGTCTCGTCTCGTAAAACAGACCACACCATTGAGTCCGGAACGTCCAAAATAGTCAAAATCCACTATTCGTTTACTTTATTCGGACTCCGTTTGACTTGTTTGAGGATTAGGGGCAATTTCGTAATTTTCATTATTTAAATATTATTAATTTAATATTAATTTATTTTAAAGTGGGCCACAGTGGAATTTCATAAAAGTTCTGGGGTCAAAGGGTGATTATACAAACTGTCGGTCTGGACCAACCGGTTCAGTTCTGTTTCAACTGAACCGGTCCAATGTTAATTGGACCTAGCCGGTTTGACACGTAGTGCTGACGTCATGATGACGTCAGCCCTAAATTTGAATTTTAAATATCACTTAGTTAAACGACGTAGTTTGACCCGACCCTGTTTTAAAACATCAGGTCAAGGCCTGACCTGAGGTCTGACCCGTGACCCGAACTGTACATCGTCTTCCCCGATTCACCCACTGTTAACCCTAATTTTCTGGGTTTTATTTCTTCAATTTCGTAGACTTTTGTTCCAGTATTTGCTACTGTTTCAACTTAGATTGTTTTTGTCATCATCGAGATCATCTTGTCATTCGTTTAAGGTCATGTAGCTGAACTAAATGCTCGGTTTGAGCCATGTTAGCCGAACTGAATAATTCAGCCATAAATCTCCATTTCGAAACCATTTTTAGTGTGGTTTAGTGCGACTGTGATCCCTATGGCCAGAGGGTTTGAATTCCTATTCTTAAAACCGAGTTTAGAACTCTAAAACTGAAACTTGGCTTTTGAGACCGAGACCTGCAACTTACTGTTTGGGGTCTGTTCCTTTAGGTTTGAGGTCGTGGGCTAGTGTTTTAGGACTCCTAATGAGGTCTAGTTTAAGTTCTAACATGCCAAAATCTGATCAACGTTGGTCGGTTCAGACCTGCAAAATTTGAGGTCCGTCCATGGCGGATGTGCACTGTGTGGGTGTTTAAACTGCCTCGGCCTCAGATTCTCATGCCTAATTCAATGACAAGATGTTTTAAGTTGCATGCATGCGATCTAACTGGCTCTACAATGTTAAAACAATATCAAAACTTAAAACCAAGAATGGGGCAGTTTGAGGTTATACCTCCAAACAGCAGCTTCTCCCTCCTTGTTCGTGGCTTAAGCAGAGACCTCAGTGGTTTGGCTTGTTCCAATCGTGTACTTCCAGTCCTCAGTTCCCTTCCCTTGCTCCTTCAACGGCCAAACTCACACACAAGGTCTCACTTTCTCTCCACTTTCTCTCTAACTCACTCTCTATCTAAAACTTCAGACTGCACCTCACTTTCTGATTCTTTACTTCAGCCGTCCATACACCATAGGATTATATGTATTCTACTTATTTGGTTTATTTGAACCAAAATGATTATTTTGGGTTTTGCATGTAAAGTAATTGGTGAAGGTGAGATCAAGTGCCCTAAGGTAGGGTGATGATGGGCTAGGGTGCATAGGGTGATGTGGTGGTGATGTGTTGCATGCATGGTCATTGGCCAATTTGGGAGGTGGCCTTGGCTGAATTGGGTTTAAATATAATTGGGTTGCATTTATGGGCACAAAAATGGTAGCAGCCTACTTGGTAATTTTTTAGGTAATAAGAATCTTGTCCCACTTGGTCAAGGGTTCAATTCCCCTTGGCCTCACTTTTGGCTATTTTTCCCTATTTTAGGCTTAGGCCCTGTTTGGTTGGCGCAAAATTCCTATTTTGGCTATTTCTTAAATATTTTCTTTTCTGTTGCTCCTTTTTCGACAGTGGTTTCTTCCAGTCACTTTCTATTTAGGTTTGTAACACCCCGACTTTGCGTAATTAATAATTAGTTGTTAATTATTAATTAATACCGGCTTATAGAATGATTTAGGGAATTAATTATGATCCCGGCGGTCGCCATAGACCGATTAAATAATTAAAAAATGTCTGGAGGAAAGGGCACTCTACCCGAACCTAATTACTGGTTAAATCGATAAAATAATGCCGTTTTAACACTAACGGAACCCGAATTAGCTAACCCGGGAAATCCCGGATGATTAATAAATGACACGGAACCTCTAACACTGAAGAATACTGAAATACGGAACTCTTGGAACAAAACGCGTCGAAAAATGAGTTACGGAATGAAAGTTACGAAGGAAACACTGAAACTGAATTACTGCGCAACCAAACGTGGCCTTAACCGAAAATATGGAAAAAATGGCCAAATGGGAGGCCAAGGGAATTGAACCCTTGACCTTTGAGTGGAAGGAAACCTCATCCAAAAAAATACCAACTAGGCTAGTGGTATGTTTGTGTACAAATATACAAAGATATATATATATATATATATATATATAACTATAAATCTGATTTGGCAACCCCCCAAGTGGCTAATAACCAAACATGCAACACCTCACCCATGCATCACCCTATGCCCCTAGGCCATCATGCCTATGCACCCTAGGTCATCATCTCTCTACAAACACCTTATCACCAATCCATCAACCATATCACATGTAACCAAAATAATCTACCATATACAAGATTATATGTGCATGTATGGAGGGGGAAATCAGAGGTGGTGCTCGGGTAGGGAGAGAGAGAGAGAGAAATGGTGAGTGTGCATGTCATCCTTTGGAGATGCACCAAGGAAGGGGGAGCTGAGGCACGACTGGATCTAAGCAAGCACCCCACCAAATCAGGACCGAGCAATGGATAACAAGGGGACTTATTGTTTCAGAGGTAACCTCAAAACTGCCAAACTGCTTAATTTTTTTTCTGTTGAGATTATTGGTACTGCTCTGATGATTTTAAATCATATGGACCATGTAGACTGCGTAAATCAGTTACTATGAGATCCTAGGGTTATTCTGAATCAGTTAGGAGGTTCGGATAGGCCTAGAAACCCAAACCGTGACCAAACCGCCATGGATGACACCTCTAAAACTGGGCCTAATTCGACCTCCCTAAAACCAAGTTTTGATGGTTTAGAAATGATCTAGACACTAAGAGGGTCTCAAATACACCAACCCTGCGGACCCTAAAACACTGATTTGGACCCTCAAAACCGAACCTGTGAGTCTCGGCCATGGAACCCAAAACCTGAAACGAACACTTAAACTGAAATTTGTAAACGGGGACTTGAAGCCCATGAGATGTGGGTCACAGCAAGCCAAGTCTCACCAGGATTTGGTTGAGAAACGGCCGTGCTAGAGCAAACTGATAATCTGATCGGAAAACCGAAATGGGTCACTGAAAACTATAGATTTTGAGGTTTAAAAACAGTCCTAAAATGATCCCTAATGTCCTAAGATCTGTTTGGTATAAAAATCTTGAAAAACGGATGAGAAAACCAAGAGAAACAGCGAGGGATACCTCACCGTCCGTACGCCGGCGTCGGGAACGTTGCCGGAGAAGACCACCGGAAAAACGTGCGGTAGAATGGTTTTTTTTTATAGCCGGGCCGGATCTTGAATCGGGTCGGGTGGGACCCGACCGAATACCCCTTGGGTCATTAAGCTGCGTCGTTTTGGAGTTAGGGATTTTAAATTTAAAAGCTAAATTCTGACTGTTTGGTTCCATGGTTAACGAATTAAAATTGGGAACTAGATAACCTAACCGTGGATAGGGGCCAAATTGGGGATAACTGGATTATTATATTCCGGTTTTCTGAAGGGAATTAAACCGGTTGGTTTTTGGAGGTTTTGGACTGGTTCAGTTTCTGAACCCTTGAACCCTTGGGCTTGAACCCCTAAAGTATGAAACTAGTTTTTAACCCCTGGAGTTTTCTGTTATTACGGATTAACCCCCACTAATTGGGAAATTGTGCTGTGGCCCAGAACATTGAGAAATTATTCATTTAAGCCCCTGGAAAATTAATTAAATAATAAAAGAATTATTTAATTATTTTATTAAATAGGTAAAATTACGATTTTACCCCTGGACATTAAATATGTCAAACGGAGTCCAAATAAATTAAATAAATAGTGTATTTTCACTATTTCAAATATTCTGGACTCAATGGTACAGTCTAAATTGGGAAATTATGTACCGAAAAATACAGACCTGTAAGTGACAAATGACTGAACTACCCCTAAAGATACCCAGGCCCAATTAAACATAAAAGATGGTCCAAGTTAACTATGTCGGACACTCTGGACCCAATGGTGAGGTCCACTTTATGAACTGAGGTGCTGAAAAATATGATGCATGAAATTACCAAAATACCCCTGATACTGTACAAAGCCCAAATGAAGTCCGATTGGGACGAAATTAATACCGATAGAAGCCCAGATACTGGTGAAACTGTAAACATGATTAAACGATGATTCGGAGTCAGAATCTTACAAAACATAAAATGACCAAAATACCCCTGAGCACAGTAAGTGCAAAGTAGAGGTCAAATAAAGGTCAAACTGATCTGATAAATTATCATAGGGATAATTATAAACACTGAAGGGCTAAATAAGACTCCGAGACAGTCAATGCGTAAAATGAGAAATGACTGATGTGTCCCGATGATCAAAAGGAGATACCAAACGAAGTCTAAAGGACTTAAGAATTTACATATGAGATATGTGGGACATTCTGAGGACCACGACAGGGTCTGAGGTAAGAATGGCAAAATTACCATTTTGCCCCTAAGGCTAAGTAAGCCCTTAACTGATAACGATTTAAGTCTAAAAGACTCAAGCCTTATACATACAATATATGGGATATTCTGAGAACCACGACTGGGTCCGGGACAAGAATGGTAAAATTACCATTTTGCCCCTATGGTTAAAATAAGTACCTAACCGAAACCGATTGGAGTCTAAAAGACGTAGAACTTTATATTAAGATATAAAGACTATTCTGAGGACCTTGACAGGGTTCGGGGCAAGAGTGATAAAATGACTGTTTTGCCCCTAAGGTTGAATAAGTGATTGACTAATAACGATTGAAGTCTAAATGACTTGGGTTATAATCTTGATGACTGCTAAGCCTAATTTGAGAATAAAATAGCCCCAGATGAAACCCGATAAGAGGGCGATAGGCTACTAGGCTATCTTAGGTAATCCGATAGACACCTAAGATGACGAATAAGACTTGAATGGATAAATTCTGATCTGTCTATGATTGATGATGATTGTTTAGGATATACATGGTGATGCCTGACGTACTTAGAGGTTATCAGATTGTTTATGCAAGGAGATAACCGTAACAGTTGTGAGTAACTTGGAACTTCTGGCTTGGTGTATAAGTACACCGTCTAGTTACTGTATTTTGATTCACTGTACTATTTTATCTGCCATACTGTTTAAATGTATGTTTTTAAATGCATACTCTTTTATAATGTGTTACACGTGACATGACTTTGTACTGTCCTGCTCTCCTGTTCAGTTCGGGTCTGTCCTGGTTTTGTTCTGTACTGTTGCGTCTTGTGAGTAACCCTGACTCCTGAATTGGTGTATAAGTTCACTGTCTAGTTACTGTATTTTAAAATACTGTACTGTACTGTTTTATCTGATACACTGATTTCATGCTCTTACTCAAATGCATGATTTTTACTCTGTCTGGCTTCTCTGTTCTGTACTGAAATAAACCTATCACTGTTTTTAACTGGTTCTAAAAAGAACAACTGATTCTTGGTACCACCTCAGTCTTGAGCACTATATGAGCATACTGCACTGTTTAATCTGTGCATATTGTACTGTTTATTTTGTTATATTGTTCTGCTCTGCTCATTACTGATCTGTTCTGTTACTCTGATGTTTTAACTGATATGTTCTGTTACTCTGATGTTTTAACTGATCTGTTCTGTTTGATCTGTCTGACCTGTTCTGTTTGATCTGTCCTGACCTGTTCTATTTGATCTGTCCTGACCTGTTCTGTTTAATCTGTCCTGACCTGTTCTGTTTGATATGTCCTGACCTGTTCTGTTTGATTTGTCCTGACTTGTTCTGTTTGATCTGTCCTGACCTGTTCTGTTTGATCTATCCTGACCTATTCTGTTTGATCTGTCTGACCCATTCTGTTTGATTTGTTTGATCTGTTCAGTTTTGATCTGTCCTGACCTGCTTTGTCTGATCTGCCTGATCCGTTCAGTCCTGATCCGTCCTGATTTGTTATGTTTCGATCTGTTCCGTTCTGTTTTGTCCCGTTCTGTTCTGCTCAATACTGATCTATCATGTCCTTTGATGATGTACCTGTATCTCTGACTGACGTACTGTTTTCGCTCAGTTCTGTCTTATTCCGTTCTGTTGATGATATACCTATATCTCTGGTTGACATATTGTTTCCAGTCCGTTCTGTTATGTTTTGTTCTGTTTTATTCTGATTTGTTATGTCCTGCTCTGCCCGGTTCTACTCCGTCCTGACCTGTTGTGTTCTGTTCTGTACGGTTATACTTGATATGGTCTGTTATGTTCTGTCTGTTCTGATCTGTGGTTTCATTTTGTGCAGTCCTGCTTTATTCGACTGAAACTGCATTTAAAGTAGATTTATAAAACTGCTATTTCAGAAACAACTGAACTACCCTTGTGCTTTATAAACAAGAAATGGTTTTGAAACCCTTGACAGGGAACCTGTGTTACTCATTGGGCTTTTCAAAGCTCACCCCATTCCCTAACATTTTTCAGGAATGATGTCTGTTGGATCTGATGGCACTGATCTGTGGAGACTGGATTACTGAGGATTGACTCTGTTTAATCAGGTGAGTGATGTAATACGACTGACTTGACTGATATGTACTAGATATAGACATAGCTCATGGATTTAAACGGTACTCTAGAGATTATAGTTCTGCTCTGTTGTTATATGTCGGATTATAGATATGCTCTGAGGTTAGAATTGTTAGCTGTTGGATTTTAGACTGGCTCTGTGGTACATAACCTTACAGTGAATACATGAGTTGCATTCCCTTGACAAAAAAAAAAGTTTTAAATTCCGCTGCATCTGACCCTACAGTCAGAGTGCAATTCACTGGAAAGTTCAGAAATTGCCTTCGGTTGGTCGCGTGGCGGCTGACTGGCATCACGTCCTCGACATCCGCGTAGGGTGGGGTTCGGGATGTGACAAGGTTAGCTTCAATATCTAAGGTCTAGTGTCGGTTATTAATCCCTTGGGATTTCTGTAGTTCGCTAACTCGAGTTTTCTTAGTGTTAGAATAACATCATTTCACCTAATTAATTGGTAAATTCGATTCGGACACAACAGCCCTTAAGTTATTTTATGGGTATATCATGAGGTTTTCGATTAACTTCTAAATTATTCTTTATGTTTGGTTCAAATTAATGATTAGTAACTAATCATTTCTTAATCAGGGTCGGGGTGTTACACATGCAACTCTATGCCACACCCATGTCTTGCTTCACAGCCCTTCCCCGTTGGACACGAGTACCAATCGTATGTCTCGCTTCACGGCCTGTCCCCGTTGGACACGAGTACCAATCATATGTCTAGCTTCACGGTCCATCCCCATTGGACACGAGTACCAATGGCCAATTTGGGTTTTTCACCACAGAATCTACACCCTCATAATGCATAGCACCAAAGTGCTCAATCGGGTTAAAGACCTCTATCAGAGAAAAGCTGGTAGGCCACATTATAGGGACCTATGAGGAGGCAGTGATTAGGGCCACCAGAGTTGAGAGAGAGTTGGCTGATTTTAGAGGGATTAGAGAGTCCCGGGTCCAGGACAGGACAACCACAACACAGATATCCACACCTGCCCAGCCTACTATGCCTACCCTAACCCACACTGGTGGGAGACCATTGAAGAGATTCCGAACCGGTACACCTTCCACATCGACATCATAGGGGCCTATTCAGTCCTTAGCCACCCAACCTACTATGTCTGTTGCTCCTCGAAAGGGGGCATCCCAAGGAACCATTACATGTTACCAGTGTAGACAACCTGGCCATAAAGTGGCCGATTGCCCACTGGGGGATCCTAGTTAGGGATACGGGGCTGGACTGAGTCAGATGTCATTTCCACCACAGGCACTGAGTCAGGGGTAGAGAGCCCCACGACTTTGCTACACATGCCATCAGACAGGCCATGTTAGGGCCAATTGTCCTCAGGGGCAGACTTCACAAGGCTCGCAGCGGCCGTCCTATTGTCAGCCCATTCAGACATCTCTGCCACTGCCACAGTTACTCTATGGATCCCCAGTACCACATTTTTAACTTGCACCCTCGGTGCAGAGCGTCAGGGCCCCTGGACAGAGAGGGGGTGTAGGCAGAACCAGACTAACCAGGGTCGCATTTATGCAATGGTTACACCTGAGGCATCTACTTCCGGACCTCCTATGGTTCGAGGTGCATTCATTGTTTTAGTTCATGGGCTAGAGTACTGATAGATAGTAGTGCAACTCATTCATCCATTTCTACCATGCTCATCATGACATTGGAAAAAATTACATGCTTACATCTATGTGGTAGGTTATGTGTTAACTATTGGATGTTGCTTGTTGATTCTATATGTGCATACTAGTTTAGTACCTGTTATAGTGTTGTGACCATGATTTTATATAGAAACTGATTGTCATTAGTGCATGCATAAGAAAATGTTTAAACATGTTTATATATACATGTGTTTAAATACATGTGAGTAAGGATTGATGTTTGTTCATGCTTTAAATTGGTGAAGAGTTTAACTAGTGTTTTGTTCTTTTGAACCTTGGTGCACTGCTTTAAGTCTTATGGTTATAATGTTGGAACTGGGTTATTGAATTGCATTGTGGTACGGGTGATATATGGATGACGCCATTGTAATAAATCACTAGGTGATTTCATAGCTTAATTCGAGATTTGTTAGATGGTCAACTAGTGTGTGGGAGACTTTGAGGTGTCTTTGTGAACATTGAGCATTTTCATTTTTTTTATCACTGTGTTGAATTATTGATGTGAGTCACGATACTTGGGTGGATTTGGAAAATTGGCATTGAGGAGCCAACGTATTTTGGAAGATTTCATTATGTGTTATGCCATGTGGAGTGGGCCGTTACAGATTGGATCGGAACCAGACCCTAATAGGGAGTGTGGAGATGTCTGCACATCGCTGCATGCTCACCCAAGTGGACGAGGTTCCCTTGGGGGGAGAGGGTAATACATTCCACATCACCTGACTGAGGGAGAGGTGAATGGTCCATAGGTAAGGCTGCACGTCCCCATGTCACAATAACCCTTAGTATTACTCTTTCTAAATTTTGTCAAAGAAGTACATTATTTTAAATTTCGGGACGAAATTTCTTTAAGGAGGGAAGGATGTAATGACCTGGAAATTTTTTTTTGGAATAAGATATATTTTTTTTTGAATATATATGTATGTATGCATGTGATGTGTGTGAATAATGTATGGTGTATGTATGCATGTATAGGTTATTATATGTTATGTTTATAGGAACGGGGGTGACACGGAGAGGGTGAAGGAACAAGAGGAGAAGGAAGAGAAAAGAAGATTTTATTAATAAATAAAATATTTACATAAACAAACAAACAAAAGAAAAAAGGGAAAATCTAACTAATTACATAAGAAATAGTATTTATATGATGGAGGGAGAAGGAGGGGAAGAGAGGGAGAGGGGAATAAGAGAAGAAGGGGGAACTCTTTCTGATTGTGCTCTCTCTCTCTCTCTCTCTTATGGGATGGGAGTTGTCTAAACCAACTCTGCTGCTGACTGATGAGGAAGCTCCATTATATAGAAGGGGGAGTGCCTCGATTGCTGTGTTGATGGCTGAATTCACTGAGGAAATCTTGGGAGTGAATCAACTTTTACTAGGGGTGAAAGCATCTTGCTTTCGACTGACTGATGGGCTGCAATGATGATTGTCGGCTACTGTTGACTTTCACTGCTGATGAATAGTGACATGTCTGGGCTGAAAGTTATTTTGTCATCTTGCAATTGATGGATGGCTATAGGGCCTACTGACTGTGCAGCTGTCGTGACTTGTCGACAGGTGCTTGCATGAAGGGAGAGCAGTTGAAGATCTGCTATCCGAGAGGAAGGATTGTCTGCAAGGCTAGCGTACTAGAGACCCGTTGGTGAGGTCTGTGCTATCTGCAAGACACTGTTAGAAAGAAAAAATCAATGCCTGTGATCTAGCAGGCATCTACTGGCTGCTGGCACATCTGGCGCATCTGCTAGTATGTTAGTAGTGGCTGGGAACCCCTACCTCCATACATTCCCACCACTGTTTTCTTACCTACCTCCCCAAATTTGGTCTACCAAAATTCCAAAAAGGGGAAAAAAGGAAGAGGGAAAATTTTTGGCAGAAAATTTTCTAACTGAGGTGGGAGCGTGACCGTACTGGCGTAGTGACTGTCCTGCAACATAGTTGGGTTAGCACAGGATAGGTGTTATAAGCAGTAATCATCAAGATTAAACCTAATCTAACCATCAATCCTACTGGAATCTGTTCATAGGAAATTTGGACTTAACCATTTCAAAATTCAGACTTTTGGATTGATCAGACTTGATCGTTTGGACTTAACTCTTGTAGAAAACTGTATACCCATGCCCAACCATTAAGGACTGTGATAAGCCCTTACTGCACATACCATGACACAACCAGGGAAATAAGGTTTGTGCTGCTGTACATACCATACCTCAACCATTAACAACTTCTAAGCCTACTGCCCTGACACGCCCTCCTGGCTTCAACGGGACTTATCACGGCTTCTTTAGTCTGTGGATTTTCGCGGGGATGACAACAGCACAATCCTTACAGTCGTAGGATTTTTGGGGTGGTGACAGGTTTGGCTCCTATAGTTTGTGGATTTCCAAGCAGGTTATATAGTCTTCCATAAGAGAAGATCAACAAACAGAAGATCAACAAATCGTGAAACAGAAGATCAACAAACGCACATGAACTATGACCAGCAAAGATGGCTACAAAAGGAGTAATACTTAGGGATTACTACAAACAATAACAATCTTGTGTGTTACCAACAACAGGGACTACAAACGGCGCTGATGGGTCGGTGTTCCTGCCTACTGATGTCAACTAGAGCTTAGAAAAGATTTGAAGGTGATGATGGGAGATCGCCTTTTGGCTCTGATAGCATTGAAATCGGAAGGGGAACGGGGGTGACACGGAGAAGGTGAAGGAACAGGAGGAGAAGGAAGAGAAGAGAAGATTTTATTAATAAATAAAATATTTACATAAACAAATAAACAAAAGAAAGAAAGGGAAAATCTAACTAATTACATAAGAAATAGCTCCCAGCCACTACTAAAATACCAGCAGATGCGCTAGATGCGCCAGCAGCCAGCAGATGCTTGCTAGATCACAAGCATTGATTTCTTCTCTTCTTTCTCCTTCTGTTCCTTTATCCTCTCTGTGTCACCCCCGTTCCCCTTCCGCTTTCAATGGTATCAGAGCCCGAAAGGCAATCTCCCATCACCACCTTCGAATCTTTTCTAAACAACAATAGACGGGAATGGCGACCCATCAACGCCGTTTGTAGTCCCTGTTGTTGGTGACACACAAGATTGTTATTGTTTGTAGTAATCCCTAAGTATTACTCATTTTGTAACCATCATTGCTGGTTATAGTTCATGTGAGTTTGTCGATCTTTTGTTACACGATTAAGTGATCTACTAGTCATTTGATCTTGGGTCTGTAGATCTTCTTTTAGTAACAGTCATAATATCTCACTATCAAAACGTTTCAGCCTGACACCGCCTCGTAAACCCCATGGAGTAGTAATTGTACTATTGATACCCAGCTGTTGTCACTACCTCAAAAATCCATAGATGCATGAGCCAGGGTAAGTCTCGTTGAGCTAGGAGGGCGTTAGGGTAGCAAGCTTTGTGTAGTCGTTAATGGTTGGGGACAGGTATGTCTAGCAGCGCTTATGGTAAGTACAATAGAACAGTTCCTATTACCATGGTTGAGTAGCGGTATGTACAGGAGGTGTGGCATAAAGAAACATGAGTATTCTGATTTTTGTAAAGGTTAAGTCCAGGCATGTAGTTTGACTAGTGTATAGTCTCAGTTTTGTAACAGTTAAGTTCGAATTTCCTATGAATAGATTCCAGTAGGATTGATGGTTAGATTAGGTTTAATAGTAATGATTACTGTTTATAACACCTATCCTATGCTAACCCAACTGTGTTGCAGGACAGTCACTACGCTGGTGAAGTCATGTTCCCACCTCAGTTAGAAAATTTTCCACCCAAAAATTTTCCCCCTTCCTTTTTTCCCTTTTTGGAATTTTGGTAAACCAAATTTGGGGAGGTAGGTAAGAAAACAGTGGCGGGAAAGTATGGAGGTAAGGGCCCCCAACCACTACCAACAGACTCCAGCAGATGCCCCAGATGCGTCAGCAGCCAACAAATGCCTGCTAAAACACAGACATTGATTTCTTCTTTCTAACAGTGTCTTGCAGATAGCACAGACCTCACCAACGGGTCTCTAGTACGCTAGCCTTGCAGTCAATCCTTCCCCTCGGACAGTAGATCCTCAGCTGCTCTCTCCTCATACAGGCACTTGACGACAGATCATGACAGTTGCATAGTTAGTAGGCCCCATGGCCATCCATCAGCTGCAAGATGACAAAATAACTTTCGGCCCAGACAAGTCACTATTCATCAGCAATGAAAGTCAATAGTAGCCGACAGTCATCATTGCAACCCATAACTCAGTCGAAAGTAAGATGCTTTCACCCCCAGTAAAAACTGATTCACTCCTAAAATTCCCTCCGTGAATTCAGCCGTCAACGCAGCAACCGAGGCACTCCCCCTTCTATATAATGGAGCTTCCTCATCAGTTAGTAGCAGAGTTGGTTGTGACAACTCCCATCCCATAAGAGAGAGAGTATAACAAGAGAGAGTTCCCCTTTCTTCTCTTGTTCCCCTCTCCCTCTCTTCCCCTCCTTCTCCCTTCCTCATGTAAATACTATTTCTTATGTAATTAGTTAGATTTTTCTTTTCTTTCTTTTGTTTCTTTGTAAATATTTTATTCCAGTAGATGCGACAGATGCACCAACAGCCAGCAGATGCCTGCCAGAACACAGGCGTTGATTTCTTCTTTCTAACAGTGTCTTGCAGATAGCACAAACCTCACCAACGGGTCTTTAGTACGCTAGCCTTGTAGTCAATCCATCCCTTCGGACAGTAGATCTTCAGCTGCTCTCCCCTCATACAGGCACCTGTCGACAGATCACGACAGCTGCACAGTCAGTAGGCCCCATGGCCATTCATCAGTTGCAAGATGACAAATAACTTTCAGCCCAGACAAGTCACTATTCATCAGTAGTGAAAGTCAACAGTAGCCGATGTCATCATTGTAACCCATCAGTCAACCAAAAGCAAGATGTTTTCACTCCTAATAAAAGCTGATTCACTCCCAAGATTCCCTCCGTGAATTCAGCCATCAACACAGCAACCGAGACGCTCCCCCTTTTATATAATGGAGCTTCCTCATTAGTTAGCAGCAGAGTTGGTTTAGACAACTTCCATCCCATAAGAGAGAGAGAAAGAGAGCACAATCAGAGAGAGTTCCCCCTACTTCTCTTGTTCCCCTCTCCCTCTCTTCCCTTCCTTCTCCCTACCATCATGTAAATACTATTTCTTATGTAATTAGTTAGATTTTCCTTTTCTTTCTTTTGTTTCTTTGTAAATATTTTATTTATTAATAAAATCTCTTCTTCTCTTCCTTCTCCTCCTGTTCCTTCACCCTTTCCGTGTCACCCCCATTCCCCTTATCCAGTACGCTAGCTTTGCAGACAATCCTTCCCCTCGGACAGCAGATCTTCAGCTGCTCTCCCCTCATGCAAGCACCTGTTGACAGATCACAACAGCTGCACAGTCTGTAGGTCCCATGGCCATCCATCAACTACAAGATGACAAAATAACTTTCAGCCCAAACAAGTCACTATCCATCAGTAGTGAAAGTCAACAGTAGCCGACAGTCATCATTACAACCCATCAGTCAGCCGAAAGCAAGATGCTTTCACCCCCAATAAAAGCTGATTCACTCTCGAGATTCCTTCCGTGAATTCAGCCATTAACACAGCAACCGAGGCACTTCCCCTTCTATATAATGGAGCTTCCTCATCAGTTAGCAGCAGAGTTGGTTGAGACAACTCCCATCCCATAAGAGAGAGTACAACAAGAGAGAGTTCCCCCTTTTTCTCCTATTCCCCTCTCCCTCTCTTCCCCTCATTCTCCCTACCATCATGTAAATACTATTTTTTATGTAATTAGTTAGATTTTCCTTTTCTTTCTTTTGTTTCTTTGTAAATATTTTATTCCAGCAGATGTGACAGATGCGCCAGTAGCCAGTAGAAGCCTACCAGAACACAGGCGTTAGTATGGAGGTAGAGGCCCCCAGCTACTACCGACAGACTCCAACAGATGCGCTAGCAGATGCCTGCCAGAACACTGGCATTAGTATGGAGGTAGGGGCCCCCAGCCACTACCAACAGACTCCAGCCGATGCGCCAGATACGCCAGCAGCCAGCAGATGCCTACGAGAACATAGGCATTGATTTCTTCTTTATGCCGCACCTGCTGTACACACTGTGACTCAACCATGGTAATGGGAACTGTGTTATTGTACTTACCACAAGCGTTGCTAGACATACCTGTCCCCAACCATTAACGACTGCACAACGCCTGTTGCCCTAACGCCCTCCTGGCTCAACGGGACTTACCCTGGCTCATGCATCTGTGGATTTCTGAGGTAGTGACAACGACTGGGTGTCAAGAGTACAATTACTACTCCATGGGGTTTACGAGGTGGTGTCAGGTTGAAACGTTTTGATAGTGAGATATTATGACTGTTACTAAAAGAAGATCTACAGACACAAGATCAAATGACTAGTAGATCACTTTATCGTGTAACAGAAGATCGACAAACGCACATGAACTATAACCAGCAATGATGGTTACAAAAGGAGTAATACTTAGGGATTACCACAAACAATAACAATCTTGTGTGTCACCAACAACAGGGACTACAAATGGCGTTGATGGGTTGGCGTTCCCGTCTACTGTTGTTTAGAAAAGATTCAAAGGTGGTGGTAGGAGATTGCCTTTCGGCTCTGATACCATTGAAAGCAGAAGAGGAACGGGAGTGACACGGAGGGGTGAAGGAACATGAGAAGAATGAAGGGAAGAAAAGATTTTATTAATAAATAAAATATTTACAAAGAAAGAAAAGGAAAATCTAACTAATTACATAAGAAATAGTATTTACATTATGGTAAGGGGAAGGAGAGGAAGAAAAGGAGAGGGGAACAAGAGAAGAAGGGGGAACTCTCTCTGATTGTGCTCTCTCTCTCTCTCTTATGGGATGGGAGTTGTCTAAACCAACTCTGCTGCTAACTGATGAGGAAGCTCCATTATATAAAAGGGGGAGCGCCTTGGTTGCTGTGTTGATGGCTGAATTCACGGAGGGAATCTCAAGAGTGAATCATCTTTTCCTAGGGGTGAAAGCATCTTGCTTTCGGCTAACTGATGGGTTGCAATGATGACTGTTAGCTACTTTTGACTTTCACTGCTGATGAATAGTGACTTGTCTCGGCTGAAAGTTATTTTGTCATCTTACTGCTGATGGATGGCCATAGGGCCTACTGATTGTGCAACTGTCGTGATCTGTCGACAGGTGCCTGTATAAGGGGAGAGCATGTCACGCCCCAAATTCCAGCGAACCCGAGGCGTGAGTAACGAGACAAAAAGAAATAAAATAATAAAGAAATGAAAGATACTAATGACATTCTCATACATTCCGTACACCATTCTGATACATATATAAAGTCTGGTCCGTTGGTTCACAATATTCAAAATGAAATACAGTCTCGGGCTTATGCCCTTACACAATATCAAAAGCGCCCATCGGGCCCAATATAACCCTCAATCAGACCGTCTCTATATCCCGTACGGCTGGAACATCATCTGAAATGTTTGCCCCACTAAAGGGGTCAGCTCAACATGCTGGTACAATATAATGCTAATGCAAGAAACAAAACTAAGGTCGTGGCATGTGCGAGTGTACAGTTATTTCTATATGGAATTCTGTATCATAATGACAGTATATAGACAGTATACAGTATATGAGCAATATGCGTGACACACCCATGCAACTCTATGCCACCCATGTCTCATGATACGGTCATTCTCCGCTGGCATGAGCACCGCCACTTATGTCTCGCTTCACGGTCCGGAATCCGTCAGGCTCGCAAGTACCTAATGGCCGATTTTGGGTTTTTCACCACAGGATCTGCACCCTCATAATGCAAAGCACCAAGTGCTTACCCACGCCATGTCCAAGGAATCACACCATGCCAATATGCTCTAATCTCATCATGTCATAATGCAATCTCAATGATGCATCTCATTCATACATAAAACATGCTTTCAAGTGTACAATTCATAACATCAACAGTTCTTCAAAGCAGATAATTCACACACCACATTAACACATGCAATATACCCATAATCATCATCCAACTAAACAAGATAGCACGTAGCACATAAGCATGTGAACACTTGGACAAACATGTGAACAATTAACACAACAAAGCAAGTATTCCTAATCTCAATTCTATTTCTTACTTAGCACAATATATCGTACCTGGTAATCGATCTCAAACCGGAAAAGTATACTCGTAGTCAAGTGAAACCACCGTAAGAACACTGAAGGTCAGGTCACCTTCTCTTTGCCTTTCCGTGTCCCTAAAATTCATAACATGAAACTCAGTTTAATCGTCACTTGAATTATGCTATTCATCAAATTTTACGTCTTTATCTTATAAGCTTCTACTTTGCTAAATTAAACTCTACTGTTGAATCCGGGACGTTGAAGGAAATAAGTTTAGGCTTTCGTAGAATTCAATTCGGGTACCTGGGTTAAAAAGGGCAAAACAGTCATTTTGCACTTTACACGGGTCCTTACATTTCGTGACCTCTTTTCACGAATCGGACTCTATGGTTGAGTCCGGAATGCTCGAGATAATAAAGTTTCACTATTTGTTTACCTAATTCGGAGTTCATTTGATTGTATTTCAATTCAGGGGTATTTTGGTAATTTTATACGTTGCTACGTGTCTTTTATTTTTCGGGACCCTGTCTCGTAAAACGGACCTCACCATTGGTCTTAGAATGACCGAGATAGTCAAAATACACTAATGACTTGTCCCATTTGGACTCCGGAATATATTTGAATATTTAATTAATTAAATTAATTTAATTAAATAATTAATCAATTAATTTAATTAATATTTTATTAATAATTTAATCAGGTGGGTAAAAGTGAAATTTCCAATAGTTGGGGGGCCAATTTGTAATTTCCGAAAGTTCAGGGTAAAGGTTCAAATTCTAAAAGGTTCAAATTCTAAAAGGTTCAAATTGAAACTAGTTTAATTTGTTATTCTTAATCAGGTTAACCAAACAGGGCTTATCCAGAACAGGGATAGGATATCCCTGTTCCTATTTTAATTTAAAAGTTTTTAATTTCTTATCTCCGTAACCAAACGCCCCAATTTGGTTTTTAATTTAAAACCAGTGAGCGACACGTGGCAGGGGCGGGTCAGCCCAAGCCCGACCCGACCCGAACCGACCCGACCCGGACCCGTATAGTCCTCATCTCCCCCCCCGTTTTTCCGGTAGGGTTCCGGCGGTCTCCGGTCACCTTCTCCGGCGACGTCGCCAGAACTGTAAAAATCAAGTTTTTAAACTTGATTTTTTTTTGGTGTTTTCAAACCCTCTTTCGATTCCAAACCATCCCAAAGTAATTTTTGGACATTTTAACACTGTTTTGAAGCTCCCAATTGCAATGAAAAGCCTAGACTCCCCCCCATGGCCGTGACCTGCACATTCATTTTTCTCCCTCATTTCTCAACCATTTTGGTTGATTCTTGTCCCTAAATTCTCCATATTTCATGCTCTATAAGTTCCAACAATTAAGTCTAAGCAATAGACTACAAAACAAGTTGGATATTTGAGAGATTTTCTAGAGAGAGAAAGCTTACGGTTATGGGTTTCCAACCCTGTGATGGTGCTTCTCTCCTCTTGCTTTGCTTCTGTTCTCCCCTTTGGCCTCCTTAGCTTCCTTCTTTCTACTTCTCTTTCAAAAACCAGAGCACACACATCACTCTCTCTCTCTTTCCTTTCACTTTCTCTCTCTACACTTCTCTCTCTCTCTCTCTCTCTAAAATTCCACGACAGGTCTGCTCCTCTCCACTCTCTTCACTCACTTATACACACAAAATCTCACTCATGCACTCACCTAACCCCTTACACACCCACTGCCATACACCACCCTCTTTGAGTGTATTACACTCAACACATGCACCCACACGGCACACACACACACACTGTTTTACACACACATACATATATATATATATACATATAAATTTGCACATTTAATACACACTCACATGTATACACATATACACAATAAAAAAATTTAAATTATATGTATATATATATACACATATATACATACATCCATCATAATAATACTAATAATAATAATAATAATAATAATATAAAAAAAATAATAATAACAACTTGAGAATTTTATTTATTAAAAAAAAAAAAAAATTTCAGGTTGTTACAGAGCAACTATCCGAGGGGAAGGATTGACTGCAAGCCTAGCGTACTGGAGACCCGTTGGTGAGGTCTGTGCTATTTGCACAACACTGTTAGAAAGAATAAATCAATGCTTGTGTTCTGGCAAACATCTGCTGGTTGTAGGCGCATCTAGCGTATCTGCTGGAGTCTGTCGGTAATGGCTGGGGGCCCCTACCTCTATACTTTCTCGCCACTATTTTCTTACCTACCTCCTTAAATTTGGTCTACCAAAATTCCAAAAAGGGAAAAAAGGAAGGGGGAAAAATTTTCTAACTAAGGTGGAAACATGACCTCACCGGCGTAGTGACTGTCCTGCAACACAGTTGGGTTAGCACAGGATAGGTGTTATAAGTAGTAATCATTAAGATTAAACCTAATCTAACCATCAATCCTACTGGAATCTGTTAATAGGAAATTCAGACTTAACTGTTACAAAACTGAGACTATACACTAGTCAGACTACATGCTTGGACTTAACCTTTACAATAATCAAAATACTCATGTATCTGTATTGTTGTCACCCAACTGTTGTCACCCCCCCGGAATTCCACAGATGCATAGGCCATGGTAAGTCCCGCTAAGCTAGGAGGGCGTTAGGGCAGAGGGAGTTTTGCAGTCGTTAATGGTTAGGGACAAGTATGTATAACAATGCCTGTGATCTGGCAGGCATCTGCTGGCTGCTGGCCCATCTGGCGCATCTGCTAGAGTCTTTCAGTAGTGGCTGGGGGCCCCTACCTCCATACTAAATCAATACCTGTGATCTGGCAAGCATCTGCTGGCTGCTGGCTGCTGGCGCATCTACTGGTATATTTAATACATTTAAATATATATATATATATATATAAGCCTGAGTGTATGCGACAGTGTGTGTGTGTGTGTGTGTAAGTTGAGTGTACAACACACAAAAGGGGCATGGCTGGTTGTGTGTGTAAGAGGATTTTCAGGGTGTGTGTAGGTCTGATGTAGAGAGAGTTGAGAGAGAGAGAGAGAGAGTATGATATGTGTATATACATATGGATTCATTGGGATAGGAAGAAAGACAAAAAGAAAGAGAGTGAAGTGAGAAAATGGAGGAGTTTGAAGAATACAAAGGGGTTCAAAAGTTGAACCAAGTAGGAATAGAAGAGAAAAAAAACCAAGGTGTTACTTCAAATGGGTAAGAAAAATTTACTTTTTGTTTTTGTTGTTTTAAGCATAGAGTGTAGATTAAATTGTAGGGTCTGAATCCACATGAAATATAAGTTATTTTGCAAAAAGAATGACTGAAAAAGGTTGAAAAATGAAAGAGGAAATGAGAGTTGCAAGTTAGGGTGATAATCGGCTGTCCATCTATTTTGTGTAATAAAAATCGAAACAAACAATGGGGAACTAATCTCCTTTGGTGTAGAAAAATAATAAAAAAAGATTAGGACCAAAACAGTGAGGGAACAAGCTCAAAAATGGGAAATCTCAGTTGGCTGGAGCTACGGTTCTTGGCCATTTCGTGGAGATCTAATGGGTAGAAATGAAAACCAAGGTTAGAAATGGGATCTAGGAGAAAAAGGGAAAAGAATGACATTGAAAAAATGGGGAAAATTGATCAAAACAGTGTCGCTGGGGCCGGAGAAGACGCCGGAACCTCGCCGGAACCCTACCAGAAAGTCGGGGAAGAAGGGGCACTATTCGGGTCTTGGGTCCGGGTTGGGTCGGGTTCGGATCAGTTCCGGTTGGGTTGGACCCGACTTACCCTACACGTGTCAGCTGGATGTTATGAATTAAAAAGGGGATTGAGGGTGTTTGGCTACAGGGTTAGTAAATTAAAATTGGAATTAAATTAAGGACAGGGATATCTTATCCCTGTTATGGGGCTTAGCCATTGTTTGGCTATTCGGATTAGGAATAGGGAATTTTGAATTCCTGATTTAACCCCAAAACTTTTTAAAATTTTAATTTGACTCCCAAAACTTTTAGAAATTAAAATTTGACCTCCATAACTTTTAATAATTATAGTTTGACCCTCCTGAATAAAATATTAATTAATTAAAAATAAAAAAATACAGAAATGCCACTGAGTCAAAAAGTAATCAAACGAACTCCGATTTAAGTAAACAAATAGTGAATTTTATTATTTTGAGCATTCCATACTCAACCGTGGAGTTCGATTTTCGAAAAGAGGTCTCGGGATGTAAGAACCCGTAAAAGTGCAAAATGATCGTTTTGCCCTTTTTAGTATAGAAGTCCAAATTGAATTACGCGAAATCCTAAACTAACTTTCTTCGACATTCTAGACTCAATGGTAGAGTTTATTTTAGCAAAACAGAAACTCATAAAATAAAGACATAAAATTTGATGAATAGCATAATTCAAGTTGCAAATGGACTGAGTTACACTTCGTGATTTTAGGGACACTGAAAGACAAGGGAAGGCAGTCTGACCTTCTACAATCTTACTGTTAGTTCCACTACACTGCGAGTACGACTCCTAGGGTTGAGACAAACCCATCAGGTATGATATTTTGCTAAGTAAGGAATAGGGTTAAATTAGGAATAATTTGCATGTTGATTAAATTAATCATATGTTTATTTGATGTTAGAAAGTCACATAAAGAATGATACTTTAAAAAGAAACCTTGAGTTGATTGTTTATGTTGCTTATGTGTTTCTTGTTGCTCTATGGAGATGTGATTTGTTTTATGTGTTGGTGTTGTACGTGATCTATGTTTTTAAAGAGTTGTTAAGATTGTGAACACATGACTTGATTATGTATTTACATTGATCATGTATTGTATACTTTCATATGGAAGAGGTTTTATAACTCTGATGTTGTGATTGCTTTAAATGGAATACATTGTTTAAAAGTATACTTCATGTGCTAGTGAATTGCTTATCTGAGATTGTATTATTGCATGGTGGAATCAAGGCATATTGGCATGGTATGATTCATTGAAAGCATAGTATGGGTTGAGCACGTGGTGCTATGCATTATGAGGGTGTAGATTCTGTGGTAAAAGACCCAAAATTGGATGATGTATTGGTACTCAGGTTTCATCGGATGTGTTCCGAAAATGAGATGAGGTATTGGTACTCAAGTTTCATCGGATGTGTTTCGAAAATGAGACGTTGCATTGGTGCCCAGAATCCAACGGATGTGTTCCATGAAGGGGTGTTGGTACTCAGGATCCATCGGATGTGTTCCGAAAATGATACATGGATATGGCATAGAGTTGACATATGTGTGGTATAGAACTGTGTGGGTGTGTCACGCACATTTTCATTACATCGTATTAATGAATTCATGGATGTGGTACAGAGTTTGTGTGGATGCTTTATGGATATAATTAGTACATTGTATGATGATTAGGGAGGCATGTAGAAATGAATGTACACTTGCACATGCCACGCCTTAAACTATGTTAATGAGTTGGATGGCATGTAGATTATTGTTAGTACATTGTATGGATGATATTGAATGCCATGTAGATATAAATGTACACTTGCATATGCCATGCCTTAATTTTGTTTCTTGCATTAGCATTATATTATACCAGCAGTTGAGCTGACCCATTCGTGGGATAACACAATACAGATGACACTCCCGGCACTTGAGACTTAAGGAAGTCTTGCAGAGTGGAGGAAACATGAGCTTAGAATGATTTTGGCCCTTGGGAACATATTTTGAGATGTAAGGGCTTAAGCCCAAATGATGTGGATGATATGGTTATTTGGATGTACTTTATATGTTTATATATTGACGAAAATGAATGCATGTTTAGTTAAATCCGTTTAGATTGTCCTTTACTTTATTTTCTTTTAGTTTCGTTACTCGCGCCTCGGGTTCGCGGGAATTCGGGGCGTGACAACGTGTTATCAAAGCATAGGTTCGAATTAGATGTAAGCCTCAATATTTTTTGAGATGCAAGCCTCAACAATTAGAACATGTGTGCTTTACCGATCATCTTACACTATCTTGTCATGGAGACACTCACTCTACTAGTCTCTTAAAGTTAGTACTTGAATCATTTTCTACCTACCAGGCCTTGTCCCAAATGATACCAAAAGCAATATTTCTGTTGCAGACACTTTTGCAACAATTAAAGGGTCAACCAATTAAGCTTCAAGGAGGGGACTTTGCCAATGCGGTATATCTAAGAATTCCATTCCTATCTGCTAAACTAAAGGCCACACACTGCAAAGTGTTAGTGGACCGGATTTTCGCCAAAGTAAACAACTGGACTAATAAATCCCTCTTTTTTGCAGGAAGGCTCCGATTAATCAAATATATTTTGTTTAACATGTAAGTGTATTGGGTTAGTCATTTTTGCTTGAGGACACTCATTAGAAGAGGATTCTTCTCTCACACATACACACATATAAACATCATAAAGATTAAAGAGTGTCATTGTAATAGAGGAAAAATACAATCAATTAAAGAAGAGATTATAAGAAAGAGATATTATCAGATTTTACATAGACTAATGCAACACGAATAATACTATTTTTCCCAAATTTTGTATTTGATATGGCAGTGTATTATGACAGCACACTTAATAAATAATCCTTTATGTCCCACCTCTTGTAACCCACATGTAATTTACTCTCTTACAAGGGGTGGGATCCAGTGGTGGGTCTTATAGATGGTGGGTCTCACCCCTTGTGAGAGAGTGAGGTGATAAGTCGGGGGCATAAAATATTATTCCACAATAATTATTTGGAATAAAGGTTACATATTTGAGAAACATGACAATATACCATTGACCTTCTTATATTAATATTCAATAAGTTAATAATCTCTAATAATTAATAAATTTATAAGAAACCAACTCGGTTCGATAGTGAATAATTAATAATTCTAATACTTAATAATTAATACTTTTTAAAGAAATTCTTTATCATATTAATTATTAGAGAGATAAAATAGTTATATATGTAGTTATATATATATATATATATCCATTTATGGTATGTTTTGGTAATTATATATATATATATATATATATACATACATTAATTCTACATAATTGAAATCAAAAGTATTGTAAGTGTGAAAAAATTATGACATCGGGAAATAAAAATTCTTAACTTAAAAAAGACATTAGGAGTTTTTTTAGTCTTAAGTTAAGAATTAAATGTATTTTTTTATAAAAGACCAAAATGTCATTAAAGTGTTACATAAAAAGTCTAATTTTTGTATAAAAAATTATTTACATGTAAAAAATATTTATTGATTAAGGAATAAAAAATTTAATTTTAATAATTAATAAATTTCTTATCTTTGATATCTATTTATTAATTATAAGAGAATGGACCATAATTGCATTTTCGAAGAAAGTCAAAAGTAGTGATTGAAGGCTTAAAATTACAAGGTAAAATGTGATTCTTCGTAGAAGTCATGCAAAAGCCTATTTTGAAGTCAAGTATTAGGGGGTCCTATAGAAGAAGTACGAATGCGATCAGATACAACCATCAGCATGTATGAGGCCATAATTAAATACAACGTCAAAATAAGATAAATTTGTAGTATGATGGCTACAACAGTCACGATTTGATACTTTTTGCAAAAAACATGCTTAGGGTTTGGACTATTTTGTAATTTACATTTTATCAAAGGATTTAATGTATTACCAGAGCAAATGCTTCATTTTATTATATTTTTTGGGGGTATAATATTCTAATATGATAGTGATGGTTACAAGATTAATCCAAATCTTTGATAATAATAATAAAAAAGATTAACCCAGATCAATATAAAATTAATTAAACACAAAAAAGATTAATCCAATTAGGTTTCTCAAAAACATTTTCCAAAAGCAACTTCTTAAATAACATGATAGTCTCATTTTGATATTTATTTGGATATAATAATGGGGGAGGGGTGAATCGAATTCATGCCAACTGAGAACATATCATATCATGAATTAATGTAAAATCAATAAGCTAATCCAACATTGTCACGCCCCGAATTCCAACGAACCCGAGGCGCGAGTAACGAGATAGAAAGAAATAAAATAATAAAGGAATAAAAGATAATTAAGGACGATCACATATATTCTACATACTGTTCTGATAAATACATAAGGTCTGGTCCATTTCTTCACCACTTACAAAATAAAATACAGTCGCGGGCTTATGCCCTTACACAATGTCAAAAGCGCCCCTTGGGCCTAACATAATCCCTAATCAGTTCATCTCCACGTCTCGTACAGCTGGGACATCATCTGAAATGTTTGCCCCACTAAAGGGGTCAGCTCAACATGCTGGTACAATATAATGCTAATGCAAGAAACAGAACTAAGGTCGTGGCATGTGCAAGTGTACAGTTATTTCTATATGGCATTCGATATCATGATGGCAGCATATAAACAATATGCAGTATATGAGCTGTATGTGTGACACACCCATGCAACTCTATGCCACCCATGTCTCATGATACGGTCATTCTCCGCTGGCATGAGTACCGCCGCGTATGTCTCGCTTCACGGTCCGGAATCCGTCAGGCAGGCAAGTACCTATTGGCCGATTTTGAGTTTTTCACCACAGGATCTGCACCCTCATAATGCAAAGCACCAAGTGCTTACCCACGCCATGTCCAAAGAATCACACTATGCCAATATGCTCTGATTTCATCATGTCATAATGTAATCTCAATGATGCATCTCATTCATACATAAAGCATGCCTTCAAGTACACAATTCATAATATCAACAGTTCTTCAAAGCATATGATTCACACACTACACTAACACATGCGATATACACATAATCATCATCCAACTTAACAAGACAGCATGTAGCACATAAGCATGTGAACACTCAAGCAACATGTGAACAATCAAGGCAGCAAAGCAAGTATTCCTAATCTCAATTCTATTTCTTACTTAGCACAATATATCGTACCTGATAATCGATCTCAACTCAAGAAGGTGTACTCAAAGTATGGTAGAATCACAGTGAGAATGCCGAAGGTCAGATCACCTTCTCCTTGCCCTCTCGTGTTCCTAAAATCATAACATGAGATTCAGTTCATTGTCATTTGAATTATGCTATTCATCAAATTTTATGTTTTTAATTCATAAGTTTCTACTTTGCTAATTTAGACTCCACTATTGAGTCCGGGACGTCGAAGAAACTAAGTTTGGGTTTTCGTAGAGTTCAATTCGGACACCTGGGTTCAAGAGGGCAAAACAGTCATTTTGCACTTTTCACGGGTCCTTACACTTCGAGACTTTTTTTCACAAATCGGACTCCACGGTTGAGTCCGGAATGCTCGAGATAATAAAGTTTCACTATTTGTTTACCTAATTCGGAGTTCATTTGACTGTATCTCAATTCAGGGGTATTTTGGTAATTTTATATGTTGCTACGTGTCTTTTATTTTTTGGGACCCCGTCTCATAAAACGGACCTCACCATTGGTCTCAGAATGGCCGAGATAGTCAAAATACACTAATGACTTGTCCCATTTGGACTCCGGGATATTTTAGAATATTTAATTAATTAAATTAATTTATTAATTAATTAATTTAATTAATATTTTATTAATATTTAATTCTGGTGGGCCTAACTGTAATTTCTCTAAAGTTCAGGGGTTAAAATGTAATTTCTGAAAGTTCAGGGTTAAGGTTTAATTTCCAAAAGGTTCAGGGTCAAGGTTCAATTTCCAAAAGGTTCAATGTTCAAATTGAAATTAGTTTAATTTACTATCCCTAATCAGGTTAACCAAACGGGGGCTTATCCAGAACAGGGATAGGATATCCCTGTTCCTATTTTAATTTAAAATTTTTAATTTCTTATATCCGTAACCAAACGCCCCAATTTGGTTTTTAATTTAAAACCAGTGAGCGACACGTGGCAGGGGCGGGTCAGCCCAAGCCCAACCCGACCCGACCCAAGCCCGGATCAGCCCCCCTTCGTCCCCGATTTTCCGGCGAGGGGCCAGTAGGGTTCCGGCACCTTCTCCGGCGCCGGCGACCATTTTCCGATGGACTTTTCAAGTTCTAAAAACACGGTTTTCTCCCAAATTTTCCATAGATTCTACCCGTAACCCCCACTTTCATTTTCAACCATCATATCCCCATAAAATGGCCAACCACCGCAACTCCGGCCACCTAAACCCAGGTTCCGGCGACCTGTTTCTTTAAGGTTTTGAGCCTATTTTCTTGCTGATTTTATTTCCTTCTTTTCAACTTTACTTCCTACAGTTCACAAGATTAATCCTACCCATTTTAAACTAAATCTCATACATAAAATCTTAAAATTCCAAATCATTACAACCATCTGTAATTCCATTTTTCTACTCGGTTTCTTCACTAAATCACCTCATTCTTTTTGCAATATTTTCTACTTTTCATGCTTAAACAGTCCCACTACTTAAAGCAACTAGTATGCATCTAAATTTAAAAGCAGCACATAACCCACTCACCTTAGTTTTCTTGATTCTCTTTTTCTCCTCTTTGATTCCCACCTTCTGTTTCAAGCCACTGAGCTTCAGTGTCTCCTTCTGCCTTAGTCCTCTTCCTTTCTTTTCTGATTTCTTCTCTAAACAGACACCTCACATACACACACACGGATGCACATATATTTCCCTCTTTCTCTCTCTCTCTCTCTCTCTCTCTCTCTCTCTCTCCAAGACCAGCCTTACTGCATCAGAACTGCCCCTCCCATGCTCTGAATTCTCCTTCTACACTCCACCAACCACTGCCTGCTACACCACTCCTCTTTGAGTGTATTACACTCAACACATGCACCCACACGGCACACACACACACACACACTGTTTTACACACACATACATATATATATATATACATATATATTTACACATTTAATACACACTCACATGTATACACATATACACAATAAAAAAAAAATTTAAATTATATGTATATATATATACACATATATACATACATCCATCATAATAATACTAATAATAATAGTAATAATAATATTAATAAAAATAATAATAACAACTTGAGAATTTTATTTATTTAAAAAAAAAATTTTCGGGTTGTTACAAACATCATTTGGTAAACCATTTTTGATAAAACAAAATTGGTAAAGATAGTATTAGTTCTTTCAATGATAGATGTTAACAACTTTGACTTAATTTCATGTTTTTTTTTTAATTCGCTTTTTTCTGCTAGAAAAAATATTTTTAATTATTAATCTATGCTGTCATAGAAAAAATAAATCTAATATTTTTAATTATTAGAGTTCTATTTACAATTAGATTAATAAAAACTGTAATAGTATAAAATTTTTAGACATAATATTAAAACAGTATGCAATTAATTTAACATTTATCACAGAATAAGATATTTTTTTAAATGTCTCATTTAGAGTTGTCACTTTAAACCTCAATTTGTTTTGAACCGCCAATTAATTTGTATATTTTAAAATGATGATGAGTTATTAAATGACCAAACTAGAAAAAATTCTTGGTTACACCATTGTCAAGAACAGAGCTATATGAGGACCATAGGGGGCAACCCATGGCCCCCCAAAACTAAAATCCTAGTCCCGTCCACGGCCACTGATTTAAGGTAACTGTTAATGATCACTTTATAAATAGTAGAACCTTTTGTGAGTCTCTTGTGGACAAATACATAGAAATTTCTTAAGAAATAGGATGGCTCGAGCGAGAGTTGTGTTGGCACTCCTTGTTACATATCTCATGTTCATAGGTTTTTTTTTCTATGCATGTTATCTATATCATTTGAATTTAAAGTTTGTAAATTTTGGGTTAAATTTTGTTCCATTTTTTGAAGAAAACTTCTTGAGGTCAATTTTTTAAAGTCTAGTTGACTTGTATAACACAATTGATAAACATGTCGTGTTTGAATTTCAATAATGTCAATTCGTTTAACACGACTTAACACGTGTAATTATAAGAAAATAACATGAGTTAAGGCAATTCGTCTCACATTAAAAGTTTATCAAGATTTGGAGATTTTTTTACTTATAAAAGAGGTATCTACAGCCTGTCCCAAAATGCCTCAAATCAATATTCTGCTTTAACCAAAGTTCTTAAAATTATTTTAAATGATATTTTTTCAAAATGTTTTTTTTTCCTATTGACAGGCACGGCCGGGCCTACCCGGGATGGCCTTTTGGGCCTATTTTTTAAACTGTCTCCGATTTCTCTCAAATTCTCACAGGAGGTGTAGTTTAATATTCTAAACATTACTTAAATGATGCATATATAGTGCTCTACCGGAAAATAATGCATGAATAGTATCCTACCAGCAAAACGAAAAAATTTACTTTGATTTTTCAGATCTTTACAGCTATGTCTTGGCCTGAAATTTGATTTTTTTGACATTTTTGTACCCATTTTAACTTATTTCATCACCAAACTTGGTGTGGGACCTTATAACACGTAGAATGACCATTTTACCTTTTTTTCCCTATTTTTTGGCCTTAAATAATTTTGGACTAACTTGCCCCTATTTTCATTTCTTTACCTTTCTTTTTCCTCTTAATTCATTTGATTCCTTATTTAGAAAATTTAGGCATGCTCTCCCGTTCCACTCAACCTAATTGCTATTCTTGAAAATTTTTGCCATAGTTTACTTTGTTTATTGACCTTTTTCCTCATCTCATTCCTCCTCCTCATCCTCCTTAACACCAACATCAACACCTAATACAACATTTATTTGTACAATTTTATGTTTCCAATGTCATGCCCCGAATTTCCACAAACCCGGGGAATGAATGAAAAGAAATAAGAAATACACATGAAAGGTCATAAGGTGAATTTAATTACTCATTCATTCATTCATTTTCCCATGTTTTCTCCAAAATTAGAAGTGAAAATTTATTAACTAGACCCACCCAAGATGAGTCCCAAATAGTTGTCAAACACCTCATTCAACTAATGGTCACGGTGATCCAAGTAGTGTCAAAAAATGGTCTCTAAAATAGTCCCAAATCATCCCTAAAAACGCCTTGGAATGATGGACCAAATGGGCCCCAAAATGCCCTAAGGCATGGTCCAAGAATGGGTCAAGAAGTCCACCAACAATTGTCGAAGGAAAGGGGCCAACATGGCCCATGTAAGTAGCCAAATATAGTCCAAAAAGGTGATAAAAAATAGCCCAAAAGGGTGACCAAACATGGCCCAATACGGTGCCCAAACATGATCCAAAAAATGCCTAAACATGGCTCAAAAAGGTGGCCAAAGGGGTAGGTGTCAGGGCGGGGTGCCATGGCAAGGCAGCAGGGCACGCATGCACGCGTGTGGGCGCGTAGGGAGCCAGGAGCTAACGGACACGGTAGGCTGGCTAGTAGGGGGCTGGTTAGGGGCATTTTTTGCAGAATCACTGTTCATGGCTACAACCTAACTTTTCCATTTCCTACAGATTTACTGTAGTGGCTGCGGCTAAATTTCTCTATTTTTCTTAATTTTTTTTCTAAAGTTTTGCAAGTTCGTTTTCCTCATTTTTGGCCCATTTCCTCAAGGCTTTTAACCTCCCCGTTTGGGCACTTTTCTCATCTATTTAAATGATGTTTTACACACTTAGCAAATCTTTTAATTTTTCATAAAATTTCAACATAACCTTTTTTTGTTTTCCAAGCCTTTTTCCCACCTAATTTTTACAATACTTCATATATATAAGTATGTTACAACCCACCCTCACTCGGTGACCACAATTCATGTAAATTAAACATACATCCCTTATTTTCAACATACACATCTAGTTATCTCAATATACATATATGATGCTCATTAAATAAAGATATCCTACTTATCAATTAGGTTTACACCCTTACACTTTAAAATGGCCCAAACCCTATAATCCACTACTTTTTCAAACTGAATACAAGTCATTTGGGCTTATGCCCATACATACAAAAATGTGCCCTAAGGGCGAAATGTCCATTCAAGTCCCCTTCCCCTCCTTCCTTCAAGACTTCCTCAAGTCTCAAGTACCGGGAGCTTCATCTATAATATGATATCCCACGAAGGGTCAGCTCAACTGCTGGTATGACACAATGCTAATGCAAGGAACAAAATTAAGGCGTGGCATGTGCAAATGTACATTTATAATCTACATGCCTTCCAATTCATCAATACAATGCAATGACAATATGCGTGACACACCCATGCAAACTCTATGGTACACCCATGTCTCGTTTCACGGATCGCTCCCATTGGTCAGCGAGTACCAATGCCTGTGTTCACGGATCGCTCTTGTTGGATAAGCAGGCACTAATGCAATGGCCAATTTTGAGTTTTTCACCACAGGATCCACACCCTCATAATGCATAGCACCAAGTGCTCAACCCACACTATGTTTTCAAAGGATTCACCATATGCCAATATGCTTTGATTTCACCATGCAATAATGCAATCTCAATGAAGTATTCCATCAAACACATGGTATATGCCTTAAACAATGCAATGTACTTAAAGCAACCATAACTTTTACATCACAAAACTTTGCCTACATGAACTTAACATGTAATCCCATCAATTTCACATATAACACATTACATATTCACAACCTTGACAATTTCTCAAAGATCATAAAATACATAAAGTACCAACACATGGAATAAATCATAACTCTCAAACCACAAGAGTTTCCCTACATGAACATAAGCTAGAATACAATGAATCAAACATACAAACAAGTTACATATTCGTCACTTTGACAAATTCTCAAAGATTACAAAAATACATAAAGTACCAACACCATGAATAAATCATAACTTTCCAACCATAAAAGTTTCTCTACATGAACATAAGCTAGAATACAATGAATTAAACATATAGTCATGGTTCATGTTTATCACTTTACCAAATTCCCAAAGAATAACAAAGAACACACAAGTACATAAACAATAAACTCCAGGTTTTTCAAAGAAACTATATCCTAAGTCATTTCCTAACATCAAATAAACATATGAATCATTCAATCAACATGTAAATCACTCATAAACTTAATCATATTCCTTACTTAGCAAAATATCATACCTAAAATGGTTTTTCTCAAATTGAGGAAGTTTTGTTCGCTGTGCAGCTGAACTGATCAGTGAGAATTTAGTCCTTGTTAAGAGGAACAACTTCCTAGAAGGAACCTTTGTGAAAATCCAAGCCTAGAAGTGTGTTTTAGAAGCTTAAAGATTGGAAAACCTAGGTTTTCTCTTCACTTTCTCTCCACGAACGTGTTCTGCTCTAAATCTCAGACCAAAATATGAAAAAATACACTAAGGGGCTGAATTTATAATAAGGGGGCACAGGGGCAAAATGACCTTTTTGCTCTTAATGAATCTGGGACCTCGTTACACTACAACCTATCCCAAAACTCCTCAATTCGACATTTGGCTTTAGCCAAAGTTCTTAAAATTATTTTAAATAAAAATTTTCAAAAAAATAAATTTTCGCTTGTGGCCGGGTTTGGCCGGTTCCACTTGGGCCACCAGGGACGCCCTTTTGGTCCTATTTTTGAAACTATCTCCGAATAGGCTCAACTTTTTTCAGTAGGTGTATTTTAATATTCTAAGCATGTTTCTCTTCTATGGCACATTCAAATTATACTCCTAAACATGACTTATGCTTAAAATGATGCATATAAATGTCCTATTGGCAAAACTGCGCATGAATGGTGCCTTACTGGTAAAAATGAAAAATTTACCCTCATTTTTTAGATCTCTACATCCAATATCCACAATCATATTTCAAAAAAAACAAGTAACTATATGGAGTTCCATACTCCTCATTTACATTCAATACACAATTACATACAATCCAACATAAAATTAAGTTTATAACTTACACAAGGTCTAAGCTTTAAACATGAGATAAACTTCATGGGGCTTATGCCCCTACATATAAAATATGGCCCTTAGGCCAAATATACTTCAAGTCCATTCTCCCCTCCATGATTTAAGATTTCATCAAGTCTCATGTGCTGGGAGTTTCATCTGAAAAAAATTTAATCCTATGTAGGGTAAGCACGACAGCTTGTATGACATAATAAAGGTAAGTTATGGCATGTGCGAAGTGAACATTTGTAAGGTATAAACCTTCTAATTCAGTAATGTAATGCAATGGTAATATGTACGACACACACATGCAACTCTATGCCCAAACTATGTCTCGCTTCACGGTCCACCCCCGTCAGCACACAAGTACTGTTCATTTGGCCAGATTTTGGGTTTCTCCACACAGGATCTACACATTCATAATGCATAGCACCTAAGTACTCAACACACACCATGTTTCAAAAAATTTACAATATGCCAATATGTCTTAATTTACCATGCAATTTCAATGAGGCATTTTATGAAACACATGGGGTGTGCCATAAATTATGCATCATACATTAAGCAAATCATAACTTTCAAACTACAAGACTTTGTCTACATGTACATAAGTTATAATACAATCAATTATACATATATTCATGTTACATGTTCATAACTTTACCAAATTTTCAAAGAATACACAAGTACACAAAGTACCAATCCTAGGTTTTCAAAGCAGCTATATGTTAGGTGATTTTCTAACATCAAGCAAGCATGTAAGTCATACAACCAACTTATAAAAACACCAATAAACTTAGCTCTAGTCTTTACTTAGCAAAATATCATACTTAGAAGGGTTTTTCTCAACCCTAGGGAGTTGTTCACTTTGAAGCTGAACGAATTGATAAGATTGTAGCCCTTGTAGTGGGAAACAACTCCCTAGAAGGAAGCCTTGAGAGACTCTAAGGTTAGAGATGAGTTTTGGAAGGCAGAAAATTGAAAAACCTAGGTTTTCTTCATGGTTTCTCCCCAAGATCAAGTTGAAGCACTTTCCTTAGCCAAATGCTAATAATTTTAACTCATAAGTGGCCTATTTATACTAAACGGTCAAGAGGTGAAAAGACCCATTTTTCCTTAATGAGCCGCAAGACTCCGTTACACTACAACCTATCCCGAAATGCCTCAAATCGATATTCTACTTTAATCAGAGTTTTTAAAATTATTTTAAATGATATTTTTTTAGAAAATTTTTTTTTCCTGTTGATGGGTGCGGCTGGGCCAACCTAAGTTGGCCTTTTGGGCTCGTTTTTCAAACTATCTCCGATTTTGCTCAAACTCTCATAGGGAGTGTATTTCAATATTCTAAGCATAATTCCCTTCTATGGAATACTAAAATTATGCTTTTAAGCTTGACTTATGTCTAAATGATATATGTATAGTGCCCTACTAACAAATAATGCATGAATAGTGTTCTATCGGCATGAATATCGTTCCCTCTCTAGTCGGCGAATGGTAGCAAACCTCATTGTAATAATGAAGGGGGACTTTCCAGAGGCAGTATAACTATGATAATGGTTATGTTGTTGATAAGACGGCAGATGTAGTAAAAGGGAAGCGATAAACCAGGGATTGATGAAAAAGAAAAATTCAATCCGAAAAAAATGAGTAGTTTTATTATTAAAAAAAATCACATTTTCACATTATTTGTCACGCCTCGAATTCCCTGCGAACCTGCGGCGCGATTGGCGAGACAAAAGGAAAATAAAACAAAGGGCAATCTAAACGAATTTAACTAAATGCGCATCCATATTTATCAATACATATAAAGACATAAATTACATCCCATGAATACATCGTCCACATGTCATTTGGGCTTAAGCCCTTACATATCAAAATATGCCCCAAGGGCTAAAAATACTCCAAGTCATTCCTTCACTAAGACACCATTGAATCTTATGTAGCTAGAGCGTCATCTGAAATGTTATCCCACGAATGGGTCAGCTCAACTGCTGGTACAACGTAATGCTAATGCAAGAAACAAAGTTAAGGGCGTGGCATGTGCAAGTGTACAGTTATATCTACATGGCATTCAACATCATCAATGTAGTATATGAACAGTATGCATAACGCACCCATGCAACTCTATGCCCACCCATGTCTCATTTACGGGTCTCGCCCGATGGCTCGAAGTACCAATGCAATGGCCAATTTTGGGTTTTCCACCACAGGATCTGCACCCTCATAATGCAAAGCAGCACATGCTCAACTCACACAATATTCTCAGAGGATTCACCATATGCCAATATGCCAATGCAATCTCAATGGGACATGGTTTCAACAATATAGCATGCTCGAGACAATAATATATAAATCACCAGTTAGTTCCATATGTATGCACATCTCATGTAGTCAATTTAAACATATATCACAGTTCATATTCATCACTTCACTAAATTCCCAAGGAATGCAAGCAACACATAAGCATGTAAACAACCAACTCCAAGTCATCAAGTAAACATATTCCAGACAATCTCCCTATAACAGTTAAACACATAAGTCATTCAAGTCACTCACAAATATTCCTAAACTTAACTCCATCTCTTACATTAACAAAACATCGTACCTGATGGGTTGGTCTCAACCCTAAGAAGTCATGCTTGCCGTGTAGTGGACTAGCAGTGAAAATGTAGACAGTCAGACTGCCTTCTCTTTGCCTTTCGGTATCCCTAAAATCACAAAATACAACTTAGTCCGTTTGCTACTTGAGTGATGCTATTCATCAAATTTTATGTCTTTATTTTATTAGTTCCTATTTTTCTAAAATAAATTCTACCATCGGGTTCGGAATGTCGAAGAAAATAGGTTTAGGCTTTCGTGGAATTTAATTCGGACATTCAGGCTAAAAGGGTAAAACAGTCATTTTGTACTTTCACAGGTTCCCATTTCCTGAGACCTCTCCTCATAAATCGGACTCTACGGTTGAGTCCGGAATGACTGAAATAATAAAGTTTCACTATTCTTTCATTTAAATCAGAATCTGTTTGATCACTTTTTAACTCAGGGGCATTTTAGTAATTTTTAAGGTTCCCGCGGTTCTTTTATTTTTTGGGACCTCGTCTCATGTCACGGACCTCACCGTTGGTTTTAGGAGGTCCAAGATAGTCAGAAAACATATATGACTTGCCTTATTTAGGCTTCGGGCCATTACGGGGTATTTAATTTAATTAAATAAATCTAATTAATTAAATGAAGTTTAATATATAATATATACATATTAGTTGCATTTCCTAACGGGCGCGTATAGGGTGGCACCTTGGCCAGGTGTCACCTCCCTTTCAATACATCCTTAGTTCGAATCCCCTCCTAGGGTGCTGCGTACCCTTTTTCTTTTTATTTCATTATATATATTAATTATAATATATATATATATATATATATATAGATTGGTTCAGGAATTTCTCACAAGGCCATACGTGGCTCAGTGGTTAGGTATGTGTCTCAGGTGTGCGTGGGTGAGGGTTCGAGCTGCTAGAGCCGCATTCCTCACTTATTCTTTTTCTCTTTTTTTTTTTCAAGTGGCCCAATAGCTTATGAAACTAAACAAGCCCAACCCTTTTTTTTTTTTTAACTTAACTAGACCCAACATGGAAATTAAAACAGAGCAGGTCCAACACTCAAAATCAAAACAGGCCCAAAACTAAAAATTTAAAATAGGCCTAATGATTGAAATTGAAACAACCCAACAGAACAGGCCTAAAGCAGCAGCCCACTCGGTGCCTTCGTCCCCGATCTTCCGGTCACCCCCTCCGGTGACCTGGCCAACGCTGGTCACCGGAAAATCGTGCCTCTCTTTTTTTTTTTTTCCATGCTTTTAACGTTAGTTCTTATCTTTCTTTCCCACTAAACTAATCCTAGAGTCTTAAGGAAATTTTTAAAATGAATTTCAACCCAAAATAAGCTGGTTTCCCTACCTGCATGCCCTTTTTCCGGCCAAGAAAACCCAGAATCCGGCCACTGTTCTTTCACCATTCCGAGCCCATTGCACCACTGTTTTGACCCATTTCTTTCCTAAATAATTTCTGCAATTCTCCTCTACCATTTCCCATTATTTATTTGAAGTTTAATACATAAAATATATGAGTAACAGATATTCACCCTCACCTGCAATTGAATATTTCTTTCTCAGTTGTTGGCTATTTTGAATGATTCTTTTTGTATTAGTTTCCTTATTTCATGTTAATTAAAACCCTAGCATCCAAACAATTTATCATGCTAAAAAAAAAATTTATGAAACAGAAGGAAATCTTCTTACCTGTTCGAAGCTAATCCCAGGTTTTCCCTTTTGTTCCCACTTCTAAGCCTTCCTCTGAACTCCTCTAGTCGCTCTCAATTCTCTCTTTCTTTCTAATTTTTCCCTCTACCCAATGTTCACAGCTAGTATATACATATATACATAGATATATGCACACTATCACACGCAAGATCACCTGCACAACCCCACTATTTCTGACTTCTCTTTCTTTTTCTTCTCATCAGAGTGCAGCCTTGCATTTAATGTGGGGGTTGACATTTTGCTTTTCATATTATGTATATATATATTGTAAGAATTTGAAATTTTGAAGAAATTTTTTTTTTATTATTTATTTAAATGGAACGTGTAAGTATGTGTAGCAAAATGTACATATGTATATATATATATATATTATATGCCTGTGTGTTATGTATGTGTTTAATGTAATGTGTGTGTATATATATATGTACACATATATATATATATATATTTTAAAAAGGAAGTGTGTGTGGGGGTGTTGTAGTGTACAGAAGTGTGTGTGGGTGTACAACCGTGTGGGTGTTGTGTGAAAAGTATAATATACGTATATATATATATATAGATATATATATACACACACATAACACCTAATGTCAACCACATTAAATGCAAAGATAAAGTGAGAAAGAAAGAAATCAGAAAGGGTGCAGAAAGGAAGTCAGAAAAGGGGATGGAAGGAGAGAGAAATAGGCTGCTGTAGCTGACCTTGCGTGTGGGTGGTGGATTGCTGTGCTTGATGTGTACAAAACATGGGTGTCCGTTGGGTTTGAGGGAAAAGCAGAGGGGATAAGGAAGAGAGATAGGGACTGAGAAGCAGAGGGTGATACTGGAGCTCGAACCAAGCCTGAACCAAGAGGAAAGAGGAGAGGGGGAGAGAACTGCATCCAGAAACCCCAAGAAAAGGTAAGATTAGCTTCGGTTCTGTTTTGAAAATTTTGAAGCATACTCGTTGGTTTTAAATCACTAGGTCTCATAGTATATAAAATGTGCATCATTTTGCAAAGGGAATGAACCAGAATGATTGAGAAATGGAGGAGAACTAAGGAGTTGCAGGTAGAGAGAGAGATAGACAGGTTTTAATATTTCATGTGTAAAAACTTGTTAAAATGATGAAAATGGGGGCATGCTGGGTTCGGGAAGAAGAGTGTAAAGTAATGGGGTTAAAAACTTTGAAAGATAACCAAGAAAAATAAAGAAATAGAGTCGGCCGGAAGTTTGACCGAAGGGTTGACTCCCTATTTTGTGAAAACCTGATGATTTGAATCCAAAACCAAACATATATATGGGATCTATGCGAAAAACCGAAGAGAAACACATTTAAAAACCTTGAAAATCTCGCCGGAGATTGGTCGCCGGCGCCGGAGAAGGCGCCGGAACCCTACTGGGTCGTCGCCGGAAAAACGGGGAAGAAGGGGGGTCTGTCCGGGTCGGGTCGGGTCAGGTTCGGGTCCGGTTCGGGTCGGGCGTGGACCGCCCCTGCCACGTGTCGCGTGGTTGTTTTAAATTGAAATGGAATTTGGGCCGTTTGGTTGCGAGGATAAGAAATCTAGAAATTGGAATTAAATCGAAATCGGGATATCCTATCCCCTGTTTGGTTAACCTGATTTAGAATAACAAATTAAACTAGTTTTAATTTGGACCTTTTAGAATTTGAACCTTTTGGAATTTGAACCTTTTAGAATTTGAACCTTAACCCTGAACTTTCAGAAATTACAAATTGACCCCCCAACTGTTAGAAATTACACTTTGACCCACCTGATTAAATTATTAATAAAATATTAATTAAATTAATTAATTAATTAATTAATTAAATTAATTAAATTAATTTAATTAATTAAATATTCAAAAATATCCCGGAGTCCAAATGGGACAAGTCATAGGTGTATTTCGACTATCTCGACCATTCTGAGACCAATGGTGAGGTCCGTTTTACGAGACGGGGTCCCAAAAAAAATAAAAGACCCGTAGTAACCCTTAAAATTACCAAAATGCCCCTAACTCGAAACACTGTCAGACGAACTCCGAATTAGGTAAACAAATAGTGAAATTTTATTATCTCGAACATTCCGGACTCAACCGTGGAGTCCGAATTGTGAAAAGAGGTCACGAAATGTAAGGACACGTGTAAAGTGCAAAATGACTGTTTTGCCCTTTTCAACCCTGGTGTCCGAATTGAGTTCTACGAGAACCTAGACTTATTTTCTTAAACGTTCAAAAACCAATGGTAGAGTTTAATTTAGCAGAATAGAAACTTATGAATTAAAGACATAAAATTTGATGAATAGCATAAATTCAAGTAACGATAGACTGAGTTGTAATTTCTACTTTTAGGAACACTGACAGGACAGGAGGGGGCGATCTGATCTTCTACATTTACATCCGTCGATTCAGTTACATATAGTGTACAATCTTCTAGGGTTGATACCAACCCATCAGGTATGGTGTTTTGCTAATGTTAGAAATGAAGTTAAGTTAGGAATATTTGTGAATGACTGGAATGACTTATGTGCTTATGTGGAATGTGTTTACTTGATGATTTAGGGTTGATTGCTCACATGCTTGCGTGTCACTTGTACTTTATGAAATTTAGTGAATGATGAATGTGAATCATGACATGTGTTTAAGTTGATAAGATGAGATATGCTTGCATATGGAATTGACTGATGATTTATATGTTATTGTTCGAGCACGCTATATTATTGATCACTATGTTCATTGAGGTTGCATTGGCATATTGGCATATGATGAATCCTTTGAGAACATAGTGTGGGTTGAGCATTGCATTATGAGGGTGTAGATCCTGTGGTGAAAAACCCAAAATTGGCCATTGCATCGGGGAGTACCCGGAAAAGAAACATGGGTGTGGCATAGAGTTGTGCATGGGTGCGTCATGCATACCATTCATATATTACTTCGATGCTTTGAATGACATTTAGAGATAAATGTACACTTTGCACATGCCACGCTTTAGCTTTATTTCTTGCATTAGCACTTCATCATACCAGCAGTTGAGCTGACCCATTCGTGGGCAACATTTTCAGATGAGGACCCTCCAGCTATTTGAGACCCAGTGAAGCTTTAATAGGAGGAGACACTTATTATATTTTGGTCCGTGGGACCTATGTTTTGTAATGTAAGGGCTTAAGCCCGAATGACCTATGAACGATGTATTCATGTTATCTTATGTATTGATGGGGATGGACCCATGTTTAGTGGATTTAATTACCTTGTCCTTTTATTTATTTTATTTTCTGTCTCGTCAGTCGCGCCTCGGGTTTGTCGAAATTCGGGGCGTGACATATATATATATATTTATTTATTATCTCACACACACACACACACACTCTCAGCCGAACCCACACACACCCAACAGCCCACACACAGGTTGATATATATATATATATAAATATTCAATTGCATGTATGCATGTGGCACATGATACTCCACACATATACATGTACACCACCCAATACCTATACATATATTCATACATGCACACACACACACACACACATATATATATATTTGTCTATATATATTTAAATACATTAAATATATATATATATACATATGCACATAAAATACATGTAATGTATATATATATATATATATATATATACATGTTCCACCATATACACCTACACATATAATATACATATTATACATGTATATATTTCCATACACGTATGTATCTATTAAATCCCGGGTACATACACATACACTCATATTTCATAGCCTATACTTATACACGTAACGTATGCATGCATAGAGATGCGTGTGTGCACGCATCACGAGACATGGTTCCGAGTTGCTCAGGTGTCACCCGTACTGACTAACTCAAAACAAATCGTTCACACCCCAAATCATTCAGTCTATAAAATATCCGACGTAGAGCCCTAACAACTCGAGTTACCTGGGTATTACATAACTTAGTCGGTCTACCTCGGTCTACGTGCCATGTCTCGGTTCAGGGTATTAGAGTCATCCTAGCAAAACGAAAAATTCATCCTCAATTTTTCATGTCTCTACATTATTACTTTTAAACTTAGGCTTATATAATTTAAGAATCCAAGACTTTTGGGATCAGAATATTTTGACTTGGACCTTAGCCCTATAAACATTGATTTTGAGGGACCTTCTAATAATTAGCTCTGTTTTTATTCAAATTTTTTAGAAAAAATTTAACCTACCTTAAAAAAATTTCACGGTGTCTCAAAAGTTTTAAATTAACTTTGAACAGTAATTTGAGTTTGTAAATAGTATTGTAAAAAATTAGATTTGAGTTTGAATAAAAATGAATTTGATTTAGGTTTGAGTATACTATTGGAGATGATTTTTTGAAGTAGTGATTTGAGTTTGTGAATAGTATTGCATTGATTTAGGTTTGAGTTTGAATAAAAATAAATTTGGTATGAGTTTGAGTTTACTACTTGAGAGGATTTTTTTGAAGTTTTTGACTCAAATTGAAGTTTGAATATGGGTTTAGTTCACTGTTGCAGATGCCCTTAGAATTTAGTTATTGTTTTGTACTATTATATATATTTTTTATCTAAGGATGGAGAATGAGGAACCTAAGTACTACTATTATATTTTTTGTTATAGAAGGATGGATACGTTCATCAATTGGCCAAAGAAATGCCCTCATCCTAACTTTATAATATGTATAATTAGTACCATCAAACAATGGAGGACGATATATGAATCCTCCTTCACAATTATCCATCTAGATAAGTATTAGGATCAATCTAATCCCTAAGATTTTTATGTTCTGATACCTCTTTGAAAAACCCTAAGTAAATCTAAATGAATATGAATTGACTTAGAAGGGGGGTGAATAAGTTAATTGGCAAATTAAAAAATCTATTTTCCAAGTTTTAATCAACCAATAATGATTAAGATTTTCACTTTGATTAAGTGAGATTTATGTTTCAGTGCGTGCAATCAAAAATCTATAAGATGCAAAAATTAAAGCCATTAACCAAAATGAAAGTAAGAACGAACACGCTGATTTTTGTTGATGAGAAAACTGTCACAAATCAACTGTATCTAATTTGGAAAACCCTGGGGCATTTTCCTAGATGCCCTGAATCCACTAGAAAAGCTTTGGTGATTGCAGATACGACAGACATAATGACTTAGTCCCTCAAGTCTTGTTCTTGTACTAAATTTTCTTAAACTCGAATCCACAAGCACTCTTCGAGTAGACATCCGCTTTGAATCCACGAGCGAAAAATCTTAATCATAGTTGTGAATCTGCTTGCAACCTTGAACTCTACTAATTACACAAAGCTTGAAATCCAAAAACTTGGACTACAATGATGAAGAATAATGTATGGTAAAGTTCTTAAATCAATAGGCCATGGATGTGTAAAAACATGAATATGCCTAATCAATAACTTTTGGAAGTAGAAGAATAAAAATATTGCAGCAGCCTAAAATCCTGAAAACTGAAGTAGAAAAATAAAAGACTATTTATAGTCTTAGGTTAAAAAAGTAGGAATCCTTGAAAAAACTGAAAACTGTTCACACAGAATTCTAAGAGTCATTCAAACGAGCTACTTTGATAGAACAAGTAAAGGAACCTATTTCCACGGTCGTTCGAACAAGCAAAAGAACAAGATCAAATGAGCTCATATTTAAGAGCCATTATCTTGATCGTTAGAAAGATCAAGCTAACAACATCCCACATACTCACCCACTTGACTTTTCTATCCTGGTCCTTCAAACGAAGCCAAAGTTCATTCGATTGATGGAAAAAGAATGCTCGTTCAAATAAAGTTCACATATATTTAAAATAAATTTAACATTAAAACCAATGTAAACCTTTAAACAAGTGAAACACATTTTTAAAATAATTATGATTAAATATCTTTTTCTAAGGCATGAAGTGTGTGCATGAATCCATGGTCTATTAAATTCAAGTAAATTTACCTTATTCACTATTGCAATCATCTATAATGTGAAGAATCTTCATATTGCTTGAAATACTACGATGATCACAAGGCTTACGGACCAAGACACTACTTAAATTACAACTTAATAGTTTTGTTAACAGAGATTAACCAACACAAATATAGACTAAAAGTCCTAACAGATGGGGATTTGCACCATATCTTTTGTGTAGCCATGCTCCTATTGAAATTTATATTTAATGCTTTATACTACTAAACATAGTGGGATTGTTATGCTGAGAGTAGATTCACTTTATTTGATTTGGATGTAAATATTATTTAGAAAGTAGAAGAAATAATGGAGAAATAAAAAGATGTTGATGAGGTAGTATAACGCAAGTATTAACACAATTGAAAGGTATCTTTGTAGAGACTTGGAAAATGAAGGTAAATTTTTATAAATTTTGGGATGAAATTTATCTAAGGGGGAAGGATGTAGAGACCTGGAAAATGAGGGTAAATTTTTCGTTTTGCAGGTAGGACACTATTCATGCACTGTTTGCCGGTAGGGCGCTATACGTGCACATTTAGCTATAAGTCATATTTAGGTGTATATTTTGATCATGCCATAGAAGAGACATATGCTTCGAATGTTGAAATAAACCTCCCGTAGAAATGTGAGCATATTCGGAGATAGTTTAAAAAATAGACCATAAAAGGGCATCCCGGGTGGCCTGGGTGGACCCGGCCAAACCCGGCCACAAGCGAAAATAAATTTTTTAGAAAATTTTTATTTAAAATAATTTTAAGAACTTTGGCTAAAGCAAAATGTCAAATTGAAGCGTTTCGGGACGGATTGTAGTGTAACGGAGTCCTGGATTCATTAAGGGCAAAATAGTCTTTTTGCCACTTTGCTCCTTTACTATAAATAGACCCCTTAGTGTAAGAAAAACACAAAAATTTTCTGAGAAAGAACTGCAGCTCGTTCATTGAGGAGAGGGAGAAAGAAACCTAGGGTTTTTTAACTTTCAAGCCTCCAAAACTTATCTTTAGGCTTAGATTTTCACAAGACTTCCTTCTAGGAAGTTGTTCCCCACATCAAGGGCTACATTCTCACAGACTGGTTCAGCTACACAGCAAACAAAACTCCCTAGGGTTGAGAAAAACCATTTAGGTATGATATTTTGATAAATAGGGAATAGAGTTGAGTTTATTTGCATTTATATGAGTTGATTGTATAATATATGTGCTTACTTGATGTTAGAAAGTCATTTAGTATACAGTTGCTTTGAAAACTTTGAGTTGGTAGTTTGTGTACTTGAGTGTTCTTTAGGAATTTGTTGATGTGATGAACATGGAACATGATTATGTGTTTAACTCATTGTATCCTTGCTTATGTTCATGTAGAGAAACTCTTGTGGTTGGTGAGTTATGATTTATTCCATGTATTGGTACTTTATGTATTTAGTGATCCTTGAGAAATTGTTAAGGTTATGAATATGTAATATGTTTATATGTGAAATTGATTTGATTACATGCTAGGTTCATGTAGACAAAGTTTTAGGATTCAAATGTTATAAATGCTTTAAGTATATTGCATTATTTAAACTATGCTCCAAGTGTTTGATGAAATGCTTTATTGGAATTGCATAGAAAAATCAAGGTATGTTGGCATAGTGTGAATCCTTTGAAACATGGCATGAGTTGAGCACTTTGGTACTTTACATTATGAAGGTGCAGATCCTGTGGTGAAAAACCCAAAATTTAGCCATTGGTACTCGTAAGCCAACGGGGTCCGGACCGTGAAGCGAGACATAAATTGGTACTTGCATGCCAACGGGGAAGAACCGTGAAGCGAGACATGGGTGGGTATAAAGTTGCATGTGTGTGTCATGCACATTACTATTGCATTTCAATGATGAAATGAGAAGGCATGTAGTTCATAAATGTACACTTGCATATGCCACGCCTTAACTTTGTTCCTTGCATTAGCATTGTGTCATACCAGCAGTTGAGTTGACCCCTCGCGGGATATCATATTACAGATGAGGCTCCCGGTACTTGAGACTTGATAAAGTCTTGAAGGAAAGAGGGGAAAAGAACTTGGAAGGATATTTGGCCCTTGGGGCATATTTTGTATGTATGGGCGTAAGCCCAAAAGCCTTGTGTTTTAATTTAGAAGAATGGTGAACTATAGGGCTTGGGCCAATTTGTAATGTAAGGGTTTAAACTCAAATGACATGTTGATATATTTGTTTAATGAGCATCATATGTATATGTTGAGAACATTAGATGTACGTTTAATTTTAATGAACTTGTGGCCATTGAGTGAGGATGGAATGTATAAATCCTTATTTATATGAAGCATTATCAATATTAGGTGGAAAAATGCTTGGAAAGCAAAGGAGATCATGTCAAAATTTTGTGATTTAAAAAGAGCCATTAGGTGTGTAAAATGCCCGTAAATGAATAGAAAGAGTTTCAAAAAAATTGGGGTTAAATTGCTTGAAGAATTAGAAGGAATATCAAATGGTATACAACATGCCGTAACTTCAATTCTGCAAAATTATTTCTACAGATCAGCCCACTTCATAAGACTATAACGTTTTGGTCTTTTTGAATTAATTAATGTGCCTTACATTTCTAGATAGGTCTATCTCTTAGCTTTCTTTTATATATCATGGACTTTGAAAGCTTTTAAAATGAGAAAGTTATATTGATTTTGCTTCAAGTGTGCAAAATCTGACCTATGGGTAGTTTTTTCATCATAACTTGAGTTCTACGTAGAAGTTTTGAGTGATTCAAAATGTTATAGAAACTAGACTTAATACGGAAGATTTTGACACAGATTTCATTACATTTAGATCTGTAGGTTGAGAGAAAAGTCGATTTGAATCAGAGGGTTAGGCTGTCACGCCTTAAATTTCCACAAACTCGAGGAGTGAGTGAAATGAAAGAAGAAAAATAAATGAAAGGTCATTATGGTGAATTCAATTAATTATGCATTCCTTCCCCCATGTTTCTCCAAAATTATAAGTGAAGACTTGCTATTTAACTCAACCAAAATGGTCTCCTAATGTCACTCAAATGTCCCTCCCAATTAATGTTCAAAATAGTTTAAATTATATTCAAAAATGGCTCCCAAAACAGTCTCAAAACATTTCTAAAACTGCCTTGGGGTAATGGGCAAATGGGCCCCAAAATGCCCTAAGGCATAGTCCAAGGATGGATAAAAAATTCCACCAAAAATTGCCTAAAGAAGGGGGCCAAACATGGCCCATGTAAGTTGCCAAACATGGCCCAAAAGGTTACCAAAAATGGTCCAAAAAGGTGGCCAAACATGGCCCAAAGGTTGGCCAAACATGGCCCAATATGGTGCCCAAACAAAGTCCAAAAAGGTGCCCAAACATGGCTCAAAAAGAGTGGTCAAAAGTTGGTGTCAGGGGCTGTCAAAGCAGCACACAGGGACAAGGCAGCAGCAGGGCCATGCGCAGGCCGTCGGCGCGCTCGCGTAGGTGCGCGACAGGCTGGGCGACTGGTCAGGCTGTCCAAGATTTGATTTTTTTCAGGTTTACTGTAGCAACAGTAGAATTACTGCAACTGAATTTTTCCTATTTCTGAATTTTTACTCTAGCGACTACGGCTAATTTTTCCAAGTTTTGGCCTATTTCCTCAAGGCTTTTAACCCCCACTTTGTGACACTTTTTCCCACTTTATTCATGGGCATTTTACCCACCTAATGGCTCTTTTAATTCCACAAAATTTTTACATAACTTCCTTTGTTTTCTAAGTCTTTTTCCCACCTAATATACATGATACATTTTACAATTTCGGTCTACACATTCTATCCTCACTTGATGGCCACAATCTCATTGAATTTAAATATGCATCATTTAAATATATAGAATTCATCACACCTACACATATGCTTGAACTTTAAAGGTTACATCATCATATTCATTACAATATATGAGGTCTTTTCCATTCTTTTCATAATACACAAATCTTCTACAACATCATTTCATATGGTTTAAAGCTTAAGCCCTTGTACAACATCAAGATATGCCCCAAGGGCCAAAAATCCTCCATGGTCCACCTCCCCCTTCATCCTTCAAGACTTCATCAAGTCTTCAAGTATCGGGAGCCTCGTCTGTAATATGATATCCCACGAATGGGTCAGCTCAACTACTGGTATGACACAATGCTAATGCTAGGAACAAATTTAAGGCGTGGCATGTGCAAGTGTACATTTTAAAAGCTATACATCTACCCATTCATCAATGCAATGAAAAGGTGATATGCATGATGCACACATGCAAACTCTATGCCACACCCATGTCTCAGTTTCAGCGGTCCTTCCCTGTTGGTCCATCGAGTACCACTCTATGTCTCACTTCACGGTTCGTCCCCGTTGGCATGAGTACCAATGGCCAATTTTGGGTTTTTCACCACAGAATCTACACCCTCATAATGCATAGCACCAAGTGCTCAACTCACGCCATGCCTCCAAGGATTCATACTATGCCAACATGCTTTGGTTTCATTCTTATGCAATTCAATAAAACATTTCATCAACACATGGAGCATGACCTAAAAATATGCCTCTTTCATAAAGTAAAGCATAACTTCAAATTCACAACACTTTGTCTACATGAATGTAAGTCACAATTCAATGAATTAAGTATATGGTCAAGTCTCATGTTCATCACTTTAACAATTTCTCAAAGGAAATACAAATACACAAACTACCAATTCATGGAATAATTTATAACTCTTAAACCACAAGAGTTTCTCTACATGAACATAAGCTAGTATACAATGTATCAAACATACCAACAAGTTACATGTTCATCACTTTACTAAATTCCCAAAGAATAACAAAGAACACACAAGTACATAAACCATCAACTCTAGGTTTTCAAAGCAACTACCACCTAAGTGATTTTCTAATATCAAGTAAACACCTAAATCATTCAATCGACACATAGAAAGGCAAGAAAACTCAAATCTATTCCTAACTTAGCAAGGTATCATACCTAGAATGGTTTTTCTCAAACTGAGGGAGTTGTATTCGCTGCACAACCGAACCGATTGGTGAGAATATAGGTCTTGATGAGAGGAACAACTTCCTAGAAGGAAGCCTTGCAAGAATCTTGGCCTAGGAGTGTGTTTTGGTGGCTTGAAGCTTGAAGAACCTAGGACTTTTTCTTCATTTTTATCCCTGCACGACTTCTACACTGAATCTCAGACCAAACTATGAAAAAAATACACTAAGGGGTTGTATTTATAGTGGAGGGGCAAAGGTGCAAAATGACCATTTTGCCCTTAATGAATCCGGGCCTCGTTACACTACAACCCGTCCCGAAACGCCTCAATTCGAAATTTGGCTTTAGCCAAAGTTCTTATAATTATTTTAAATGAAAATTTTCAAAAAAATAAATTTTTTCCTGTGGCCAGGTTTGGCCGGATCCACCCGGGCCACCCAGATGCCCTTTTGGTCCAATTTTTGAAACTGTCTCCAAATAGGCTCAAATGTTTATAGGAGGTGTATTTTAATATTCTAAACATATTTCTCTTCTATGACAGACTCAAAATATGCTTCTAAATATGACTTATGCTTAAATGATACACGTAAATGCCTTACCAGCAAAACTGTGCATGAAATAGTGCCCTGTTGGCAAAAACGAAAAATTTACCTTGAATTTTTAGGTCTCTACATAGGCGCAACATTTTTTCTGAAGCTGAATTTTTGCTCCAGGTGAACAGTAACTTTCAATGTTACTGTTCACTTTTAGCTACTAGTTTGCTCGGGTTACTATTCATCCAAATTTTTTTTTTTTTTTTAAACTTTTCAGTTTTCATATAAATTCATTTCAAATCTGAATTGAGTGATTCAAAAGTCTAAACTAATTATCTCGACGAATAGTTTTATTTAATAATATTTTTACTTTAAGACTCCAAATATGTTTGGGTGAAATTGACCATGAGAGGTATAAAGGCCTAAACTAAAGTGTAAAGATCCAAAATTTTGGAATAAAATTTTTTATTTTTTTTATTATTCATTTGTTTATTTGATTATTTGTTTATTTGGTGTGTTATCTGTGTATATATGCGTATGTATATAGTATTATACACTATGAGTATACAAGTATTTAAATATGTATATATATATATATATATATATTGGTGAATGCACCAAAGAGGGTGGGGGACAGGCTGTGCATGCAAGTGGCTAGGAGGGTGGGTTTCGGCTAAGTGTGTATGTGTGTGTGTGCATACATGAGTATGTGTGTGCATGCAATATAATATATGTAAATATATATATATATGGAAAGCCAAATGCACAAGGATTGCATATAATGTACTCTGAAAAGGGAGAAAAAGGGGGAGTGATAGAACAGTGGGCAAGGTCAGAAAAAGAGGCTATGCAGGTCTAATCATGTAGAGAGAGAGAGAGAGTAGAGAGAGAAAGAGAATATGATATACATGTATTACATTGGGTTCTGAATCTTGAGAGAGAACAGAAAAGAGAGGACCAAAGGGAGGAGCTGAGAAGGAGTTTAGAAGACCTAAGAATGAAGAACAGAGGTGAGAAGCCAAGAGGAGAGGGAGAAAATAAGAGAAAAAGGTAAGCTTTACTTAGTTTCTGTTTTAATCTTTAAAAGCATGATAGCTTGGTTTGATTTATAGGGTTTTGTAAAGAATGAAACCAGAAATCTAATGCAAAAAGAATCATTAAAAATGATGAAAAACTGGGTGAGTAAAGTGGAGTTACAGGTTAGGGAGAAAGACTCGGAGCCGCATGATTTTATGTCTTAAAACCGAAGCAAGTTATAGGGATTTAATCCCCTCGAGTGTAGAAAAATTTTAAGAAAAGAATGGCATCAAAACAGTGATGAAATGGCTAGGAAAAAGGACCCACCTGGAAATCGCATGTGTGGCCGGAGCGACGGTTTCCCTTGTTTCGTGAAGATGGGGTGAACCATTTTAAAAACCAAGTTTAAATATGAGTCCCTTGTGAAAAACTAAAGAGGGCCACATTTAAAAAGGGTAGAAAATCTACTGAAAACCGACGACCGTCGCCGGAAGAGACGAGGGAACCCTAAGGGTCTCCGCCGGAAAACCGTGACCACGATTGGGGACGAAGGGTAGGTTGGGCCTGGTGGGTTTTGGGCTTGGTTTGTTTTAAAAGAGTATTGGGCCTGTCTTATTTTTAAAAAGGTTAGGCCATTTTGATTTTTAACGGATCATTGGGCTTTTGGGTTTGGGGTCTGTTTTATTTTGAACAGTTGGGCCTGCTTTAGATTTTGATTTTGGGCTTGTTTTAATTAGAAGGGCTTCGGGCCTGTTTTGTTTAAAACTGTAATGGGTCGAAGCAGTGAGAGGGTGAAGGAGAGAAGAAAAGAAAAGAAAAGAAAAGAGAGGAGTGGGGGATGTGCGGCCAAGGGGAATCGACCACCGAACCATGCAGTAGGAGGGGGCAACCGAACCACTGGACCACTGAGGTCCTTGTGGTTTAAATTGTGCCTAAAATATATTTGTGAAATAACAGAATTTAAAATAGAAAAATTAAAAACAAAAGGTGCGCAACACCTGTTGAGGAGACTCGAACCAATAACCTTTTTGGAGGGGAGGTGACACTGCTGGCCAGCGTGCCACCAGTACACACCCGTCCATTCTTACACTGAAAATATATATTATATATATATATAATATATTAAACAGATTTAATTTAATTAATTAATTAATTAATTAAATTAAATAATGTCAAATGGTCTGATGTCCAAATTGGACAAGTTATTAGTGCATCCTTTATGTCTTGGACCTTTTGAGGCCAATGGTGATGTCCGCGTCGTGAGACGAGGTCCCGAAAAATAAAAGACCCATAGTAATCTTTAAAATTACCAAAATGCCCCTGAATTGAAACACAGTCAAACGAATTCTGAATTAAGTAAACAAATAGTGAAACTTTATTATTTTGAGCATTCTGAATTCAACCGTGGAGTCCAATTTGTGAAAAAAGGTCTCGGGATGTAAGGACCATAAAAAGTGCAAAATGATCGTTTTGCCCTTTTAAGCTCGGATGTCCAAATTGAATTCCACGAAAGCCTAAACCTATTTTCTTCAACGTTCCGGACTCAACAGTAGAGTTTAATTTGGCAAAATAGAAACTCATAAAATAAAGACATAAAATTTTTTGAATAGCATAATTCAAGTAGCGATTGAACTAAGTTGTGTTTCATGATTTAGGAACACGGAAAGGCAAGGAGAAGGTGATCTGACCTTTTGTATTTTCACTATAGTTCTGCTACACTACGAGTACGTCTCCCTGAGTTGAAACTGACCCATCAGGTATGGTGTATTGTGCTAAGTAAGGAATAAAATTAAGTTTAGGAATGATTTGCAAGTTGATTGATTGAATCATATGTTTACTCGTTTAATGTCAGAAAATCACATAAGGAATGTTGCTTTAAAAAGAAACCTTGAGTTGATTGGTTATGTTACTCATGTACTTCTTGCTGCTCCATGGAGATATGATTTATTCTATGTGTTAGGTTGTACGTGATTTATATTTTTGGGGGGTTGTTAAGATTGTGAACACATGACTTGAGTATGTATTTTTGTTGATCATGTATTGCATGCATTTATGTGGAAAAGGTTTTGTTATTCAGATGTTGTGATTGCTTTAAGTGGAATACTTTGTTTAGAAGTATGCTCCATGTGTTAGTAAATTGTTTATCTGAGATTGTGTTGTTACATGGTGGAATCAAAGCATATTAGCATAGTGTGATGCATTGAAAGTATAATGTGGGTTGAGCACGTGGTGCTAAGCATGGTACTCAGTTTCCATCGGATGTGTCCTGAAAACGAGATATGGTACTCAGCTTCCATTGAATGTGTTCCGAAAATGAGACATGGTACTCAGCTTCCATCGGATGTGTTCCGAAAACGAGACATGGTACTCAGCTTCCATCGGATGTGTTCTGAAAACGAGACATGGACATGGTATAAAATTGACATGGTTGTGGCATAAAATTGGCATGGTTATGGCATTGAGTTGTGTGGATGTTTTATGGGCATTGTCATTACATTGCATGGATAACTTGGATGTTATGTGGATTACTGCTAGTACATGGTATGGATAATTTGGAAGGCATGTGGATTATTGTTATTACATTACATAGATGATATTGAGTAACATGTAGAAATAATTGTACACTTGCACATGCCACGCCTCAAATTATATTAATGAGTTGAATGATATGTAGATTATTGTTAGTACGTTATATGGATGAGATTGAATGACATGTATATATAACTGTACACTTGCATATGCCACGCCTTAGATCATGTTAATGAGTTGGATGACATGTAGAATATTGCTAGTACATTGTATGCATGATGTTGAATGCCATGTAGATATAACTGTACACTTGCACATGCCATGCCCTTAATTTTGTTCCTTGCATTAGCATTACATCATACCAGCAGTTGAGCTGACCCATATGTGGGATAACTCCCCACAGATGACGTTCCCGGCACTCGAGACTTGAGGAAGTCTTGCAGAGTGGAGGAGACAAGAGCTGGGAATGATCTTGGTCCTTGGGAGCACATTTCGAGATGTATTGATATTGTGTAAGGGCTTAAGCCCGAATGACATGTTGAATGTTTTTATTGACTGTACTTTATATGGATGTACATTGAAGGAAATGAATGTAAGTTTGGGTTGAATCTGTTAGATTGTCCTTTATTTACTTTATACTTTATTTATTTTTCGTTCGTTCAGTCGCGCATCGGGTTCGCTGGAATTCGGGGCGTGACACAAAGTTTTCAGAATGGATTCAAATGATTCTCAATTTTTTTTTTCTTTCTGATGTTGGTTAATTACCTTAGAGTATGGAATAATGAATTTTTTTGTTGAGAATTAAAGGATGTTTTAAATTTATTTTATTCATTTTTCTATTTAATCAGTCCACTTCAGGGTTTGTGAAAATTTGGGGTGTGACAATCTTATTGGTAAAATTTGGAGCAACCTATCCCCTCGAAATCATAAGGTAAGAACCTAGAACTTATGGTTTCCTATCAATAGAAAATTTGAATTTTCACCTATAGGGAATGAGTTCTACCTCATTTCAGTTTGATAATGATACTGATTTCTATAATGTTCATTATAATGGTCTATGGAAGATATTGGGTAAGTACTTTTTCATACAAGAATGGAAACCAGGCTTTGATGCATACATAACCAAACTCACCAAAACATTGATTTGGGTTCAAGATACCTCGATTACCCCTTGAGTATTGGATCGAAGATATCTTTAAAGAGTTGGTTGCTCTGATCGGGTCGTTCATCAAGATGGACCTATGGACTGTCACACTATGAAATAACTCAATTTGCTAGGGTGTCATGCCCCGAATATGCAAAACCTGGGGAGTGAATGAAAATGACTTAAAAAGAATTAATAAAATACAATTAAATGAATTTAGTTGATTACATATTTGTTTCTCCATGTTTTCCAATATTCAGAATGAAAAATGCTAACTAGACTCACCAAAGATAAGTTTCAAATACTAGTCAAATACCTCCCCCAACCAATGGTCAAAAATAGTCTAAGTCATGTCCAAGCATGACCTCCAAGATAGCCCCAAAAATGTCTCTAATGTGCCTTGAAACAATGGCCCTAAATGCCTTAAGGTATAGACCTAAGATAGGTCAAAACTCCTACCTAAAGTGGTTTAAGGAAATGGCCAAACATGGCTTTGAATAATGATTAAAATGTGTCCTAATAGGATGCCCAACATGGCTTGGTATAATGGCCAAAAGTGGCCTAAAAGGGGCTCCAAAAAGTGATATCTAACATTGAAGTGAATGACTTTGAAATGGCCTTGGGGGGTAAGTTATGGCATGCCCATAGCTGCCGGTGCGCATGGTAGGAGCAGGGCATGCGACAGCAGACGTGCGAGGAGGAGTGACTAGGATAGTGGGCAGGCGGGCGTGAGAGCACTGGCAGGCGGGCGTGAGAGCACTGGCAGGCGGGCAGGCGGGCATGCGAGCACGCACACAGGCGCGGGGCGCAAGCATCGGGGCTCTCATGCGCGTGCCTGCCTGCCTGCTAGCTTGCTGGGCCTTCTCATGATATAGTATTCCAGTAGCTATTTTTGCTACAGTGCCAGAATTCCAACCTTGGTCTAAAATTTTGATTTTGATATTTTTGTACCCATTTCAATTTATTTCATCACCAAACTTGGTATGGGGCCCTATAACATGTAAAATGACTATTTTATCCTTTTTTCTCTTATTTGATTGACCTAGAGTAATTTTTGACTAATTTGCCCCTATTTTTCATTTCTTTACCTTTTTTTTTCCCTCTTAATTCATTTAATTCCTTACTTAGAAAATCTAGGCATGCTCTCCCGCTCCACTCAACCTAGTTACTATTTTTAAAAAATTATACCAAAGTCTCTTTTGTTTATTAACTTTTTCCCCATCCCATTCCTTTTCCTCATCCTTCTCAACACCAATAACAACACCTATTAGAGCATTTATTTGCACAATTTGATATTTTCAATATTCCACAATCATATTTCAAAAGCAAGTAACTACATGGAGGTCCATGCACCTCATTTACATTCAATACACAATTACATACAATCTAACATAAAATTAAGTTTATAATTTACACAAGGTCTAAACTTTAAACATGAGATAAACTTCATGAGGCTTATGCCCCTACATACAAAATAAGGCATGTAAGTCATATAATACACAAATACACAAAGTACTAACCCTAGGTTTTCAAAGAAAGTATATGCTAGGTAATTTTTTAACAACAAGTAAGCATGTAAGTCATACAATCAACTTATAAAAATCCCAATAAATTTAACTCTAGTCTTTACTTAGGAAAATATCAAACCAAGAAGGGTTTTTCTCAACCCTAGGAAGTTTTTTTCACTTTGAAACCAAAACAATTTGCAGGATTGTAGGTCTTGTTATGGGGAACAACTTTCTAGAATGAAGCCTTGAGAGATTCAAAGGCTAAAGATGAGTTTTGGAATGTGGAAAGTTGAAAAACCTAGGTTTTCTTCACAGTTTCTCTCAAAGCTCGATTTTCAACACTTTCTCCAACCAAATTTTGAATATTTTAACTCCTAAGTGGTCTATTTATACTACAGGGCCAAGGAGAGAAAAGATCATTTTGTCCCTAATGAGCCGCGGGACCCTATTACACTACAAATTATCCTGAAATGCCTCAAATCGATATTCTACTTTAACCAAAGTTATTAAAATTATTTTAAATGATATTTTCCTGAAAGAATTATTTTCACCTGTTGGCGGGTGCGTCTAGGCCCACCCGGGCTGTCCTTTTGGGCCTATTTTTCAAATTATCTCCGATTTTGCTCATTTTCTCACATGAGGTGTATTTTAATATTATAAGCATATTTACCTTCTATGGAATACTCAAATTATGCTTTTAAACATGACTTATGTCTAAATGATGCATGTATACTGCCCTATCGGACAAATAGTGAATGAATAGTGTCCTACCAGCAAAAATAAAAAATTTATTCTTATTTTTTAGATCATTGCACAAGGTATGTGTTAATGCAGACATTGAAAAACCTCTTATTCAAGAATTAATGGTGGAATAAGATGACAATGCCAAACAATTTCTATGTCTTTATAAGGGCTTATCATCTCTTTGTTTTTTGGTGTGCCAAATTGAGTCACAAGGTTGCAGAACGTACCGATTTACCACCATCAGAAGCCTCTACAACATGGGAAAGACTTAAACAAATTCAATAGGAATAGGAGCAGGAAGCAAGACGCTTAAATGAGTTGCATCATGATAGTAAAGAAGATAATCATGAATCACAATCCCTGTGGATCAATGTCGTATAGAAATCAAACAACAAAAAGTTAAGAAATGTAATCTTACCATCAATGAAGGAGGAGATCCAGGCATACCTTCGACGTGGTGGTGCGCTATGGACGCGAAGCAGAAGGAGAGGGCGCACGATATTGTTCCCTCTTTGGTCAGTGTATGGTAGAAAACCTCATCATAATGATGAAGAAGGGACTTTCCAGAGGCAGTATAACTATGATAACGATTATGTTATTGATGAGACGGCGGATGTAGTAAAAGGGAAGCGATAAACCAGAGATTAATGAAGAAGAAAAATTAAATCTGAAAAAAATGAGTAATTTTATTATTTAAAAAATATCACATTGTCACATTATTACTATTAAACTTAGGCTTATATAATTTAAAAATCCAGGACTTTTGGGATCACAATATTTTGCCTTGGACCTTAGCCCTATAAACATTGATTTTGAGGGACCTTCTAATAATTAGCTCTAGTTTTTATTCAAATTGTTTTAGAAAAAATTTAACCGGCCTTAAAAAAGTTTCATGGTGTCTCAAAAGTTTTAAATTAACTTCGAACAATAATTTGAGTTTGTAAATAGTATTGTAAAAAATTGGGTTTGATTTTGAGTAAAAATGAATTTGATTTAGGTTTGAGTCTACTACTGGAGATGATTTCTTGAAGTAGTGATTTGAGTTTATGAATAGTATTGCACTGATTTAGGTTTGAGTTTGAATAAAAATAAATTTGGAATGAGTTTGAATTTAATGCTTGGGAGGAATTTTTTGACTGAAATATAAGTTTAACTAGGGGTTTAGTTCACTGTTGCAGATGCCCTTAGAATTCTGTTATTGTTTTGTACTATTATATTTTCTTTTTATATAAGGATGGAGAATAAGGAACCTAAATACTACTAGTACGTATGCAACTGTGAAGATTCAAATCGTACCAATCATGTGAGGAGTGGACACTTGCACCATATATGTCACGCCTCAAATTTCTATGAACCCGGAGCGCGAGTGAAATAGACAAAAAGAAATAATGATAAAGTACAATCACATGCATTCCAAACATTAACCCAATTCACTAGTCTGTTACAATCCATAAAGCCTTGCCCGTTGTTTCATAACAACAAATAAACATGAAATAGTTTGGGGCTTATGCCCTGATACAATATCAAAATACGTCCCACGGGCCCAAAGCCTCCATGACTCATGTCTCCTCTGTGCTCTAAGACTTCCTCAAGTCTCAAGTTTCTAGAGCATCATTTGTAATATAATGTCCCATGAATAAGTCAACTCAAGTTAGTACAATGTAATGCTAATGCAAGAAACAAGATTAAGGTGTGGCATGTGCAAAGTGTACATTTATCTCTAAATGTTTTCAATTCCATTAATACAATGTAATGAAAGTATGCATGACACACCCATGCACTCAATGCCACACTCATGTCTCCTTTATAGGCCTCGCCCCGATGGACTAGAGTACCAATTTCCTTTATGGGCCTCCCCCCTATGGATCGGGTACCAATGCAATGGCCAATTTTTGAGTTTTTCACCACAGGATCTACACCCTCATAATGCATAGCACCACGTGCTCAACCCACACTATGTGTTCAAGAATTCACCCTATGCCAATATGCTTTGAATTTACCACACAACAACATAATCTCAATGAAGCATGCTTTCAACGATATACCACATTCGAAGCAACAATAACATTTAAATCACCAACTTATTCCACATGAATGCATATCTCATGTTGTCAATCTAATCACATGGTCATAATCACATTCATCAGTTTACCAATTCTCAAGAACATAAGAAAACACAAAACACGTAAGCAAACAATTCCAAGTCATCAAATAATCATAATTTGAATAATTCCCAAACAACAGTTAAGCAAATAATCTATTCAATCCATCCCATAAAACATCCCTAAACTTAACCTCATTTCTTACATTAGCAAAACATCATACTTGATGGGTTGGTCTCAACCCTAAGAAATAGTGCTCACAATGTAATTGAACTAACAACGAGAATGTAGAAGGTCAGACCACATTTTCCTTGCCTTTCAGTGTCCCTAAAATCACAAAGTGTAACTCAGTCTATCACCACTTAAATTATGATATTCATCAAATTTTATGCCTTTATTTCATGAGTTTCTGTTTTGCTAAAATAAACTCTACCACTGAGTCCGGAACGCCGAACAAAGTCAGTTTAGGCTTTCGCGAAATTCAATTTGAGTATCTGTACTAAAAAGGACAAAACGATCATTTTGCACTTTTACAGGTTCTTACATCCCGAGACTTCTTTTCACAAATCGGACTCCACTGTTGAGTCCGGAATGCTCGAAATAATGAAAAATCACTATTCTTTTATTTTAATCGGAGTTCATTTTGGTCATTTTAGTGTTCCCACAGGTCTTTTATATTTTTTTTGGAACTTTATCTCATAAAACGGACCTCACCATTGGGTTTAGAATGTTCGATACATAAAGAAAACATTAATGACTTGTTTAGTTTGGACTCCGGGCCATTTCACTATTATTTAATTTACACTAACAAGTACTCACAAATTATAAATTTTCAAAAGCCTTTAGCTCAAGGAACCTATAGTCAACATCGACCATTAAATGTTTATTACATAGATTTTCTATCATTGAATCATGATTAAAAAGATATACAGAAATTCAAAGAACTATCACTTCGTTCCATAAGGTTGACCAGTTCTCAAACTGAAACAAAATAAATTTAATTTAAAGTTGGCTCAAATGATTAAATGGATAGAGTCTTACGGGTTCAATTAAAGAATCCATCACATATCCAAGGTTGGTTTCTTTTCAAAATACTGACCCTCTTGATACAAGGAAGATAGCTTGTAGTTAAAAGATCCAATATATCAAATATGACATTAAATATTCAAGTGAGCTTTCTTTTGCCCGCTAAAGAGCAAGAGATAAGGACCACATCCAATACTATGCATCCAAAATGTAAAGCATACAAACACTCACGTTTGTTAAAATCATATGTCACGCCCCGAATTCCAGTGAACCCGAGGCGCGAGTAACGAGATGAAAGGAAAATAAAATAATAAGAAAATCAAGGACAATCATACGCATTTCATACGGTAACCCAATTCCTGTTCTGATACAATTCATAAGGTCTTGCCTGTTACCTTATAACATACAAAAATCATGAAATAGTCTAGGGCTTATGCCCTTGTACAACATCAAAATACGCCCCACGGGCCAAATATAGTTCTCAATTAAAGCATCTCTAAGTCTCGCTTAGCCGAAGTGTCATCTGTAATGGTATCTCACGAATGGGTCAGCTTAACTGCTGGTACAATAGAATGCTAATGCAAGAAATAAAATTAAGGTGTGGCATGTGCAAGTATACATTTATATCTACATGGCATTCAATATCATCATTGCAGTATATGAACAGTATGCGTGACACACCCATGCAACTCTATGCCACACCCATGTCTCGCTTTATGGACCTTCCTCGATGGCCTGCGAGTACCATATGTCTCGCTTCACGGTCCGGAACCCGTCAGGCATGCAAGTACCTAATGGCCGATTTTGGGTTTTTCACCACAGGATCTACACCCTCATAATGCATAGCACCACGTGCTCAACCCACATCATGTCCAAGGAATCACACTATGCAAATATGCTCTGAATCTATCATGCCATAATGTAATCTCAATAGGGCGTCACATCCACACATGAAACATACTTTAAATCACACACTTCATAACCTCAATAATTCTCAAAGAATATAATCCACACATTTTGCTAACACATGCGATATACATATAGTCATCATCCACATTCATCACCAACTTTCAAAAGATAACAAGAAACACATAAGCATATAAGCAATCAAACAAATATGTGAATCATTGAGTCAACATGGTAATTACTCCTAAACTTAATTCTATTTCTTACTTAGCACAATATATCGTACCTGATGGGTCGTCTCAACCCTAAGAAATCGTACTCGCGGTGTAGCTGAACTACAGTGAAAATGCAGAAGGTCAGACCATCTTCTCCTTGCCTTTCAGTGTTCCTAAAATCATGAAAAACAACTGAGTTCAATTGCTACTTGAATTATGCTATTCATCAAATTTTATGTCTTCATTTTATGAGTTTCTATTTTGCCAAAATAAACTCTACTGTTGAGTCCGGAACATCGAAGAAAGTTGGTTTGGGCTTTCATAGAATTTAATTCGGACATCCGAGCTAAAAAGGGCAAAACGGTCATTTTGTACTTTTTACGGGTCCTTACATCCTGAGACCTCTTTTCGCAAATCGGACTCCACGATTGAGTCCGGAACGATTGAGATAATAAAATTTCACTATTTGTTTACTTAAATCGGAGTTCGTTTGACTACGTTTCAACTCAAGGGCATTTTGGCAATTTTTAATGTTATCACAGGTCTTTTATTTTTTGGGACCCCGTCTCATAAAACGAACCTCACCATTGGTTTCAGAATGGTCGAGATAGTCCAAATACACTAATTACTTGTCCCATTTGGACTCTGGACTATTTTGTAATATTTAAATAACTAAATTGAATTAATTAATTAAATTAATATTTTATTCAGAGGGGGGTCAGATCATAATTAATTAAAAGTTCTGGGGTCAAATTTGGATTTTTGAAAGTTCTGGGGGGCCAAATTGAATTTCAAAAAGTACTGGGGGTTAAATTGAAATTTTCAAATTTCCTATTCTAACTCTAGATAGCCAAACAGTGGCTAATGCCCCAAAACAGGGATAGGATATCCTTATTCCTAATTTAATTCCAATTTCAATTTTGAAAACCCGTAGCCAAACACCCCTAATTCATTTTTAATTTAAAACACATGGGTGACACGTGACGGGGGTGGGTCGGTCTTGACCCGACCCGAACCCGAACTGGACCCGGAACAGTAACCCTTCTTCCCCATTTTTTTCGACGAGGTTCTGGCGCCTTCTCGCCGACGACAATTTTCTGGTGGATTTTTCAAGTTCTAAAAATGCTGTTTTCTTCCATTTTTTTCCCTAGATTCCATTTCCAACCTCCATTTTCAATTTGGGTCACTCAATCGTCACGAATAGGAGGTCAAAGAGCCATGGCCGATTCTCCGGCTAACCCTTTTACTAGCATTTTTCCCACTGTTTTAAGCCCAAATTACCTCCATTCGTTTTTTGCATCTTACTCCATAAGTCTCCCATTATTTTAGTTAAGTTTTGAAGCAAGGAATCTCACCCACCCGATTATCCTACACGACCTGCAACTTACTTTTTTTTCCTTCATTTCCTAACGATTTTGGTTGATTTCTTTTGCAAAATGATCCATATTTTAGACACTATAAGGCCCTAGAATTAAATCAAACCAAAATGCCAAAAAAAATGAAAAACCAGAACCGAGACACTTACCCACTTTTTAGGTTTTTCTCTCTCTAGTCGTGTGTCCTTTTCTTCTCCTTGGCTCAAGCTTGTCCCAATGCTCACTGCTTTCGAACTCAGCATCTCTCTTTCTTTCTGATTTTCTTTCCAACCCAACCAACATACACTCATATATACTGCCCTATCTCTCTCTCTACCCTACGGTCACCCTGCACACACCCACCCCATTTGACAAACACACACAGAAATACACCCACTCCCTTACACACCACTATGCACACCATGCCTTCTTGAGTGCGGCACACTCAACACACACACACACACACGGCAATGCACTCACACAGCCACACATATATACCCACGTGCACACACATCTGATATGTATATATATATACATTTATATATATAAATACACACACACACATATATATATACATATACATATACACATTTAATTTCCTGCACCTACATACATATATATATACATACACAACATATTTTAAATATAATAATAATAATGGTAATAATAATAATAACAAAAAAAATTTATTTATTCCAAAAAAAAAAAAAAAATCAGGTCATTACATCATATGCTTGAAAATTTTAATCATGGAATTAACAGAGAGTTTAAAGTGCAAACCCCTAACAGTCAGCTGAGTTCAAATGGCCAAGATTAAGGATTCAGTCAAGACAAGATGAATTTCATCAATGAATAGGATAACTTTCCCTTAAGCGTCTTCTACTTCCTTTAAAGTCGCTTTTAGATCTTTTCCATAACCACCAAAAATCTGAGCAGTGACATTAATCTCCGTGAATCAAATACCAATCTATAGATCATTTGAACCAAACCCAATAGTGCGAGGATTCCCACTCCACAGACTACGATGGCCCTGCCGTAGCCGTAACTCCATCACCACAATCGTTCATTAATCCCAATGACCTTCCCAACCAAATTGACACACAAAACCCCCCCAAAAACCATAACTCAATATCTTAACAATCGATCATAGATTCGAAGCCATTCATGCGAAAAATACAGTTCCCCCATTCATCCATGATTTTCCCTTAAAACCACATGGAAATTGAATCAAATCTCGATAAGGACGACTATATTGCCAGCCTTTAACCCGAAACCAAACAACAAAAAGAAACCCAATAGATTGAACGATTAACTGAAACATTCATACACCAAAACCCCACATCCCAAAATCACTGTTCTGGCCCAAAAACTTCAAACATGAAGTATAGTCCATCAAGAACCACGAAAAATATTCCACAAACCTCTTACAAATTTCAAGAACAGAGCAATATACAAGCGTGTCTAGAATCCTCCATCCAAACAGAGACCCAACACCACAACGTCACAGATTGAAATCTTCCTTCCCAAGATTACCGATTGAATCACTCAGAACTCGGTGACAAGCCAACTACGGAAAGGTCGCAATCGTTGGGCTGGCAATCGAGCTTAAAGATATCAAGATTTGTAGATGAACTAAATGATAGATTGATCGCCCCTGCCATCGTAAATGGCCCCCTGACACCACGCCATTGACGATCATCCCCTCTGCCGTTGCTAATCCCAAACCCATCACTGCTTGTCAACAACAAACCCGGTGGCGTACGAAACTCGACAAGCCGTTCAGTATCGAAAACTCGACAAGCCGTGATTCGAAGCACGACCATGGCAGAAACGACCTTGTTCAGCGCCATCCCCACCTCTATCGCCGCCCCTCTGGTTCTGCGGCTCACACCCTTGCTTCGCCGCTTCTGCCCCTTTGTCCTTGATCTCCCTCCCTCTTTAGCGCCTCACGTTCCTCTCTCTTTCTCCCTCTCTCTCAGTTGTCGGAGCGCCGCCGCCGCTGCTGGTCCCATTCCCCCTCTTCGCAAACTCCCCATTTTCTTTCTTTTCTTTTCTCATTTCGGTTTCCAGTAGCTTACTTTGAAGCTTTAACATATAATATGATATAACTTAATATATATATATATATATATATATAATATCTTATTTTGGCCCTTTCATCCAACAGTTCCTTACTAACTTCCTGAATATAAAGATATACATATATATATATATATTATATATCATGTGTAAATATTTATTATATATATATATATATTTTATATCTTACCATATTAATATTTTATTTCATAAAATATTAATTTATGAAGACTTGGTATCATAATTATTTATTTTGCTAATATTGGATCCCTATTCGTGTCATATATATTATTATTAATTAATTTTTTTTTCAGGTCTTTACAATATAAGACCACGATCCTTTGTACTATTATATTATGAGAAATGTAAATTTTGATATAAAAGTAGTACACTTTATTGAGTCACATGCTAATGGTGTACTTAACCTCAAACTTATTTATTGCCCAGAATTTATTAACCTTTTCTCCAGTTGCCTGAATTTATTACTAATGCATATTTTTATACTTCTAATAACATCACAAATTGCTAACATAGCTTGGTTAAGCTTTCCATATCGCATCAAATTATCTTTCATGTTAAAGTCATCTTGTGTGAGATTATCCCAAATCAGCATTTATACTGTAACGTAACATTCGAGATAATACGATTTAGTTAGATAAGAATCTATTCTTGAGACCATGGAGATTATGTGCTTCCCCAGTGAGTACATTGAGTGGATATATTGAGGAACACACAAGTTGGTCCGAACACTTGATTGTCCAAAAAAATAAAACATTAAATGGATACGTGTCACGCCCCAAATTTTTAAAACTCGGGGAATGATTGAAAATGACCTAAAAAAAATTAATAAAATACAATTGAATGGATTTAATTGATTACATACTAATTTTCCCGTGTTTTTCAAAATTAAAAATGAAAAATGCTAACTAGACTCACCCAAGATGAGTTCCAAATCTAGTCAAATACCTCGTCAACCAACGGTCAAAAATAGTCTAAGTCATGTCCAAGCATGACCTCCAAGATAGCCTCAAAAATGTCTCTAATGAGTCTTAAAACAATGGCCCAAAGTGGCCCCAAATATTGTTTAAAAACAACTTAGAAGGTTAACCAAAAATAGCCTAAGATATAGGTAAAAACTAGCCAAAACGTTTTTCCTAAGGTGGCTCAAATTGATGGCTAAAGTAGGCTAAAAATGCCCTAAGGCATAGACCAAGGATATGTCAAAAAGCCTACCTGAAGTGGTCTAAGGAGGTGGCCAAACATGGCTTTGAATAATGACTAAAATGCGTTTCAACAAGGTGCCGAACATGGCTCGGTATAATGGCTAAAAGTGGCCTGAAAAAGGCTCCAAAATGTGGTGTCTAACATGGAAGTGAATGGCCTTGAAATGGCATTGGAAGGCATGTCATGGCATGCCCATGTAGCCCTCAAAATGGAGTAAAAGACAGCTGCTAACATGGCCTTGCATGAGGCCAAAATAGGGTTGTCAAGGGTAGGGCAAGACATGGTAGCAAGTGTGTCACGCCCCGAATTTCCACAAACCCGGGGAGTGAGTGAAATAAAATAAGAAAAGTAAATGAAAGGCCATTTAGATGGATTTAGTTGATTATGCATTCATTCTCCCATGTTTTCTGAAAATTAGAAATGAAGACTTGCTATTTAACTTAACTAAAATAGTCTCCTAATGTCACTCAAACATCCCTTCCAATTAATATTTAAAATAGTTTAAGTCATGTTAAAAAATGGCTTCCAAAACAGCCCCAAAACATCTCTAAAATTGTCTTAGAATAATGCCCCAAATGGGTCCCAAAAGCCCTAAGACATGGGCCAAGAATAGGTCAAAAGGGTCTACCAAAATTGGTCTAAGGAAGTAGCCAAACATGACCTATGAGAGCGGTCAAATGTAGCCCAATAGGGTAGCCAAATATGGCCTAAAAAGGCAACCAAAAATGGCCTAAAAGGGTGGCCAAACATGGCCCAATAGGGTGCCCAACCATGGTCCAAAAGGTGCCCAAATATGGCTCAAAAAGGTGGCCAAAGGGCAGGTGTCATGGAGGGGTGTTAGGGCTGTCAAGTAGTAGGTGGTAACACGCACAGGCGTGCAGGATAGTGGTGCGCGTAAGGCGTGCGGCACGCGTGTGGCGTGCAGTTGGGCAGGGGGGCTGGTCTGGGCTTGTAGAGATTTGAAAAATGGGAGTAAATTTTTCCTTTTTGTCGATAGGACATTGTTCATGCACGGTTTTGCCGGTAGGGCGTTTTCATGCATCATTTGACTGTAAGTCATATTTAGAAGCATATTTGGAGTGTGTCATAGAAGATGAATATGCTTAAAATATTGAAATATACCTGCTGTACGAATTTGAGCCAAAATGGAAATAGTTACAGAAATTGGATCCGGGTGACCCGGGTGGAACCGGCCAAACCCGGCCACGGGCGAAAATTTATTTTTTTGAAAATTTTCATTTAAAATAATTTTATGAACATTGGTTAAAACAAAATGTCAAATTGAGGTGTTTCAGGATGGGTTGTAGAGTAACGAGGCTCTTGGGCTTATTAAGGGCAAAAGGGTCATTTACCCCTTGCCCCTTTGCCCCTCCACTATAAATACAACCCTTAGAACAATTTTAGAACATAATTCATTCTGAAATCAGAGCAGTGGACATCTATAGAGAGAAAGTGAGAAAAAAAGCCCTAGTTCTTCAAGCTTCAAGCTCCCGAAGCCCACTATTCGAGTCGGATTTTCGCCGAGGTTCCTTTTGAGAAGTTGTTCCCCTCATTGAGACCTATATTTTCACCAAACAGTTTGACTATACAACGAACACATCTCCCAAAATTTGAGAAAAACTAATCTAGGTATGATATAGTGCTAAGCTAGTAATAGGTTTAAGCTTTCTTGTATTTTTACATCTTGGTTGAATGTTTAGGGAGTTTACTTGAGGTTAGGAAACCACCTAGGAGGTAGTTCCTTTGAAAAGCCTAGAGTTGGTAGTTTAGGGATATATGTGTTCTTTGGGTTATTTGATGAATAGTTTCCATGATTAAGGTGTGTTTTATTGATAGGATTGTATTGTTTCATTGTTGGCCTATATGCATGTTGACACACCTTGTTGTTTGGACCATGTGAAGGATTTGTGCCTTGGTACTTTATGAAAATTTTATGTTTTTTATGAATTAGTAGAATGGTGAAATTGTGGTTTGAATATGTGTTGATATGTATAGTTATGGCATGTGTTATATGAAAGATGTTTTGGAGTTTCAAAGTTATGAATTATGTGGGATAAGATGCATAACTTAAAAAGGGGCACCATGTGTTTGATAGATTGTCACATTAGGGTGCATGATGAGATCATGACATTTTGGCATAATATGGTTCCTTGAAAACATGGTGTGGGTTGAGCACGTGGTGTTATGCATTATAAGGGTGTAGATCCTATAGTGAAAAACCCAAAATCGGCCATTGGTACTCATGCTAGTGGGGATGAACTGTAAAGTGAAACATACATGTGGTACTCATGCCAGCGGGGAAGGACGGTAAAGTGAGACATGGGTGTGGCATAGAGTTTACATGTGTGTGTCATGCATATTGACATTGCATGGCATTGGGGGATTATGGGATTATAGCTTTTAAAATGTACACTTGCACATGCCACGCCCTTAAACTTGTTTTTAGTCTTAGTATTATGTTATACTAGTTGTCGAGCTGACCCATTCGTGGGATATCATTTTTCAGATGAGGTCCCGGGCACTTGAGACTTGCTTCAGTCTTGAAGGATGGGAAGAAATGAATTATGTTGAAGATTTGGCCCTTGGGGCATGTTTTTAAATGTCTGGGCATAAGCCCAATTTATTGTATTTAGACTTGGGTAATTTGTGAACAATAGGCCTTGGGCCATTTTGAAATTTATGGGTTAAAACCCAAATGAATGTATGATGTTTTTGGTTTAATGTGTACTAAATGGATATGTTGAAAATATAAGATGTATGTTTGAATTTGATGAACTTGTGGCCACCGAGTGAGGGTGGGTTGTTTTATGCATTTACACATATGGATGTTGTGAAAATTAGGTGAGAAAAACACTTAGAAAAACAAAGGAGCCCATGTCAAAATTTTGTGACTTAAAAGGGCCATTAGGTGTGTAAAATGCCCATGAATAAGGGAGAAAAATGGTGAAAAATTTGGGGTTAAAATAGCTTGAAGAATTAGAAGGAATATCAAACAGCATACAACATGCCTTAATTTTGATTCTACAAAATCATTTCGGCAGATCAGCCCACTTCGTGGGACTATAATTTTTTGGTCCTTTTGAATTAATTAAATTGCCTTACATTTCTAGATAGGTTTATCTCTTAGCTTTCTTTTTATATATCATGGACTTTGAAAGCTTTTAAAATGAGAAAGTTATATTGATTTTGCTTCAAGTGTCCAAAATCTGACCTATGAGTAGTGTTTTCATTATAACTTGAGTTCTACATGGCCTTTTTGAGTGATTCAAAATGGTATAGAAACTAGACTCAGTAAGGAAGATTTTGGCATAGATTTCATTACATTTGGATTTGTAGATTGAGAGAAAACTCGATTTGAATCAAGGGCTTCAGAGCAGCATTTTTCTGAAGTGGAATTTTTGCTCCAGGTGAACAGTAACCTTCAAGGTTACTGTTCACTTTTAGCTACTGGTTTCTCACGTTACTGTTCATCCGATTTTTTTTTTTTTTTTTGTTGATGTTTGTTTCAAACTTTTTGATTTTCATATAAATTCATTAGAAATCTGAATTGAGTGATTCAAAAGTCTAAACTGATTGTCTTGACGAGTACTTTTGTTTAAAAATAATTGCACTTTGATACTCCAAATATGTTTGGGTGAAATTGACCACGAAAGGTATAAAGGCCTAAACAAAGTTTTTAGAATGGATTCAAATGATTCTCAATTTTTTTTTTATGTTGGTTAATGACCTTAGAGTATGGAATAATGAATTTTTCCACTGAGAATTAAAGGATGTTTCAAATTTATTTATTTATTTTTCTAGTTAATAAATTCATTTCACTCACTCCCTGGCTTTATGAAAATTCGGGGCGTGACAGGGTTGCTGGGGCTGTTTCCTGCAGAAACATTGTAGCAACAGTGTATTTACTAAAACTAAATTTCTTTGTCCAGCAACCAATTTTCTCTGTTTTTCAAATTTTTTTCCAAAGTTTTGAAGGCCACTTTTTCCCCATTTTTGGCCCACTTCTTCAAGGTTTTTAGCCCCCTCTTTTTGACACATTTCCCACCTATTTAAAGGGTGTTTTACACACCTAACAAATCCTTTAATTTCTCAAAATTTCAACATAGCCCCTTTGTTTTCTAAGTATTTTTCCCACCTAATATTCATGATACATCACACAATTAAGGGTTTGTAAATTCCATCCTCATCCATCATACATATATATGTACTAGAACTTAAAGGTCACAAACTTCATATTCATTACAATATATAAGGTCTTTTCCATTATTTTCATAACACACAAAATTTCTACGGGTTCATTTCATATGACTTAGGGCCTATGCCCTTATATAACTCAAAATATGCCCCGAGGGCAAAAAATCCTCCATGGTCCATTTCTCCTCCACTCTTCAAGACTTCATTAAGTCTCAAGTACCGGGAGCCTCATCTGTAATATGATATCCCACGAGGGGTCAGCTTAACTGCTGATATGACATAATGCTAATACAAGAAACAAGATTTAAGGCGTGGCATGTGCAAGTGTACATTTACAAGTTATAACCCTCATGTCCCTCAATGCTATGCAATGTCAATATGTATGACACCCACATGCAACTCTATGCCACACCCATGTCTCGCTTCACGGCCCTTCCCCGTTGGACACGAGTACCAATTGTATGTCTCGCTTCATGGTCCGTCCTCGTTGGACACGAGTACCAATGGCCAATTTTGGGTTTTTCACCACAGAATCTACACCCTCATAATGCATAGTACCAAAGTGCTCAACCCACACCATGTTTTCAAAGAATCACAATATGTCAATATGCCTCGATTTCTTTATGCAACTTCAATGAGACAACTCATCAAATACATGGTATTCACCTTAAGTCATGCATCATACCTAAAGTAAATCATAACTTCTAAACCCCAAAACTTCTTTTACATGAACATGTGCTATATACTATCCATTTCAACATATGCTCAAGTCACATATTCACAATCTTACCAATTCACAAAGAACACATAATTTCACAAAGCATCAATGCATCACACAATCATATCTTCCAAAATACAAGATTTATCTACATGAATATAAGCCACCATGTAATAATTTAAACATATATTCAAGTCACATCCACATCATTTTTAACAAATTCTCAAAGGACACACCAATACACAAATAACCAACTCTAGGTTTTTCAAAGCATCTTCATCCTAAGTGACTTTCTAATAGCAACTAAACATACAATTCATTCAAATAACTTATAAAGAGGTAAGAAAACTTAAATCTATTCCTAACTTAGCAAGATATCATACATAAAAGGGTTTTTCTCAACCCTAGGAAGTTGTGTTGGCTGTGTAGCCGAACCAATTTGTGAGAATGTAGTCCTTGACGTGGGGAACAACTTCCTAGAAGGAAGTCTTGTGAGAATCCTAGCCTAGGGATGTGTTTTGGTGGCTTAAAACTTGGAAAACCTTAAGTTTCTCTTCACTTTTCTCCCATGCACGAGTTCTGCTATTTCTTCAGACCAAAAAATGTGATTTTAACTCTAAGGGGCTGTTTTTATATTAAAAGGGCAAAGGAGCAAAATGACCTTTTTGCCTTTAATGAATCCGAGACCTCGTTACACTATGACCCGTCCTAAAACACCTTTATTCGACATTTTGCTTTAGTCAAAGTTCTTAAAATTATTTTAAATGAAAATTTTCAAAAAATTGTGTTTTCTCCTGCGGCTAGGTTTGGCCGATTCCACCCGGGATGCCCTTTTGGTTCAATTTTTCAAACCATTTTTGATTGGGGTCTAATTTGCACAAGAGGTGTATTTTAACATTCTAAGCATGTTTCTCTTCTATGACATGCTCAAATTATACTCCTAAACATGACTTATGCCTAAATGATAAATATATAGCAACCTACTAGCAAACGGTGCATGAATAGTGCTCTACCGGCAAAAACGAAAAATTTATCCTGATATTTCAAATCTTTACAGAGTGGCAAGGCAGCGGGGCATGGCATGGCAGCTGGCCAGGCTGCAAACGTGCCCGGGCAGAAGTAGGGGCACGCGGGTGAGCGAGGGAGGGCGGCAAGACATGTGCAGGCTGGTTGGTCTGCTAGCCTCCTACCCCTCATGCTATAGTATTCCTCCTACTAGATGATCTGGTGGCCTCCTACCTTTCATGCTACAGTATTCTAGTAGCCGTTTTGCAACAATACCCGAATTTCCAACCTTGGCCTAAAATCTTGATTTTGAAATTTTTTGTACCCATTTCAATTTATTTCATCACCAAACTTGGTGTGGGACCCTATAACATGTAAAATGACCATTTTACCATTTTTCTTTATTTTTCGATGTTAAGTAATTTTTGACTAATTTGCCCTAAGTCTCCTCCTATGCCCCTATTTTCATTTCTTTACCTTTCTTTTTCCTCTTAATTCATTTGATTCTTTACTTAAAAAATCTAGGCATACTCCCCACTCTACTCAACCTAGTTGCTATTTTTAAAATTTTTTACCATAGTCTCCCTTGTTTATTGACCTTTTTCCTCATCCCATTCCACCTCCTTCTCAATATCAACAAGACCTAATAGAACATTTATTTTCACAATTCTATATTTCCAATATCCACAATCATATTTCAAAAATAAAATAACTACTTGGAGCTCCATGCTACTCATTCATATTCAATACACAATTACGTACAATCCAATATAAAATCAAGTTTATAACTTACATAAAGTCTAAACTTTAAACATGAAATAAACTTCATGGGGCTTATGCCCCTATATATAAAATATAGCCCCTAGGCCAAATACACTTCAATGTCCATTTTTCCCTCCATTCTCTAATACTTCATCAAGTCTCATGTGACAAGATTCTTATTTGAAAAATGTAATCCTATGTAGAGTAAGTGCGCGCCTTGTATGACACAATGCTAAACAAAGAATAAAGGTAAGTTGTGGCATATGCAAAGTGAATATTTGTGAGTTATAAACCCTCTAATTCACTAATGCAATGTAATGGCAATATGCATGACACACACATGCAATTTTATGCCCAACACATGTCTTGCTTCATGGTCTTTTCCCGTTGGCATGCAGGTACTACTCATTTTGGCCAAATTTTAGGTTTTTCACCATAGGATCTACACCCTCATAATGCATAGTATCGAAGTGCTCAACACATTCCATGTTTCCAAAGATTCACAATATGCCAATATGCCTTAATTTACCACGCAATTTCTATGAGGCATTTTATCAAACACATGGGGTGTGTCTTAAATCATGCATCATACAATAAACAAACCATAACTTTCAGACTATAAGACTTTGTTTGCATGAAAATAGGCTATGATACAATCAATTATACATATATTCATGTTACATGTTCACAACTTTACCAAATTCTCAAAGAATACACAAGTACACAAAGTACAAACCCAAGGTTTTCAAAGCAACTATATGCTAGATGGTTTTCTAACATCAAGTAAGCATGTAAGTCATAAAATCAACTTATAAAAATAACAATAAACTTAACTCTAATCTTTACTTAGCAAAATATTGTACCTAGAAGGGTTTTTATCAACCCTAGGAAGTTTTTCTCACTTTGAGACCAAACCAATCGGTAGGATTGTAGCTCCTGTGGTGGGGAACAACTTCCAAAAAGGAAGCCTTGAGAGATTCGAAGGTTAGAGATGTGTTTTGGAGGGTAAAAAGTTGAAAAACCTAGGTTTTCTTCATGGCCTCTCCCCAAACTCGAAATTCTGCACTTTCTGCAACCAAGTTTTGTTAGTTTTACCTCTTAAGTGGTCTATTTATATTAAAGTGGTCAAGGAGTGTAAAGACCTGAAAAATTGGGATAATTTTTTTTTGTGATAGATGTCTTTAATATTTTTTTTTTATTATTGTTATTAATTTTATTCAAGTTAGACTATGGAAATAATGTGAAGAGGGAATAAGGTATTAACAGGGACCTAACATTGATAAAATAAATAATTATACTGAGCCTCGACCTTAAGCCAAATTGACTAGAATCTCATAAATTAATATTTATGGAATTGGAAGGTATTATAAAAATATATATATATATATGTATGTATATATATATATACACAAAGCTGAAGGGTTATAAAAGAAAAATGGGCTACTCATATGTAATATTTAAATATATATATATATATAATGTATAATATTATAATTATGAAACTAGAAACCGTAATGGAAGCTAGCAGGCCACATGTGTATAAATGTAAATATAAGAGCAGCCAAAACTATTGGGCACGTGAGGGGCTGATATATGTATATACATTGATATATTTGAGAAGGCTTCTTGAGGAAGCTGGGAAGAGAGAAAAGAAAAAAAAGGAGAATCGGTGGAAAAAGAAAAAGAGAGAAAGAAAGGGGGAGTTTGCGAAGCAATGGTGTGAGCCGTAGACCAGACGGGCGGCGATAGAGGTGGGGATGGCACTTAACGGCTTGTCGAGTTTCGTACACCACTGGGTTTGTGGTCGACGGAGCAGCGATGGGTTTGGGATCAGTAATGGCAGACGAGACGATCGTCGACGGCATGGTATTGGAGGCCGTTGATCAAACGATGACAGGGGCGATCGATCTGTCATTCGGTTCATCCGTGAAGCTTGATGTCTTCAAGCTCGATTTCCAATCCGATAATCGCGACTTTGTTAGATCTCGGGGCTAGGATCTTTGCAGCTGAATGGGTCTGTCGGAATGTGATTGAGCAGGTCAGAATTGTTGACCCAACCGTGTTTGGAGATGATGTTTTTAGAATTGTGGCTGTTTTGGTTAATGGGTATGTAAATTAGAGAGGCATATATATATATATATATATTTTTGTGTTTATGTGATGTGTTGTAGGGGCTGAATCACGATTGGGTGTGTGTGCTCAAGCGGGTATGCAAATGATCAAAGTTGCTGTTACTATCCGCTTTGAAGAGTAGGGAAAACAGAGGAAATAGAAGCGGCAAGTCCTCAACAGTATCGGGATCGGCTTAAACCGTGTCCCTGTTCTGTTATTGTGATCCAGGAAGCTCACCAAATCAACTTCACTGATTTTCTCGAGCAGCAGAAAGCGTGGATAATGGAAATGTAATAGTTGGCTGCTGTTGAAGCAAAGTTGTTTAGGGCTTGGAGTTTGATTAATTACACTAAGCAGCAGTTATGGACTAACCGTGATGAGATCGCTAGTTGTCTCTAAGTCGGTGATATTAATCCTTTCTTTCTTTGTTCTATTTTCCCATCAGTTCATTTCTGTCTTGGTAGATTTGTTTTTGAGAAACTGGGAAGAAGATGTTGCAATTCAAATTTCAGATTTGATTTTGGTATAGCTTTAGTCTAGTATGGATTTTAGATTAAAATTTGGAAGACCCACTTCCAGAATCTGTTGGTTTTTATATGGAGATTGATGGAATTTAGTTGATATGATGTTTAGTTGGGTGTCACTATTTGTTTCTGGTTTCATTGGGCTGTGGCATTGTGTCACGCCTCGAATTCCCGACCGAACCCAGGGACGCGACTCAAGGGAAAGAAAGGAAGAAAATAAAATAAACGAGTAAATAAATACATAACGATTTAACTAATTTAGATACAAGCCTACATACATTCCTGTATTATAAAATTTCGGCAGAACCTCCTTTGTTTTTCGAGCCTTTTTCCCCCTGATAATCACACTACATCATATATACCGATTGTTAATTGATGGTGACCCTGTTTGGGGCAAGAGATTCTGTATGCGAGTCAGAGAAAGAGACTCGAGTGTTGAATATGTTAGAGTTTAGGGATGAGCCCAGATATAGGACGAATAGGAAGTCGAGGTCTTACGGAGATTTTGGTGAATCTGTGAAGTAAGAAAAGAGAAGAGAGGTAACCCCTGTTAGGGAAATGAAGCTTGAAAGGGCTTTGGAGACATTAAATCAGTTGCTTCGGCTTCTTAATGGCTTCGACTTCTAGGTGGTAGTTTGGCTGGAATAACTACTGCTGGATTGTTTCTGTGATTTCTATGAATTGGTTCATCAATGGTAGAGTCAAGGACACCAATATTTATGTGGGTGAAGTGGGTTGTAGAAGCTGATGTTTGTACTGAAATAAAAGACATGACTGGAGACTTGTGACGCTCGGCTGCAGCCAGCCAAAGGTTAGATTTAATTGTTGTTTACCTAATTTAAATTTTGAATAGAACCTTGTGAAATTATAATTATGCCCAGGAATTTTGGTTAATTGTGAATTGGCCCAAGTGAATCAAATATTATTTAATTAAATAATTATTTAAGAGGAAATTACCAGAATGCCCTTGAGTTAAAGGCTAGTCAAATGAACCCCGATTAAAATAAAAGAATAGTGAATTTTTATTATTTCGAGCATTCTGGACTCAACTGTGGAGTTCGATTTGCAAGGAGATGCCTCGAGAACTAGGAACCCATGAAAGTGCAAAATGACCGTTTTGCCCTTTTTAGTACAGATGCCCGAATTAAAATCCGCGAAAACCTAAACCGACTTTATTTGACATTTCAGAATCAATGGTAGAGTCTATTTTAGTAGAATAAAAACTAGTAAAATAAAAACATAAAATTTGATGAATAGCATAATTTAAATAGCAAAAGACTGAGATGTATTTTATGATTTTAGGGACACTGACTGGACAGGAGAGGACGGTCTAACCTCTGACATCTTCATTGTTTAGTTCAGCTACATATCGGGCATGACTTCATAGGGTTGAGACCAACCTATCAGGTATGATATTTTGCTAAGTAAGAAATAGAATTGAGTTTAGGAGTAATTGCTATGTTGTTTGATTGGTTCTATGCATATGTGTTTCTTATTATCTTCTTGAATGTTTGGTTGAATGATAGATGTGGGCCATGACCATATGTATATTCCATGTGTTATCATTGTGTGTGATTTATGGAATTGTTAAGATGATGAATGTGAAAATTGAGCATGTGATCAAATGGATTATTCATGATATGTGGACTTGTGGACTGAGTTGTGTGATTTGATTATTGCTTTAAGTAGAATATGCATAACTTAAAGCATGCTTCATGTACTGATAAATTGTTTCGTTAAGATCACATTATCGCATGGTGGAATCAGGGCATATTGGCATAGTGTGATTCCATGAAAGCATGGTGTGAGTTGAGCACGTGGTGCTATGCATTATGAGGGTGTAGTTCCTGTGGTGAAAAACCCAAAATCGGCCATGGTACTCATGCCAACGGGGACGGACCGTAAAGTGAGAACATAGTACTTAGGCTATCGGGGAAGGACTGTAAGATGAGACATGGGTGTGGCATAGAGTTTGCATGGGTGCGTCATGCATATTGATCATGTATTGCATTGATGACATTAGATGACATGTAGAAATAAATGTACACTTGCACATGCCATGCCTTAATTTTGTTTCTTGCACTAGCACTATATTATGCCAGCAGTTGAGCTGACCCATTCGTAGGACACCATATTACAGATGAGGATGCCCCTGTTACATGAGACTTGGTGATGCTTCGGTAAGGGAAATTACTTGGAGTATTTTTGGCCCTTAGGTATTATTTTGAAATATAAGGGCTTAAGCCTGAATGACATGTGAACGATGTATTGATGGGATGTATTTTACATTTTCATGTGTATCGTTGGAAACGGATGCATGTTTAATTAAAATTTACTTAGATTGTCCTTTATTTTATATTCTTTTTATCTCGTCAGTCGCGCCACGGGTTCGCGAAAATTCGGGGCGTGACAAGGGATGAAAGACCCTTTTGCCCCTAATGAGTCGCGGGACCCCGTTACACTACAGCTTGTCCCAAAACTTCTCAAATCGATATTATACTTTAACCAAAGTTTTTAAAATTATTTTAAATGATATTTTCCATAAAAATATTTTCGCCTGCTAGCAAGCACGGCGGGGCCCACCCAGGCTGGCCTTTTGGACCCATTTTTCACACTATCTCCGATTTGGCTCAAATTTTTATAGGAGGTGTATTTTAACATTATAAGCATATTTTTTTTCTATAGAATACTCAAATTATTCTTATCAACATAACTTATGTCTAAATGATGTACGTATAGTGCCTTACCCACAAATAATGCATGAATAGTGTCCTATTGGTAAAATGAAAATTTTACTCTAATTTTTTAGATCTTTACAATACGTGCATGCATTACTAATCCCATTTATTTAGTCTCTATAAATGAGGAGCTTGAAGGCTTCATCAAAATAGAGAAGGGATTCCAAGAAGGTGATCCCATTTTTTTGCGATGGCTCTCTGTGATGCTAAAAAAGGCTATGAAAGATGATAGTGGGTTTATATACCATTTGAGATGCAAGCCTCAACAATTAGAACATGTGTGCTTTACCGATCATCTTACACTATCTTTTCATGGAGACACTCACTCTACTAGTCTCTTAAAGTTAGTACTTGAATCATTTTCTACCTACCAGGCCTTGTCCCAAATGATCCCAAAAGCAATATTTTTGTTGCAGACACTTCCGCAACAATTAAAGGGGCCATAGTCAACCAATTAAGCTTCAAAGAGGGGACTTTGCCAATGCAGTATATCTAGGAATTCCATTCCTATCTGCTAAACTAAAGGCCACACACTGCAAAGTGTTAGTGGACTAGATTTTGGCGAAAGTAAACAACTGGACTAATAAATCCCTCTCTTTTGTAGGAAGGCTCCGATTAATCAAATATATTTTGTTTAACATGGAAGTGTATTGGGTTAGTCATTTTTGCTTGAGGACACTATTAGAGGAGGATTCTTCCTTCACACATACACACATATAAACATCATAAAGATTAAAGAGTGTCATTGTAATAGAGGAAAAATACAATCAATTAAAGAAGAGATTATAAGAAAGAGATATTATCAGATTTTACATAGACTAATGCTACACGAATAATACTATTTGTCCCAAATTTTGTATTTGATATGGTAGTGTATTATGACAGCACACTTAATAAATAATGCTTTATGTCCCACCTCTTGTAACCCACATGTAATTTACCCTCTTACAAGGGGTGAGATCCAAAGGTGGATCTTATAGATGGTGGGTCTTACCCCTTGTGAGAGAGGAGTGTATTATTTGGAATAAAGGTTACGTATTTGAGAAACATGACAATATACCATTGACCTTCTTATAATTAATATTCAATAAGTTAATAATCTCTAATAATTAATAAATTTATAAGAAACCAACTCGGTTCGATAGTGAATAATTAATAATTCTAATACTTAATAATTAATACTTTTTAAATAAATTCTTTATCATATTAATTATTAGAGAGATAAAATAGTTATATATGTAGTTATATATATATATATATATTCATTTATGGTATGTTTTGGTAATTATATATATACATATATTAATTCTACATAATTGAAACTAAAAGTATTGTAAGTGTGAAAAAATTGACATCGGGAAATAAAAATTTTTAACTTAAAAAAGACATTAGGAGTTTTTTCCGTCTTAAGTTAAGAATTATATGTATTTTTTTATAAAAGACAAAAATGTCATTAAAGTGTTACATAAAAAGTCTAATTTTTGTATAAAAAATTATTTACATGTAAAAAAGTATTTATTGGTTAAGGTATAAAAAATTTAATTTTAATAATTAATAAATTTCTTATCTTTTGTATCTATTTATTAATTATAAGAGAATGTACCATAATTGCATTCTCAAAGAAAGTCAAAAGCCGTGATTGAAGGCTTAAAATTACAAGGTAAAATGTGATTCTTCATAGAAGTCATGCGAAAGCCTATTTTGAAGTCAACTATTAGGGGGTCCCATAGAAGGAGAAGTACAAATGCGATCAGATACAACCATCAGCATGTATGAGGCCATAATTAAATACAACATCAAAATAAGATAAATTTGTAGTATGATGGCTACAACAGTCACGATTTGATACTTTTTGCAAAAAACATGCTTAGGGTTTTGACTATTTTGTAATTTACATTTTATCAAAGGATTTAACGTATTACCAGAGCAAATGCTTCATTCTATTATATTTTTTGGGGGTATAATATTCTAATATGATAGTGATGGTTATAAGATTAATCCAAATCTTTGATAATAATAATAATAAAAAAGATTAACCCAGATCAATATAAAATTAATTAAACACAAAAAAGATTAATCTCTCTTTACTAATCATTCAATGATGTAATGCTAGGTTTCCCAAAAACATTTTCCAAAAGCAACTTCTTAAATAACATGATAGTCTCATTTTGATATTTATTTGGATATAATAATGGGGGAGGGGCGAATCGAATTAACGCCAACTGAGTACATATCATATCATGATTTAATGTAAAATCAATAAGCTAATCCAACATCATTTGGTAAACCATTTTTGATAAAACAAAATTGGTAAAGATAGTATTAGTTCTTTCAATGATAGATGTTAACAACTTTGACTTAATTTCATGTTTTTTTTAATTCGCTTTTTTCTGCTAGAAAAAATATTTTTAATTATTAATCTATGCTGTCATAGAAAAAATAAATCTTATGTTGCCATGTATAGGAGGAAATAAATCTTATGTGAGTTGAAGTTTTTTTTCCCAAAATGGAGATCCATTTAAGGCATGGGCGGAGCTAGGTTCATGGCAGTGGGGTCAATTGACCCACTGAACTTTTAAAATAATTGTGTATATAGGGTAGGGTCAATTGTGTGTGTGTATATATCTATATATTGATATAGTTTTTTAGAGAGTTTGTTTTTAGATTGACCCCACAATGTTTTCACAATAGAAATAGTCTACTAATAGTACTGAAATTTTAAGTGTTTATCGTATAATTTAGAATTTTTTTAAAAATCATTAAAATCTAATTTTACAAAAGAAAGCCCCAGACACACTTCGAGAAAAAGATTCTATTTTATTATAAAATTTCTATTTTGAATTATTTTCATTTTCTTTTAGTTTATGCTTACATAAAAAAGTGAATATATTTTTTGTATTGTTTATAATTTTATAAACTCATCTATTTGAGTCTATTTCAAAATTTTTATTTGTTCAATAATATTCAATTATGTAAACACTCTATTATTATTTAGCATCTATATCTTTCCAACTAGAATACTATATATTAATTTTATGTTATAAAAATATCTAGCGGAAAAAAAGGCATTGAAATATTTTTATATATTTATTAGAGTTCTATTTACAATTAGATTAATAAAAACTGTAATAGTATAAAATTTTTAGACATAATATTAAAACAATATGCAATTAATTTAACATTTATCACAGAATAAGATATTTTTTTAAATGTCTCATTTAGAGTTGTCACTTTAAACCTCAATTTGTTTTGAAAGCTAATTAATTTGTATATTTTAAAATGATGATGAGTTATTGAATGACCAAATTAGAAAAAATTCTTGGTTACACCATTGTCAAGAATGGAGCTATATGAGGACCGTAGGGGGCAACCCATGGCCCCCCAAAACTAAAATCCTGGTCCCGTCCACGGCCACTGATTTAAGGTAAGTGTTAATGATCACTCCTTGTTACATATCTCATGTTCATAGGTTTTTTTTTTCTATGCATGTTATCTATATCATTTGAATTTAAAGTTTGTAAATTTTGGGTTAAATTTTGTTTCATTTTTTGAAGAAAACTTCTTGAAGTCAATTTTTTATTTTTTTTTTTGAAATGTATAACAATTTTCTTCTAATTACAAGTTGTTTTGTTCAAAAGTAGAATTTAAAATAATTTATATTAAGGCACTCTCTCTCTCTCTCTCTCTCTCTCTCTCTCTCATTCATCATATTTTTGTGTTTCCAGGTTGCATGGATGCACTTGGAGATTCAAGATGTTGCAAGGACCATCCTTCACTTGGGAATTGTGTGCCTTGCAGGGATGATGATCCTGAAACCAATGGAAAATGTTGGGCATATTGCATCAATGATTGCGAGAAGGGAGGCTTCTGCAAAAATCATGTTTGTCATTGTTATTGTTAACGACCTTGTTGCATGCATCTTGAAGAATAATTTTGATATCAATAAAATGAAATCATCATTTCCTTAGTTTTTATAATGAATTCACATGGTTTCACTCAACAATTCTATATTTAACCCAAAACAATTTTCAAAAGTTCTCTTCCAAATGATGTAACAATTATACAATGATTGCACATCAAATCACGTGAGTCATGTACACCCAATATATGACTAAGGGTGTCAATTTTTAACACGATACGAAGTTAACAGGCTTGGGATGAGCATAAATGAGTTTGGGTCATAAACTAGTTGACTTGTATAACACAATTGATAAACATGTCGTGTTTGAATTTTAATAATGTCAATTCGTTTAACACGACTTAACAAGTGTAATTATAAGAAAATAACATGAGTTAAGGCAATTCGTCTCACATTAAAAGTTTATCAAGATTTGGAAATTTTTTTACCTATAAAAGAGGTATCTACAGCTTGTCCCAAAAATGCCTCAAATCAATATTCTGCTTTAACCAAAGTTCTTAAAATTATTTTAAATGATATTTTTTTCAAAAAAAATTTTTTTTCCTATTGACGGGCACGGCCGAGCCCACCCGGGCTGGCCTTTTGGGCCTGTTTTCTAAACTATCTCCGATTTCTCTCAAATTCTCACAAGAGGTGTATTTTAATATTCTAAGCATATTTTCCTTCTATTGCATACTCAAATTATGCTTCTAAACATTACTTAAATAATGCATATATGCTCTACCGAGAAATAATGCATGAATAGTATTCTACCGGCAAAACGAAAAAATTTATTTTGATTTTTCAGATCTTTATAGCTGGGTCTTGGCCTAAAATCTGATTTTTTGACATTTTTGTACCCATTTTAATTTATTTCATCACCAAACTTGGTGTGGGACCCTATAACATGTAGAATGACCATTTTACCTTTTTTTCCCTATTTTTTGGCCTTAAATAATTTTGGACTAACTTGACCCTATTTTCATTTCTTTACCTTTCTTTTTCCTCTTAATTCATTTGATTCCTTATTTAGAAAATTTAAGCTTGCTCTCCCGTTCCACTCAACCTAATTGCTATTCTTGAAAATTTTTGCCATAGTCTCCTTTGTTTATTCACCTTTTTCCTCATCCCATTCCTCCTCCTCATCCTCCTCAACACCAACATCAACACCTAATACAACATTTATTTGTACAATTTTATATTTCCAATGTCATGCCCCGAATTTCCACAAACCCGGTGAGTGAGTGAAAAGAAATAAGAAATACACATGAAAGGTCATAAGGTGAATTTAATTACTCATTCATTTAGTTCCCCATGTTTTTCCCAAAATTAGAAGTGAAAATTTATTAACTAGACCCACCCAAGATGAGTCCCAAATAGTAGTCAAACACCTCATCCAACTAATGGTCAAGGTGATCCAAGTAGTGTCCAAAAATAGTCTTTAAAATAGTCCCAAATCATCCCTAAAAATGCCTTGGAATGATGGCCCAAATGGGCCCCAAAATGCCCTAAGGCATGGTCCAAGAATGGGTTAAGAAGTCCACCAAAAATTGTCGAAGGAAAGGGGCCAAACATGGCCCATTTAAGTAGCCAAATATAGTCCAAAAAGGTGATAAAAAATAGCCCAAAAGGGTGGCAAAACATAGCCCAAAGGTTGGCCAAACATGGCCCGATAGGGTGCCCAAACATTATCTAAAAAATGTCCAAACATGGCTCAAAAAGGTGGCCAAAAGGGCAGGTATTAGGGGGGTGTCAGGGCTGGGTGCCATGGCAAGGCAACAGGGCGCGCAGGTATGCGCGTGGGCGCGTAGGGAGCCAAGGAGCGCGCATGCGAGGGGCAGGCAGTAGGCTTGTTGGTCGCACGCGGCGCGCAGGCGCTCGCGTGCACAGCAAGCTGGGCGGCTGGCTGGCAGAGGGCTGGTCAGGGGCATTTTCTGCAGAATCACTGTTCATGGATACAACCTAACTTTTTCCATTTCCTGCAGATTTACTGTAGCGGTTGTGGCTAAATTTCTCTATATTTCTTAATTTTGTTTCCAAAGTTTTGCAATTTCGTTTTTCCTATTTGTGGCCCATTTCCTCAAGGCTTTTAACCTCCCTATTTGGGCACTTTTTTCATCTATTTAAATGGTGTTTTACACACTTAGAAAATCTTTTAATTTTTCATAAAATTCCAACATAACCTCCTTTGTTTTCCAAGCCTTTTTCCCACCTAATTTTCAAAATACTTCATATATATAAGTATGTTACAACCCACCCTCACTCGGTGACCACAATTCATGTAAATTAAACATACATCCCTTGTTTTCAACACACACATCTAGTTATCACAATATTCAGATATGATGTTCATTAAATAAAGATATCCTACTTATCAATTGGGTTTACACCCTTACACTATAAAATGGCCCAAAACCTATAATCCACTACTTTTTCAAACTGAATACAAGTCATTTGGGCTTATGCCCATACATACAAAAATGTGCCCCAAGGGCGAAATGTCCATTCAAGTCCCCTTCCCCTCCTTCCTTCAAGACTTCCTCAAGTCTCAAGTACCGGGAGTTTCATCTGTAATATGATATCCCACGAAGGGTCAGCTCAACTGTTCGTATGACACAATGCTAATGCAAGGAACAAAATTAAGGAGTGGCATGTGTAAGTGTACATATATAATCTACATGCCTTCCAATTCATCAATACAATGCAACAACAATATACGTGACACACCCATGCAAACTCTATGGCACACCCATGTCTCGTTTCACGGATCGCTCCCATTGGTCAGCGAGTACCAATGCCTGTGTTCACGGATCGCTCCCGTTGGATAAGCAGGCACCAATGCAATGGCCAATTTTGAGTTTTTCACCACAGGGATCCACACCCTCATAATGCATAGTACCAAGTGCTCATCCCACACTATGTTTTCAAAGGATTCACCATATGCCAATATGCTTTGATTTCACCATGCAACAATGCAATCTCAATGAAGTATTCCATCAAACACATGGTATATGCCTTAAACAATGCAATGTACTTAAAGCAACCATAACTTTTACATTACAAAACTTTGTCTACATGAACCTAACATGTAATCCCATCAATTTCACATATAACACATTACATACTCACAACTTTGACAATTTCTCAAAGATCATAAAATAAATAAAGCACCAACACATGGAATAAATCATAACTCTCAAACCACAAGAGTTTCCCTACATGAACATAAGCTAGAATACAATGAATCAAACATACAAGCAAGTTACATGTTCATTACTTTAACAAATTCTCAAAGATTACAAAAATACATAAAGTACCAACACCATGAATAAATCATAACTTTCCAACCATAAAAGTTTCTCTACATGAACATAAGCTAGAATACAATGAATTAAATATATAGTCATGGTTCATGTTTATCACTTTACCAAATTCCCAAAGAATAACAAAGAACACACAAGTACATAAACAATCAACTCCAGGTTTTTCAAAGAAACTATATCCTAAGTGATTTCCTAACATCAACTAAAACACATGAATCATCCAATCAACATGTAAATCACTCATAAACTTAATCATTTTCCTTATTTAGCAAAATATCATACCTAAAATGATTTTTCTCAAACTAAGGAAGTTGTGTTCGCTGTGCAGCCGAACCGATTAGTGAGAATATAGTCCTTGTTAAGAGGAACAACTTCCTAGAAAGAACCTTTTTGAAAATCCAAGCCTAGAAGTGTGTTTTGGAAGCTTAAAGATTGGAAAACCTAAGTTTTCTCTTCACTTTCTCTCCATGAACATGATCTGCTATGAATCTCAGACCAAAATATGAAAAAAAAAAAATACACTAAGGGGCTGTATTTATAGTAAGGGGGCACAGGGGCAAAATGACCTTTTTGCCCTTAATGAATTTTGGACCTCATTACACTACCACCCGTCCCGAAACGCCTTAATTCGACATTTGGCTTTAGCCAAAGTTCTTAAAATTATTTTAAATAAAAATTTTCAAAAAAATAGATTTTTGCCTGTGACCGGGTTTGGCCGGTTCCACCCGGGTCACCCGGGACACCCTTTTGGTCCTGTTTTTGAAACTATCTCCGAATAGGCTCAACTTTTTGCAGTAGGTGTATTTTAATATTCTAAGCTTGTTGCTATTCTATGGAACATTCAAATTATGCTCCTAAACATGACTTATGCTTAAATAATGCATGTAAATGTCCTATCGGCAAAACTGCGAATGAATAGTGCCCTACCAGTAAAAACGAAAAATTTACCCTCATTTTTTAGATCTCTACATCCAATATCCACAATCATATTTAAAAAAAACACAAGTAACTATATGGAGTTCCGTACTCTTCATTTACATTCAATACACAATTACATAAAATTAAGTTTATAACTTACACAAGGTCTAAGCTTTAAACATGAGATAAACTTCATGGGGCTTATGCCCCTACATATAAAATATGGCCCTTAGGCCAAATATACTTCAAGTCCATTCTCCCCTCCATGATTTAAGACTTCATCAAGTCTCATGTGCTGGGAGTCTCATCTGAAAAAAATGTAATCCTATGTAGGGTAAGTGCGACAACTTGTATGACATAATAAACGTAAGTTATGGCATGTGCAAAGTAAAAATTTGTAAGGTATAAACCTTCTAATTCAGTAATGTAATGCAATGGTAATGTGTACGACACACACATGCAACTCTATGCCCAACCTATGTCTCGCTTCACGGTCTGCCCCTATTAGCACACAAGTACTGTTCATTTGGCCAGATTTTAGGTTTCTCCCCACAGGATCTACACCCTTATAATGCATAGCACCAAAGTACTTAACACACACCATGTTTAGAAAAATTCACAATATGCCAATATGCTTTAATTTACCATGCAATTTCAATGAGGCATTTTATGAAACACATGGGGTGTGCCATAAATTATGCATCATACATTAAGCAAGTCATAACTTTCAAACTACAAGACTTTGTCTACATGTACATAAGTTATAATACAATCAATTATACATATATTCATGTTACATGTTTATAACTTTACCAAATTTTCAAAGAATACACAAGTACACAAAGTACCAATCCTTGGTTTTCAAAGCAACTATATGCTAAGTGGTTTTCTAACATCAAGCAAGCATGTAAGTCATACAACCAACTTATAAAAACACCAATAAACTTAGCTCTAGTCTTTACTTAGCAAAATATCATACTTAGAAGGGTTTTTCTCAACCCTAGGGAGTTGTTCACTTTGAAGCTGAACGAATTGATAGGATTATAGCCCTTGTAGTGGGAACAACTCCCTAGAAGGAAGCCTTGAGAGATTCCAAGGTTAGAGATGAGTTTTGGAAGGTAGAAAATTGAAAAACCTAGGTTTTCTTCATGGTTTCTCCCCAATATTGAGTTGCAGCACTTTCCTTTGCCAAATTATGATAATTTTAACTCCTGAGTGGCCTATTTATACTAAAGGGTCAAGAGGTGAAAAGACCATTTTTTCCCTTAATGAGCCGCGGGACCCCGTTACACTACAGCCTGTCCCGAAATGCCTCATTTCGATATTCTGCTTTAATTAGAGTTCTTAAAATTATTTTAAATGATATTTTTCTAGAAAAATATTTTTGCTTGTTGACAGGTGTGGCCGAGCCAACCTAGGCTGGCCTTTTGGGCTCGTTTTTCAAACCATCTCCGATTTTGCTCAAATTCTCATAGGGGGTGTATTCAACATTCTAAGCATAGTTCCCTTCTATAGAATACTCAAATTATTCTTTTAAGCATGTACTTATGTCTAAATGATATATGTATAGTGCCCTACTAGCAAATAATGCATGAATAATGTTCTACCGGCATGAATATCGTTCCCTCTCTGATCGGCGTATGGTAGCAAACCTCATCGTAATGATGAAGGGGGACTTTCCAGAGGCAGTATAACTATGAGAATGGTTATGTTGTTGATGAGATGATGGATGTAGTAAAAGGGAAGCGATAAACCAGGGATTGACGAAAAAGAAAAATTCAATCCGAAAAAAATGAGTAATTTTATTATTAAAAAAGTATCACATTGTCACATTATTACTATTAAACTTAGGCTCATATAATTTAAAAATTCAGGACTTTTGGGATCACAATATTTTTCCTTGGACCTTAGCCCTATAAACATTGATTTTGAGGGACCTTCTAATAATTAGCTCTGTTTTTATTCAAATTTTTTAGAAAAAATTTAACCTACCTTCAAAAATTTCACGGTGTCTCAAAAGTTTTAAATTAACTTTGAAAAGTAATTTGAGTTTGTAAATAGTATTGTAAAAAATTGGATTTGAGTTTGAATAAAAATGAATTTGATTTAGGTTTGAGTCTACTATTGGAGATGATTTTTTGAAGTAGTGATTTGAGTTTATGAATAGTATTGCACTGATTTAGGTTTGAGTTTAATAAAAATAAATTTGGTATGAGTTTGAGTTTACTGTTTGAGAGGATTTTTTTGAAGTTTTTGACTCAAATTGAAGTTTGAATATGGGTTTAGTTCACTGTTGCAGATGCCCGTAGAATTTAGTTATTGTTTTGTACTATTATATTTTTTTTTTATCTAAGGATGGAGAATGAGGAACCTAAGTACTACTATTATATATTTTTTTATATAAGGATGGATACGTTCATCAATTGACCAAAGAAATGCCCTCATCCTAACTTTCTAATGTGTATAATTAGTATCATCAAACAATGGAGGACGATATATGAATCCTCTTTCACAATTATCCATCTAGATAAGTATTAGGATCAATCTAATCCCTAAGATTTTTATGCTCTGATACCACTTTGAAAAGCCCTAAGTAAATCTAAATGAATATGAATTGACTCAGAAGGGGGTGAATAAGTTAACTGGCAAATTAAAAAATCTATTTTCCAAGTTTTAATCAACCAATAATGATTAAGATTTTCCTTTGATTAAGTGAGATTTATGTTTCAGTGCGTGCAATAAAAAATCTGTAAAATGCAAAAATTAAAGCAATTAACCAATAATGAAAGTAAGAACGAACATGCCGATTTTTGTTGACGAGAAAACTGTCACAAATCAACTGTATCTAATTTGGAAAACCCTGGGGCGCTAACCTAGATGCCCTAAATCCACTAGAAAAGCTTTGGTGATTACAGATACGACAGACATAATGACTTAGTCCCTCAAGTCTTGTTCTTGTACTAAATTTTCTTAAACTCGAATCCACAAGCACTCTTCTAGTAGACATCCGCTTCGAATCCACGAGCAAAAAATCTTAATCATAGTTGTGAATTTGCATGCAACCTTGAACTCTACTAATTGCACAAAGCTTGAAATCCAAAAACTTGGACTACAATGATGAAGAATAATGTATGGTAGGGTTCTCAAATCAATAGGCCATGGATATGTAAAAACATGAATATGCCTAATCAATAACTTTTGGAAGTAAAAAGAATAAAAATATTGCAGCAACCTAAAATCCTAAAATTTTTATGCAAAAGACTATTTATAGTCTTAGGTTAAAAAAGTAGGAATCCTTGAAAAAACTGAAAACTGTTCACACAGAATTCTAAGAGTCGTTCAAACGAGCTACTTTGATAGAACAAGTAAAGGAACCTATTTCCACGGTCGTTCGAACAAGCAAAAGAACAAGATCAAATGAGCTCATATTTAAGAGCCATTATCTTGATTGTTAGAAAGATCAAGCTAACAACATCCCACATACTCACCCACTTGACTTTTCTGTCCTGGTCAGTTCGAACGAAGCCAAAGTTCATTCGATTGATGGAAAAAGAATGCTCGTTCAAATAAAGTTCGCATATATTTAAAATAAATTTAACATTAAAACCAATATAAACCTTTAAACAAGTAAAACACATTTTTAAAATAATTATTATAACGCAAGTGAAAGGTATCTTTATAAAGACCTGGAAAATGAGGGTAAATTTTTTTAAATTTCGGGATGAAATTTATTTAAGGGGGAAGCATGTAGAGACCTAGAAAATAACGGTAAATTTTTCGTTTTGCAAGTAGGATACTATTCATGCACTGTTTGCTAGTAGGGCGCTATATGTGCACATTTAGCTATAAGTCATATTTAGGGGCATATTTTGATCATTCCATAGAAGAGACATATGCTTAGAATGTTAAAATAAACCTCTTGTAGAAATTTGAGCCTATTCGGAGATAGTTTTAAAAATGAACCACAAAAGGGCATCCCGGGTGGACCCGGCCAAACCCAGCCACAGGCGAAAATAAATTTTTTATAAAATTTTTATTTAAAATAATTTTAAGAACATTGGCTAAAGCAGAATGTCAAATTAAAGCGTTTCAGGACGGGTTGTAGTGTAACGGAGTCTTGGATTCATTAAGGGCAAAATAGTCTTTTTGCCACTTTGCCCCTTTACTATAAATAGACCCCTTAGTGTAAGAAAAACACAAGAATTTTCTAAGAAAGGGCAGCAGCTCGTTCATTAAGGAGAGGGAGAAAGAAACTTAGGGTTTTTTTAACTTTCAAGCCTCCAAAACTCGTCTTTAGGCTTGGATTTTCACAAGACTTCCTTATAGGAAGTTGTCCCCACGTCAAGGGCTATATTCTCACAGACTGATTCAGCTACACAGCAAACACAACTCCCTAGGGTTGAGAAAAACCCATTTAGGTATGATATTTTGCTAAGTAGGGAAGAAAGTTAAGTTTATTTGCATTTGTACGAGTTGATTGTATGATATGTGCTTACTTGATGTTAGAAAGTCATTTAGTATATAGTTGCTTTGAAAACTTAGAGTTGGTAGTTTGTGTACTTGAGTTTTCTTTAGGAATTTGTTGATGTGATAAAGATGGAACATGATTATGTGTTTAAGTCATTGTATCCTTGCTTATGTTCATGTAGAGAAACTCTTGTGGTTGGTGAGTTATGATTTATTCCATGTATTGGTACTTTATGTATTTAGTGATCCTTGCAAAATTGTTAAGGTTGTGAATAGGTAATATGTTTATATGTGAAATTGATTTGACTACATGCTAGGTTCATGTAGACAAAGTTTTGGGATTCAAATATTATAGATGCTTTAAGTATATTGCATTATTTAAACTATGCTCCAAGTGTTTGATGAAATGCTTCATTGGAATTGTATAGAAAAATCAAGGCACGTTGGCATAGTGTGAATCCTTTGAAACATGGCGTGAGTTGAGCACTTTGGTGCCATACATTATGAGGGTGCAGATCCTGTGGTGAAAAATCTAAAATTTGGCCATTGGTACTCGCAAGCCAACTGGGGTTCGGACCGTGAAGCGAGACATAAATTGGTACTTGTATGCCAACGGGGAAGAATCGTGAAGCGAGACATGGGTGGGCATAGAGTTGCATGTGTGTGTCATGCACATTACTATTGCATTGTAATGATGAAATAAGAAGGCATGTAGTTCATAAATGTACACTTGCATATGCCACGCCTAAACTTTGTTCCTTGCATTAGCATTGTGTCATACCAGCAATTGAACTGACCCCTCGTGGGATATCATATTACAGATAAGGCTCCCGGTACTTGAGACTTAATGAAGTCTTGAAGGAAGGAGGGGAAAAGAACTTGGAAGGATATTTGGCCCTTGGGGACATATTTTTTATGTATCGGCATAAGCCCAAAAGACTTGTGTTTTAATTTGGAAGAATGGTGAACTATAGGCCTTGGGCCAATTTGTAATGTAAGGGTTTAAACTCAAATGACATGTAGGATATATTTGTTTAATGAGCATCATATGTATATGTTGAGAACATTAGATGCACGTTTAATTTTAATGAACTTGTGGCCATTGAGTGAGGATGGAATGTATAAATCCTTATTCATATGAAGCATTATGAATATTAGGTGGAAAAATGCTTGGAAAGCAAAGGAGATCATGTCAAAATTTTGTGATTTAAAAAAATCTATTAGGTGTGTAAAATGCCCATAAATGAATAGGAAGAGTTTCAAAAAAATTGGGGTTAAACAGCTTGAAGAATTAGAAGGAATATCAAATGGTATATAACATGCCGTAACTTCGATTCCGCAAAATTATTTCTATAGATCAGCCCACTTCTTGAGACTATAAATTTTTGGTCCTTTTGAATTAATTAAAGTGCCATACATTTCTAGATAGGTCTATCTCTTATCTTTCTTTTTATATATCATGGACTTTGAAAGCTTTTAAAATGAAAAAGTTATATTGATTTTGCTTCAAGTGTGCAAAATCTAACCTATGGGCAGTTTTTTCGTCATAACTTGAGTTCTACATAGAAGTTCTGAGTGATTCAAAATGTTATAGAAACTAGACTTAATACGGAAGATTTTGGCACAGATTTCATTACATTTAGATGTGTAGATTGAGAGAAAAGTCGATTTGAATCAAAGGGTTAGGCTGTCACGCCCCGAATTTCCACAAACTCGAGGAGTGAGTGAAATGAAATAAGAAAAATAAATGAAAGGTCATTAAAGTGAATTCAATTAATTATGCATTCCTTCCCCCATGTTTCCCCGAAATTAAAAGTGAAGACTTGCCATTTAATTCAACCAAAATGGTCTCCTAATGTCACTCAAATGTCCCTCCCAATTAATGTTTAAAATAGTTTAAATTATATTAAAAAATGGCTCCCAAAACAGTCCCAAAACATTTCTAAAAATGCCTTGGGGTAATGGCCCAAATGGGCCCCAAGATACCCTAAGGCAAAGTCCAAGGATGGATAAAGAAATCCACCAAAAATTGTCTAAGGAAGGGGGCCAAACATGGCCCATGTAAGTTGCCAAACATGGCCCAAAAGGTTACCAAAAATGGTCCAAAAAGATGGCCAAACATGGCCCAATATGGTGCCCGAACAGAGTCCAAAAAGGTACCCAAACATGGCTCAAAAAGAGTGGTCAAAAGTTGGTGTCAAGGGCTGTCAGAGCAGCACACAGGGACAAGGCAGCAGCAGGGCCACGCGTAGGCCATGGGCGCGCTCACGCAGGCGCGCGGTAGGCTAGGCGGTTAGTCAGGCTATCCAAGATCTGATTTTTTTCAAGTTTACTGTAGCAATAGTAGAATTACTGCAACTGAATTTTTCCTATTTCTAAATTTTTACTGTAGCGGCTACAGCTAATTTTTCCAAGTTTTGGCCTATTTCCTCAAGGCTTTTAACCCCCACTTTGTGAAACTTTTTCCCACTTTATTCATGGGCATTTTACCCACCTAATGGCTCTTTTAATTCCACAAAATTTTGACATAACTTCCTTTGTTTTCTAAGTCTTTTTCCTACCTAATATACATGATACATTTTACAATTTCGGTTTGCACATTCCATCCTCACTCGATGGCCACAATCTCATTGAATTTAAATATGCATCATTTAAATATATAGAATTCATCACACTTACACATATGCTTGAACTTTAAAGGTTACATCATCATATTCATTACGAACATATAAGGTCTTTTCCATTCTTTTCATAATACACAAATCTTCTACAACATCGTTTCATATGGTTTAGAGTTTATGCCCTTGTACAACATCAAGATATGCCCCAAGGGCAAAAAATCCTCCACTGTCCACCTCCCCCTTCATCCGTTCAAGACTTGATCAAGTCTTCAAGTATCGGGAGCCTAGTCTGTATTATGATATCCCACGAATGGGTTAGCTCAACTGCTGGTATGACATAATGCTAATGCTAAGAACAAATTTAAGGCGTGACATGTGCAAGTGTACATTTTAAAAGCTATATATCTACCTATTCATCAATGCAATGCAAAGGTGATATGCATGACGCACGCATGCAAACTCTATGCCATGTCTCAGTTTCACGGTCCTTCCCCGTTGGTCCATCAAGTACCACTCTATGTCTCACTTCACGGTCCGTCCCCGTTGGCATGAGTACCAATGGCCAATTTTGAGTTTTTCACCACAGAATCTACACCCTCATAATGCATAGCACCAAGTGCTCAACTCACGCCATGCCTCCAAGGATTCACACTATTCCAACATGCTTTGGTTTCATTCTTATTCAATTCAATAAAACATTTCATCAACACATGGAGCATGACCTAAAAGTATGCCTCTTTCATAAAGTAAAGCATAACTTCAAATTCACAATACTTTGTCTACATGAATGTAAGTCACAATTCAATGAATTAAGTATATGATCAAGTCTCATGTTCATCACTTTAACAATTTCTCAAAGGAAATACAAATATACAAACTACCAATTCATGGAATAATTCATAACTCTCAAACCACAAGAGTTTCTCTACATGAACATAAGCTAGTATACAATGTATCAAACATACCAACAAGTTATATGTTCATCACTTTACTAAATTCCGAAAGAATAACAAAGAACACACAAGTACATAAACCATCAACTCTAGGTTTTCAAAGCAATTACCACCTAAGTGATTTTCTAATATCAAGTAAACACCTAAATCATTCAATCAACACATAGAAAGACAAAAAAACTCAAATCTATTACTAACTTAGCAAGGTATCATACCTAGAATGATTTTTCTCAAACTGAGGGAGTTGTGTTCGCTGCCCAGTCGAATCGATTGGTGAGAATATAGGTCTTGATGAGAGGAACAACTTCCTAGAAGGAAACCTTGCAAGAATCTTGGCCTAGGAGTGTGTTTTGGTGGCTCGAAGCTTGGAGAACCTAAGGCCTTTTCTTCATTTTTCTCCATGCACGACTTCAGCTCTGAATCTCAGACCGAAATATGAAAAAAAAAAAAAAATACACTAAAGGGCTGTATTTATAGTGGAGGGGCAAATGTGCAAAATGACCCTTTTGCCCTTAATGAATCCGGGGCCCATTACACTACCACCCATCCCGAAATGCCTCAATTCGATATTTGGCTTTAGCCAAAGTTCTTATAATTATTTTAAATGAAAATTTTCAAAAAAATAAATTTTTGCCTGTGGTCGGGTTTGGCCGGATCCACCTGGGCCACCTAGATACCCTTTTGGTCCAATTTTTGAAACTGTCTCCAAATAGGCTCAAATGTTTATAGGAGTTGTATTTTAATATTCTAAGCATATTTATCTTCTATGACACACTCAAAATATGTTTTTAAATATGACTTATGCTTAAATGATGCACGTAAATGCCCTACCAGCAAAACTGCGCAAGAATAGTGCCCTGCCGACAAAAACGAAAAATTTACCTTCAATTTTCAGGTCTCTACATAGATGCAACATTTTTTCTGAAGCTGAATTTCTTCTCTAGGTGAACAGTAACTTTCAATGTTACTATTCACTTTTAGCTACTGGTTTGCTTGGGTTACTATTCATCCAAAAAAAAAAATTTTTTTTTTTGAAACTTTTCGCTTTTCATATAAATTCATTTCAAATCTGAATTGAGTGATTCAAAAGTGTAAACTGATTGTCTCAATGAGTATTTTTGTTTAATAATATTTGCACTTTAAGACTCCAAATATGTTTGGGTGAAATTGACCATGAAAGGTATAAAGGCCTAAACAAAGTTTTCAGAACGCATTCAAATGATTCTCAAATTTTTTTTTTTTTTTTTCTGATGTTGGTTAATTACCTTAGAGTATGGAATAATGAATTTTTTTGTTGAGAATTAAAGGATGTTTTAAATTTATTTATTCATTTTTCTATTTAATAAGTCCACTTCTGGTTTATGAAAATTTGGGGTGTGACAATCTTATTGGTAAAATTTGGAGCAACCTATCCCCCTTGAAATCATAAGGTAAGAACCTAGAACTTATGGTTTCCTATCAATAGAAAAATTGAATTTTCACCTTTGGGGAATGAGTTCTATCTCATTTCCTTTGATAATGATACTGATTTCTATAATGGTCTATGGAAGATATTGGGTAAGTACTTTGTCATACAAGAATGGAAAACAGGTTTTGATGCATACATAACCAAACTCACCAAAACATTGATTTGGGTCAAGATACCTCGATTACCCCTTGAGTATTGGATCGAAGATACCTTCAAAGAGTTGGTTGCTCTGATCGGGTCATTCATCAAGATGGACCTATGGACTATCACACAGGAGAGAACTCAATTTGATAGGGTGTCATTCCCTGAATATGCAAAACCTGGGGAGTGAATGAAAATGACTTAAAAAGAATTAATAAAATACAATTAAATGAATTTAGTTGATTACATATTAGTTTCTCCATGTTTTTCAATATTAAGAATGAAAAATGCTAACTAGACTCACCAAAGATGAGTTCCAAATACTAGTCAAATACCTCCCCTAACCAATGGTCAAAAATAGTTTAAGTCATGTCCAAGCATGACCTCCAAGATAGCCCCAAAAATGTCTCTAATGTGCCTTGAAACAATGGCCCCAAATTCCCTAAGGTATAGACCTAGGATAGGTCAAAACTCCTGCCTAAAGTGGTATAAGGAAATGGCCAAACATGGCTTTGAATAATGATTAAAATATGTCCTAATAGGATGCCCAACATGGCCTGGTATAATGGCCAAAAGTGGCCTAAAAGGGGCTCCAAAAAGTGATATCTACATGGAAGTGAATAGCTTTCAAATGGCCTTGGGGGGTAAGTTATAACATGCCCATGGCTGTAGGTGCGCACGGTAAAAGCAGGGCACGCAACAGCAGGCGCGCGGGGAGGAGTGGCCAGGATAGCAGGCATGCGGGCATGCTGGCATGCGGGCGTGCGGGGTCTCACGCGCGCGGCTGCCTGCCTACTGGCTTGCTAGGCCTTCTCATGCTATAGTATTCCAGTAGCTGTTTTTGCTACAGTGCCAGAATTCCAACCTTGGTCTAAAATTTTGATTTTGACATTTTTGTACCCATTTCGATTTATTTCATCACCAAACTTGGTATGGGGCCCTATAACATGTAAAATAACCATTTTACCCTTTTTCTCTTATTTTTTTAACATAGAGTAATTTTTGACTAATTTGCCCCTATTTTTCATTTCTTTACCTTTTTTTTTTCCTCTTAATTCATTTAATTCCTTACTTAGAAAATCTAGGCATGCTCTCCTGCTCCACTCAACCTAGTTACTATTTTTGAAAAATTACACCAAAGTCTCTTTTGTTTATTAACTTTTTTCCCCATTCCATTCCTTATCCTTATCCTTCTCAACACCAATAACAACACCTACTAGAGCATTTATTTGCACAATTTAATATTTTCAATATCCACAATCATATTTCAAAAGCAAGTAACTACATGGAGGTCCATGCACCTCATTTGCATTCAATACACAATTATATACAATCCAACATAAAATTAAGTTTATAATTTACACAAGGTCTAAACTTTAAACATGAGATAAACTTCATAGGGCTTATGCCCCTACATACAAAATAAGGCATGTAAGTCATATAATACACAAGTACACAAAGTACCAACCCTAGGTTTTCAAAGCAACTATATGCCAGGTAATTTTTTAACAACAACTAAGCATGTAAGTCATACAATCAACTTATAAAAATCCTAATAAATTTAACCCTAGTCTTTACTTAGGAAAATATCATACCAAGAAGGGTTTTTCTCAACCCTAGGAAGTTTTTTCGCTTTAAAACCAAAACAATCGGCAGGATTGTAGGTCTTGTTATGGGGAACAACTTTCTAGAAGGAAGCCTTGAGAGATTCAAAGGCTAGAGATAAGTTTTGGAATGTGGAAAGTTAAAAAACCTAGGTTTTCTTCACGGTTTCTCTCCAAGCTCGAGTTCCAGCACTTTCTCCAGCCAAACTTTGAATATTTTAACTCCTAAGTGGTCTATTTATACTAAAAGGCCAAGGAGTGAAAAGACCATTTTGCCCATAATAAGCCGCGGGACCCTATTACTTTACAACCTGTCCTAAAATGTCTCAAATCGATATTCTACTTTAACCAAAGTTATTAAAATTATTTTAAATTATATTTTCCTGAAAGAATTATTTTCACCTGTTGGCGGGTGCGTCCAGGCCCACCCAGGCTGTCTTTTTGGGCCTATTTTTCAAACTATCTCCGATTTTTCTCATTTTCTCACATGAGGTGTATTTTAGCATTATAAGCATATTTACCTTCTATAGTATACTTAAATTATGCTTCTAAACATGACTTATGTCTAAATGATGCATGTATAGTGCCCTATCGGCAAATAGTGCATGAATAGTGTCCTACCGTCAAAAATAAAAAATTTATTCTTATTTTTTAGATCATTGCACAAGGTATGCGTTAACGCAGACATTGAAAAACCTTTTATTCAAGAATTAATGGTGGAATAAGATGACAGTGCCAAACGATTTCTATGTCTCTATAAGGGCTTATCATCTCTTTATTTTTTGGTGTGCCAAATTGAGTCACAAGGTTGCGAAACGTACCGATTTACCACAATAAGAAGCCTCTGTAGCATGGGAGAGACTTAAACAAATTCAATAGGAACAGGAGGCGGAAGGAAGACGCTTAAATGAGTTGCATCATGATAGTGAAGAAGATGATCATGAATCACGATCCCCGTGGATCAATGTTGTATAGAAATCAAATAAAAAAAGTTAAGAAACGTAATCTTACCATCAACGGAGGAGGAGATCCAGGCATACCTTCGGCGTGGTGGTCCGCTATGGACGCGAAGCAGAGGGAGAGGGTGCACAATATCGTTCCCTCTTTGGTCGGCATATGGTAGCAAACCTCATCATAATGATGAAGGGGGACTTTCCAGAGGCAGTATAACTATGATAACAATTATGTTGTTGATGAGACGGCGGATTTAGTAAAAGGGAAGCGATAAACCAGAGATTAACGAAGAAGAAAAATTAAATCTGAAAAAATGAGTAATTTTATTATTTAAAAAATATCACATTGTCACATTATTACTATTAAACTTAGGCTTATATAATTTAAAAATTCAGGACTTTTGGGATCACAATATTTTGCCTTGGACCTTAGCCCTATAAACATTGATTTTAAAGGACCTTCTAATAATTAGCTCTAGTTTTTATTCAAATGTTTTAGAAAAAATTTAACCGGCCTTAAAAAAATTTCATGGTGTCTCAAAAGTTTTAAATTAACTTCGAACAGTAATTTGAGTTTGTAAATAGTATTGTAAAAAATTGGGTTTGATTTTGAATAAAAATGAATTTGATTTAGGTTTGAGTCTACTACTGGAGATGATTTTTTGAAGTAGTGATTTGAGTTTATGAATAGTATTGCACTGATTTAGGTTTGAGTTTGAATAAAAATAAATTTGGAAAGAGTTTGAGTTTAATGCTTGGGTGGAATTTTTTGACTGAAATGTAAGTTTGAATAAGGGTTTAGTTCACTGTTGCAGATGCCCTTAGAATTCACTTATTGTTTTGTACTATTATATTTTTTTTATATAAGGATGGAGAATGAGGAACCTAAATACTATTAGTGCGTATGCAATTGTGAAGATTCAAATTCGTACCAATCATGTGAGGAGTGGACACTTGCACCATATAAGACCTCGATCCTTTGTATTATTATATTATGAGAAATGTAAATTTTGATATAAAAGTAGTACACTTTATTGAGTCGCATGCTAATGGTGTATTTAACCTCAAACTTATTTATTGCCTAGAATTTATTAACCTTTTCTCTAGTTGCCTGAATTTATTACTAATGCATATTTTTATACTTCTAATAACATCACAAATTGCTAACATAGCTTGGTTAAGCTTTCCATATCTCATCAAATTATCTTTCATGTCAAAGTCATCTTGTGTGAGATTATCCCAAATCAACATTTATACTGTAACGTAACATTAGAGATAATACGATTTGGTTAGATAAGAATTTATTCTTGAGACCATGGAGATTATGTGCTTCCCCAGTGAGTACATTGAGGTACACACAAGTTGGTCCGAACACTCGATTGTCCCAAAAAATAAAACATTAAATGGATACGTGTCACGCCCTAAATTTTTAAAACCTGGGGAATGATAGAAAATGACCTAAAAATAATTAATAAAATACAATTGAATGGATTTAATTGATTACATACTAATTTTCCCGTGTTTTTCAAAATTAAAAATAAAAAATGCTAACTAGACTCACCCAAGATATGTTCCAAATCTAGTCAAATACCTCCCCAACCAATGGTCAAAAATAGTTTAAGTCATGTCCAAGCATGACCCCCAAGATAGCCTCAAAAATGTCTCTAATGAGCCTTAAAATAATGGCCCAAAGTGGCCCCAAATATTGTTCAAAAACAACTTAGAAGGTTAACCAAAAATAGTCTAAGATATGGGTAAAAACTAGCCAAAACAGTTTGCCTATGGTGGCTCAAATTGATGGCTAAAGTAGGCTAAAAATTTTCTAAGGCATAGACCAAGGATAGGTCAAAAAGCCTACCTAAAGTGGTCTGCCAAACATGGTCTTGAATAATGACTAAAATGTGTTTCAACATGGTGCCCAACATGGCTTGGTATAATGGCCAAAATTGGCCTGAAAAGGGCTCCAAAAGGTGGTGTCTAACATGGAAGTTGTAACACCCCGATCCTGTATAATTAATAATTAAATATTAATTATTAATTAATACCGGCTCAGAGAATAATCAAGGGAATTAACCCTAATCTCCCGACGGTCAAGATAGACCGGTAAAACAATTAAAACATGTTCGAGAATAGGGTACAATACCCGAACCTAATTACCAATTAATTAGGTGAAATAGTGTCAATTTAACACTGACGGAATTCGAATTAATTAACCACGGAAATTCCGAATGACTAATAAATGACACGGAACCTCTGACACTGTAGATAACTGAAATATGAAACTCTCGGAACAAACCGCATCGAAAAAGGAGCTACGGAATGAAAGTTATGTGGCAAACATCAAAACTGAATTAATGCGCAGCCAAACGTGGCCTTAACCAAAAATGGTGAAAATGGCCAAAAAGGGAGGCCAAGGGAATTGAACCCTTGACCTTTGAGTGGAATGGATTTTACCCAAAACTTTATCAGTTGGGCTACCCACACCTTTGTGCACATATATACAACTTAATTGTATATATTCCTGAGTTAACCAAGCCCCACCTCAAATTGGACCAATGAGGTTACATGCAAACCCCACATGATGGTTTCCCTCAGCCCACATCAGCCCTAAACCCCACTGAATCTCTGATATATATATACACCTAGAGATGTATAGGTGTGTGTATATATATTCATACCTAATAAGTGTGGTTCAAAGTGGGTCACAAGGAGGCCTTGTGTGTCTCGGGTGGGGAGGAAAGGAATCAGAAACCAACTGCCTGTGTGTGTTTGCTCGTTAGAGAGAGAGGGCTGCATGTACGTGTGTATCCATGGCTTGTGTGTATACAAGCTTGTGCATGCCTATTGTTTACATGGAAATGCACCAAAGGACAGAGGGGAACTGAGGCAAGACTGACGGAGGCACACCTGAAGTGCCAAAAATCAGGAACTGAGCCATGGATGGCAAGGAAAGCTACTGTTTGAAAGAGGTATAACCCTTTTTAAACTGGAAAATTTTCTGTTTGAAGTTAATACTGTTTGGGTGGCTTTGGACCTATATAAACTGTATATATGTATTACTGAGAGGCCTAGGATTGTTTTAGAACAACCGAAAGGGGCGGATGGCCATGAAAACCACAGAACTGCAACACAGCCGCCATGGACGACCTCCAGTTGCAGGTCTGAATTGACCTCAACTAAATCACATTCTGCATGTTCGGGTCTGTTCTAGACCCTTCGAGGTTCTCAAATATCTAGTTTAGCGACCCAAAATCAAACCGAAAGACCCTCAAAACCGCAGATGCAGGTCTCGGGTTTGAAACCCAGACCTTGTAATCGACTCCTACACTGAATGTTCGTAATGAGGACCTCAAGCCCATGATACAAGGATCATTTGGAGACAAACCGCATCAGTTTTGGTGGAGAAACGAGGGTTTAATAGCCAAATTATTGTTTCGGCTATTCCTCTATATATCAAGCTATTAGGCTTGATTCGAACCGTGAAATCGATGCCAAAGAGTTGGCATGACCATCAGGAACCATTTGGGGCCAAATCAGATTGAAAACAGCCCTTGAAACATCACGAAATAGAAGAAGAAAATCTGCAGAAGTAGGGCTACAGTACGTGGAAGGATTGGGGAAGATGGAGTCAACTCGCGATTCCAACCGAGTTGGCGAGTCGACTCGGACGCGTGTCGGCCTGTGAGGCTGCCACCGAAATAATAAAACTGCGCCGTTTTGGGTGTAGATTGATTTGTTTAAAATCAAATCCGGCCTGTTTGGGTACGGTGATAACAAATTAAAATTGAAACTAGACAAATCCTGACCACGAATAAGGGGGATATGTTATCCCGATTTTCTGAAGGTCACCAACCGTTTGGTTCACAGTGATTTGGACCGGTTCACTTGGTGAACCCTTGAACCCTTGGGTTTGAACCCCTAAATTATGAAATTATATTTTGAACCCCAAATACTTTCTGAAATTACGGATTTGTCCCCACTGTTTTAGAGAATTACACAGTGGCCCAAATTTCTAAGGAACTGTTCAATAAGCCCCTGAAAAATTAATTAAATAATTATTTTATTATTTTATTTAATAGGTAAAATTACAATTTTACCCCTGGACATTAAATATGTCAAATGGAGTCCAAATAAATTAAATAAATAGTGTATTTTCACTATTTCAAACATTCCGGACTCAATGGTACAGTCCGATTTTGGAAATACAGTACCGAAAAATACAGACCCGTAAGTGATAAATGACCGAACTACCCCTGATGGTACCCAGACCCAAATAAAAATATCAGATAGCCTATTTTGACTATCTCGGGCATTCTGGACTCAACGGTGAGGTCCGTTTAGTGAACTGAGGTCCCGAAAAATACAGACACGTAGGTGTAAATGATTGAATTACCCTTAATGATACTCAAGGCCGATTAAACATAACAGACAGTCCAATTTCACTATGTTGGACGCATTGGACCCAATGGTGAGGTCCATTTTATGAACTAACGTGCCGAAAAATACGACACACGAAATTACCAAATTACCCCTGATACCGTACGAGACCTAAACAAAGTCCGATTGGGACGAAACTGATACCGGTAGGAGCCCAGACACTGGTGAGACTGTATACTTGATTAGATGACGAATCGGGGTCAGAATTACACAAAACGTAAAATGACCAAAATACCCCTGAGCACTGTAAGTGCAAAGTAGAGGTCGAATAAAGGTCAAACTGATCTGATAAATTATCATAGGGATAATTATGAACACTGAAGGGCTAAATAAGACTCCGAGACAGTCAACACGTAAAACGAGAAATGACCGATGTGTCCCGACGATCTAAAGCAGATACCAAATGAAGTCCAAGGGACTTAGAAATTTATACATGAGATATATGGGACGTTCTGAGGACCATGATAGGGTCCGGGACAAAAATGATAAAATTACCATTTTGCCCCTAAGACTAAATAAGTACCCAACTGATACCGATTAAAGTCTAAAAGACTTAAAACTTCATATATACGATATATGGGATATTCTGAGGACCATGACAGGGTCCGGGATAAGAATGGAAAAATTACCATTTTGCCCCTATGGTTAAAATGAGAACCTAACTGATACCGATCGGAGTCCAAAGGACGTAGAACTTTGTACTTCAGATATAAAGACTATTCCGAAGACCACGACAGGGTCCGGGACAAAAATGGTAAAATTACCACTTTTGCCCCTAAGGTTGAATGAGTGCCTGACTGATAACAATTGAAGTCTAAATGACTTAGGATATAATCCTAATAACTGCTAAGCCTAATTAAAGAATGAAATAGCCTCGGGTGAGACCCAATGGAAGGGCGATAGGCTACTAGGCTATCTTAGGTAATCCGATAGGTACCTAAGATGATGAATGAGACCTGAATGGATGAGTTCTGATCTGTCTGTGATTGATGATTATTATTCAGGATATACATGGAGGTGCCTGACGTACCTGGAGGTTATCGGATTATTTATGCAAGGAATAAGCGTAAAGTTTGTGAGTAACTTCTAACACTGTTTTGATACTGTCCCTTAATTTACTGATCTGTTTTGATTGCAATTATTTAAATGCATGCTTTTCGTACTATATCACTTATGACATGGTTTTAGTCTTTTTTAAATAATTGACTATATTCTTGATCCTTGTGCTAGCATCCCGTACTGTTTTGCCCGTTTTGAACTGTTGAGATAAAATGGATATATTGAACCGTTATTTCCGAAATGATTAAATAAACCATGTGATATAGGCAAAGAACAACATTTTGTCGTATCGTACCATTTTGTATAGTATACTGTCTGAATGCTATATTGTTTAAATGTATGTACTTAATGTACGCCCTTTGTATCACATTCCACGTGATGTGCTTGTATCCTTCGAATTAGGAATTTCGTTCAGTTCGGTTATGTACTGTCCGTTAATGATATGTCTACCTCGATTGATATGTTCCGTCTGGTTCTGACATGTTTCGTCCGTTAATGATGTTAAGTCCGCCTTGATTGATATATGGTCCAGTTCCGTTGTGTACTATCCGTTGATGATACGTCTGTCTTGATTGAAACATTGTTCAGTCCAGTTATGATTAGTTCCGACAGTGATGTGTCCCTGACTTGATTGTTATATTGTTTTTACCCAGTTCCGTTATGTTGTGTCTTGTTCATGATTTGCCTGTGTCCTGATTAGTGTATTGTTTCCGTTTAGTTCCGTTATAATTTTATCCGTTCGCGATATGCCTTTGCTTGACTGATGTATTGTTTTCGTTCGATTTCGTTATATTCCGTCCGTTGATGACATGTCTGGCCTGATTGATAGATGGTCTAGTTCCGTTATGTTTCCGTCCTGTTATTGGTATGCCTTGTCTTGATTGATCTTTTTCAACACCGCTATGTTCTAGCCATTGATAATATGCCCCTATCTTGACTGACTTATTGTTCCCACTCAGTCCTGATTGTGATTCGTTCCGTTAATGAAGAGTCTGTGTCTTGACTGATATATTAGCAATAGTTATTGTTTTGACCGATTGGTTATGTCATGTTCCGATTCGTTTGTATTGTTTGTTCGACTGCTTATGAAATGGACTTATAAAAATAGTTATTTTTGAAATGACTAAATTATCCATGTGCCATGGAAGCACAAAACTGGTTTTGAAACCCATGATAGGGAACCTGTGTTACTCACTGGGCTTATTTAAGCTCACCCCATTATTCTGACATTTTTCAAGAATTACCTCCATTGGATTAGAAGGTACTATGACATGACGTGAATAGGCCAAGTGGCATCGCAAGTAAGGATCTGACGGCACTGAATTGTAGAAACTGGTTTATTGTAGATTGAACCTGGTTATTCCGGTGAGTGGTATGTTATGACTGACTTGACTGATATATATACTAGATAAACATGGCTCATGGAACTAATGGTACTCTAGAGATATTAGATCTGCTCTGTTGTTATATGCTTGATTTTAGATATGCTCTGAGACTAGAATTGTTGACTGACTGGATTTAGTCTTGCTCTGTGATACACATTCTTATGATGGATAAGTGAGTTGCATTCCCGTGATACAAAGAAGAAGTTTTAAATTCCGTTGCATCTGACCCTACAGTTAGAGTGCAATTCGTCGGAAAGTTCAGAATTTGCCTTTGGTTGGTCGCGTCGCGACCGACTGGCAGTCACGTCCTCGACATCCGCATAGGGTGGGGTTCGGGATGTGACAGAAGTGAATGGCCTTGGAAGGCATGTCATGGCATGCCCATGTAGCCCTTAAAATGGAGTCAAAGACAGCTGCTAACATGGCCTTGCATGAGGCCGAAATAGGGTTGTCATGGGTAGGGCAAGACATGGCAGCAAGTGTGTCATGCCCCGAATTTCCATAAACCCAGGGAGTGAGTGAAATGAAATAATAAAAGTAAATGAAAGGCCATTTAGATGGATTTAGTTGATTATGCATTCATTCCCCCATGTTTTCCCATAATTAAAAATGAAGACTTGTTATTTAACTTAACCAAAATGGTCTCCTAATGTCACTCAATCATCTCTTCCAATTAATATTTAAAATAATTTAAATCATGTTAAAAAATGGCCTTCCAAAATAGCCCCAAAACATCTCTAAAATTGTCTTGGAATAATGCCCCAAAAGCCCTAAGACATGGGCCAAGAATAGGTCAAAAGGGTCTACCAAAATTGGTCTAAAAAAGTGGCCAAACATAACCCATGAGAGCGATCAAACTTAGCCCAATAGGGTGGCCAAACATGGCCCAAAAAGGTGACAAAAAATGGCCCAAAAGGGTGGCCAAACATAGCCCAAAGGTTAGCCAAACATGGCCTAATAGGGTGCCCAGTCATGGTCCAAAAGGTTGCCCAAACATGGCTCAAAAAGGCGGCCAAAGGGCAGGTATCATGAAGAGGTGTCAGGGCTGTCAAGCAGCAGGTGGCAACATGCGCAGGCGTGTAGGACAGTGGTGCGCGCGCAAGGGCAGGCTGGTAAGGTGCTCAGGGCTCGTGGCACGCGTGTGGTGCGCAGCTAGGCGGAGGGGGGTTGGTCTGGGCTGCTAGGGTTGTTTCCTGCCGAAACACTGTAGCAACAGTGTATTTACTGCAGCTAAATTTTTCTGTCCAGTAGCCAATTTTCTTTGTTTTCCAAAGTTTTGAAGACCACTTTTTCCCCATTTTTAGCCCACTTTTTTAAGGTTTTTAGCCCCCCCCTTTTGATGCATTTTCTACCTATTTAAAGGGTGTTTTACACACCTAACAAATCATTTAGTTTCTCAAAATTTCAACATAGCCCCTTTTGTTTTCTAAGTCCGTTTCCCACCTAATATTCATGATACATCACACAATTAAGGGTTTGTACATTCCATCCTCACTCGATGGCTACAATCTCATACAAATTAAATATAGATCATTTAATTATACAATCCATCATACATACACATGTACTTGAACTTAAAGGTCACAACTTCCTATTCATTACAATATATAAGGTCTTTTCCGTTATTTTCATTATACACAAAATTTCTACAAGTTCATTTCATATGACTTAGGGCTTATGCCCTTATACAACTCAAAATATGCCTCAAAGGGTCAAAAATCCTTCGTGGTCCATTTCTCCCCCGCTTTTAAAGACTTCATCAAGTCTCAAGTACCGGGAGCCTCATCTTTAATATGATATCCCACGAGGGGTAAACTCAACTGCTGGTATGACATAATACTAATGCAATGAACAAGATTTAAGGCGTGGCATGTGCAATTGTACATTTACAAGTTATAACCCTCCTATCCCTCAATGTTATGCAATGTCAATATGCATGACACCCACATGCAACTCTATGCCACACCCATGTCTCGCTTCACGGCCCTTCCCCGTTGGACACGAGTACCAATCGTTTGTCTTGCTTCACGGTCCGTCCCCGTTGGACACGAGTACCAATGGCTAATTTTGGATTTTTTACCACAGAATCTATACCCTCATAATGCATAACACCAAAGTGCTCAACCCACACCATGTTTTCAAAGAATCATAATATGTCAATATGCCTCGATTTCTTTATGCAACTTCAATGAGACAATTCATCAAATACATGGTATTCACCTTAATTCATGCATCATGCCCAAAGTAAATCATAACTTCCAAACCTCAAAACTTTTTATACATGAACATGTGTTATATACTATCCATTTCAAAATATGCTCAAGTCACATATTCACAATCTTACCAATTCATAACGAACACATAATTTCACAAAGCATCAATGCATCAAACAATCATATCTTCCAAAATACAAGATCTATCTACATGAATATAAGCCATCATGTAATAATTTAATCATATTTCCAAGTTACATCCACATCATTTTTAACAAATTCTTAAAGAACTCAAAGGACACACCAATACACAAATAACTAACTCTAGGTTTTACAAAGCATCTTCATCTTAAATGACTTTCTAATAGCAACTAAACATACAATTCATTCAAATTACTTATAAAGAGGCAAGAAAACTTAAATCTATTCTAACTTAGCAAGATATCATATGTAAAAGGGTTTTTCTCAACCCTAGAAAGTTGTGTTCCCTGTGCAGCTGAACCAATTGGTGAGAATGTAGTCCTTGACGTGAGGAACAACTTCCTAAAAGGAAATCTTGTGAGAATCCTAGCCTAGGGATGTGTTTTGGTGGCTTGAAACATGGAAAATCCTAGGTTTCTCTTCACTTTTCTCCTATACACGAGTTTTGCTCTTTCTCTAGACCAAAAAATGTTATTTTAACTCTAAGGGGCTGTATTTATACTAAAGGGGCAAAGAGGCAAAATGACCTTTTTGCCCTTAATGAATCCGGAACCCCGTTACACTACAACCCACACCATGTTTTCAAAGAATCACAATATGTCAATATGCCTCAATTTTTTTATTCAACTTCAATGAGACAATTCATCAAATACATGGTATTCACCTTAAGTCATGGATCATACCCAAAGTAAATCATAACTTCCAAACCCCAAAACTTCTTTTACATGAACATGTGCTATGTACTATCCATTTCAACATATGCTCAAGTCACATATTCACAATCTTACCAATTCACAAAGAACACATAATTTCATAAAGCATCAATGCATCAAACAATCATATCTTCCAAAATACAAGATCTATCTATATGAATATAAGCCATCATGTAATAATTTAATCATATATTCAAGTTACATCCACATCATTTTTAACAAATTCTCAAAGAACTCAAAGGACACACCAATACACAAATAACCAACTCTAGGTTTTTCAAAGCATCTTCATCTTAAGTGACTTTCTAATAGCAACTAAACATACAATTCATTCAAATAACTCATAAAGATGCAACAAAACTTAAATCTATTCCTAACTTAATGAATCCGGGACCCCGTCACACTACAGACCGTCTTGAAATGCCTTTATTTGAAATTTTGCTTTAGCCAAAGTTCTTAGAATTATTTTAAATGAAAATTTTCAAAAAAATTATATTTTCGCTTGCGGCCGGTTCCATCCAAGATGCCCTTTTGGTTCAATTTTTCAAACCATTTTCAATTAGGTTCAAATTTGTACAAGAGGTGTATTTTAACATTCTAAGCATGTTTATCTTCTATGATATACTCAAATTATGCTCCTAAACCTAACGTATGCCTAAATGAAGCATGTGTAGCGCCCTACCGACAAACAGTGCATGAATAGTGTCCTATCGGCAAAAATAAAAAATTTACCCTAAATTTTTAGATCTTTACAAAGTGGCAAGGCAGCAGGGCATGGCAGCTGGCCAGGCTATAAGCATGCGCAAGCAAAAGTAGGGGCATGCGGGTGAGCAAGGGAGGGCTGCAAGGCACGTGCAGGCTGGTTGGTCTACTGGCCTCCTACCCCTCATGCTACAGTATTCCTCTTACTAGGTAGTCTGTTGGCCTCCTACCCTTCATGCTACAGTATTCCAGTAGCCATTTTGCTACAATACCCAAATTTCCAACCTTGGCCTAAAATCTTGATTTTGAAATTTTATGTACCCATTTCAATTTATTTCATCACCAAACTTGGTGTGGGACCCTATAACATGTAAAATGACCATTTTATCCTTTTCCTTTATTTTTTGATGTTAAGTAATTTTTGACTAATTTGCCCCAAGTCTCCTCCTATGCCCCTATTTTCATTTCTTTACCTTTCTTTTTCCTATTAATTTATTTGATTCTTTACTTAGAAAATCTAGGCATGCTTTCCCATTCCCCTCAACCTAGTTGCTATTCTTGAAAAATTTTACCATAGTCTCCTTCATTTATTGACCTTTTTCCTCATCCCATTCCACCTCATCCTCATCCTCCTCAACATCAACAAGACCTAATAGAACATTTATTTTCACAATTCTATATTTCCAATATCCACAATCATATTTCAAAAACAAAATAACTACTTGGAGCTCCATGCTCCTCATTCATATTTAACACACAATTACATACAATCCAATATAAAATCAAGTTTATAACTTACATAAAGTCTAAACTTTAAACATGAAATAAACTTCATGGGGCTTATGCTCCTACATACAAAATATAGCCCCTAGGCTAAATACACTTCAATGTCTATTTTTCCTCCAGTCTCAAGACTTCATCAAGTCTCATGTGCTAGGAGTCTCATCTAAAAATGTAATCCCATGTAGAGTAAGCGCATGGCTTGTATGACACAATGCTAAACAAAGAACAATGGTAAGTTGTGGCATGTGCAAAGTGAATATTTGAGAGCTATAAACCCTCTAATTCACAAATGCAATGTAATGGCAATATGCATGACACGCACATGTCTCACTTCATGGTCCTCTCCTGTTGGCATGCAGGTACTACTCATTTTGGCCAGATTTTTGGTTTTTCACCATAGGATCTATCACGCCCTGAATTTCCACAAACCCGGGGAGTGAGTGAAATGAAATAAGAAAATTAAATAGAAGGCCATAAGGTAGATTTAATTGATCATTCATTCATTTTCCCATGTTTTTCCCAAAATTTAGAAGTGAAGGTTTATTAACTAGACCCACCCGAGATGAGTCCCAAATGGTAGTCAACATCTCCCCCGACCAATGTCCAAAATTTGTGTAAGTCACATTCAAGATTGGCCCCCAAGATTTGCCCCAAAATGTCTCTAAATATGTCGTGAAATAATGACCCCAAATAGGCCCCCAATTGTCCTAAGGCATAGGCTAAGAATAAGTCCACAAGGTCTACCAAAATTAGTTTAAGAAAGTGACCAAAAATGGCCCATGAAAGTGGCCAAACATAACCCAATAGGGTGGCCAAACATGGCCCAAAAAGGTGACCAAAAATGGCCTAGGAGAGTGGCCAAACATGGCCCAAAGGTTGGCCAAACATGGCCAAAAAGGGTACCTAAACATGGTCCAAAAGGGGGCTGTCAGGGCTGGTGCCATAGCTGCCAAGCAGCAGGCGGACAGGTGCAGGCCATGGGCACACAGAAGGAGCAGTAGCAGGTAGGCTGGGCGTGTCACGCGCAGGCAGGCAAACAGCCAGGCGCAGCACGCACGTGGGGCTGCGGCAGGCGTGGGCTGTTTAGGCTGGGACTGGTCTGGGGCATTTTCTGCAGAATCACTGTTCATGGCTGCAACCTAACTTTTCCATTTCCTGTAGGTTTACTGTAACGGCTGTGGCTAAATTTCTCTATTTTTCCTAAATTTTTTTCCAAAGTTTTGCAAGTTCGTTTTCCCCATTTTTGGCTTATTTCTTCAAGGTTTTAACCCTCCGTTTTGAGCACTTTTCTCACCTATTTAAATGGTATTTTACACACTTAATTTTTTTTCCCTTAATTTCACTAAAATTTTGATATAACTTCCTTTGTTTTCTAAGCCTTTTTCCTACCTAATATTCATGATAATTCATATGTATAAACATGTCACAACCCACCCTCACTTGGTGGCTACAATTCATGTAAATTAAATATACATCCCTTGTTTTCACATACACATCTATTTGTCTCAATATATATATATATATATGATGCTCATTGGATAAAGATGTCTTACATATCATTTCTTTCAACATATATACATTTGATACACATTTAACTAAAGCACACTACATGTCATTTGGGTTTTAAGCCATTACATTACAAAATGATTCAAGGTCTATAGTTCACCATTCATCCACATTGAAATACAAGTCTTTTGGGCTTATGCCCATATATACAAAATATGCCCCAAGGGCCAAATCTTCTTCATAGTCCATTTTCTTCCTTTCTTCAAGACTTCAACAAGTCTCAAGTACCAAGAGCGTCATCTGTAATATGATATCCCACGAGTGGTCAGCACAACCACTAGTATTACACAATGCTAATGCTAGAAACAAATTTAAGGCATGGCATGTGCAAGTGTACATTTTAAAAGCTATAACCCCATAATCCCTCAATGCTATGCAATGTCAATATGCATGACACACACATGCAACTCTATGCCACCCATGTCTCGCTTCACGGTCTGCCCCCGTCAGCCTTGCGAGTATTGTCAATGGCCAAATTTTGGGTTTTTCACCACAGGATCTACACCCTCATAATGCATAGCACCAAGTGCTCAACCCACGCCATGTTTCCAAGGATTCGAGTATGTCAAGATGCCTCGATTTTTCTCAATGCAAATTCTATGGGACATTTCATCAACACATAGTGTATAACTTAAAATATGCCTCATTCATAAAGTAAAGTATAACTTCAAATTCATAACACTTTGTCTACATGAATGTAAATCACAATTCAATGAATTAAACATATGATCAAGTTTCATGTTCATTACTTTAACAATTTCTCAAAGAAAATACAAATACACAAACTACCAACTCATGAAATAAATCATAGCTTTCAAACCACAAGAGTTTCTCTACATGAACATAAGCTAGAATATAATAATTCAATACATATGCAAGGCACACCTTCATCATAGTAACAAATTATCGAGAAACTCAAAGAGCACAAAAGTACCTAAACTACCAATCTAAGTTTTCAAAGCAACTACCACCTAAGTGATTTTCTAACATCAAGTAAATACCTAAATCATTCAATCAACACATAGAAAGGCAAGGAAACTTAAATATATTCCTAATTTAGAAAAATATCATACCTAAAATGATTTTTTTCAAACTGAGGGAGTTGTGTTCACTGTCCAGCCGAACCGATCAGTGAGAATATAGGTCTTGATGAGAGGAACAACTTCTTAGAAGGAAGCATTACTAGAATCGTGGCCTAGGAGTGTGTTTTGGTGGCTTAAAGCTTGGAGAACCTAGGGCTTTTCTTCACTTTTCTCCCATGCACGACTTCTACTCTGAATCTGTAATACCCTGACCCAAATATCGGGTAATGTGACACACTTTACAGAGTAACGAGCCGTAATTAAAAATTAACTACGAATAAACCAAGGGTCGAAGGGTACCAAATTTAGTTATGTATCTATATGCATTATATTATGTGTATAGTATATATACATATGATTATGATATGTATATTATAATAAGTAAATACACACACTAAGTGTGTGTTTGGTATATACGATTTAAAGTATATATATATATGTATATACACATGGAAACAAAAATATATATATATATATGTATATAAAAATACATGTAGAGATATATGTGTATGCAAAATGGTGTATTGGTGTGTGTTAGTGTCAGCTGTGTATGTGTCCAAGTGTGTGTGGTTAAATTATATGTATATAATATATAAAATATCAACAAAAATTTAATGAAAAGTTAGAAAATTGAAAAGAAAAATTAAATGGGATTGGAAAGGAATTGATGAGAGGTGAGGTTTGAAGGCTCATAAGGTCATAGAGAGAGAGAGAGAGAGAGAGAGAGATTGGAAAAGAGAAAGGGGATGGTGGAATCCGTTAGATTGTCCTTTATTTTATTTTCTTTTAGTTTCGCTACTCGCGCCTTGGGTTCACAGGAATTCAGGGTGTGACAGATGCGCAAGGGCATTAGATTTGAGTGGACAGACTACTGTGAGCAGTCATTTCAAGAGTTGAAAAGAAAGCTGACTTCAGCGCCCGTCTTGATTATCCCTGAGGGAGGTTTGGGTTATACCATTTACTGTGATGCCTTACGAGAGGGATTAGGCTGTATATTGATGCAGGAGGGTAGAGTGGTAGCCTATGGTTGTCGTCAGTTGAAAATCCATGAGAAGAACTACCCCACACATGATTTGGAGTTAGCTACCGTCATCTTTGCACTTAAGAGTTGGCGACACTACTTATATGGGGTGAGGTTCGAGGTGTTTTCAGATCACAAGAGCCTTAGATACATTTTCACGTAGAAGGACTTGAACCTTCGGTAGAGGAGATGGATGGAGTATATGGAGGACTATGACTTTGACCTTTAGTACCACCCGAGGAAGGCCAATGTCATAGCAGATGCACTTAGTAAAAGGCCGATGAGCACTGTAGCTAGCATTGCTATTAGAGAGTTTGACTTAGAGCTTGCTGAGTTTGAGGGACATGCCACACTGTTCAGTGTGTGTGCACAGCCTTCACCGTTGAGTAGAGCTATTGAGGCACAGTTGCAGGACACAGAGACAGAGCAGATTAGAGCACGAGTTGCTAGTACCGAGGGCTTTGAGGGGTGGACAGTTCATTCTGACCTTAGCTTGAGGCATATGGGTAGAGTCTTTGTTCCCGAGTCTCTTAGGGCTGATGTCCTTAGAGATTTCCATCATTCACGCCTAGTAGTGCACCTAGGGGGCACTAAGATGTATCATGATTTACGCTGCCAGTATTGGTGGACGGGGATGAAGGTAGATGTGGTACAGTTTGTGTCTAGATGTCTCATATGTCAGCAGGTGAAGGCTAAACACCAGAGACCTGAGGGTTTGTTATAGCCATTGCCAGTGGCCGAGTGGAAGTGGGAGCACATTACTATGGATTTTGTGATGGGTCTTCCAAAGTCACCTAGAGGTCACGATGCAGTTTGGGTTATAGTTGACAAGTTAACGAAGTCCGCACATTTCCTACCTATTAGAGCGAACGATTTATCGGATGTCCTCAGTAGATTGTATATTCAAGAGATAGTATGACTACATGGGATTCTCGTATCCATTGTTTTAGATAGAGACCCACGTTTCACTGCACGGTTTTGGCAAAGTCTTCAGACAGCCTTAGGGACTCAGCTATAGTTTAGCATTGCCTTTCACCTTCAGACTGACGGTCAATCAGAATGTACCATTCAGATCCTAGAGGACTTGCTTAGGGCCTGTGTTATGGACTTCAGAGGTAGTTGAGAGGATCACCTAGCTTTGGTAGAGTTTTCCTACAACAATAGTTATCAGTCCAGTATTGAGATGGCACCATTCGAGGCATTGTATGGTAGGCCGTGTCGTTCATCGGTATGTTGGACTGAGGTGGTGAAGACAGCTGTTTTAGGGCCCAACTTAGTCTGTGAGACCACGGAGAAGATACAAGTGATCCAGCAGCGTCTGTTGACAGCACAGAGCCGCCAGAAGAGTTATGCAGATAGGAGGTGACGACCTTTATCATTTGAGGTTGGGGGACACGTGTTCCTCAAAGTATCCCCACGGCGAGTACTGAGGAGATTTGGGCACAATGGGAAGCTGTCGCCACGGTTTATAGGCCCATTTGAGATCCTTGGGAAGGTTGGTGAAGTGGCTTATAAGCTAGCATTACCGCCACAACTATCCGGGGTTCACGATATCTTCCATGTGTCGATGTTGAGAACGTACGAGCCCGACCCCTCACATGTAGAGATTCGAAAAATGAGGGCAAATTTTTCATTTTGCCGGTAGGATATCATTGTTTGTCGGTTTTATTAGTTTTGCATTTTCATGCATCATTTAGCTGTAGGACATGTTTAGAGGCATATTTGGAGTGTGTCATAGAAGAAAAATGTGCTTATAATGTTATAAGGTAGCTACTGTTCAAATTTCAGCTAAAAGGGAAACCGTTTCAAAATTTGACAAAAAGGGCATCCGGGTGGCACGGGTGGAAAGGGATGATCCCGACCTCAAACGAAAATGTTTTCTTCTGAGAATTTTCATTTAAAAAAATTTTATGAACATTGGTTAAAACAAAATTTTAAATGGAAGCGTTTAGGAATGAGTAGTAGAATAACGGGGCTACGGGGCTCATTAAGGGCAAAATGATCATTTGCCCATAGCCCCTTTGTCCTCCACTATAACTAAAATACTTGGGGCCATTATATACACATATACATTCTGAAATTTCCAGAATTCTCATCCATATAGACAGAGGGAGAGAGCAAAATCGTAGAATTTCATATTTTCAAGCTTCCGGAACATGTATTTTGAGCGGGATTTTGGCCAAACTTCCTTCTGAGAAGTTGTTCATCTCCATGAGTACTATATCCTCACTAAGCAGTTTGGCATTCCAGCAAACACAGCCACCGCAGTTTAAGAAAAACTAATTTTAGGTATGATGTAGTGCTAAGCTAGCAATAGATTCAAGTTCCTTTGTGTTTTTACATGTGTTTGAACTGCTGTAAATCTATATCTAAGGATAGAAGATCACCTAGGAAGTAGCTCCTTTGAAAAGCCTAGAGTTGGTAGTTTAGGAGTATTTTTGTTCTTGTTGATTTTGGGTGATTTCTTGCTTTGTTTGGTGTGTATTTGATAGGTAGAATTGCGCCATGAGATTGTCAACCTATGTAATTATTGACACACCTTTTGGTTGAGCCATGTAATGATTTGATGCTTTTTTATGTAATAGAATTTTATGCCCCTTATGAATTTGTTGAAAGTGTGAGACTTGTGCTTTACATATGTATGGATATATTCAATTATGCTGTATACATGTTGTAAGGGTGATGCCTTGAAGTTTAAATTTAACTTTCATGAAATGAGCTATACGATTCAGGATAAGGGATACCATGTGTTTGATGCATTGCTACATTGAACTTACATAATGAAAGCATGGCATTTTGACATGGTGGGATTCCTTGAGATCATGGTGTGAGTTGAGCACGAGGTGCTGGACATTATGAGAGTGTAGATCCTATGGTGAAAAACCCAAAATTCGGCCGTTGGTACTTCTTTCCATCGGGGACGTACCGAAAAGGAGACATACGTGGCGGTACTCATGCCAGCAGAGAAGGACTGTATCATGAGACATGGGTGGCATTGAGCTGCATGTGTGAGTCACGCATATTGACATTGCATCAGCATTGGGGATAACGGGATGTATCTTTTAAACCGTACACGTGCACGTGCCACGTCCTTTGACTTTGTTTTTAGTCTTAGTGCTATATTATACCAGCGGTTGAGCTGACCCATTCGTGGGAATTATATTTCAGATGAGGTTCCAAACACTTAAGACTTGTTTAAGTCTTGAAGAGAGTGGGAAGAAATGGATAGTGTTGAAGATTTAGTCCTTGGGGCATATGTTTTCTTTTCTTTTTGGAATGTATGGGCATAAGCCTAATTTGTTGTATTTACTTTTGAGAGGTGTATGAGCAATAGGCCTTGGACTTTTCTTTTAAAATGTATGGGTTGGGACCCAATGAAAGCATGATGGTTATGGTTTAAAAGTGTATTCCATGGAAGTATTGGAACTAGTGAATGCATGATATTTTATTTAATTGTATACTACATTGATGTATGTTGGATTATAAAGATTGTGACCCTCAAGCGAGGGTGGATATTTATGAATTTATAACCATTTATATTATGGAAATTAGGTGTGGGAAAACACTTAGAGAAGCAAAGGCAACTATGTCCAAATTTTTGGAAAACTAAAGTGAGAAATAAATATGTAAAACACCATTTAAATGGTTGGGAAAAGTGTCCAAATTAGGAGTATAATGTCCTTGGGAAATGGACTAAAAAATGGGAAAAAGTGGGCTTGAAAAACTTGGAAAAAAAATTCAAAAATGAAAAAAAAAATAGGTTGCAGCTATGAACAGTAGACCTGAAAAAAATCAGATTTTTGCTCTCTGTTGCTATAGTGAAAAAAAATCAAAAAATGGCCTTAAATTGCCCCAGCCCCGCGCGCGCGCCAACCCCTGCGCACTGTCGCGTGCTGCCTGCTGGGCCATTGCCTTGGCCTGCTGCCCCACCTGCTGCACTCTGCTATCCAGCCCTTTTTCACCACCCTTTTGGCCATTTTTTTGAGCCATTTTTGGGACACCTTTTGGGTTATATTTGGACACTTTTTTGGGCCATGTTTGGGTCCCATTTTGGGCTGTTTTAGGGACCTGTTTGGGCCATGTTTTGGCCATATTATGACCTAGGTTTCAAGGCCATGTTTGGCCATCCACTAGGGCCAACTTTGGGCTGATATTTGACTATCCTAGGACATTTTGGGGTCATCCGAAACATTTCTTTAAGGGGATTTTTGGGGATACTTTAAGGCTATTTTAAGGACCATTTTTAAACATGATTTAAATTGATTGGAGTTTTAGTTGGGACAAGCATTTAATTTTAATCTTGGGGGGAAAATTTGGAGAATAATAAGGGATATTTCAATTAAATTTACTGAATTGAAATTTCTTTTCTTTTCTTTTATTTCATTCAGTCGCTCCACGGGTTTGCAGAAATTCAGGGCGTGACAACGTGGTATCAGAGCTTAGGTTCGAATACCTAGAGACCGTGAGATGTTGTTGAATACAATAGGACCACGACGCGTGATTTAAATTTTTTTGTGAATAGTATGTAATGTGTGGATTTTGATAACTTAGTATTGGAGTTCTAGTATGAGAATACTTGGCGATGATTAGTGTTGTTGAGCACCATGGGACCCTCGAGGAGGGCATTTGACTTAGTGTAAGCTGTTAGTGGTATGTGGTAGGCTTTTGTGTGTTATGTTGCTATTTTTACTGGGTGCATGACCTGTTGTGATTATGTGTTAGTAGATGATGTTCTACGGTGCGTGATTACGTGATTTAATGCAATGTGGTGTATGATATGAATGATATATAGATTGGTATGACCGTATATTTTATGGCATAAGCTGTATGCCTAGTTATTTGAGATATAGGTTGTATACCTAGTTATCTCTATGATAGATCTTATGCCTAGTTATTTATGAGGTAGGCGGTGGGCCTAGTTATATATCTGATTGGCTGTGTTCTCACATATATATATATATATATATATTTGTATGTTCTTAGGATGGATTGTCTATCTGCATGCTTATGTGGTAGGCCATGTGTTGGCTATTGATTATGGATTGTTGATTTGATATATATGTATGCTAGGTTAGGAACCGATATTCATGGGTTATAGTACTATGACTATGTTATCTATACAGACTGGATTGGTCTCAGGTCTTGCGTTACAGTTGATGGATGGCGCCCCATCAGCCAGTAACAAAAAGAGTTGTGCTATGAAGGGTTATCACCTAGCTATAAGGAATGATAAAAGCAGTATAAAACCTTAAATGAACAAATGCCAACGAGGTAAAAAACTATAAATAAAATGACACATAAGACCTTAAAATGCTAAAATAAGAATTTAGACTTGTGGGAATTTTTGTGTATGGACTGGATAGTGGATACTCAGAGTATTTGTGCCAAAAGTTTTAAGGATACCATTGTGTTGAACTCTTTTGTGGAGAGATGTATTATTTTTGGATGGCATTCACCTAGGGTTGAGTATTGGTAGGCTAGTTGAACACTAGCATGACTTGAGAATGTGAATATTGCGTCGTTTAAATGGATTCCTTCTGTGCAAAAGACTGTGTTAGAACTCGGTGTTAACTGTTTAGTGTAAATAATAGAGGGAGATGGTTGACTTGAATTGTATAAGTGTTAATTAAGCAAGTACGTCTATAAGATGTGTTAGGTTCTCAGACGATGATTGATGATCCTTGTCTAAGGAAAAAAAAATTGTGTAAACAGGAATAGTTTGAAAATAATATTTTTATGGATTAATTCGGATTACGATGAAATTGAAATTTGATTTCGTGCTTAGGATAAATATTGAATTAGAATACGGAGGTGAATCTGGAAGTAGGGGCTGTAATGATTTCTTTATTGAATTGGGGTCAGTTATATTGTGGTAGGCTATAGATGTAACCTAGAGATAAATGTTATTGTCTTACCTAGTTCTCTAAGATGATCGATACTAGATGTGATAAACAGAATGGGGTGATTTAGTGAACTTATGAATGTAGACTTTATGAAAATAATGAGTTGCATGAATTGGGCCAAATTGAGGTGTCAGTTAGGAACCTAGTTCTAGCTTAGTTTACAAGATTGATTCCAGAATTGTGATTGAATAAAAAGGTAAGCATTGATTGTTGTTTTGTAGGAGATTATATATCGGGTTAAGAGTTGGATGATACGAATTTCTTGAATATAAATCTTATGTTTAAGATGCAATTTTGTGAATGTACTTGGGGTGAAAATATTGAGATTGAGGCACTAGCACTTGAGAGTTTGTATTGTTGTGCGAAAAAGTAAATGGTGGTTTTCACTTGTCATTTAGAAATACGTGGGTAAAGGTTATGAATGAGTCTGATTGGTTTGGATAAAGTTATAAATGATTCTTTTGTCTGGATCTAGATAATCAATGTTGCACTTGGGAGATTTTACTTTATTTAGGGGCTTGCGACGATTGCCTCGTTCTACTATCGTAGGGTTCACTAGTTGGGGTAGTGAGATACTAACGAGGATCTGTAGATATTGCTTGATAGGGATAGCTGATTGCATCCTTTCTTTTGAGTTCGTTATACTTGGCATGTCTATTCTTGATGTTGTATTGGGGGTGGATTGGTTGTTGCTATTCGGGTGAGTATAGACTGCCACAGGGGGAGAGTGACTGTAAGTACTCCTGAGGGAGATAGCCTTTAATTCACGGAGGAATCATGGAGAATTCTTTTAGTACCACCTTATATGACTCTAGAAGTGTAGGAGGTCAGAACTAGTTGTTGACTAGTTTGATAGTAAATAGGTAGGGGACTATAGAGAACGTGTTACCGCCAGTAGTGGATGAGTTGTCAAATGTTTTTCCAGATGACATGACTAGTTTGCCACCGAGGTGAGAGACAAAGTTCATGATAGAGGTTATCCCAAGCGTGATGCCTGTTTCTTTTCCACCTTACTATATGGCTCCAGCTGAGTTGAGAGAGAGCCGAAGGAATAGTTGACTGATTCACAGGCTAAGGATTTTATTTGTCCAAGTACTTCATTGTGAGATGCTTCGGCATTGTTCCCAAAGAAGAAAGATAGGACATTACGTCTGTGTGTGGATTATAGGAGATTAAACCGGGTTGTTATCGAGGATAAGTAACCGTTATCGAGGGTAGATGACTTGTTTGGCTAGCTTAGGGGTTCGAGATGTTTCTCAAGGATCAATTTCAGGTCAGGGTACCATTAGTTGAAAGTATGGGGAGAAAATGTGACGAAATAGCTTTTCACACTTAGTGTGGGAATTATGAGTTATAGTTCTGCCATTTGATATGGCGAATGCCCTGACGGCATTTACGGACTTGATACATCGAATCTTTAGCCCTTATTTAGATCAGTTTGTTGTAATGTTTACTGATGATATCTTGATTTATTCACCTTCTGAAGATGAGCATGTCTTTCACGTACGGGTTGTGTTACAGATTTTGAGGCAGCACCGTTTATTTGCTAAGTTTTGGAAGTGTGAGTTTTGGCTACAGGAGGTACAATTCCTAGGCCATGTTGTGTCAGACAGTGGAGTGTTCGTGGATCCTTTTAGGATGGACCTTGTTATGTGATAGAAGAGGTTAGACCTCGACTTGATTAGACTGGTTGAGATTATGTGACTGGGTGAATGCTTGTTGCTTTAGTGTGTGAAAACTGTGTGATATGTGGTATGTTGGACTATTGATGAACCGGGACTAGATGTTTATAACTATGCACTAGACTGAGTGAAATTAAAAGGTAGATTATGTGTTGTTGTTTGGGAGATAAGCTAGAAGCCTGGATATCTATAGGGTTGGGTGTATACCTAGTTACCTATATAGCAGGTTGTATGCTTATTTATGTACATGTATATCCTTGGGATGGATCTTGTAATTGGGTGTATTATGGAATACATATTAATTATTAAATGTTGCTTGTCAATTTTAAATATACATGCTAATTTAGTAACCGTTATAGCACTACGATTCTGATTTTTACACGGGTTGATTAGGTAGTAATGCATGTATAAGAGCACGTCTAAACATGTTTATATATGCATGTGTTATGATATATGTGAATGAGGATTGATGTGTATTCATGATTGAAATGGGTGAAGAGTTTCACTAAGAACCTCAATCAGTCTGAGACCTTATTTAATGTGTTAACTAGAATGATGATGGGTTGGAATAGCCTTGGACCAAAGTGGGATATTTTAAGCCTTAATGTGTTAGATTTTTAAGCCTTCTCTGATGTTTTAGATTTTTAAACTTTGATATGTTGCCTTCGATTTCATATTTGGAAGACATGGACTGCATTATCTATATTGCGATATCTGATGATGGTTTTACTTTAAGATTATGATATTGATGTCTTATGGATGATTATGGTACTTGGAGGATGTTAGATAATTGAATTACATTGAAGTGCGAGTGATATATATTAATGACATTGTGATATAGTACTAAATGATGTCATGACTTGATTTGAGGTTAGTTAGATGGTCATCGCATGTGTGAGAGACTTTGAGGGTCCTTGTGAACATTGAGGATTTCCCTTTACTTTTATTATCTTGTTGCATTATTGAGGTGAGTCATGATACTTGGGTGAATTTGGAGAATTAGCATTGATGAACCAACATATTTTGAGGATTTCATTATGTGTTGTACCATGTGGAATGAGCCGTTACAAATGGGATCAGAACCAGACCCTAGTAGGGAGTGTGGAGATGGCTGTACACCGCTGCACGCCCGCCCAAGTGGACTAGGTTCCTTTGGGGGGGAGGGGGTAATGGGTGAGGGTAATGCATTCTGCATCGCCTGGCTGAGGGAGAGGTGGATGATCCATGGGTAAGGCTGCATGTCTCCATGTTACAATGCATTTGGAATTGATTTTTTTTATTATTATTATTTTGTCAAAGAGCTGGATTTTTAAATTTTGGAACGATATTTCTTTAAGGAGGGAAGGATGTAGAGATTTAAAAAATGAGGGTGAATTTTTCATTTTGCTGGTAGGATATCATTGTTTGTCGATTTTATCGGTTTTGAATTTTCATGCATCATTTAGCCGTAAGACATGTTTAGAGGCATATTTGGAGTGTGTCATAGAAGACATATATGCTTATAATGTTATAAGGTAGCTACTGTTCAAATTTCAGCTAAAACGGAAACCGTTTCAAAATTTGACAAAAAGGGCATCCGGGTGGCACGGGTGGAAAGGGATGATCCCGACCTCAAATGAAAATGTTTTCTTCTGAGAATTTTCATTTAAAATAATTTTATGAACATTGATTAAAAAAAATTTTAAATGGAAGCATTTAGGAATGAGTAGTAGAGTAACGGGGCTACGGGGCTCATTAAGGGCAAAATGGTCATTTGTCCATAGCCCCTTTGTCCTCCACTATAAATAAAATACTTGGGGCCATTATATACACATATAAATTCTACAATTTCCAGAATTCTCTTCCATATAGACACAGAGAGAGAGAGAGAGAGAGAAAAAAAAAATCCTAGAATTTCATATTTTCAAGCTTCCGGAACACGTATTTCGAGCGGGATTTTGGCCAAACTTCCTTCTGAGAAGTTGTTCATCTCCATGAGTACTATATCCTCACTGAGCAGTTTGGCATTCCAGCAAACACAGCCACCGCAGTTTAAGAAAAACTAATTTTAGGTATGATGTAGTGCTAAGCTAGCAATAGATTCAAGTTCCTTTGTGTTTTTACATGTATTTGAACTGTTGTAAATGTATATGTAAGGGTAGGAGATCACCTAGGAAGTAGCTCCTTTGAAAAGCCTAGAGTTGGTAGTTTAGGAGTATTTTTGTTCTTGTTGATTTTGGGTGATTTCTTGCTTTGTTTGGTGTGTATTTGATAGGTAGAATTGCGCCATGAGATTGTCAACCTATGTAATTATTGACACACCTTTTGGTTGGGCCATGTAATGATTTGATGCTTTTATATGTAATAGAATTTTATGCCCCTTATGAATTTGTTAAAAGTGTGAGACTTGTGCTTTACATATGTATGGATATATTCAATTATGATGTATACATATTGTGAGAGTGATGCCTTGAAGTTTAAATTTAACTTTCATGAAATGAGCTATATGATTTGGGATAAGAGATACCATGTGTTTGATGCATTGCTACATTGAACTTACATAATGAAAGCATGGCATTTTGACATGGTGTGATTCCTTGAGATCAGGGTGTGAGTTGAGCACGAGGTGCTGGACATTATGAGAGTGTAGATCCTGTGGTGAAAAACTTAAAATTCGACCGTTGGTACTCCTTTCCATCGGGAACTTACCGAAAAGGAGACATACGTGGCGGTACTCATGCCAACGGGGAAGGACCGTACCATGAGACATGGGTAGCATTGAGCTGCATGTGTGAGTCACGCATATTGACATTGCATCAGCATTGGGGATAACAGGATGTAGCTTTTAAACCGTACACGTGCACGTGCCACGTCCCTTGACTTTGTTTCTAGTCTTAGTGCTATATTATACCAACGGTTGAGCTGACCCATTCGTGGGAATTATATTTCAGATGAGGTCCCGGACACTTGAGACTTGTTTAAGTCTTGAAGAGAGTGGGAAGAAATGGATAGTGTTAAAGATTTAGTCCTTGGGGCATATGTTTTCTTTTCTTTTTGGAATGTATGGGCATAAGCCTAATTTGTTGTATTTACTTTTGAGAGGTGTATGAACAATAGGCCTTGGACTTTTCTTTTAAAATGTATGGGTTGGGGCCCAGTGAAAGCATGATGGTTATGGTTTAAAGGTGTATTCCATGAAAGTATTGGAACTAGTGAATGCATGATGTTTTATTTAATTGTATACTACATTGATGTATGTTGGATTATGAGGATTGTGACCCTCAAGCGAGGGTGGATATTTATGAATTTATAACCATTTATAGTATGGAAATTAGGTGTGGGAAAACACTTAGAGAAACAAAGGAATCTATGTCCAAATTTTTGGAGAACTAAAGTGAGAAATAAATATGTAAAACACCATTTAAATGGTTGGGAAAAGTGTCCAAATTAGGAGTATAATGTCCTTGGGAAATGGACTAAAAAGTGGGAAAAAGTGGGCTTGAAAAACTTGGAAAAAAATTCAAAAATGAAAAAAAATAGGTTGCAGCTATGAACAGTAGACTTGAGAAAAATCAGATTTTTGCTCTCTGTTACTACAGTGAAAAAAATCAGAAAATGGCCCTGAAATGCCCCAGTCGCGCGTGCGCGCCAGCCCCTGCGCCCTGCGCCTGCCGCCCCAGCCACGCACCCTATGGCATGCTGCCAACTAGGCCACTGCCTTGGCCTGCTGCCCCACCTGCTGCACTCTGCTGTCCAGCCCTTTTTCACCACCCTTTTGGCCACCTTTTTGAGCCATTTTTGGGACACCTTTTGGGTTATATTTGGACACTATTTTGGGCCATGTTTGGGTCCCATTTTGGGCTGTTTTAGGCACCTGTTTGGGCCATGTTTTGGCCATATTATGACCTAGGTTTCAAGGCCATGTTTGGCCATCCACTAGGGCCAACTTTGGGCTGATATTTGACCATCTTTTGACTATGTCCTAGGACATTTTGGGGTCATCCGAGACATTTCTTTAGAGGGATTTTTGGGGATACTTTAAGGCTATTTTAAGGACCATTTTTAAACATGATTTAAATTGATTGGAGCTTTAGTTAGGACAAGCATTTAATTTTAATCTTGAGGGAAAAAATTTGGAGAATAATAAGGGATATTTTAATTAAATTTACCGAATTGACATTTCTTTTCTTTTCTTTTATTTCATTCAGTCGCTTCCCGGGTTTGCAGAAATCCGGGGCATGACAGAGCACGTGGTGCTATGCATTATGAGGGTGTAGATCCTGTGGTAAAAAACCAAAAATTGGCCATTGGTACTCATGCTAGCAGGGACGGACCGTAAAGTGAGACATACAGGTGGTACTCATGCCAGTAGGGACCGACCGTAAAGTGAGACATGAGTGTGGCATAGAGTTTGCATGAGTGTGTCACGCATATTATTCTTGTACTGGATTGATGATATCGGATGACATATAGAGATAAATGTACACTTGCACATGCCACGCCTTAATTTTGTTTCTTGCATTAGCATTATATTATACTAGCAGTTGAGCTGACCCCTGCTAGTTGAGATTTGATGAGGTCTTAACGAAAGAAAGGGAAAGGAACCTATAAGTGCATTTGACCCTTGGGGGCATATTTTGAGATGTAAGGGCATAAACCCATAATGACATGAACAATTTGTTTTCTCAACTGTACTTTACATTTTATGTGTTGATGAGAACGGATTTCTATCTAGTTAAATCCTTTAAATTGTCATTTATTTACCTTTCTTGTTTTATATCGCTCACCCCCGGGTTCGTGAAAATTCGGGGCTTGACAAGGCTTCATCAAAATAGGGAAAGGATTTCGAGAAGGTGATCCCATTTTTTTGTGATGGCTCTCTATGATGCTAAAAAAGGCTATGAAACATGATGGTAGGTTTATATACCATTTGAGATGCAAACCTAAACCATTGGTACATGTGTGCTTTACCGATCATCTTACACTATCTTGTCATGGAGACACTCACTCTACTATTCTCTTAAAGTCAGTACTTGAATCGTCTTCTACCTATTAGGCATTGTCCCAAATGATCCCAAAAGTAATATTTTTGTTGCAAACACTTTCGCAACAATCAAATGGGCCATAGTCAACCAATTAAGCTTCAAGGAGGGGACTTTGCCAATGCGGTATATCTAGGAATTCCATTCTTATCTGCTAAACTAAAGGCCATAGACTACAAAGTGTTAGTGGACCGGATTTTGGCCAAAGTAAACAATTGTTTTGCAGGAAGGCTCCAATTAATCAAATATATTTTGTTCAACATGAAAGTGTATTGGGTTAGTCACTTTTGCATGAGGACACCCATTAGAGGAGGATTCTTCCCTCACTCACACACATATAAACATCATAAAGATTAAAGAGTGTCATTGTAATAGAGGAAAAATACAATCAATTAAAGGAGAGATTATAAGAAAGAGATATTATTGGGATTTTACATAGACTAATGCTACACGAATAATACTATTTGTCCCAAATTTTGTATTTAATATGGCAGTGTATTATGACAGCACACTTAATAAATAATGTTTTTATATCCCACCTCTTGTAACCCACATGTAATCTACCCTCTTACAAGGGGTGGGACCCACTAGTAGGTCTTATAGATGGTGGGTCTCACCCCCTGAGAGACTGAGGTTATAAGTCGGAGGCATAAAATATTATTCCACAATAATTATTTGGAATAAAGGTTACATATTTGAGAAACATGACAATATACTATTGACCTTCTTATAATTAATATTCAATAAGTTAATAATCTCTAATAATTAATAAATTTATAAGAAACCAACTCGGTTCTATAGTGAATAATTAATAATCCAAATACTTAATAATTAATACTTTTTAAAGAAATTCTTTATCATATTAATTATTAGAGAGATAAAATAGTTATATATGTAGTTATATATATATATATATATATCCATTTATGGTATGTTTTGGTAATTATATATATTAATTCTACATAATTGAAATTAAAAGTTTTGTAAGTGTCAAAAAATTATGACATCGGGAAATAAAAATTCTTAACTTAAAAAACACATTAGGAGTTTTTTCTGTCTAAAGTTAAGAATTATATGTATTTTTTTATAAAAGACCAAAATGTCATTAAAGTGTTACATAAAAAGTCTAATTTTTGTATCAAAAATTATTTACATGTACAAAATATTTATGGTTAAGAAAGTATAAAAAATTCAATTTTAATAATTAATAAATTTCTTATCTTTCATATCTATTTATTAATTATAATAGGATGGACCATAATTGCATTCTCGAAGAAAGTCAAAAGCAGTGATTGAAGGCTTAAAATTACAAGGTAAAATGTGGAATTTTTGACCTGAGGCACGTAGTTTAAAAAATTATTTCCCGGACCCAGGTTGTTTTCAACTTATTTCCCAGACCCATGTCCTTTTGAAAAGTGTCTAAATCTAAGACGCTTCTATAGTTTTTTTGGGCACAAAGGCGGAGGAGACTCATACACCTTTAAAAGGTGGATAAATGACCTACGCCTTTAAAAGGCGGATAAATGTCCTACGCCTTTAAAAGGCGTATGAGATTAATGCGCCTTTTAAAGGCGTATAAGATTAATGCGACTTTCACTCTATATAACCCCTTTCAGAAGTGTCCTCTGTCATTACGACTTTGCTGCCACAGGGAAACCCTAGCCGCCGTTCATCGCTCGCCGCCGTCGCCGTCGCTTCGCTCGTCACCGTCGCCGTTCATTTGGGGTTCATATTCTTGTAGTTTTTTTCAAAGTGAGTACACTTGAAGCCTTAATGTTTCTATTCTTCCATCTACCTGGATATATTGTATTCTGATCATCTTCACAGTCTATTTTCTACACTGAATTTCTTTTGCCACAAACTTGTCACAAGACATTCAGTTTGTTTCTCTCTATTTTTATGAACTTGAAAAGACATAATTCCTCTTACCTAAAGTGACTTACTGTTGTTTTCTGTAGTACCATCACCTAACAAGATTCTATTTATTTATTCAACTTTTAGATGGAAGAGAACAAAATTCTGTCAAAAAAAAAAGAAGTCTGAAAGAGAAGAAGTAGAACTTAAACTTGCTTCACAATTGGGGTGGTGACTGGTAACAAATATTAGAGTTAATATGGCGTTACTTTTTTCGAATTCTCTTTGACCACCCTTCCAATGTAAACACCTTCTATTACTGAGCCCAATTTTGTGAAACAAACTAACTCTCAAATTGCAGTATTCACCACCAATATTCGCCAGACTATTACAAGTTCATTATTATTATGGTCTGTTATTTTCCCTAGTCTGAAAAAGAAATGATCAAATTTGAAGACTTATTTGGTTACACACCCACTCTAGAATTGTGTTTCTCCTCCTTGGACTCGAACCTTGTAAGACTTGCACTGCTTTTGGGAAAGTGCTATGAGTCTTTTATAAAAGTGTATCCAACCATCTTCATGGAAGTTTTAGTTACCAAGCAACCCAGATGATTTGTTTACTGAAGTTTTATTTAAAAGAAAAAAAAATTAAGAAATGAAATCTAATTCTGAAATTTAGCATTCTTTTGTAAGAAAATTTAAAAAAAAAAATCTTAATTTTTTTCAAATTTAAAGAAAACAGCTCATATTTAATTATTAAATATAAGACAACTACTTGTTCCTTTGTTCAGATGTCTGATTGAATATATGCATGTCCTTGTGAATGTACTGCTACAACTGTTCCACTTCTACTCTTCTCCCACGACACCATGTTTCTAAGTTATTTTCTCAAACTGTATTTGTGATATGTCAACTCTGCTGAACTCCATAAAACCTTGTCCCAAATGTAGGGTCAGTTATAAGGGTCATATCATGCTATTCTACTTCACGTCTTTTCCGACTTCCCTCACAACTCCTTTTCTTATCCTTACAGCACCCTCAACATGGATTATTTCACTCTTCCTCACTCTGTGTATTGGCCAATATTTGCACGTGAAAAAATCATTTTTGTTGGTTTCTCTTGTTTTATTTCCCATAGTGTTGCATCAAACTTCTCCCTATACAACTTAGCATTTGGAATTTTATCATGCTCATCTTATAAATATGTTTCTTTACTACCTTTCATTTTGTGCCATAAAGTATAGCTCGTTTTATGGTTTAATAATTTTTCAATTTAAATACTATAAGCCAATTGCATAACAGTGGAACAGCCCACCAGTTCATCCATCTAACTTTAATTCTTTGTGCGAGATCCTCTAGAATCTTGTCCACCCTGTTTTATGAATCAACCTTGTATCTGTGGTTATTGTCTTATCTTTTATGGCCAGTTGGAATCCTGAAGAAAGGAGGGTATGGTAGGTAGACAACCAATGTAAAACATATAGGCACACTCTATGAACATGAAACTTGAAAATTTGGTACAACGGAATCTAGTAGCTGACTCAAGTAGTTGGGAGTTGGGTTTGAGGCTTTGTTGAATTCATTCAGTTAAGTTGCATCTACTTGATACCTTTTTTCTTCACACCTCTTATTTTTAGTTTGTTTTAATTTTTTTTTTCAATATTTCTATGTCTGTTAATACATATCAACAGCATATGGATGGTGACAATGATAGTTATTTATTTTATTCAGCATATACGCCTTATATTTCTCAAAAACATGTCCAGTGTTATAGACTTAAACTTATATATTATAGCATTGATCTCTTTTGGATTTGGAAAACGGCTCCCTTAAATGCTTTTAATGAAATATGAAAGAATCTTTGAAATATAATCCATGCATAAATAGTTCGATAAATTCAACTGATTGTTGGAAACCCTCTTCTATACTTAAGATTTTGAATTCATATGGAGAATGTGTTTAGTTTCCCTAATACCAGTTCATGGAAATTTTTATTTTTCCATACATAAGTTCTACTTTATGTTATTTTCTTGCATATTATGCTCCCGGTATTGTTGCCTATGTGATTCAAATTTTTTTCAGCTTTTCATTTCAGTTTATGGAGAATTTAGGCTAGAATAATGTCTTTGACACGTTGATGGTCAAGAAAACAGGAAAAATGAAGAACAAAGTAGGAAAGATCCAATTCAATAGAAGCCTCATGGTTGCTGGATTTTTTAAGCTACAGCTATCATGATGTATGAGTCCCAATGCACAATTACTTGACCTTCCAAGACTGCTACAGTTAATGAGTCTGTAAAGATTCGAAAATTTGGAATGGAATTTTTTTTTTTGAACGCTATGTGAATGTCCTTAATTTCTAATTAATTTAATTTTGAAAAAAAATATATATAAAAATGACATAAGACGCGAACGGACACCCAGAGACGTCAAAACAAATAATACTGATATTGAGCCAGCTTTATACCAACTTTATTTACATTGAAAATTAATATATGAAAAATAAAATAAAATAAAAATAAAAATATGTGTAATAGTATATATGAATAAAATATAAAGTATGGTATAATATATATATATATATATGGGTGTGTGGTGGAAAATGAATGAAAGAAGAAAAGAGGGAAAGAAAAAAAAAAAAAAAAAGAAAAGAGAAAAGAGAAAAGAAGAAAAAGGGATGATACAGGTCTCGGCTGAGGGAGAACGGCAGAACAGGGGAGGAGGAAAGGGAGAAGAAAAGAGGGAGAAAAAGGAAGGAAAGAAAGAGGGAAAGAGAAACGGACGGGGCTGCGGACGACGGTGGTCGCGAGAGGGGAGATCTGGTCGACGGCCATCGCGTCTCGCGTGTCCAAGCTCGCGTCGGAGTGCGACGGGTCTGCGACGGATTTGCGACGGATTTGCGACGGGTTTGCGACGGATTTTGGATTGCGATTGGGGTTACAATTTTGTGAATTGTGTTGCGATTTGGTGTGTGTTGGCTGTTTGGGTTTGACGCAGACAGGGGATGTGTATGTATATGTATATATGTATGTGTGTGGATGTTACGGTTTTGCGGGATGGCTCTCGGTGTGGTGTAGCGATGGAGTAGCAGTGGGTTTTGGAATTTTCTGCAGCAATTGGAGCTGCATGCTGCGGATTGAAGGGGCACACGGCAACAGATCTGGGGGAAGTACAGTGGGTCTGAATGGGGTTCAATAGAAGACTGATCAGTGGAGATGGCGTTGAGATTGGAGGACCGATGTAGTGCGGTGAGCTTCAAGTGGATGGGCTAAGTTCAATTAGTGATGCCGTGAGTTGAATAGGGCCATGAAGCTGAGGCGTGATCCAGAAGGAGATACCGAAGGGACTGGGCCTACTTGCAGTGCGTGTGGGTTGGGATCATGGGCTATCCCCGCACCATGGACAGCACCAACACCACCCAGATCAACGGCCAAAATTTTTGCCCAGCCAACAATCCGTTCTGATCAGATCAGCTCTCCCATCGGATTCAGCATCAGACCCTTTTCGAAGGAAAACCAAAGATTGCCTGGGTTATCGGAATAGCCTCAGCCGTTAAAGATAGAGTCGTTGATACTGGGGTTGTGATTGTTGTGATGAAATTGCGGCTTCTAGAGTTATATAAAAAATATATATATCTGTGTGGGTGTGCGTATGTTTGTGTAGTGTTGGAAACTAGGGGAGCTGTTGGAGGGATCCTTGTACTGCGGGATTCTGGGGAACAGATTTCAGGAAATTTGGGGGTTTTGCAAAGTTGGGTTGGTGAATGGAAGACTGCTGGTAGGATTGTTTTGCAATGGGGGTTATATTGATCTTGTGGGACAATTGGGTGGTGAGTGTCCGAGATGTAAGCAGGAGGGGGCATTCTGTGTCCTGTTTGTTTGTGAATGCGGAGCATTCAAGGATGTATCCTGGTATATGATGCAACTAGATCAGCTGTGTGAGTGGAGTTTGCTGCAGGAACTGAATTCAGAGGTGTTGGCGTGGGTGGCTCCACTCGCTTACGAATTTCAGAAAGAATAGAAGGAGATCAGTGGTCTGAGCATTAATCTGGAGAGGAAACATAGGATAATTGAGAATTTTGATGTGGGGTTTTCATGGGAGTCACCTGTGGTTTCTAAGGAACCTGCAGCTTGAGCAGGGCCCATTGACTGAGGGAAGAAATGTAACATTAGTTGTAGCTTCAGCCTTGCGGTGGTGTAATTGTTGGAGGCTATGGGTTTTAACCTTGCTTGTAGCAATTGGAGCTACCGATTTGGGAGACTCTACAGAGTAATTTGATGAGTGGAAGGGAAAGTTCTTCAATATCTGATGGATGGGATGATAAGATGGATGGGATCAGAATCTGTCAGGATCATCATCTGCTTGAGGGAAAAAGGTTGAAGAAGTTGATGAAACTGGATTTAAAATGGCTGGCCGACTCGATCAACCTGCCGGTGTGTTTTCTTCAACTGCTGAACCATGGATTGGAGAGCAACCTCAAACTCGAGATGCACGAGGGTTTGGTTCACGCTTGACTGCAAATTCTCCAAAGATTGGCTGAGTGGAGATAAGCATAAGCTTGATATGATTCCATTGGAGGGCTAAGTTACTTACGGGTTGATTGGATTGCATAGTGGACACTGCTTAGTAGGGTTGTGACCAACCCTATCAGGTATGATATTTTACTAATGTGAGAAGTGAGATTAAGCTTAGGAGTATTTGATAAGATGATTGAATGTTCTCTATGCGTAATTACTATTAGGAAACCACTTAGAATTTGATTGTTTATATGCTCACGTGTTCTTTACGAATCTATGGGTGTTATGATTTACTTCTTGAGTTGTCATCATATGTGATTTATGTTTTAGAAGGATCGCTGATATTGCGACATGTAGAATTGTATAAGTGTTGGGATTAATCGAGCATGACACGTAGATTTATGGATGAAATCTTGTAATTTAAACGCTATTGTTAATCTTAAATGTGATGCATTATTTAAAGCATGTTGCATATGCTTATGAAAGGGATGTTTCATTTGAACTGTATCATTGCATTATGAAATCATGGCATATCGGCATCGGGTGATTTCTTGAAAGCATAGTGTGGGTCAGCACGAGGTGCTGGTGCATTATGAGGGTGCAGATCCTGTGGTGAAAAACCCAAAATCGGCTAATAGGTACTCGCATGCCTGACGGGTTCCGGACCGTGAAGCGAGACATACAAGGTACTCATGCCGACGGGGAAGGACCGTATCATGAGACATGGGTAGGCATAGAGTTGCATGGGTGTGTCACGCATACTGCTTATATACTGTATATTGTTCATATACTATCATCATGACATCGAATGCCATATAGAAATAACTGTACACTTGCACATGCCACGACCTTAGTTTTGTTTCTTGCATTAGTATTATATCATACCAGCATGTTGTCGCTGACCCATTCGTGGGCACAGGTTTCAGATAAAGCTCCTGGTACGCGGGACTTGATGAAATCTTGGAGAAAGGAGAGGAAATGAATTTGGAAGAATATTTGGGCCCTTGGGGCGTATTTAGACATTATAAACGATTAGTGTATTTCTGAAAAGAATGGAAATGATATTGTATATTGTAATAAATAATGAATTTGTGATCCTTTAGTTTAAGTGTAGAAGTAGACGTGATGGATTGTATAAGTAGGTGATGTATATTTAACTTTGATAGAGTTGTGGCCATCGAGTGAGGATGGATTGTGACTGTTGTATATATATATGTTGTATTGTGTTTATCAGGGGGAAAAGGTTCGAAAAACAAAGGAGGTGCTGCCGAAATTTTTAGAAAATTAAAGAACTCTATTTAATTTGTCGTAAATTCAGGAATCTGTTTAATCATCTTTTATTTTATTTACTTTCTGTTCGTCAGTCGCACCTCGGGTTTCGGTCAGAAATTCGGGGCGTGACAACGTGGTATCAGAGCATAGGTTCGAATACCTAGAGACTGTGGGGTGTTGTTGAACACAATGGGATTATGACGTATGGTTGGGAGTTTGTATAAACCTTGTGTAGTGTGTGAACTTTGACAGTTAAGTATTAGAGTCAAATTTGAGAATACTTGGCGATGATAGGTGTTATTGAACACCATGGAACCTTTGAGGAGAACATTGACTTAGTGTAAGCCGTCGGTGGTATGTGGTAGGATTTAAGTGTTACGTGGTTATTTTATTGGGTGCATGACTTGTTACGATTAGGGTTAGATGATGATACACTATGATGTGTGATTACGTGAGTTGATGCAGTGTGGTGTATGATATGGACGATATGTATATTGGTATGACCGTGTCTGATAACATGATGGGTGATCTAATGTCTTGAACTTGGGGAGAAGTTCAGACCTTAAGTTATTTGGGTTAGTTTGGGTGGTAGGTTTTATGTGCACGTGTTACATTGATATGCAATGTACTAGATTTCCCGATTGACTGAAAGTACGCGATGGTTTGATATAATGGTTGACTAAGGTTAGAAACACATGTCTATGTGATAGACCGTATATTTTGTGGGATAGGCTTTATGCCTAGTTATTTGAGATATAGGCTGTACATTTAGTTATCTATACGGTGGGCCGTATGCCTAGTTATTTATGAGATAGGCCGTGGACCTAGTTATTTATCTGGTTGGTTGTGTTCTTATATCTATGTATAGGTGTGCTAGGTTAGTGCCCGATATTCGTGGAGTATAGTACTATGACTATGACATTTATACAGACTGGATTGGTCTCAGGTCTTGCGTTACAGTTGATGGATGGCGCCCCATCAGCCAGTAACAAAAGGAGTTGTGATCCATGAAGGGTTATCACCTAGTTATATAAGTAAGAAATAATGGAAGAATTATAAAAGCCTTAATTGAACACATGCCAATGAGGTAGAGAACCATAAATAAAAAGACACGTAAGACCTTAAAATGCAAAAAAAAAAATAAGAATTTAAACTTATGAGGATTCTTGTGTATAGACTGGACAGTAGATACTCAAGAGTGTTGTACCAAAAATTTTAAAGGTGTCCTTGTGGTAAACCCTTTTGTGGAGAGATGCATTATTTTTGGATAGCATTCGCTTAGGGTTGAGTAGTGGTGGGTTAGTTGAACACTAGCGTGACTTGAGAGTGTGAATGTTGCATTGTTTAAATGAATTCCTTCATTGCGAAAGGATATGTTAGAAACCAGTGTCAATTGTTTGCGTGTAGCCAACGGGTGGGGATGATTGACTTAAATATACAAGTGTCGATTGAACGAGTATGTCCGTAAGATGTGTTAGATTCTCGGGTAATGATTGATGATCTTTTGACTAAGAAAAATTATATAAACATGAATAGTTAAAGGAATAGTGTTGTGGATTAATCCAGATTATGATGTGATTGAATTTTTATTTCGTGCCTAGGATAAATAGTGAATTGGAATGCGAAGGTGAGTCTATGAGTTAAGGGTAACAATGATTCCTTCATTGGATTAGAATCAATTATAGTGTGGTGAACTGTGAAGGTAACCTAATGAAAAAAAAAAAAGAGAATGCTATTGCCTTACCTAGCTTTACGAGATGATCGATACGAGATGTGATGAGAATAGTGAGTTGATTTAATGAACTTATGAATGTAGGCCTTGTGAAAAATAATGAGTTGTATGAGTTGGGCCAAATTGAGGGGTCGGGTATGAACCTAGTTCTAACTTAGTTGATAAGGTTGATTTCAGAATTATGAGTGAATAAAAGGTAAGCGTTGATTGTTACTTTGGGGGAAATTGAATATCGAGTTAAGGGTCGGGTGATAGGAACTTCTTGAACATGAATCTTGTGTCTGAGATGCAGTTGTGTGAAGGTCATGGTGGTGAAAATAGTGTGGTTGAGGCACTAGGACTTAACAGCTTGGATTGTTATACGCCTTATAAGTGAATGGTGGTTCTCACTTGTCATTTAGAAATACGGGGGTAAAGGTTGTGAATGAATCTAATTGGTTTGGATTAAGTTATAAATGTTTATGTTGTCTAGATCTAGATAATGAATATTGCACTTGGGAGATTTTACTTTATTCAGGGGCTTGCGATGGTTGCCTTGTTCTACCATCGTAGGGTTCACCAGTTGAGATAGTGGGATACGGATAAGGATCTGTAGATATTGCTCGAATGAGATAGCTGGTTACATCTTTTCTTTTGACTTCATTCTACTTGACGTGTCTAGTCTTGGTATTACATTGAGGATAGATCAGTTATTTACGTTTTTGGGCGAGTATAGACTACTACAGGAGGAGAGTGACGGTGTGTACTCCTGAGGGAGATGTTCTTCTTTATTTCACGGGGTGTCCGTGGATCCTTCTGGGGTGGACTTCATTATGGGATAGGAGGGGTTAGACCTCAACTTGATTGGACTGGTTGGGATTACGTAATTGGGTTAAGTACAGTTGTTTTGGCATGTGAAATGTGTATAACATGTGGTATGCTTGTTTAGTGAGGAGCTGAGACTAGATGTTTATATCTACGTGGCAGGCTAAGTGAAATTAAAAAGGTAGAATTTGAACTCGTTGTCTGTGATATAGGCTATAGGCCTAGATACCCATAGGGCTGGATGTATACCTAATTACCTGTGTGGCAGGTGGTGTGCTTATTTATGTATGTGTATATTCTTGGATGGATTTTATACTTGGGTGCTGATGTGGTAAGCTTCGTGTTAGACACTGAATGTTGTTTGTTTATTCTATTTATATATACATGTGTTTTAGGTACATGTGATTAAGGATTGACGTATATTCATAGTTGGAATTAGTGACGAGTTTCACTGAGAATCTCTGTTGTTATAAGACCTTATTTGAGATGTTGATTAGAACAATGATGAGTTGAAACAATCTTAGAAGGAATTGAGATATTCTTTTTACCTCCTCTAATGTTTTGTCTTCCTCGAACCTTGATATGTCGTTTTAAATTTTGTATTTGGAATGCATAGACTATGTTGCCTTCATTCAAATGTTTAGTTAACACATATAGGCTTGAAATGAATAGGCTAATTTTATTGATGCATGACACTTAGTCTCGGTTATATATAGACTAGGGTGGACGATGATGACCTTATTTTAAGATTATGGTATTGATGTCTTGTGGGTGAATATAGTACTTGAAGAAGATTGGATTATTGAGTTACATTGAGATACGGGCGATGTATTGATACCATTGTGGTGAATTATTAGATGATTTCATGACTTGATTTGAGATTAGTTAGCTGGCCAGCAAGTATGTGAGAGACTTTGAGGTGTCTTTGTGAACAGTGAGAGCTCCCCTTTATTTTTGTTGTTGTATTAGGTTATTGAAGTAGGCCGTGAGGCATGGATGGATTTGAAAAGTTTGCATTGATGAACCAACATGTTAAGGATTTCGTTACGTGTTGTGCCATGAGGAGTGAGTCGTTATAGATGGGATCAGCACCAGACCCTAGCAACGGAAGTGTGGGGCAGTTCCGAGGGACTACTCTCGCCAGAAGGCGGAGCCTTGCTGGGGGAGTGAGAGAAGGATTAAAGTTGCATCCCACGTTGCCTGGCTGAGGGAGAGGTGGAGGATCCATAGGTAAGGCTGCACGTCTCCATGATGCAATGCGTTTTGAATTGATCTTTTATTATTTCGTCGAGAAGATACATATTTTTAAATTTCGGGACGAAATTTCTTTAAGGAGGGAAGGATGTAAAGATTCGAAAATTTGGAATGGAATTTTTTTTTTGAACGCTATGTGAATGTCCTTAATTTCTAATTAATTTAATTTTGAAAATATATATATATATATAAATGACATAAGACGCGAACGGACACCCAGAGACGTCAAAACAAATAATACTGATATTGAGCCAGCTTTATACCAACTTTATTTACATTCAAAATTAATATATGAAAAATAAAATAAAATAAAAATAAAAATATGTGTAATAGTATACATGAATAAAATATAAAGTATGGTATAATATATATATATATATGGGTGTGTGGTGGAAAATGAATAAAAGAAGAAAAGAGGGAAAGAAAAAAAAAAAAGAGAAAAGAGAAAAGAAGAAAAGGGGATGATACAGGTCTCGGCTGAGGGAGAACGGCAGAACAGGGGAGGAGGAAAGGGAGAAGAAAAGAGGGAGAAAAAGGAAGGAAAGAAAGAGGGAAAGAGAAACGGACGGGGCTGCGGACGACGGTGGTCGCGAGGGGGGAGATCTGGTCGACGGCCATCGCGTCTCGCGTGTCCAAGCTCGCGTCGGAGTGCGACGGATTTGCGACGGATTTGCGATGGGTTTGCGACGGATTTTGGATTTCGATTGGGGTTACAATTTTGTGAATTGGGTTGCGATTTGGTGTGTGTTGGCTGTTTGGGTTTGACGCAGACAGGGGATGTGTATGTATATGTATATATGTATGTGTGTGGATGTTACGGTTTTGCGGGATGGCTCTCGGTGTGGTGTAGCGATGGAGTAGCAGTGGGTTTTGGAATTTTCTGCAGCAATTGGAGCTGCATGCTGCGGATTGAAGGGGCACACGGCAACAGATCTGGGGGAAGTACAGTGGGTCTGAATGGGGTTCAATAGAAGACTGATCAGTGGAGATGGCGTTGAGATTGGAGGACCGATGTAGTGCGGTGAGCTTCAAGTGGATGGGCTAAGTTCAATTAGTGATGCCGTGAGTTGAATAGGGCCATGAAGCTGAGGCGTGATCCAGAAGGAGATACCGAAGGGACTGCGCCTACTTGCAGTGCGTGTGGGTTGGGATCATGGGCTATCCCCGCACCATGGACAGCACCAACACCACCCAGATCAACGGCCAAAATTTTTGCCCAGCCAACAATCCGTTCTGATCAGATCAGCTCTCCCATCGGATTCAGCATCAAACCCTTTTCGAAGGAAAACCAAAGATTGCCTGGGTTATCGGAATAGCCTCAGCCGTTAAAGATAGAGTCGTTGATACTGGGGTTGTGATTGTTGTGATGAAATTGCGGCTTCTAGAGTTATATAAAAAATATATATATCTGTGTGGGTGTGCGTATGTTTGTGTAGTGTTGGAAACTAGGGGAGCTGTTGGAGGGATCCTTGTACTGCAGGATTCTGGGGAACAGATTTCAGGAAATTTGGGGGTTTTGCAAAGTTGGGTTGGTGAATGGAAGACTGCTGGTGGGATGGTTTTGCAATGGGGGTTATATTGATCTTGTGGGACAATTGGGTGGTGAGTGTCCGAGATGTAAGCAGGAGGGGGCATTCTGTGTCCTGTTTGTTTGTGAATGCGGAGCATTCAAGGATGTATCCGGGTATGTGATGCAACTAGATCAGCTGTGTGAGTAGAGTTTGCTGCAGGAACTGAATTCAGAGGTGTTGGCGTGGGTGGCTCCACTCGCTTACGAATTTCAGAAAGAATAGAAGGAGATCAGTGGTCTGAGCATTAATCTGGAGAGGAAACATAGGATAATTGAGAATTTTGATGTGGGGTTTTCATGGGAGTCACCTGTGGTTTCCAAGGGACCTGCAGCTTGAGCAGGGCCCATTGACTGAGGGAAGAAATGCAACATTAGTTGTAGCTTCAGCCTTGCGGTGGTGTAATTGTTGGAGGCTATGGGTTTTAACCTTGCTTGTAGCAATTGGAGCTACCGATTTGGGAGACTCTACAGAGTAATTTGATGAGTGGAAGGGAAAGTTCTTCAATATCTGATGGATGGGATGATAAGATGGATGGGATCAGAATCTGTCAGGATCATCATCTGCTTGAGGGAAAAAGGTTGAAGAAGCTGATGAAACTGGATTTAAAATGGCTGGCCGACTCGATCAACCTGCCGGTGTGTTTTCTTCAACTGCTGAACCATGGATTGGAGAGCAACCTCAAACTCGAGATGCACGAGGGTTTGGTTCACGCTTGACTGCAAATTCTCCAAAGATTGGCTGAGTGGAGATAAGCATAAGCTTGATATGATTCCATTGGAGGGCTAAGTTACTTACGGGTTGATTGGATTGCATAGTGGACACTGCTTAGTAGGGTTGTGACCAACCCTATCAGGTATGATATTTTACTAATGTGAGAAGTGAGATTAAGCTTAGGAGTATTTGATAAGATGATTGAATGTTCTCTATGCGTAATTACTATTAGGAAACCACTTAGAATTTGATTGTTTATATGCTCACGTGTTCTTTACGAATCTATGGGTGTTATGATTTACTTCTTGAGTTGTCATCATATGTGATTTATGTTTTAGAAGGATCGCTGATATTGCGACATGTAGAATTGTATAAGTGTTGGGATTAATCGAGCATGACACGTAGATTTATGGATGAAATCTTGTAATTTAAACGCTATTGTTAATCTTAAATGTGATGCATTATTTAAAGCATGTTGCATATGCTTATGAAAGGGATGTTTCATTTGAACTGTATCATTGCATTATGAAATCATGGCATATCGGCATCGGGTGATTTCTTGAAAGCATAGTGTGGGTCAGCACGAGGTGCTGGTGCATTATGAGGGTGCAGATCCTGTGGTGAAAAACCCAAAATCGGCTAATAGGTACTCGCATGCCTGACGGGTTCCGGACCGTGAAGCGAGACATACAAGGTACTCATGCCGACGGGGAAGGACCGTATCATGAGACATGGGTAGGCATAGAGTTGCATGGGTGTGTCACGCATACTGCTTATATACTGTATATTGTTCATATACTATCATCATGACATCGAATGCCATATAGAAATAACTGTACACTTGCACATGCCACGACCTTAGTTTTGTTTCTTGCATTAGTATTATATCATACCAGCATGTTGTCGCTGACCCATTCGTGGGCACAGGTTTCAGATAAAGCTCCTGGTACGCGGGACTTGATGAAATCTTGGAGAAAGGAGAGGAAATGAATTTGGAAGAATATTTGGGCCCTTGGGGCGTATTTAGACATTATAAACGATTAGTGTATTTCTGAAAAGAATGGAAATGATATTGTATATTGTAATAAATAATGAATTTGTGATCCTTTAGTTTAAGTGTAGGAGTAGACGTGATGGATTGTATAAGTAGGTGATGTATATTTAACTTTGATAGAGTTGTGGCCATCGAGTGAGGATGGATTGTGACTGTTGTATATATATATGTTGTATTGTGTTTATCAGGGGGAAAAGGTTCGAAAAACAAAGGAGGTGCTGCCGAAATTTTTAGAAAATTAAAGAACTCTATTTAATTTGTCGTAAATTCAGGAATCTGTTTAATCATCTTTTATTTTATTTACTTTCTGTTCGTCAGTCGCACCTCGGGTTGCGGTCAGAAATTCGGGGCGTGACAGAGTCACAAAGCCTCAAGGTAACCAAAAATTAAATGGAGGTGAAATGCAATAAGAGTAATAAAGGAAGATAGTAATCACCATTTGTTCGATAATGGGCCCTGCATCCAGTTCTTCAGTGACAAAGTGACTTGTTGCACCAATCAATTTCACACCAGAATCAAAGGCCTGTAAACATTATGTGGTAAATAAAACATGCACAAAGAATACTGATAAAAAAAAATTCCCATGCAAAAAGAATCAAAACTCTGAAATGGTAAAACAACAAAACTATATAATCCATGAAGAGGCTTGAAAACTAAACCTGTTTGGAAGGCTTTCCACCCTTGAATGATGGCAACAGGCCATGCTGAATATTAATTATATCCTTCCCATAACTCTTTAAGAAATCTCCAGATAAAATCTGCTAAATAAAATTATTTTGTAGATTAGAATTATTGCAGTGGTTGATTCAGTTATATCAACAAATTTATATAGAGAGTCATACAGTATCAAAAAGAATAGTACTACGATATTATTAGTAACTTAATCATCCATTAATCTATAGGCTGAAAGGGGTATCCTGTTCTCCTGGTCAGCATTCTATAACTTTGACAATATGATCTGATACCCATAGGGTTAAAGACTGAAAATCTACAGTTTTGATGATTAATGTTTTGATACCCAACATGATGCCAGCTTCAATAAAGGAAGCACACAAACAATGAATTGTGTAAGTTTGGATGATTAAGTTCTGCTAACACTCTTGACCAATGTAGATAACACAAACAGTGGAAATGAAAATGGAAAGTGAACCTGCTTTGAAGCAAGAACTGCAATTTTATATTTGGGGTCTATGTCAGGTGCCCGGACAACTGATTTCATTGCATTGAACATCGTTGAGAGCTTAAGGAAATCCTCATCCATTTGTTCCCGTGGCCATTTAGCAGGGTCGAAGACAAACTCGCTGTCAAGTTGAAGCAGCATTTAGAATCATGAGTTTGAGAAGATCAAATTATTTACAGTTGAGTGCAAAAATTAGCAGTTCAGTAATAATGGAGAGGGCATGACAGTATTCTCAATTTATCAGAATTAATCAAAAAACTGAAATTTGATCAAATTCAGAAACATTAAAGCTTTTGACCCACCAGCAGTGTCAATCATGTCATCTACCATAACTGCAACTTTTCCCTTGACATCACCAATCAGATTCATTACCTGCAAGATAACAATAACAATTATAACTAAGAACATGAAGGTGACTTCATGAAAAATAACAAACAATAGTTATGGGAGAGAAAAAAAGGGACCATCTCTTAAATTCACATAATACATGCAGTTTATGTTCATTGCCACTCACAGCAAGTAGTTCTCTAGGAGTTAGGTTTTGTGCCTCAATTTTTGGCAGCTTTATCGTACAATTCGTGTCATTTCCATGTTTCCATCAAGTTGATAATCTTGCGAATCCTACAACTACATAAAAGATCATCAATCTGATGGGCCAATGCCTGCTTTAGGATGGTTGTTAGTAGGACAAGATCGACGATCGTGACCAGTTTGCCTACATATACCACAGTGATTATGCCTAGTGACTTCTCTGATGTCCATCTCGTTCCTAAGTCGTGATGACCTAGGACGACCCCTTCTCCGTAGAAGGGCGGGATTATGGCATACTCTTGGACCAGACGGTGTTTCCCAGTAATCCTCGTGGTGGAGTGGATAAAATTTTGATTGCCATGTCTTCTCATATGTGCCAATACTGTAACATTCATTCACATATTCATGAAAAGACACTCTCAACTCTGCCATAACTGCGATTGCATGGGAACAAGGAATTCTGTAAATGCTCCACTTCCCATAACTGCAAGTACAGGCAGTAAGATTAACTACTTGAACATTACCCTTGGCTGTTAAAACCCTCATAATTCCAAGACTGGAGTTATATGGTGTTAACTTGTGACGTCCAGCCTTTTCTTGATTCCGATTAATCCTCTGTGCAGCGTAAGGAGTATACATATAGTTACTACTTATACCGTCCAAAGCTAATAGCCGTCTGGTATTGAAGTAGTAAACCACGCGCTCAAATATAAGTTCGACACATGCAGTGATAGGCAAGTTTCTTGCTCCCTTCAACACACCATTGAAGACCTCGGATATATTAGTCGTTCGCATCCTATAGCGACGACCATCATCATGAGCAATACTCCACTGCTCTGCTGGAATGTTCATCAAATATTCTCTCGCATCTTTATTCAGCTTGCCAATTTCTTCCATGACTCGATCGAATTTTCGTATTTGATGAGTACTTCCGGCAATCCACACCAATCTCTTCAAGTGTGCATTCTTAAACCTACTATTAAAATTGCTCTGAACATGTCGAAGGCAAAAACGATGATATGCATGAGGCGGTTTCCATCTAGAATTAGGGGCATTAACAGCTCCAAGGATCCCGTTGTGTCTATCCGAAATCAAACAAATACCTTCCCTATCTTGGATGACATAATCCTTCAAATGTTCGAGGAACCAACTCCAACTATTGTAAGACTCCTCATCAACGATGGCAAATGCAAGGGGAAAGATCTGATTGTTTCCATCTGCTCCCATTGCAATTAGCAACTTCCCCTTATATCTCCCATATAGGAACGTAGCATCTATACTAACAACCGGCCGACATGGCCATGAAGTGAAGAGCTACTATCCAAGGTTTGATTAGGCAACTCTACAGTAGTAAAAAATGGTGACATAGGCTCATGCATTCGGGATTCCGCATGCATTCCATCAGAAGCTTGCCCTAGTACGGCTTCTTCATCTTCCTCATCATTTTCACCCAACTCATCCATCATCCTTTCATCCTCCTCCTCCTCTGCCTCCTCGACTGAGTTGTGTGGACTGAGATTTATGTCAACCCCTCTGTAAGCCCAGGACGAATCATGAGCCATAGCCACTTCTTGAACAACACTTTCACGATTCGGTATTGTATGCAACTGTTGTGTTCCATCATTATATGGTGAGTTAGACATATTTGTTTGATGGGCCGAAAACTCCGATATCATCGGTATATCCTGCGATTCATTCCCATAGTCTTGTGTTAGCAATCTAGTGAATGGTCCTAACACCTGACTGGTTCCCCAACCTTGGTTCCAATTCTCTATTTCCTCGTACAAGTCGATACTACATATTTGTGGATTCTCAAATATAGCACCAACTATTGCTTCAACAGTGTTATTGTCAACAATTTCTAATGGCATATATTTTGTTATGTGTGCTCCCACTACTGATGGAAATCTGCAAGTCATTTTCAATTGACACGAATTTCGATCCAACTGCAACGCATTACAGATGCAATCCACCATTTCAGTGTAAGTAATGTCATGATCTAATCTTACACATGTTCTCGGAGTATGCACATCGTAAGAAAACCCTTCTTCCCCATAAAATATATTGCCCCCTAAGAATAGACATACAGTTGCGCGTCTCCGTGCCATTTATAACCTCCAATCTAGAATGAAAAGATTAGTAAATTTCAAATTTTTAGCAATACATACAAACCATAAATATGCAAGTAATTGACAAAAAAAATAAAGTAGCTAAGACATTTCACCAAACAGCAACCTAAATCCTCACTGAATAGGCCAAAAAAATTAGCCATAAATCACCCTAAAACTTTACAAAACAGCCCTTAAAATCAGCCATAAAGCAGCCTAAAACTTTACAAAACAGCCCTTAAAATCAGCCATAAAGCAGCTAAAAATTTTACCAAACAGCAACCTAAACCTTCATCGAAACCTTCACCGAATATCCCTTAAAAATGAACCATAAAACAACCTTTAAAAGGCACCTTTAAAGTAGCTAAGATATTGTAATTTGAAACTTTGTCATCTTTATTTATAAATGTACACAGTTATACATCAATTTGAGTAATGAAAAAAAATGCGTGAGAAATATTAGAGAGAAATTAGTTTTCTAATTCTAAAAATCAAGTTATAGTATGAGTTTGTAAAAATCATGGAAGCTCAAGTCTTGGCATTTCTCTTAATGAATTTTCTTACACTTCCAAGTAACTACTCCCACACCATTACTCCTAATGATGAGATTGATGGACACACACACACACACACACACATATATATATACGTATATACTGTTGAAAGTTAGTATTCTGAGCAATATCCTAAAATTTCAATACAAAGGGATGGATCATGGGTTGAAGATTCTTCTAATTTTGAAAAAAATTACCAAGCAAGGCTAAGTATGTCAGTGAAGCCACTTTTTATAGCTGACATTCCTTCTATGCAGAATTAAATTAAAAATACAGTAAAAAAGAATTAAAAGATGCCCAAAGAGAAAATCTCAAACAGTTTTCCACTCAAATAACTCAGGCTTGATTAAAAAAACTGACTATAAGGCTTGGTAGTATCACATTTTGCTACTGGCCTTTGCCTTTTTCTCTCTTCGCAGCTTCAGGATCTGGAACAGGTCTCGGTGAAGCAGCTTCTTCGACTGGATCTGAAAAGGATATGCTCACTCTCTGGTGGGGAAGATGCTGGGTGAAAGAAGCCCTAACTTAGTTCGTAGGAAAGAAAATCCCGTAAAAAAACGACTGAGATCGCAGGTAATATTCCACAAAGAAGCGTAGCAGTTTCCTACGCCTTTGAAAGGCGTAGGAGTTTCCTCCGCCTTTCAAAGGCGTATGAGATTCCTCCGCCTTTCAAAGGCGCATGAGTCTCCTCCGCTTTTGTGCCGAAAAAAATTATAGAAGCGTCTTAGATTTAGACGCTTTTCAAAAGGACATGAGTCCGGGAAATAAGTTGAAAACAACCTGGGTCCGGGAAATAATTTTTTAAACTACGTGCCTCAGGTCAAAAATTCGTAAAATGTGATTCTTCATAGAAGTCATGCAAAAACCTTTTTTGAAGTCAACTATTAGGGGGGTCTCATAGAAGGAGAAGTACAAATGCGATCAGATACAACCACCGACAAGTATGAGGCCATAATTAAATAAAACATCAAAATAAGATAAATTTGTAGTATGATGGCTACAACAGTCATGATTTGATACTTTTGCAAAAAACATGCTTAGGGTTTTGACTATTTTGTAATTTACATTTTATCAAAGGATTTAATGTATTACTAGAGCAAATTCTTCATTCTATTATATTTTTTGGGGGTATAATATTCAAATAGATAGTGATGATTATAAGATTAACCCAAATTTTTTATAATAATAATAAAAAAAGATTAACCCAGATCAATATAAAATTAATTAAACACAAAAAAGATTAATCTCTCTTTACCAACATTCAATGAAGTAATGCTAGGTTTCTCAAAAACATTTTCCAAAAGCTACTTCTTAAATAACATGATAGTCACATTTTGATATTTATTTGGATATAATAACGGGGGAGGGGGAATCGAATTCACACCAACTGAGTACATATCATATCATGATTTAATGTAAAATCAATAAGCTAATCCAACATCATTTGGTAAACCATTTTTGATAAAACAAAATTGGTAAAGATAGTATTAGTTCTTTCAATGATAGATGTTAACAACTTTGACTTAATTTCATGTTTTTTTTTAATTCGCTTTTTTCTGCTAGAAAAAATATTTTTAATTATTAATCTATGCTGTCATAGAAAAAATAAATCTTATGTTGCCATGTATAGGAGGAAATAAATCTTATGTGAGTTGAAGTTTTTTTTCCCAAAATGGAGATCCATTTAAGGCATGGGCGGAGCTAGGTTCATGGCAGTGGGGTCAATTGACCCACTGAACTTTTAAAATAATTGTGTATATAGGGTAGGGTCAATTGTGTGTGTGTATATATCTATATATTGATATAGTTTTTTAGAGAGTTTGTTTTTAGATTGACCCCACAATGTTTTCACAATAGAAATAGTCTACTAATAGTACTGAAATTTTAAGTGTTTATCGTATAATTTAGAATTTTTTTAAAAATCATTAAAATGTAATTTTACAAAAGAAAGCCCCAGACACACTTCAAGAAAAAGATTCTATTTTATTATAAAATTTCTATTTTAAATTATTTTCATTTTCTTTTAGTTTATGCTTACATAAAAAAGTGAATATATTTTTTGTATTGTTTATAATTTTATAAACTCATCTATTTGAGTCTATTTCAAAATTTTTATTTGTTCAATAATATTCAATTATGTAAACACTCTATTATTATTTAGCATCTATATCTTTCCAACTAGAATACTATATATTAATTTTATGTTATAAAAATATCTAGCGGAAAAAAAGGCATTGAAATATTTTTATATATTTATTAGAGTTCTATTTACAATTAGATTAATAAAAATTGTAATAGTATAAAATTTTTAGACATAATATTAAAACAATATGCAATTAATTTAAGATTTATCACAGAATAAGATATTTTTTTAAATGTCTCATTTAGAGTTGTCACTTTAAACCTCAATTGTTTTGAAAGCTAATTAATTTGTATATTTTAAAATGATGATGAGTTATTGAATGACCAAACTAGAAAAAATTCTTGGTTACACCATTGTCAAGAACGGAGCTATATGATGACCATAGGGGGCAACCCATGGCCCCCCGAGACTAAAATCCTGGTCCCGTCCACGGCCACTGATTTAAGGTAACTGTTAATGATCACTCTATAAATAGTAGAGCCTTTTGTGAGTCTCTTGTGGACAAATACATAGAAATTTCTTAAGAAATAGGATGGCCCGAGCGAGAGTTGTGTTGGCACTCCTTGTTACATATCTCATGTTCATAGGTTTTTTTTTTCTATGCATGTTATCTATATCATTTGAATTTAAAGTTTGTAAATTTTGGGTTAAATTTTGTTTCATTTTTTGAAGAAAACTTCTTGAAGTCAATTTTTTTGAAATGTATAACAATTTTCTTCTAATTACAAGTTGTTTTGTTCAAAGTAGAATTTAAAATAATTTATATTAAGGCACTCTCTCTCTCTCTCTCTCTCTCTCTCTCTCTCTCTCTCTCTCTCTCATTCGTCATATTTTTGTGTTTCCAGGTTGTATGGATGCACTTGGAGATTCAAGATGTTGCAAGGACCATCCTTCACTTGGGAATTGTGTGCCTGGCAGGGATGATGATCCTGAAACCAATGGAAAATGTTGGGCGTATTGCATCAGTGATTGCGAGAAGGGAGGCTTCTGCAAAAATCATGTTTGTCATTGTTATTGTTAACGACCTTGTTGCATGCATCTTGAAGAATAATTTTGATATCAATAAAATGAAATCATCATTTCCTTAGTTTTTATAATGAATTCGCATGGTTTCACTCAACAATTCTATATTTAACCCAAAACAATTATCAAAAGTTCTCTTCCAAATGATGTAAAAATTATACAATGATTGCACATCAAATCATGTGAGTCATGTACACCCAATATATGACTAGGGGTGTCAATTTTTAACACGATACGAAGTTAACAGACTTGGGATGAGCATAAATGAGTTTGGGTCATAAACCAGTTGACTTGTATAACACAATTGATAAACATGTCGTGTTTGAATTTTAATAATGTCAATTCGTTTAACACGACTTAACACGTGTAATTCTAAGAAAATAACATAAGTTAAGGCAAATCGTCTCACATTAAAAGTTTATCAAGATTTGGAGATTTTTTTACCTATAAAAGAGTTATCTACAACTTGTCTCAAAATGCCTCAAATCAATATTTTGCTTTAACCAAAGTTCTTAAAATTATTTTAAATGATATTTTTTCAAAAAAAAAAATTTTCCTGTTGACGGGCGCGGCCGGGGCCACCCGGGCTGGCCTTTTGGGCCTATTTTTTAAACTATCTCCGATTTCTCTCAAATTCTCACAGGAAGTGTATTTTAATATTCTAAGAATATTTTCCTTCTATTGCATAGTCAAGTTACGCTTCTAAACATTACTTAAATAATGCATATATATAGTGCTCTATCGGGAAATAATGCACGAATAGCATCCTACCGGCAAAACGAAAAAATTTACTCTGATTTTTCAGATCTTTACAGCTAGGTCTTGGCCTAAAATCTGATTTTTTGACATTTTTGTACCCATTTTAATTTATTTCATCACCAAACTTGGTGTGGGACCCTATAACATGTAGAATGACCATTTTACCTTTTTTTCCCTTTTTTTGGGCCTTAAATAATTTTGGACTAACTTGCCCCTATTTTCATTTCTTTACCTTTCTTTTTCCTCTTAATTCATTTGATTCCTTATTTAGAAAATTTAAGCATGCTCTTCCATTCCACTCAACCTAATTGCTATTCTTAAAAAATTTTGCCATAGTCTCCTTTGTTTATTAACCTTTTTCCTCATCCCATTCATCCTCCTCAACACCAACATCAACACCTAATACAACATTCATTTGTACAATTTTATATTTTCAATATCATGCCCCGAATTTTCACAAACCCGAGGAGTGAGTAAAAAGAAATAAGAAATACACATGAAAGGTCATAAGGTGAATTTAATTACTCATTCATTCAGTTCCCCATGTTTTCTCCAAAATTAGAAGTGAAAATTTATTAACTAGACCCACCCAAGATGAGTCCCAAATAGTAGTCAAACACCTCCTCCAACTAATGGTCAAGGTGATCCAAGTAGTGTCCAAAAATAATCTCTAAAATAGTCCCAAATCATCCCTAAAAATGCCTTAGAATGATGGCCCAAATAGGCCCCAAAATGCCCTAAGGCATGGTCCAAGAATAGGTCAAGAAGTCCACCAAAAATTGTGGAAGGAAAGGGGCAAAACATGGCCCATGTAAGTAGCCAAATAAAGTCCAAAAAGGTGATAAAAAATAGCCCAAAAGGGTGGCCAAACATGGCCCAAAGGTTGGCCAAACATGGCCCAATAGGGTGCCCAAACATTATCCAAAAAATGCCCAAGCATGGCTCAAAAAGGTGGTCAAAAGGGCAGGTGTCAAGGGGGTGTCAGGGTTGGGTGCCATGGCAAAGCAGTAGGGCGCACAGGCACCCGCGTGGGCGCGTAGGGAGCCAAGAGCGCGGGTGCGAGGGGCAGGCAACAGGCTGGCTGGTCGCACGCGGCGCGCAGGCGCTCTCGCACGTGGCAGGCTGGGCGGCTGGCTGGCAGGGGGCTTTTCAGGGGCATTTTCTGCAGAATCACTGTTCATGGATGCAACCTAACTTTTTCATTTCCTGCTGATTTACTGTAACAGCTGCGGCTAAATTTCTCTATTTTTCTTAATTTTTTTTCCAAAGTTTTACAAGTTCGTTTTTCCCATTTTTGGCCCATTTCCTTGAGGCTTTTAACCTCCCCATCTGGGCACTTTTTTCATCTATTTAAATAGTGTTTTGCACACTTAGAAAATCTTTTAATTTTTCATAAAATTCCAACATAACCTCCTTTGTTTTCTAAGCCTTTTTCCCACCTAATTTTCAAAATACTTCATATATATAAGTATGTTACAACCCACCCTCACTCGGTGACCACAATTCATGTAAATTAAACATACATCCCTTGTTTTCAACATACACATCTAGTTATCTCAATATTCATATATGATGCTCGTTAAATAAAGATATCCTACTTATCAATTGGGTTTACACCCTTACACTATAAAATGGCCCAAAGCCTATAATCCACTACTTTTTCAAACTGAATACAAGTCATTTGGGCTTATGCCCATACATACAAAAATGTGCCCTAAGGGCGAAATGCCCATTCAAGTCCCCTTCCCCTCCTTCCTTCAAGACTTCCTCAAGTCTCAAGTACCGAGAGCTTCATCTGTAATATGATATCCCACGAGGGGTCAGCTCAACTGCTGGTATGACACAATGCTAATGCAAGGAACAAAATTAAGGCGTGGCATGTGTAAGTGTACATTTATAATCTCCATGCCTTCCAATTCATCAATACAATGCAACGGCAATATACGTGACACACCCATGCAAACTCTATGACACACCCATGTCTCGTTTCACGGATCGCTCCCATTAGTCAGCGAGTACCAATGCCTGTATTCACGGATCGCTCCCGTTGGATAAGCAGGCACCAATGCAATGGCCAATTTAGGGTTTTTCACCACAGGATCCACACCCTCATAATGCATAGCACCAAGTGCTCAACCCACACTATGTTTTCAAAGGATTCACCATATGCCAATATGCTTTGATTTCACCATGCAATAATGCAATCTCAATGAAGTATTCCATCAAACACATGGTATATGCCTTAAACAATGCAATGTACTTAAAGCAACCATAACTTTTACATCACAAAACTTTGTCTACATGAACCTAACATGTAATCCCATCAATTTCACATATAACACATTACATATTCACAACCTTGACAATTTCTCAAAAATCATAAAATACATAAAGCACCAACACATGGAATAAATCATAACTCTCAAACCACAAGAGTTTCCCTATATGAACATAAGCTAGAATACAATGAATCAAACATACAAACAAGTTACATGTTCATCACTTTAACAAATTCTCAAAGATTACAAAAATACATAAAGTACACACAAGTACATAAATCATAACTTTCCAACCATAAAAGTTTCTCTATATGTACATAAGCTAGAATACAATGAATTAAACATATAGTCATGGGTCATGTTTATCACTTTACCAAATTCCCAAAGAATAACAAAGAACACACAAGTACATAAACAATCAACTCTAGGTTTTTCAAAGAAACTATATCCTAAGTGATTTCCTAACATCAACTAAACACATGAATCATCCAATCAACATGTAAATCACTTATAAACTTAATCATATTCCTTATTTAGCAAAATATCATACCTAAAATGGTTTTTCTCAGACTGTGGAAGTTGTGTTCATTATGCAGTTGAACTGATTAGTGAGAATATAGTCCTTGTTAAGAGGAACAACTTCTTAGAAGGAACCTTTTTGAAAATCCAAGCCTAGAAGTGTGTTTCGGAAGCTTAAAGATTGGAAAACCTAGGTTTTGTCTTCACTTTCTCTCCATGAATGTGTTCTGCTCTGAATCTCAGACCAAAATATGAAAAAAAAAAAAATACACTAAGGGGCTGTATTTATAGTAAGGGGGCACAGGGGCAAAATGACCTTTTTGCCCTTAATGAATCTAGGACCTCGTTACATTACCACCCGTTCCAAAACGCCTCAATTCGACATTTGGCTTTAGCCAAAGTTATTAAAATTATTTTAAATAAAAATTTTAAAAAAAATAAATTTTCACCTGTGGCCAGGTTTGGCCGGTTCCACTCGGGTCACCCGGGACGCCCTTTTGGTCCTGTTTTTGGAACTATCTCCGAATAGGCTCAACTTTTTTCAGTAGGTGTATTTTAATATTCTAAGCATGTTTCTATTCTATGGATCATTCAAATTATGCTCCTAAACATGACTTATGCTTAAATAATGCATGTAAATGTCCTACCGGCAAAACTGTGCATGAATAGTGTCCTACCGGTAAAAACGAAAAATTTACCCTCATTTTTTAGATCTCTATATCCAATATCCACAATCATATTTAAAAAAAAAAAAAAAACAAGTAACTATATGGAGTTTCGTACTCCTCATTTACATTCTATGCACAATTACATAAAATTAAGTTTATAACTTACACAATGTCTAAGCTTTAAACATGAGATAAACTTCATCGGGCTTATGCCCCTACATATAAAATATGGCCCTTAGGCCAAATATACTTCAAGTCCATTCTCCCCTCCATGATTTAAGACTTCATCAAGTTTCATGTGCTAGGAATCTCATCTGAAAAAAATGTAATCCTATGTGAGGTAAGCGCGACAACTTGTATGACAAAATAAAGGTAAGTTATGGCATGTGCAAAGTGAAAATTTGTAAGGCATAAACCTTCTAATTCAGTAATGTAAGGCAGTGGTAATGTGTACGACACACACATGCAACTCTATGCCCAACCCATGTCTCGCTTCACGGTCCGCCCCCGTTAGCACACAAGTACTGTTCATTTGGCCAGATTTTGGATTTCTCCCCACAGGATCTACACCCTTATAATGCATAGCACCAAAGTATTCAACACACACCATGTTTAAAAAAATTCACAATATGCCAATATGCCATAATTTACCATGCAATTTCAATGAGGCATTTTATGAAACACATGGGGTGTGCCATAAATTATGCATCATACATTAAGCAAGTCATAACTTTCAAACTACAAGACTTTGTCTACATCTACATAAGTTATAATACAATCAATTATACATATATTCATGTTACATGTTCATAACTTTACCAAATTTTCAAAGAAATACACAAGTACACAAAGTACCAATCCTAGGTTTTCAAAGCAACTATATGCTAGGTGGTTTTCTAACATCAAGCAAGCATGTAAGTTATACAACCAACTTATAAAAACACCAATAAACTTAGCTCTAGTCTTTACTTAGCAAAATGTCATACCTAGAAGGGTTTTTCTCAACCCTAGGGAGTTGTTCACTTTGAAGCTGAACGAATTGATAGGATTGTAGCTCTTGTAGTGGGAAACAACTCCCTAAAAGGAAGCCTTGAGAGATTCCAAGGTTAGAGATGAGTTTTGGAAGGTAGAAAATTGAAAAACCTAGGTTTTCTTCATTGTTTCTCCCCAATATCGAGTTGTAGCACTTTCCTCAGCCAAATTCTGATAATTTTAACTCCTGAGTGGCCTATTTATACTAAAGGGTCAAGAGATGAAAAGACCCTTTTTTCCCTTAATGAGCCGTGGGACCCCGTTACATTACAGCCTATCCCGAAATGCCTCATTTCGATATTCTGCTTTAATCAGAGTTCTTAAATTATTTTAAATGATATTTTTCTAGAAAAATATTTTTGCTTGTTGACGGGTGCGACCGGGCCAACCTAGGCTGGCCTTTTGGGATCGTTTTTTAAACTATCTCCGATTTTGCTCAAATTCTCATAGGGGGTGTATTTAACATTCTAAGCATAGTTCCCTTCTATGGAATACTCAAATTATTCTTTTAAGCATGACTTATGTTTAAATGATATATGTATAGTGCCCTACTAGCAAATAATGCATGAATAGTATCCTACCAGCATAAATATCGTTCCCTCTCTGATCGGCGTATGGTAGCAAACCTCATCGTAATGATGAAGGGGGACTTTCCAGAGACAGTATAACTATGATAATGGTTATGTTGTTGATGAGATGATGGATGTAGTAAAAGGGAAGCGATAAACCAAAGATTGACGAAAAAGAAAAATTCAATCCGAAAAAAATGAGTAATTTAGTTTTTTTTTGTACTATTATATATATTTTTTTTATCTAAAGATGGAGAATGAGGAACCTAAGTACTACTATTATATTTTTTGTTATATAAGGATGGATACGTTCATCAATTGACCAAAGAAATGCCCTCATCCTAACTTTCTAATGTGTATAATTAGTACCATCAAACAATGGAGGACGATATATGAATCCTCCTTCACAATTATCCATCTAGATAAGTATTAGGATCAATCTAACCCCCAAGATTTTTATGCTCTGATACCACTTTGAAAAGCCCTAAGTAAATCTAGATGAATATGAATTGACTTAGAAGGGGGGTGAATAAGTTAACTAGCAAATTAAAAAATCTATTTTCCAAGTTTTAATCAACCAATAATGATTAAGATTTTCACTTTGATTAAGTGAGATTTATGTTTCAGTGCGTGCAATCAAAAATCTGTAAAATTCAAAAATTAAAGCAATTAACCAATAATGAAAGTAAGAACGAACATGCCGATTTTTGTTGACGAGAAAATAGTCACAAATCAATTGTATCTAATTTGGAAAACCCTGGGGCGCTGACCTAGATGCCCTAAATTCACTAGAAAAGCTTTGGTGATTACGGATACGACAGACATAATGACTTAGTCCCTCAAGTCTTGTTCTTGTACTAAATTTTCTTAAACTCGAATCCACAAGCACTCTTCGAGTAGACATCCATTTCGAATCCACGAGCGAAAAATCTTAATCATAGTTGTGAATCTGCATGCAATCTTGAACTCTACTAATTGCACAAAGCTTGAAATCCAAAAATTTGGACTATAATGATGAAGAATAATGTATGGTAGGGTTCTCAAATCAATAGGTCATGGATATGCAAAAAAATGAATATGCCTAATCAATAACTGTCACGCCCCGAATTTCCCACGAACCCGGGGCGCGAGTAACGAGACAGAAAGTAAAATAAATAAAAGGACAAAAGTAATTAAATTCAATAAACATGCATCCATCATCATCCATACATAGAGTAACATCGAATACATTATTCATCAGTCATTCGGGCTTAAGCCCTTACATAACGAAATACAAGTCTCATGGATCACAAATACATCACGTGCTTCGCCCTCTCAGGGCATCACTAAATCTCATGTGGCTGGAGGATCCTCATCTGAAAATGTTGCCCACGAATGGGTCAGCACAACTACTGGTATGATGAAATGCTAATGCCAGAAATAAAGCTAAGGCGTGGCATGTGCAAAATGTACATTTATTTCTAAATGACATTCCAAACAACGCAGTAATATATATGAATGGTATGCGTGACACACCCATGCACAACTCTATGCCACAACCCATGTCTCGTTTACGGGTACTCCCCGATGGCACGAAGTACCAATGCAATGGCCAATTTTGGGTTTTTCACCACAGGATCTACACCCTCATAATGCAAAGCACCACGTGCTTACCCACGCCATGTTCTCAAAGGATTCATCATATGCCAATATGCCAATGCAATCTCAATGATACATGGTTTCCACAATATAGCATGCTCGAGACAATAATATATAAATAACCTAACTGATTCCACATGCAATCATATCTCGTAAAATCAACATATACACATGTCGTGAGTCACATTCATCATTCACTAAATATTCATAAGGTACAAGTAACATGTAAGCATGTGAACAACCAATTCCAAATAAACAGGTAAACACATTACAGATAAACACATACAGCATTCAGTCATTCACAAATATTCCTAACTTAACTTCATTTCTAACACTAGCAAAACACCATACCTGATGGGTTGGTATCAACCCTAGAAGATCGTGAACTATATGTAACTGAACGGGCGGATGAAAATGTAGGAGATCAGATCGCCTCCTCCTGTCCTGTCAGTGTCCCTAAAAGTAGAAATTACAACTCAGTCCATTGTTGTTTGAATTTATGCTATTCATCAAATTTTATGTCTTTAAATTCATAGGTTTCTATTCTGCTAAATTAAACTCTACCATTGGTTTTAGAGCGTTTAAGAAAGTAAGTCTAGGTTTTCGTAGAACTCAATTCGGACACCGGGGTTCAAAAGGGCAAAACAGTCATTTTGCACTTTACACGTGTCCTTACATTTCGTGACCTCTTTTCACAATTCGGACTCCACGGTTGAGTCCGGAATGTTCGAGATAATAAAATTCCACTATTTGTTTACCCAATTCGGAGTTCGTTTGACAGTGTTTCAAGTTAGGGGCATTTTGGTAATTTTAAAGGTTACTACGGGTCTTTTATTTTTCAGGACCCTGTCTCGTAAAACGGACCTCACCATTGGTCTCAGAATGGTCGAGATAGTCAAAATACACCTATGACTTGTCTCATTTGGACTCCGGGATGTTTTTGAATATTTAATTAATTAAATTAATTTAATTTGAATAATTAATTAATTAATTTAATTAATATTTTATTAATAATTTAATCAGGTGGGTCAAAGTGTAATTTCTAACAGTTGGGGGGTAAATTTGTAATTTCTGAAAGTTCAGGGTTAAGGTTCAAATTCAAAAGGTTCAAATTCAAAGGTTTAAATTCTAAAAGGTTCAAATTCATTTAATTTAAAACAATGGGCTGACACGTGGCAGGGGCGACCCGTACCCGCCCGAACCGAAACCAGATCCGACCCAGGACCCGACCCGGCACCCCACCTTCTTCCCCGATTTTCCGGTGAAGCAGCGGTAGGGTTCCGGCTCCTTCTCCGGCGCCGGCGACCGGCCTCCGATGAGTTTTCCCCATTTTCAAAATGCCATTCTCTTCCTTCTTTCACATAGATCACATCCCCAACCCCCATTTCCCTCAAAACCTCCTCCATCTCCACGAAATAGAGGGTCAAACCCTCGGTCAACTCTCCGGCCACCCATTTTTCCCCATTTTCCCCCACTGTTTTGAACCCAATTCAATCCCATTCACTTTCTGCACCTCACCCTATGTTTTTCCCCTCTTTTAAACTAAGGTTTACACATAAAATACCACAACTCACTTCTCCCAACCGTGACCTGCAACTCCCTATATCTCTCTTGTTTCTAAACCATTTTCCATAATTATTTTTGCATTATCTTCCATTTTTGATACTCTACCAGCCCCCATATTCTAATACACAATTTATGCATTGAAAAAATTAAAGACAGAACCGTATATGTTTACCAATTTTCGGATCTCTCTCTCTGTGCAGGTTTTTCCCTTCTCCTTCAGTTCCTCCCGGTTGCTTCTGCTTCTTCAAAACTCTCTCCTCTTTGCCCTCGGTCTCCCCTTTCTTCACTTTTCTCCTCCAACCGAGACTAGCTCTCCTTTTCTCTTTATTTTCTCTCTTTCTATATATATATATATATATATATATATCTCTCTCTCTCTCTCTCTCTCTCTCCCCAAGGCCAACCACTCACTGCTGATTCTGCACTCTCCCACTCCCTGAATCCCACACACACACTCAACCTCACCCCATGCCTTGTTTGAGTGTATCACACTCAAACTCACACACACACACACCCGGTTACACACACACATGCACACACTGTACACACAGTGCACTGTGCACTGTTATATACATATATATATATATATATACACAAATAAATACATATATATATTCTCCAAATTTAATATGCATATAATATATATATACATGCACATGTAGCATACACATAATTGTACACATACAATACACACATCACATTCTTAATAATGATAATAATAATAATAATAATAATAATTACAAAAAAATAAATAATAATAATAATAAAAAAAAAAAAAAAAATTTTTCCATGTTATAACATCCTTCCCTCCTTACAAAAATTTCGTCCCGAAATTTAAAATAACATAGAACCAAAAGAAAATACATCACTGATCAAACAACTCAGGGTACCTAACTCGGACCTCGGCCTCACGCTCCCACGTAGCCTCCTCAACCCCATGGTGGTTCCAACGAACCTTGACCAAAGGGATGGTCCTGCCTCGCAAAACCTGGTCCCTCGAGTCCAATATCTCTACGGGTCTCTGGTCATAGGAAGCGTCCCCCTCTAACTGAAGATCTACCCAGTCAAGTACATGTGAGGGGTCGGGATGGTACTTCCTCAGCATAGATACATGGAAGACGTCATGAACCCCTGATAGCTGTGGTGGTAAGGCTAGCTTATAAGCCACCTCACCAACTCTCCCAAGTATCTCAAAAGGACCTATGAATCGTGGCGATAGCTTCCCACCGCGCCCAAATCTCCTCAAACCTCGTCTGGGAGATACCTTGAGGAACACATGGTCCCCCACCTCAAATGCCAAAGGCCGCCGCCTCCTATCTGCGTAACTCCTCTGGCGGCTCTGAGCTGTCAACAACCGCTGTCTGATCACCTGTATCTTGTCCGTGGTCTCACGAACAATATCAGGTCCTAAGGCAGCTGTCTCTCCCACCTCGGTCCAACATACCGGGGAACGGCACGGCCTACCATATAATGCCTCAAATGGTGCCATCTCGATGCTGGACTGGTAGCTGTTGTTGTAGGCAAACTCAACTAAGGCAAGGTGGTCCTCCCAGCTACCTCTAAAGTCCATGACGCAGGCCCTGAGCATATCCTCCAAGATCTGAATAGTGCGCTCTGACTGGCCATCTGTCTGTGGGTGGAAGGCAGTACTGAACTGCAGCTGGGTCCCTAAGGCTGTCTGGAAACCCTGCCAGAACCGTGCAGTGAAACGTGGGTCCCTGTCAGAAACTATGGATACCGGTACCCCATGTAGTCGTACTATCTCTCGAATGTACAACCTACTGAGGGCGTCTGATGAGTCAGTCACTCTGATCAGTAAGAAATGGGCGGACTTCGTCAGTCTGTCCACAATAACCCAAATCGCATCATGGCCCCTAGGTGACCTCGGAAGACCCATCACGAAATCCATGGTAACGTGCTCCCACTTCCACTCGGCTACCGGTAGTGGCTGTAGCAAACCTCCAGGCCTCTGGTGCTCAGCCTTCACCTGCTGGCACGTGAGACACCTAGCCACAAACTGTGCCACATCTGCCTTCATCCCAGTCCACCAATACTGACGACGCAGATCATGATACATCTTGGTGCCCCCTGGGTGCACCGCCAAGCGTGAATGGTGGAAATCCCTAAGGACATCAGTCCTAAGAGACTCAGGAACGAAGACTCTACCCCTGTACCTCAAGCCAAGATCAGAATGGACTGTCCATCCCTCAAATCCCTCGGGGCTAGAAATCTGTGCCCTGATCTGCTCAGCCTCGGTATCCAGCAACTGTGCCTCTATAACTCTGGTCAGAAGAGTAGGCTGTACACACAAGCTAAACAGGGTGGCGTGTCCCTCAGACTCGGTAAGCTCTAAGTCAAACTCCCCAATAACTCCCATCATCTCCCACTCTCTAATGGCTAGGCTGGCTAAGGTGCTGCTCGGTCTCCGACTGAGTGCATCAGCTACGACGTTGGCCTTCCCAGGATGGTACTGAAGGTCAAAGTCGTAGTCCTCTAGGTACTCCATCCATCTCCTCTGTCGAAGGTTCAGATCCTTCTGTGTAAAGATATACCTGAGGCTCTTGTGGTCCGAGAACACCTCAAATCTCACCCTATATAAATAGTGTCGCCAGCTCTTAAGAGCAAAGATGACGGCAGCCAACTCTAGATCGTGGGTGGGGTAGTTCTTCTCATGGCTCTTCAACTGGCGAGAACCATAAGCTACTACCCGGCCTTCCTGCATCAATACGCATCCCAGTCCCTCTCGGGAAGCATCACAGTACACTGTATAGCCCAGGCCTCCCTCGGGGATAATCAGGACGGGAGCTGAAGTCAATCTCCTCTTCAGCTCCTGAAATGACTGCTCACAGTCGTCAGTCCACTGAAATCTGACGCCCTTGCGCGTCAGTCGGGTCATCGGTGCGGCAAGTCGGGAAAATCCCTCTACAAAACGGCGGTAGTACCCTGCTAACCCCAAGAAACTCCGTATCTCAAATACATTCCTCGGCCTCTCCCAGCTCATAACAGAGTCGACCTTCGAAGGGTCAACAGATACTCCACTCCCAGATACCACGTGACCCAAGAACTGTACCTCCTAGAGCCAGAACTCGCACTTGGAGAGCTTGGCAAACAGCCTATGCTCTCTCAAGATCTGTAACACAGTCCGTAGGTGGAAAGCATGCTCATCCTCAGAAGGTGAGTAAATCAAGATATCGTCCACAAATACCACCACGAACTGATCTATGTACTGGCCGAAGACACGGTGCATCAAATCCATGAATGCCGCTGGGGCATTCGTCACACCAAATGGCATCACTACAAACTCAAAGTGACCATAGCGAGTGCGGAAGGCCGTCTTCGCTATGTCCTCCTCTCGTACTCTCAACTGATGGTACCCAGATCGAAGATCAATCTTCGAGAAACATCTCGAACCTCTCAACTGATCAAACAAGTCATCGATCCTGGGCAACGGGTACTTGTTCTTGATGGTCACCCGGTTCAGCCTCCGGTAGTCCACACATAACCGCAACGTCCCGTCCTTCTTCTTCGCAAAGAGTGCTGAGGCACCCCAAGGAGAAGTGCTAGGACGGATGAACCCCTTACCCTGAAGGTCAGTCAGCTGCTCTCTCAGCTCTCTCAGCTCTGCTGGAGCCATGCGGTATGGTGGAATAGATATGGGTACAGTACCGGGGATAAGCTCAATGGTAAACTCCACCTCCCTCCTCGGGGGTAAACTAGTCAAACTGTCAGGAAACACGTCAGGAAACTCCTCTACCACTGGTGGTAACACAACCCCTGTAGCCTCACTATCCCCTGCAATCATACTGGCCAACATATAGCTATGGGCTCCCCAACTCCTAGAGTCGTACAAGGGTGGTACCAGGAAGTCCCCACGGTCCCCCGTGAAATAAAAACAATCCCCCTCAGGGGTACACACTGTAACTCTCCCCCTGAAACAATCGATGCTAGCCCGGAAGGTAAATAGCCAATCCATACCCAAGATAATGTCGAAGCTAGTCATATCAAGCACAATAAAATCAAAGTAGAGAGTACGGTCAGCTAACTCAAGTGAACAACCCCTACAAATCCTGGTCAGTGTCACACTACCCCCAACAGGAGTATCAACACGTAGCGGTGGATCTAACCGGTCTATAGTCAACCCCAATGTCATGGCAAATGCAGTGGATATGAAAGAATGCGATGCACCAGAATCTATCAACACGCTAGCCCATGAACTGAACATAAGAAAGATACCTCGCACTACTGATGGCCCAGCAGTAGAAGCCTCTGGGGTAGTGACTGCGTATACCCTACCCTGTACAGTCTGACCCTATCTGCCTCCCCCTCTCTGCCCCTGCTGTCATCCCCCTCTCGGGGCTGGGGCTCTAACACTCAAGGCTGAGGATGCTAGCTGATAGTAAGGTGCCGGGGGTCTATAGCCTGACTGTGTCTGGGGTAAAGGTACCTGGGTAGGCTGGAAATAGTGGGACCTCGGGGCGCTCTGGGAAGTCTGCCCCTGAGGACAGTGGGCCTTGACATGGCCCGGCTGATGACATGTATAGCACACTGGTGTGGCCCTCCAGGCCTGACTCTGAGACTGGGATGGAAGTGGTAGCTGGCTCGGTCCTGTCCCTGATCCCTGACTAGGATCTCTCTGTGGGCAATCAGCCATCCTGTGGCCAGGCTGTCCACACTGGTAGCACGTGATGGTCAGCTGTGGTGCCCCTCCCCGAGGAGTAGTAGACATAGTGGGCTGGGGTGCTAAAAGCTGCATAGGTCTCTGGGATGTAGATGGAGAAGAGGTACCGCCTCGGAACCTCTTCGGCGGTCTCCTACCAGAATGAGCTGGGACGGTCACGGTAGGCTGAGCTGGTGTAAGTGCTAGTGCTGTGGCTGGCCTGGTCTGAGTCCGGGACTCCCTAATCCCTCTGAGAGCTGTCAACTCCCTCTCTACCCTCGTGGCCCTGATCACAGCCTCCTCGTAAGTGTCAATGATGTGACCCGCCAGTCTATCCCTGATAGAGGTCTTCAGCCCCTCTAGAAAATGATAAACTCTCAGCTCCTCCACCCCAACAATGTGCGGGGCAAACCTGCCCAATGCGGTAAACTGGGACTCATACTGCGTCACGGTCATGTCCCTCTGTAGTAGGGTCTCAAACTCTCTCCTGAACCCGACCCTAGCAGTCGCTGGAAAGTAGTGGTCATTGAACATGGCCACAAATGCATCCCACCCCTCTCCGAACCTGCTAATCCTGCCTGCAGATACCTTCCACCACTGGCTCGCTAGCCCTGTAAACTGGAAGGTGGCACATCGTATCCTCAGGTGTGGCTCATCAATCCCTAGTGAGTCCAGGATCCTCACAATCTGGTCCAACCACTCCTCGGCCACCAAAGGATCAGGCTGTCCTGCAAATGACGGTGGCCTCATACGCTGAAACGCCTTCATGACGAAGGTGTCTCTGGTCTCCCCACCGGCCGCTCTGGCCGCGGCACCGGCAGCCCTGGCCTCGGCATCAGCAGCCCTGGCCTCAGCATCAGTGGTCCGGGCATCCTGCATAGCACGGAAGCACTCCTGTATAATGGTCGCCAAATCTCTGGCGCCAATAGTCTGCCCCACCTCCTCCACAGGGGCTGGAGCAACATCCTCCTCAGCTGTACTATGCTCAGGAACGTCAGCTGGGGTAACTACCTCCTCAACCACGTCAGGAATAGGGGCAGCAGCTCTGGGTCTGCCACGACGAGGCTGGGCGGCACCTCGAGGCGCACCCCTACCCCTACCCCCTCTGGGTGGTCTGCCTCTCGTAGGAGCTCGTCTAGGAGGCATATCTACAAGTTCAAAAGAAAATTTTAGTATCACTTCTTCACGTAATCACAATAAGGCATGCATTAGGACACATAATCACGTAGCACATAAGATCCTATCACATGCTGCTAACAGTTCACACTAAGTCTCATTCTCTCCTCTAGGGTCTCATGGTGTTAAACAACACCCCACAGTCTCTAGGTATTCGAACCTATGCTCTGATACCACGTTGTCACGCCCCGAATTTCCCACGAACCCGGGGCGCGAGTAACGAGACAGAAAGTAAAATAAATAAAAGGACAAAAGTAATTAAATTCAATAAACATGCATCCATCATCATCCATACATAGAGTAACATCGAATACATTGTTCATCAGTCATTCGGGCTTAAGCCCTTACATAACGAAATACAAGTCTCATGGATCACAAATACATCACGTGCTTCGCCCTCTCAGGGCATCACTAAATCTCATGTGGCTGGAGGATCCTCATCTGAAAATGTTGCCCACGAATGGGTCAGCACAACTGCTGGTATGGTGTTTTGCTAGTGTTAGAAATGAAGTTAAGTTAGGAATATTTGTGAATGACTGAATGCTGTATGTGTTTATCTGTAATGTGTTTACCTGTTTATTTGGAATTGGTTGTTCACATGCTTACATGTTACTTGTACCTTATGAATATTTAGTGAATGATGAATGTGACTCACGACATGTGTATATGTTGATTTTACGAGATATGATTGCATGTGGAATCAGTTAGGTGATTTATATATTATTGTCTCGAGCATGCTATATTGTGGAAACCATGTATCATTGAGATTGCATTGGCATATTGGCATATGATGAATCCTTTGAGAACATGGCGTGGGTAAGCACGTGGTGCTTTGCATTATGAGGGTGTAGATCCTGTGGTGAAAAACCCAAAATTGGCCATTGCATTGGTACTTCGTGCCATCGGGGAGTACCCGTAAACGAGACATGGGTTGTGGCATAGAGTTGTGCATGGGTGTGTCACGCATACCATTCATATATATTACTGCGTTGTTTGGAATGTCATTTAGAAATAAATGTACACTTTGCACATGCCACGCCTTAGCTTTATTTCTGGCATTAGCATTTCATCATACCAGCAGTTGTGCTGACCCATTCGTGGGCAACATTTTCAGATGAGGATCCTCCAGCCACATGAGATTTAGTGATGCCCTGAGAGGGCGAAGCACGTGATGTATTTGTGATCCATGAGACTTGTATTTCGTTATGTAAGGGCTTAAGCCCGAATGACTGATGAACAATGTATTCGATGTTACTCTATGTATGGATGATGATGGATGCATGTTTATTGAATTTAATTACTTTTGTCCTTTTATTTATTTTACTTTCTGTCTCGTTACTCGCGCCCCGGGTTCGTGGGAAATTCGGGGCGTGACAATAACATTTGGAAGTAAAAGAATAAAAATATTGTAGCAACCTAAAATCCTGAAATTTTTATGCAAAAGACTATTTATAGTCTTAGGTTAAAAAAGTAGGAATCCTTGAAAAAACTGAAAACTGTTCACGCAGAATTCTAAGAGTCGTTCAAATGAGCTACTTTGATAGAACAAGTAAAGGAACCTATTTCCACGGTCGTTCGAACAAGCTAAAGAACAAGATCAAATGAGCTTATATTTAAGAGCCATTATCTTGATCGTCAGAAAGATCAAGCTAACAACATCCCACATACTCACCCACTTGACTTTTCTGTCCTGGTCGTTCGAACGAAGCCAAAGTTCATTCGATTGATGGAAAAAGAATGCTCGTTCAAATAAAGTTCATATATATTTAAAATAAATTTAACATTAAAACCAATATAAACCTTTAAACAAGTAAAACACATTGTTAAAATAATTATTATAACGCAAGTATTAACGCAATTGAAAGGTATCTTTGTAGAGACCTAGAAAATGAGGGTAAATTTTTTTAAATTTTGGGATGAAATTTATTTAAGGGGGAAGCATGTAGAAACCTAAAAAATAAGGGTAAATTTTTCGTTTTGCAAGTAGGACACTATTCATGCACTGTTTGCTAGTGGGGCGCTATATGTGCACATTTAGCTATAAGTCATATTTAGGGGCATATTTTGATCATTCCATAGAAAAGACATATGCTTAGAATGTTGAAATAAACCTCTTGTAAAAATCTGAGCCTATTCGGAGATAGTTTAAAAAATGGACCATAAAAGGACATCTCGGGTGGCCCAGGTGGACCCGGCCAAACCAAGCCACAGGCGAAAATAATTTTTTTGAAAAATTTTTATTCAAAATAATTTTAAGAACATTGGCTAAAGCAGAATGTCAAATTGAAGCGTTTCGGGATGGGTTGTAGTGTAACAGAGTCCTGGATTCATTAAGGGCAAAATAGTCTTTTTGCCACGTTGCCCCTTTACTATAAATAGACCCCTTAGTGTAAGAAAAACACAAAAATTGTCTAAGAAAGGGCTGCAGCTCGTTCATTGAGGAGAGGGAGAAAGAAACTTAGGGTTTTTTAACTTTCAAGCCTCCAAAACTCATCTTTAGGCTTGGATTTTCACAAGACTTCCTTCTAGGAAGTTGTTCCTCACATCAAGGGCTACATTTTCACAGACTGGTTCAGCTACACAGCAAACACAACTCCCTAGGGTTGAGAAAAACCCATTTAGGTATGATATTTTGCTAACTAGGAAATAGAGTTGAGTTTATTTGCATTTGTATGAGTTGATTGTATGATATATGTGCTTACTTGATGTTATAAAGTCATTTAGTATATAGTTGCTTTGAAAACTTAGAGTTGGTAGTTTGTGTACTTGAGTTTTCTTTAGGAATTTGTTGATGTGATGAACATGGAACATGATTATGTGTTTAATTCATTGTATCCTTGCTTACGTTCATGTAGAGAAACTCTTGTGGTTGGTGAGTTATGATTTATTCCATGTATTGGTACTTTATGTATTTAGTGATCCTTGAGAAATTGTTAAGGTTGTGAATATGTAATATGTTTATATGTGAAATTGATTTGATTACATGCTAGGTTCATGTAGACAAAGTTTTGGGATTCAAATATTATATATGCTTTAAGTATATTGCATTATTTAAACTATGCTCCAAGTGTTTGATGAAATGCTTCATTGGAATTGCATAGAAAAATCAAGGCACGTTGGCATAGTGTGAATCCTTTGAAACATGGCGTGAGTTGAGCACTTTGGTGCCATACATTATGAGGGTGCAGATCTTGTGGTGAAAAATCTAAAATTTGGCCATTGGCACTCGCAAGCCAATGGGGTTCGGACCATGAAGCGAGACATAAATTGGTACTTGCATGCCAACGGGGAAGAATCGTGAAGTGAGACATGGGTGGGCATAGAGTTACATGTGTGTGTCATGCACATTACTATTGCATTGCAATGATAAAATGAGAAGGCATGTAGTTCATAAATGTACACTTGCATATGCCACACCTAAACTTTGTTCCTTGCATTAGTATTGTGTCATACCAGCAGTTGAGCTGACCCCTCGTGGGATATCATATTACAGATGAGGCCCCGGTACTTGAGACTTAATGAAGTCTTGAAGGAAGGAGGGGAAAAGAACTTGGAAGGATATTTGGCCCTTGGGGCATATTTTGTATGTATGGCCATAAACCCAAAAGACTGGTGTTTTAATTTGGAAGAATGGTAAACTATAGGCCTTGGGCCAATTTGTAATGTAAGGGTTTAAACTCAAATGACATGTAGGATATATTTTTTTAATGAGCATCATATGTATATGTTGAGAACATTAGATGTACGTTTAATTTTAATGAACTTGTGGCCATTAAGTGAGGATGGAATGTATAAATCCTTATTTATATGAAGCATTATGAATATTAGGTGGAAAAATGCTTGGAAAGCAAATGAGATCATGTCAAAATTTTGTGATTTAAAAAAAATCCATTAGGTGTGTAAAATTCCCATAAATGAATAAGAAGAGTTTCAAAAAAATTGGGGTTAAATAGCTTGAAGAATTAGAAGGAATATCTAATGCTATATAACATGCCGTAACTTCGAATCTGCAAAATTATTTCTACAGATCAGCCCACTTCGTGAGACTATAACTTTTTGGTCTTTTTGAGTTAATTAAAGTGCCATACATTTCTAGATAGGTCTATCTCTTATCTTTCTTTTTATATATCATGGACTTTGAAAGCTTTTAAAATGAGAAAGTTATATTGATTTTGCTTCAAGTGTGCAAAATCTGACCTATGAGTAGTTGTTTCGTCATAACTTGAGTTCTACATAGAAGTTTTGAGTGATTCAAAATGTTATAGAAACTAGACTTAATACGGAAGATTTTGGCACAGATTTCATTACATTTAGATCTGTAGATTGAGAGAAAAGTTGATTTGAATCAAAGGGTTAGGCTGTCACGTCCCGAATTTCCACAAACTTGGGGAGTGAGTGAAATGAAATAAGAAAAATAAATGAAAGGTCATTAAGGCGAATTCAATTAATTATGCATTCCTTCCCCCATGTTTCCCCAAAATTATAAGTGAAGACTTGCCATTTAACTCAACCAAAATGGTCTCCTAATGTCACTCAAATGTCCCTCCTAATTAATGTTCAAAATAGTTTAAATTATATTCAACAATGACTCCCAAAACAGTCTCAAAAAATTTCTAAAAATTCCTTGGGGTAATGGCCCAAATGGGCCCCAAGATGCCCTAAGGCATAGTCCAAGGATGGATAAAGAAATCCACCAAAAATTATGTAAGGAAGGGGGCCAAACATGGCCCATGTAAGTTGCCAAACAAGGCCCAAAAGGTTACCAAAAATGGTCCAAAAAGGTGGCCAAACATGGCCCAAAGGTTGGCCAAACATGGCCCAATATGGTGCCCGAACAGAGTCCAAAAAGGTGCCCAAACATGGCTCAAAAAGGGTGGTCAAAAGTTGGTGTCTAGGGCTGTCAGAGCAGCATACAGGGACAAGGCAGCAGCAGGGCCACGGTAGGCCGAGGCACGCTCGCGCAGTCCATGGGCACGCTCGCGCAGGCGCCCGCGCGGTACGCATAGCAGGCTGGGCGACTGGTCAGGCTATCCAAGATCTGATTTTTTTCAGGTTTATTATAACAACAGTAGAATTACTGCAACTGAATTTTTCCTATTTCTAAATTTTTACTGTGCGGCTACGGCTAATTTTTCCAAGTTTTGGCCTATTTCCTCAAGGCTTTTAACCTCCACTTTGTGACACTTTTTCCCACTTTATTCATGGGCATTTTACCCACCTAATGGCTCTTTTAATTCCACAAAATTTTGACATAACTTCCTTTGTTTTCTAAGTCTTTTTCCCACCTAATATACATGATACATTTTACAATTTCGGTTTGCACATTCCATCCTCACTCGATGGCCACAATCTCATTGAATTTAAATATGCATCATTTAAATATATAACAATTCATCACACCTACACATATGCTTGAACTTTAAAGGTTACATCATCATATTCATTACAACATATAAGGTCTTTTCCATTCTTTTCATAATACACAAATCTTCTACAACATCATTTCATATGGTTTAGAGCTTGTGCCCTTGTACAACATCAAGATATGCCCCAAGGGCAAAAAATCCTCCATGGTCCACCTCCCCTTTCATCCTTCAAGACTTCATCAAGTCTTCAAGTATCGGGAGCCTAGTCTGTAATATAATATCCCACGAATGGGTTAGCTCAACTGCCGGTATGACACAATGCTAATGCTAGGAACAAATTTAAGGCGTGGCATGAGCAAGTGTACATTTTAAAAGCTATACATCTACCCATTCATCAATGCAATGCAAAGGTGATATGCATGACGCACACATGCAAACTCTATGCCATGTCTCAGTTTCACAGTCCTTCCCCGTTGGTCCATCAAGTACCACTCTATGTCTCACTTCACGGTCCGTCCCCGTTGGCATGAGTACCAATGGCCAATTTTGAGTTTTTCACCACAGAATCTACACCCTCATAATGCATAGCACTAAGTGCTCAACTCACGTCATGCCTCCAAGGATTCACACTATGCCAACATGCTTTGGTTTCATTCTTAATCAATTCAATAAAACATTTCATCAACACATGGAGCATGACTTAAAAATATGCCTCTTTCATAAAGTAAAGCATAACTTCAAATTCACAATACTTTGTCTACATGAATGTAAGTCACAATTCAATGAATTAAGTATATGGTCAAGTCTCATGTTCATCACTTTAACAATTTCTCAAAGGAAATACAAATATACAAACTACTAATTCATGGAATAATTCATAACTCTCAAATCACAAGAGTTTCTCTACATGAACATAAGCTAGTATACAATGTATCAAACATACCAAGTTACATGTTCATCACTTTACTAAATTCCCAAAGAATAACAAAGAACACACAAGTACATAAACCATCAACTCTAGGTTTTCAAAGCAATTACCACCTAAGTGATTTTCTAATATCAAGTAAACACCTAAATCATTCAATCAACACATAGAAAGACAAAAAAAACTCAAATCTATTCCTAACTTAATAAGGTATCATACTTAGAATGATTTTTCTCAAACTGAGGGAGTTGTGTTCGCTGCCCAGCCAAACCGATTGGTGAGAATATAGGTCTTGATGAGAAAAAACAACTTCCTAGAAGGAATCCTTGCAAGAATCTTGGCCTAGGAGTGTGTTTTGGTGGCTTGAAGCTTGGAGAACCTAGGGCCTTTTCTTCATTTTTCTCCATGCACGAATTCTGCTCTGAATCTCAGACCAAAATATGAAAAAAAAAAACACACTGAGGGGTTGTATTTATAGTGGAGGGGCAAGTGTGCAAAATGACCCTTTTGCCCTTAATGAATCCGAGCCCCATTACACTACAACCCGTCCTGAAATGCCTCAATTTGATATTTGGCTTTAGCCAAAGTTCTTATAATTATTTTAAATTAAAATTTAAAAAAAATAACTTTTTGCCTGTGGTTGGGTTTGGCCGGATCCACCCGGGCCACCTAGATACCCTTTTGGTCCAATCTTTGAAACTGTTTCCAAATAGGGTCAAATGTTTATAGGAGGTGTATTTTAATATTCTAAGCATATTTCTCTTCTATGACACACTCAAAATATGTTTCTAAATATGACTTATGCTTAAATGATGCACGTAAATGCCCTACCAGCAAAACTGCGCATGAATAATGCCCTGCCGACAAAAACAAAAAATTTACCTTCAATTTTCAGGTCTCTACGTAGGCGCAACATTTTTTTTGAAGCTGAATTTTTTCTCCAGGTGAACAGTAACTTTCAATGTTATTGTTCACTTTTAGCTACTGGTTTGCTTGGGTTATTGTTCATCCAAAAAATAATAATTTTTTTTTTTTTGAAACTTTTCGGTTTTCATATAAATTCATTTCAAATCTGAATTGAGTGATTCAAAATTCTAAACTAATTGTCTCAACGAGTATTTTTGTTTAATAATATTTGCACTTTAAGACTCCAAATATGTTTGGGTGAAATTGACCATGAAAGGTATAAAGGCCTAAACAAAGTTTTCAGAATGGATTCAAATGATTCTCAAATTTTTTTTTTTTTTCTGATGTTGGTTAATTACCTTAGAGTATGGAATAATGAATTTTTTTTTTGAGAATTAAAGGATGTTTTAAATTTATTTATTCATTTTTCTATTTAATAAGTCCACTTCGAGTTTATGAAAATTTGGGATGTGACAATCTTATTGGTAAAATTTGGAGCAACCTATCCCCCTTGAAATCATAAGGTAAGAACCTAGAACTTATGGTTTCCTATCAATAGAAAAATTGAATTTTCACTATAGGGAATGAGTTCTATCTCATTTCGTTGATAATGATACTAATTTCTATAATGTTCATTATAATGGTCTATAGAAGATATTAGGTAAGTACTTTGTCATACAAGAATGGAAACCGGGCTTTGATGCATACATAACCAAACTCACCAAAACATTGATTTGGGTCAAGATACCTCGATTACCCCTTGAGTATTGGATAGAAGATATCTTCAAAGAGTTGGTTGCTCTGATCGGGTCATTCATCATGATGGACCTATGGACTGTCACACAAGAGAGAACTCAATTTGCTAGGGTGTCATGCCCTGAATATACAAAACCTAGGGAGTGAATGAGAATGACTTAAAAAGAATTAATAAAATACAATTAAATGAATTTAGTTGATTACATATTAGTTTCTCCATGTTTTCCAATATTAAGAATGAAAAATGCTAACTAGACTCACCAAAGATGAGTTCTAAATACTAGTCAAATACCTCCCCCAATCAATGGTCAAAAATAGTCTAAGTAATGTCCAAGCATGACCTCCAACATAGCCCAAAAAATGTCTCTAATGTGCCTTGAAACAATGGCCCCAAATGCCCTAAGGTATAGACCTAAGATAGGTCAAAACTCCTACCTAAAGTGGTTTAAGGAAATGGCCAAACATGGCTTTGAATAATAATTAAAATATGTCCTAATAGGATGCCCAACATGGCTTGGTATTGTCACGCCCCGAATTCCCGCAACCCGAGGCGCGAGTCACGAAACTAAAAGAAAATTAAATAAAGGACAATCTAACGGATTCAACTCAAAACTTACATTCATTTCCTTCAATGTACATCCATGTAAAGCACAATCAATAAAAACATTCAACATGTCATTCGGGCTTAAGCCCTTACATCTTGAAATATGTCCCTAAGGGCCAAAATCATTCTAAGCTCATGTCTCCTCCACTCTGCAAGACTCCCTCAAGTCTCAAGTGCCAGGAGCGTCATCTATAATGTATTGTCCCACGAATGGGTCAGCTCAACTAGTTGGTACAATATAATGCTAATGCAAGAAACAAAATTAAGGGCGTGGCATGTGCAAGTGTACAGTTATATCTACATGTCATCCAATATCATCCATACAATGTACTAGCACTAATCTACATGCCATCTAACTCGTTAACATAATCTAAGACGTGGCATGTGCAAGTGTACAGTTATATCTACATGCACAATTATAACCTACATGCCATCCAATTCATTCATACAATGCATTAACAAAATTCATCACATTCATGAATTCATTTATACAATGTAATGAAAATATGTGTGACACACCCATGCAACTCAATGTCACACCCCTGTCAACTCTATGTCATGTCAACTCTATGTCACACCCATGTCAACTCTATGCCACACTCATGTAATGTAATCTCCCTTCACGGATCGCTCTTGTTGGTTTGGGTACCAAATGCAATGTCATGTCCCTTCACAGATCATTCCCGTTGGTTCGGGTACCAAATGCAATATCATGTCCCTTCACGGATCGCTCCTGTTGGTTCGGGTACCAAATGCAATGTCATGTCATGTCCAAGGAATCACACTATACCAATATGCTTTGATTCCACCATACCATAATATAATCTCAATAAAGAATCATATCCACACATGAAACATGTTTTAAATAATGTATTACATAATAACATTCAAATCAGAAGATCCTTTCATCAAGGTTACATGCCATACATAGTCCATTTAACACATGCTTTAAGTCACATATTTCATAATCCCAACAATTCTCAAAAACATAATCCACACATTATGTTAACACATACGATTTACACATAGGCATGATCCACCTTCATCACCAAACTTTCAAAAGGATGACAAGGGGCATATAAGCATATAAGCAATAAAACAAACATGTGAATCATCAATTCAACATGGCAGTTATTCCTAGACTTAATTCTATTTCTTACTTAGCACAATATATCGTACCTGATGGGTTAGTCCCAACCCTAAGAAATCATGCTCGCGGTGTAGCCGAACTAGTCAATGAGAATGTAGTCCACCTACTGTATCTGTCTGGAGAGTTAGTCAGCCTTCTCCTTCCCCTTCGGTGTTCCTAAGATTCATGAAATGCAACTCAGTTCATTTGCTACTTGAATTATGTTATTCATCAAATTTTAGGTCTTTATTTTACGAGTTTCTATTTTTTCAAATTACACTCTACTGTTAAGTCCGAAACGTCGAAAGAAAATAGGTTTAGGCCTTCGCGAAATTTAATTCAGACATCCGAGCTAAAAATGGCAAAATGGTCATTTTGCACTTTTTACGAGTCTTTACATCCCAAGACCTCTTCTCACAAATTGGACTCCACGGTTGAATCCGGAATGATCGAGATAATAAAATTTCACTATTTGTTTGCTTAATTCAGAGTTCGTTTGACTGCGTTTCAACTCAGGGGTATTTTTGTAATTTTAAATGTTATTACGGGTCTTTTATTTTTTGGGACCCCGTCTCGTAAACGGACCTCACCATCAGTCTCAGTAGGTTCGAGATAGTCAAAATTCACTAATAACTTGTCTTATTTGGAACTCCGGGTCATTTGGCTATATTTAATTTAATTAAAACAATTTAATTAATTAAATAAAGTTAAATGTAAAATATATGTATATATATATATATATCTCGCGCAAATTAGGTTGGGTGTGCAATGGTGGCACGTTGGCCAACGTGTCACCTCCCCTCCTAATATGTCCTTGGTTCGAATCTTGGGAAGAGCAGTTCCTCACATTTTTTTTCTTAATTTTTTTTTCTGATTAAATCAATATTTTATATATAATACTTTAGTGTGTTTAACCACAAGGGCCACAGTGGTCCAGTGGTTTGGTTGCCCCCCTTCCTTTCCACACCGTCGCATGTTCGATTCCCATGAGCCATATATTCCCCCACCCTTTTCCCTTTTTCACCTTTTAATTCTTTTTAATTAAAAATAGTTGGGCCCAAGCCCATGTAGCCCAATGAGAAAAATAATAAAGGTTCAAGACCCCTTTAAACAAAAAAGCCCAAATCTAGCCCAATATGTTTTAAACAAATAGGCCCTAATTTCCCTTTTAATTTAAAACCAACCCAACTCCCTTTAACCCAAGACAGGCCCAACCAAATAGGCCCAAAGCAGCCCCTTCGTCCCCTGAACTTTCGGTCACCGGAAAGTCGTGCCACCCAACTGCTATACACGATTTTCGACGTCCAAACTTCCCCCTTTCTTCACCAAATCATTCCTAGGGGCTTTAGGACTCCGTTGGGACTATTCCTAAACACTAAACCTCACCATCCCGAAACTACCATGCGGTTTTTCAGCCATGCAAACCCAGATTACGGTGACTGATATTCTGCATTTTTTTGGCCTATTTTCTAACTGTTTTGGACCAGTTCTTTTTCTAAAAATTTTCTGCACCTTGTGGAGTTAGCCTCCCTTCATTTAACCTAGTTTTTAACTTATGAAAGATCAAAATTCATCTCACACCCGTGACCTGTAAGTGACCCTTTCTAGCTTGTTTCTCGACCAAATTAATTAGTTTTTTTTGTATTTTAACCTACGTTTTATATGCTACAAGGTCCTAAAATCAATACAAATTAACATGCTTTCAAAACAGGTTATATATATTGAAATTTCTAGAGAGAGAAACAAGGTGGGTTAGTGGTTCTTACCTCAACAGTGATACCTCCCCCTCCTTGCTTCTTGTTCCTTTTCTCCTTTTCAGAACTCTCTCTCTCTCTCTCTTTCTCTCTCTCTCTTTCTGATTTTCTCTTTTCTCTATCCAAGCACACATATGTATATACATATATCACACACTCTCACGCAACCTCCCTACAACCAGCCTACCCTTCCCTTACTTTTCAGACTTTCTCTACTGCTCCAACCACCCTCTCCCATCACAAGCAGCTTTGCATTAAATGCAAGTTGACTTGTATTTTATATATATATATATATATATATATATATATTATATCACTTATGGACACACACACCTACACACTGGTACACACACACGGCTGTACATAATCTGATGCATACACACACACATATATATATATATATAATTTCGTGTATATTTATATATATACATCTATACATAATACACTACACTATACACATCCATATACACCCATATATACATGTCACTACATACACAATCCACATTTAAATCAAATGAATAATAATAATAAAAAAATCTATTTCAAAAATTCAAGTTCTTACAGGTATAATGGCCAAAAGGGGCCTAAAAGGGGCTCCAAAAAGTGATATCTACATGGAAGTGAATGGCTTTGAAATGGCCTTAGGGGGGTAAGTTATAGCATGCCCATGGCTACAGGTAGCGCACGGTAGGAACAGGGCATGCGACAGCAAACGCGCGGGGAGGAGTGGCCAAGATAGCGAAGCGTGCGGGCAACCAGGCGTGCAGGCTCTCACGCGCGTGGCTGCCTGCCTGCTGGCTTACTGGGCCTTCTCATGCTATAGTATTCCAGTAGCTGTTTTTGCTACAGTGCTAGAATTCCAACCTTGGTCTAAAATTTTGATTTTGACATTTTTGTACCCATTTCGATTTATTTCATCACCAAACTTAGTGTGGGGCCCTATAACATGTAAAATAACCATTTTATCCTTTTTCTCTTATTTTTTTGACCTAGAGTAATTTTTCACTAATTTGCCCCTATTTTTCATTTCTTTACCTTTTTTTCCTTTTAATTCATTTAATTCTTTACTTAGAAAATCTAGGCATGCTCTCCCGCTCCACTCAACCTAGTTACTATTTTTGAAAAATTACACCAAAGTCTCTTTTGTTTATTAACTTTTTTCCCCATCCCATTCCTTATCCTCATCCTTCTCAACATCAATAACAACACCTACTAGAGCATTTATTTGCACAATTTGATATTTTCAATATCCACAATCATATTTCAAAAACAAGTAACTACATGGAGGTCCATGCACCTCATTTACATTCAATACACAATTATATACAATCCAACATAAAATTAAGTTTATAATTTACACAAGGTCTAAACTTTAAACATGAGATAAACTTTATAGGGCTTATGCCCCTACATACAAAATAAGGCATGTAAGTCATATAATACACAAGTACACAAAGTACCAACCCTAGGTTTTCAAAGCAACTATATGCTAGGTAATGTTTTAACAACAACTAAGCATGTAAGTCATACAATCAACTTATAAAAATCCTAATAAATTTAACCCTAGTCTTTACTTAGGAAAATATCATACCAAGAAGGGTTTTTCTCAACCCTAGGAAGTTTTTTTCACTTTAAAACCAAAACAATGAGCAGGATTGTAGGTCTTGTTATGGGGAACAACTTTCTAGAAGGAAGCCTTGAGAGATTCAAAGGCTAGAGATAAGTTTTGGAATGTGGAAAGTTAAAAAAACCTAGGTTTTCTTCACGGTTTCCCTCCAAGCTCGAGTTATAGCACTTTCTCTAGCCAAATTTTGAATATTTTAACTCCTAAGTGGTCTATTTATACTAAAAGGCTAAGGAGTGAAAATACCATTTTGCCCTTAATGAGCTGCGGGACCCTATTACATTACAACCTGTCCTGAAATGCCTCAAACCAATATTCTACTTTAACCAAAGTTATTAAAATTATTTTAAATTATATTTTCCTGAAAGAATTATTTTCACCTGTTGGCAGGTGCGTCCGGCCCACCCGGGCTGTCCTTTTGGGCCTATTTTTCAAACTATGTTCGATTTAGCTCATTTTCTCACATGAGGTGTATTTTAATATTATAATCATATTTACCTTCTATGGTATACTCAAATTATGCTTCTTATGTGCCCCTTGTTATCTTTTTGAAAGTTTGGTGATTAAAGGTGGGATCATGACTATGTGTAAATCGCATGTGTTAACATAATGTGTGGATTATGTTTTTGAGAATTGTTGGGATTATGAAATCTGTAACTTAAAGCATGTGTTAAATGGACTATGTATAGCATGTAACCTTGATGAAAGGATCTTCTGATTTGAATGTTATTGTGTAATACATCATTTAAAGCATGCTTCATGTGTGGATATGATGCTTTATTGAGATTACATTATGGTATGGTGGAATCAAAGCATATTGGCATAGTGTGATTCCTTGGACATGACATGGCATTGCATTTGGTGCCCGAACCAACGGGAGCGATCTAGTGAAAGGACATGACATGACATGATATTACATTTGGTACCCGAACCAACGGAAGCGATCCGTGAAGGGACATGATATTGCATTTGATACCCTGAACCAACGGGAGCGATCCGTGAAGGGACATGACATTGCATTTGGTACCCGAACCAACGAGAGCAATCCGTGAAGGGACATTACATTACATTACATGAGTTGACATGGGTGTGGCATAGAGTTGCATGGGCGTGTCACGCATATTTTCATTACATTGTATTAATGAATTCATGTATGTGTGATGAATCTTGTTAATGCATTGTATGGATGAATTGGATGGCATGTAGGTTATAATTGTGCATGTAGATATAACTTGTACACTTGCACATGCCACGCCTTAGATTATGTTAACGAGTTGGATGGCATGTAGATTATCGCTTGTACATTGTATGGATGACATTGAATGACATGTAGATATAACTGTACACTCGCACATGCCACGCCCTTAATTTTGTTTCTTGCATTAGCATTATATTGTACCAGCAGTTGAGCTGACCCATTCGTGGGACACCATTTCAGATGACACTCCGGCTACGCGAGATTCGATGATGTTTTAGTGAAAGAAAGAACTTGAAGTGTTTTGGCCCTTGAGGCACGTTCTGAGATGTAAGGGCTTAAGCCCGAATGACATGTGGAATGTTTTTATTGATTGTGCTTTACATGGATGTACATTGAAGGAAATGAATGTAAGTTTGAGTTGAATCGATTAGATTGTCCTTTATTTTATTTTCTTTTAGTTTCGTTACTCGCTCCTCGGGTTCGCGAGAATTCGGGGCGTGACAAATTGGGCACCTAATTAAGTATATTCGAGCTTCCCCAGCTGCCCATCGTGGACTACTCGTGGGGCCTCTATCCTCTAGGTGCCGCTCTGGCCTACTTATGCCATACTACTCAAAACTGGAGTAGGCCCAAGAGTAAGACACAACATAACAAAACAGAATTAGAACAAATCATATAATGGAACAGAAAAGACCTGAACGGACAAGAGAGCAGGACAGGACAAAATCATATCAATGTATAATGCAGTACAAAAGGGTATGCATTTAAGTATATGCATTTAAACATTGTAGCATATAAAACGGTATAGTGTATCAAAATATAGTATCTAGACAGTGTAACTTATACACCAAGTTAGAAGTTCCAAGTTACTCACAAACTTTACGCTTATCTCCTTGTACAAGTAATTTGATAACCTCCAAATACGTTAGGTACCTCCATGCATATCCTCAATAATCATCATCAATCACAGACAGATCAGAATTCAACCATTCATGACTTATTCATCATCTTAGGCGTCTATCGGATTACCTAAGATAGCCTAATAGCCTATTGCCCTTTCATTGGGTTTCATCCGAGGCTATTTCATTCTTTAATTAGGCTTAGTAGTTATCAGAATTATAATCTAAGTTATTTAGACTTCAATCGTTATTAGTTAAGCACTTATTCAACCTTGGGGGCAAAATGGTAATTTTACCATTCTTGTCCCGGACCCTATCATAGTCCTCAAAATGTTCCATATATCTCATATATAGATTTTTAAGTCCTTTGGACTTCATTTGGTATCTGCTTTTGATTATCGGGACACATCAGTCATTTTCTATTTTACACGTTAACTATTTTAGAGTCTTATTTAGCCCTTTAATTTTCATAATCATGCTTATGATAATTTATCAGATCAGATTTGGCCTTTATTCGGCCTCTACTTCGCACTTAGGGGTATTTTGGTCATTTTATATTTTGTGTAATTCTGACCCCAAATCATTATTTAATCATGTGTACAGTTTCACAAGTATTCGGGCTTCTATTGGTGTTAATTTCGTCCCATTTGGACTTCATTTAGACTCTATATAGCATCAGGGGTATTTTGGTAATTTCACATGCCATAGCTAAATTTTTCGGGACCTCAGTTCATAAAATGGACCTCACTATTAGGTCTAGAGTGTCTGACATAGTTAAAATATACTATCTTTTATGTTTAATTGGCCTTGGGTATCATTAGGGGCAATTCAGTCATTTACACTTTACGTGTCTTTATTTTTTGGGACTTAATTTCCTAAATCAGACTCAACCATTAAGTCTAGAATGCCCGAAATAGTAAAAATACACTATTCATTTATTTTATTTGGACTCCGTTTGACGTATTTAGTATCCAAAGGTAAAATAGTAATTTTATCCAATTAATAAAATAATTATTTTATTATTTATTTATTTTTCAAGGGGTGTAATTGATTTAATTCTTTAAAATCTGGGCCAATGTACAAATATTCAGAACAGTAGGGGTCTAAGTATAATTTACTAAAGTTTCAATTTTTTTCTTTAATTTTTAAATCAGTGAACCTTTGGGTTTACAAGTAGTAAACCTAGACCGGTCCTCAAACACAGTGAACCAACCGGTTCATTGGACCATGCAGAACCGGAATACGATATCCTGTTATATCCCAATTTGACCCTTTATCCACAGTTTGGTCAGACCTGAACCCCAATTTCAATTTCCAATCGCCGTAACCAAACAGGTCTATTTCAGTTTTTATAACAAAACGTTTAAACCCAAAACGGTGCTGTCCAACTTAAACCGTTTGTGCGACGGGTCGGGTCCCGACCCGAACCGACCCAGTCACTGTTCATTGTCTTCCTTCTTCTTCCCCTCGTGTTGCCCTAAATTCCAGTTTTCATGTTTTCCAGTTTCGTGGCTTTTTAGGATGCTTCTTCCTTCTGTTTTGAATGGTATCAACTACTGAAGGTCTAGGGAACATTTTGGCATCCATTTTGAGCCTCGAATCAAGCTCAAACTGTAGAGATCTGAAAAAAATGAGGGAAAATTTTTCGTTTTTGCCGGTAGGACATTTGGCAAACATGGTTTTGTCGGTAAAGCCCGGTTTTGCTGGTAAAGCATCTAAATGCGTCAGTTCACCATTTGATATGTTTAGAAGCATATTTGTAGTAGTTTTATCGAAGAGAAATATGCTTAGAATATTGTGAGGTAACCGCTGTACAAATTTCAGCAAAAACGGAAACAGTTTCTGAAATTGGACAAAAAGGGCACTCGGGTGACCCGGGTGGAAACGGCCAAAAAACTGACCTCAAACGAAAATTTTTCCTTCTAAAAGTTTTCATTTAAAATAATTTTATAAATATTGGCTGAAAACAAAATTTTGAATTGAAGTGTTTAGGAATGGGTTGTAGAGTAACGGTTTCCTAGGCTCATTAAGGGCAAGTTGGTCATTTGCCCTTAACCCTTTGGTCCCTCACTATAAATAGGACACTTAAACACACATTTATACAGAATTCATTCTGTATATGTAGCAGGTCACGTTCTTGAGAGAGGGAGAGAGAAAAGCCCTAGATTCTTCGACTTTCAAAAGGCCGAAACACACCTTTCGAGCGAGATTTTGGCCAAACTTCCTTCTGAGAAGTCATTCGTCTCCATGAGTACTATATTCTCACCAAAAAGTTTGGCAGTCCAGCAAACACAGCCACCGCAGTTTAAGAAAAACTGAATTTAGGTATGGTTTCTTGCTAAGCTAGGAATAGATTTAGTTTTTCCTACCTTATTGCATGTTTTTTGACTAGTTTTGATGTTTATTTCATGGTAGGAAGTTATCTAAGAGGTGTTACTTTGAAGGACTTAGAATTAGTAATTTGGGGCTTTATGTATTCTTTGGTTTATTTGATGTTTTGTTGCCATGAGAATGACTTATCTTGTCTTTGTATTTGATTGCTATATTTGATGTGTATTTATGTGATATTTACTTGACATCTTGGAAGGGAATTGGTTGTGTAATGTATTAGTCTTTTATGTGATGTTAGTGACTTTGTGAAATTCATTGTGGTTGGTGAAATGGTGACATTGTGGCTTGAAAAATATGTTAAGGTGTGTGGTTATGACCTATGTTATGTGAAGCATGGTATGAAAATTTAAAGTTATGAATCATGTGGGGTTTAAAGGCATGACTTGAAAATGCACACCATGTGTTTGATCATTTGTCACATTGAATTTGCATGATGAAATCATGGCATCTTGGCATAGTGTGATTCCTTGGAAAGATGGTGTGGTTCAGCACGCGGTGCTGGATATTATGAGGGTGTAGATCCTGTGGTGAAAAACCCAAAATTCGGCCGTTGGTACTCTTTTCCATCGGGGACGTACCGAAAAGGAGACATACGAGGCGATACTCATGCCAGCGGGGAAGGACCGTATCATGAGACATGGGTGTGGCATAGAGTTTGCATGTGTGAGTCATGCATAGTGTGGTTACATTGCATTAAACAACGGGAAGGAAAATTATATCTTGAAATTGTACACTTGCACATGTCACGTCCTAAATTTGTTGCTAGTATTAGTGAGTTATCATACCAGCAGTTGAGCTGACCCATTCGTGGGCAATATATATTTCAGATGAGACACCAGCTGCTTGAGACTTCCTTGAGTGTTGAAGAAAAAGGAAGGGAATGGATTTTGTGGAAGATTTGGCCCTTGGGGGCATGTTTTGAATGTATGGGCATAAGCCCAATTTGTTGTTTTTACTTTTGAGAAATGTATGGACTTGAGCAAATTGTAACTTTAGGCTTTGGGCCATTTTGAAAATGTATGAGTTGGAACTCAAATGAATGCATGATGTTTTATTTAAATGTGTACTAGAGGCTACTTGATATTTGGGAGTTAAATGTGTATTATATGGATGTGTTGGAAATGGAGGATGTAGGTTTAATTTGATGGATTTGTGGCTACTGAATGAGAGTAGATTATTGATGAATTTATGTTCATATATCTTGTGAAAATTAGGTGGGAAAACACTTAAAGAAACAAATGAAACTATGTCCAAATTTTGGTAAATTAAAGTGAGAAACTAAGCATGCAAAACACCCATGAAAATGAATGAGAAAAATGCGTAAAATGGGAGCTTAGAAGCTAGGGAATTTGGGCTGAAAATGGGTGAAAAAAGGGCTTGAAAAACTTGAAAGAAAATTCAAAAATTGGAAAAAAATTAGTTGCAGCCATAAACAGTAACTTGAAAAATATCAGAAACTACTCTCTGTGCTATAGTACCTTGAACAGTGCAGGAACCAGCCCTAGCCGCCGCAGGCTGCGCGCCCCTCGCACACGCGCTTGCCTCCACGCCGCGCGCCCTGTGCCCCACGCCGTGCGCCTGCTGCTGCCCATGCCTACGCCCACTGCTGCCTTGCATGCTGCCACCTGCTGTCCAACCCATGGGCAGCCATTGTTTTGGCCATGTTATGACCTATCTTCCAAGGGTGTTTTGTGGCCATTAAATCATGAGTTTGACTCAAAATTTTGAGTTCATTTTAGACCACTTTAGGCCATTATATAAAGCCAAGTTGGGGCAATTTATGGGACACTTTTTAGGCATAAATCAAGGTCATGTTTGGCCATTTACTTGGACCACTTTAGGTGAGATTTCTTGACCCATTTATGGACTATATCTTAGACTATTTTTAGGGTCATTTGAGACATCATTTTAGGAAAGTTTTTTTGGAGATACTTTAAGGCTATTTTAAGGGTCATTTTTAAACATGATTTAAATTGTTTGGGGCATTAATTGGAACAAGCATATGTTTTTAAATTAGCTATCCATGTCTTTATTAACGTATCATTTTCTAATTAGTTCTAAAACACAAGATTCGGTTCAAATCATAAGCATGTTAAGCACATCATGTAATTTATACTCATAAGTGGTTAGTCTAGCATACTAATAGAGACAAGCACACTCCATGCATTATAATATCACCGAATTACGCCATACTTAATTAGGTAAGTCTTTTAGAAAGATGTTTGAAACTCTTTCCTAACTGGTGGTAGCACTATCAATACCACTCCACTACCCAAGACAACACGGCCTATAAACCGTACTTCCAAAAGCCAAAACTTATACCTCAAAAGCTTAGCAACCAATTGAGGCCCACTCAACTCAACTGGAGCCCTATCTTAAAGTAGAACGGAAATAGGCATAGTGCCTAGGATAAGTTCTATCATACACGTTATCTCTCGTTTAGGTGGTAAACTAGTCTAGTCATCCGGAAAAGACACCTGAAAACTCATCCACTACCGGCGATAACATGTTCTCTATCTGCTATCCGAATAGTCAACATATAACTATGGCCTCCCCAATTCCTTGAGTCACTCAAAAGTGGAACTAATAAATCCCTGCATTTCCCGTGAATTAAAAGCTAGCTCTGTCAGGAGTACTCACAGTCACTCTCCCCTTGTAGCAATCTATTCCCGTCCCAAAAGTAAATAACCAATTCATCCTCAACGTAATATGAAAGAATGCGGTTCGCTATCTCTATCGAGCAACCTTTACAGATCCCCGTTAGTATCTCATTACCCCAGCTAGTGAATCCTACGATGGTGGAACAAAGCAATCATCATGAGTCCCCGTATAAAAATAAAAATAAAAAATCTCCTAAGTGTAATATGTATTATCTAAATCCTGACAACATAATCATTTATAAATTTATCCAAACCGATCAGGCTCATTCATAACTTTGACCCACGTATGTCCAAACGAAAAGTGAAAACCACCATTCACTTATAAGATGTATAACAATCTAAGCTTTCAAGTCCTAGTATCCCAACTACAATACTTTCCCTCCAAGTACATTCACACAATTTGCACCTTAAACACAAAATTCATATTCAAGAGATTCGTATCATCTAACTTTTAGCCTGATATACAATTTTTCCTCCAAAGCAATAATCAATGCTTACCTTTTATTCAATCATGATTCTGGAATCAACCTTGTAAATTAAGGTAAAACTAGGTTCATAATTCATATCTTAATTTGGCCCAATTTATGCCACTCATTATTTTCACAAGGCCTATATTCACAAGTTCATTTAACCAATTCATCATTCTCATAACAACTAGTATCGATCATCTCGTAGAACTAGGTAAGCCAATAGTATCCAGAATTAGGTTACCTCCATAGACCAACACAAAATAATATATTCCAGTTCAATAAAGAAATCAATTCAATCCCCAATTTTCTGATTCACATCACTTGAATTTATCAACATTCATCCTAAGCATGAAATCAAAATTCAATTACATCATAGTCGGAATTTATCCATATCAATCTTTGCCAAACCCTTCATGTCTATACAATTCTCCTAAGACGAGATATCATCAGTCATTACCTGATAATTTAACAAATCCTGTAAATACACTTGCTTAATCATAAGCTATAAAACTCACGTCAACCACTTCCACCTATTGTTCACAATAAATACATAACAAGTTCTCACCCAACATAATTGTAGTCTTTCACCAGAAAATCCATTTAAGCAATACAATATACACACGCCCATAACATTCTCCCATAATGCTACTTGATATCCTAAGGGAAAACAAGCATCGATCTGTAAGATACGTAAACATGTACTAAGTCACATACCATGTTATCTCATACCTAGTTATCACATACAGTTATACCAATATACACATTACACATATTATGCATCACACCGTAGCAAATCATGTAATCATACATCATTGTATAACATCCACTAATACATAATCTCAACAAGTCATGTCTCCATTAAGAATAATCACACAACACACGAGATCCCACCACCAACCATCGATAGCTTACACTAAGTCAAATCCCCCCTTCAAGGGTTTCATGGTATCCAACAACACCTAACATTGCCAAGTGTTCGTAAACTAGAACTCTACACAGTCCACAAAGGTTATACAAATTTCAAACCATACGTCATAGTCCTCATTGTGTTCAACAACACCCCACGGTCTCTAGGTATTCGAACATGTGCTCTGATACCACGTTGTCATGCCCCGGATTCCCACGAACCCGAGGAGCGACTGAACGAAACAAAAGAAAGGAAAAAAAATGACAATTCGGTAAAGTAAAGATTCGACATTCAATATAACTCAAAATCATTCCTCAACATAGCTCAAGTACTCCTCTCAATTGATGCCCAGATACTTTAATTCATATTTAAAAACGGTTCTCAAAATGTTCTCAAAATATTTTTTTTTTAAAGTGCCTTGTAACGGTTGCCCAAAAAGGGCTCAAAATACCCTAAGGTATAGTCCAAGAAGTGGTCAAGATTAAACTTAAATGCTTGTTCCAATTAACGCCCCAAACAATTTAAATCATATTTAAAAATGACCCTTAAAATAGCCTTAAAGTATCTCCGAAACAACTTTCCTAAAATGATGTCTCAAATGACCCCAAAGATAGTCTAAGATATAGTCCATAAATGGGTCAAGAAATCTCACCTAAAGTGGTCCAAGTAAATGGCCAAACATGACCTTGATTTATGCCTAAAAAGTGTCCTATAAATTGCCCCAACTTGGCTTTATATAATGGCCTAAAATGGTCTAAAATGAACTCAAAAGTTTGGGTCAAACGCATGATTTAATGGCCTCAAAATACCCTTGGAAGATAGGGTATAACATGGCCAAAACAATGGCTGCCCATGGGTTGGACAACAGGTGGCAGCATGCAAAGCAGCAGTGGGCGTAGGCATGGGCAGCAGCAGGAGCACAGCATGGGGCGCAGGGCGCGCGGCGTGCAGGCACGCGCGCGCGCACCCTAGGGGCGCGCGACTTGCGGCGGCTGGGGCTGGTTCCTGCACTGTTCAAGGTACTGTAGCACAGAGAGCAGTTTCTGATATTTTTCAAGTTACTGTTCATGGCTGCAACCAATTTTTTTCCAATTTTTAAATTTTCTTTCAAGTTTTTCAAACCCCTTTTTCACCCATTTTCAACCCAACTTCCCTAGCTTCTAAGCCCCCATTTTACGCATTTTTCTCATTCATTTTCATGGGTGTTTTGCATGCTTAATTTCTCACTTTAATTTACCAAAATTTGGACATAGTTTCCTTTGTTTCTTTAAGTGTTTTCCTATTTAATTTTCACAAGATATATGAACATAAATTCATCAATAATCCACCCTCATTCAGTGGCCACAAATCCATCAAATTAAACCTGCATCCTCCATTTCCAACACATCCATATAATACACATTTAACTCCCAAATATCAAGTAGCCTCTAGTACACATTTAAATAAAACATCATGCATTCATTTGAGTTCCAACTCATACATTTTCAAAATGGCCCAAGGCCTAAAGTTACAATTTGCTCAAGTCTATACATTTCTCAAAAGTAAAAACAACAAATTGGGCTTATGCCCATACATTCAAAACATGCCCCCAAGGGCCCAATCTTCCACAAAATCCATTCCCTTCCTTTTTCTTCAACACTCAAGGAAGTCTCAAGCAGCTGGTGTCTCATCTGAAATATATATTGTCCACGAATGGGTCAGCTCAACTGCTGGTATGATAACTCACTAATACTAGCAACAAATTTAGGACGTGACATGTGCAAGTGTACAATTTCAAGATATAATTTCCCTTCCCGTTGTTTAATGCAATTCAAACACACTATGCATGACTCACACATGTAAACTCTATGCCACACCCATGTCTCATGATACGGTCCTTCCCCGCTGGCATGAGTACCGCCTCGTATGTCTCCTTTTCGATACGTCCCCGATGGAAAAGAGTACCAACGGTCGAATTTTGGGTTTTTCACCACAGGATCTACACCCTCATAATATCCAGCACCGCGTGCTGACCCACACCATGTTTCCAAGGAATCACACTATGCCAAGATGCCATGATTTCATCATGCAAATTCAATGTGACAAATGATTAAACACATGGTGTGCATTTTCAAGTCATGCCTTTAAACCCCACATGATTCATAACTTTAAATTTCCATACCATGCTTCATATAACATAGGTCATAACCACACACCTTAACATATTTTTCAAGCCACAATGTCACCATTTCACCAACCACAATGAATTTCACAAAGTCACTAACATCACATAAAAGACTAATACATTACACAACCAATTCCCTTCCAAGATGTCAAGTAAATATCACATAAATACATTTCAAATATAGCAATCAAATACAAAGACAAGATAAGTCATTCTCATGGCAGCAAAACATCAAATAAACCAAAGAATACATAAAGCCCCAAATTACTAACTCTAAGTCCTTCAAAGTAACACCTCTTAGATAACTTCCTACCATGAAATAAACATCAAAACTAGTCAAAAAACATGCAATAAGGTAGGAAAAACTAAATATATTCCTAGCTTAGCAAGAAACCATACCTAAATTCAGTTTTTATTAAACTGCCTTGGCTGTGTTTGCTGGACTACCAAACTGTTTGGTGAGAATATAGTACTCGTGGAGACGAATGACTTCTCAGAAGGAAGTTTGGCCAAAATCCCACTCAAAAGGTGTGTTTCGGTCGCTTGAAAGTCAAAGAATCTAGGGCTTTTTTCTCTCCCTCTCTCAAGAACGTGACCTGCTACATATACAGAATGAATTCTGTATAAATGTGTGTCTAAGTGTCCTATTTATAGTGAGGGACCAAAGGGTTAAGGGCAAATGACCAATTTGCCCTTAATGAGCCCGAAAACTGTTACTCTACAACCCATTCCTAAACACTTCAATTCGAAATTTCATTTTAGCCAATGTTTATAAAATTATTTTAAATGAAAACTTTCAGAAGGAAATATTTTCGTTTGAGGTCAATTTTTTGGCCGTTTCCACCCGGGTCACCCGAGTGCCCTTTTTGTCCAATTTCAGAAACTGTTTCTGTTTTTGTTGAAATTCATACAGCGGTTACTTCACAATATTCTAAGCATATTTCTCTTCGATAACACACTCCAAATATGCTTCTAAACATGTCAAACGGTGAACTGACGCATTTAGATGCTTTACCGGCAAAACCGGGCTTTACCGACAAAACCGTGTATGCCAAATGTCCTACCGAAAAAAACAAAAAAAATTTCCTCATTTTTTTCAGATCTCTACATCCTTCCCCCCTTAAATAAATTTCGTCCCAAAATTTAAAATTATACTTCTTCCACAAAATAATAAAAGATCAATTCAAAATGCATTGTAACATGGAGACATACGACCTTACCCTGGATCATTCAACTCTCCCTCAGCTAGGCAATGTGGAATACATTACCATCTCCCATTACCCCCTCCCCCCAAAGGAACCTTGTCCACTTGGGCGGGCGTGCAGCGGCGTGCAACCATCTCCACACTCCCTGCTAGGGTCTGGTCATGATCCCATATGTAATGGCCCACTCCCCATGGCACAATGCATAATGAAATCCTCAAAATATGTTGGCTTCTCAATGCCAATTCTCTAAATTCATCCAAGTATCATGACCCACCTTCATAGGTCAACACAATAATAAAAATAAAGGAAAATTCTCACTGTTTACAAGGATACCTCAAAATCTCTCACACATGGTTTGACCATCCAATCTACCTCACATCAAACTATGAAATCATCTAGCAATTCATTACCATGTTCTCCATACATCACCAGCACTTCAGTGTATTTCAATAATCTAATATCCTGCAAGTACTACAATTATCCATAAGACATCAATGTCATAATGTTAAAGTAAGACCCTCATCATCTACCTTCGCCTACATACAGTCGAGGCTAAGTGTTATGCATTAATAAAGAGTAGCCTATGTATTTCAAATTCATGGATATTACCTAAATATTCAATTGTAGGAAAATGTAGTTTACGTACTCTAATCATGAAACTTAAAGCAATACATCTAGGTTCAGAAGAACAATTCATCAGAGAAGGAAAAAAAATTTCTCAATTTCTTCTAAGGTTATTCTAACTCATCATTGTCATAGTCAATAATTTGATTAAAGTCTCCTAACCATTGAGGGTCTTAGTGAAACTCCTCACCAATTTCAATCATGAATATACATCAATCCTTACCCACATTTATCACAACTCACTTACACATAAATATCTTTAAACATTCTCCTGTACATGCATTGATAACAATCAATCTGTATGTAAAAATCATAGTCGCAGTACTATAACAGGTACTAAACTAGCATGCGTATATAAAATTGACAAGTAACACTTAATAGCTAATACGTATCAGCACGCAAATCTAAGATCTGTCCAAGAATATACATAGACATAAGCTTCAGAGGTAACTAACATCCAATCCTATGGATATACGTGCTCATAATCTATCTCACAGGCAACAAGCACATATTCTACTTCATAATTCACTCAGTTCACCACATAGATGTAGGCATCTAGTCCTAGTTCATCAATCATCAAACATACCACATCTCACTACAAGTCTTTCCTTCTTCATCTTCTTAAGCTTTCAAGCTTTCAAGTTTGCATTATCCAAAAACATGTTCCAAATTACATTCTAACATGCAAGCACGCACGTATCTAATCCATAGGGGTTTTAAAATAAAATATGTACTATATGTGTTTTACACGTCGAAGAAATTAGCATACCCTAATTATTCCCACATACTTTACACATATATTAAGGAAAAATAAATAAATCTTACATTTAACACGTATACCAAACCAAGCAAGCATGGCAATTACTAAAGATGCATCTTATTTCCTTCATGTATGTAATACATATTCACGCAAGTTCAGCTTAGTTAATTCATTTTTCCTTGTTGCCTTAAATTTCATTATAAGGTATCTTTTTCTTCTTTTTTTCCTGTATATAACTAGGTGATAACCCTTCATGGATCACAGCTTCTTTCGTTACTGGGTGATGGATTGACCAGTCCATACACTTGTAACTCAAAACTTGTTACTAATTCAGGATAGTCATAATACAATTTCAAGTGATCCTAATTACATGGATTTATAACCTAGTATATACATTGCTACATCATATGGTCATAACAAGCAATATATACATAACATGACTATTATACACGATACAATCATAAAAAGAAAATAGATGTTAAGCACACAATCATTTATACCAACCAAAACAATCTATACGTACACACTAACAAGAACATACTCAATGCATACTTACGATATACACATTTAAGTTTAATCTTGACCACTTCTTGGACTATATCTTAGGGTATTTTGAGCCCTTTTTGGGCAACCGTTATAGGGCACTTTAAAAAAAAAAGGGTTTTGAGAACATTTTGAGAACCGTTTTTAAATATGAATTAAAGTATCTGGGCATTAATTGAGAGTAGTACTTGAGCTATGTTGAGGAACGATTTTGAGTTATATTGAATGTCGAATCTTTACTTTACCGAATTGTCACTTCTTTTCCTTTCTTTTGTTTCGTTCAGTCGCTCTCCGGGTTCGTGGGAATCTGGGGCGTGACATAAACGTTCGGTCTATGGGGAGATAACCGAACCTGCAACTCGGTTATACATGCTGGTTTTTGACCGAAAGCAGATGGAATTGCTTCTATGGTGACCTATTGATCGTGGGGTTCAAGCCCCCATTCTCAAAACCAAGTTTAGGAGTCCAAAACAGGGGCTAGGTTTCATGCCCGAAACCTGCAACTCAGGTTTTAAGGCTCATTTTTTAGCCATTTGGTCTGGTTCTTGTTGCAGTGAAAACCCTATGGCATCTAGTTGAAGTCCCTCTCCTTCAATAGAGGTTTAATCCTAGTCGAATCAGACCTGCTGCATGGAAGGTCATCAATGGTTGCCACGCTCGGCCTAGGCTTTTCAAGCCTTACTGACCCTCTCAGTTCGTTTATAATGGTTTCTTAAGGTTACAGTAACTCACGCATGCAGTTTAAATGACTTATATAAACTGAATCAATGAGCAAAAATTCAAAAGGAAAATCCTGAGTTTATACCTTCAATCAGATCCTCCTTCTCTTAGGCTCAGTGTGAGGTCGTTGGTTGTTGCCCCAGTTCAGTCGTGCCTGCATAGTCCCTTTCCTCTTTATGCACCTCCAATGGAAACACCATGCACACACATACATCTTCACACAATGTTTCTCTCTCTAACCCACTCTCTCTCTACCCGAGCACACACATGGTTGCACACACACAGAGATCTGTTCTGATTTCCCTTTTCCCACACTCAAGAGATCTATATATATATATATATATATAAGCATACATATACATATGTATATATTTTTTTTATGTTTTTACTTTGCTGCATGAAATCCAATTGGTGGGGGTGATGTGGCTAATGTGGGCTGATGTAAGCCAATGATGAAGGGTTTGCATGTACGGCCATTGGCCAATTTGGGAGGCAGACCTGGGGTAATTCAGTGTTATATACAATTCTGTTGTATATATAGGCACAAAGATGCTAGCAGCCAACTTGGAAATTTTTTTTTTGGGTGCCATGTGCTTGCTCATTTAGGTCAAGGGTTCAAGTCCCCTTGGCCTCACTTTTGGGCATTTTTCCATATTTTGGGCTTATGCCCTGTTTGGCTTCGCAGAATTGTCACGCCCCGAATTCCAGCGAACCCGAGGCGCGAGTAACGAGACAGAAAGAAATAAAATAATAAAGGAATAAAAGATAATTAAGGACGATCACATATATTCTACATACTGTTCTGATAAATACATAAGGTCTGGTCCATTTCTTCACCACTTACAAAACAAAATACAGTCGCGGGCTTATGCCCTTACACAATGTCAAAAACGCCCCTTGGGCCTAACATAATCCCTAATCAGTTCATCTCCACGTCTCGTACAGCTGGGACATCATCTGAAATGTTTGCCCCACTAAAGGGGTCAGCTCAACATGCTGGTACAATATAATGCTAATGCAAGAAACAAAACTAAGGTCGTGGCATGTGCAAGTGTACAGTTATTTCTATATGGCATTCGATATCATGATGGCAGCATATAAACAATATGCAGTATATGAGCTGTATGCGTGACACACCCATGCAACTCTATGCCACCCATGTCTCATGATACGGTCATTCTCCGCTGGCATGAGTACCGCCGCGTATGTCTCGCTTCACGGTCCGGAATCCGTCAGGCAGGCAAGTACCTATTGGCCGATTTTGGGTTTTTCACCACAAGATCTGCACCCTCATAATGCAAAGCACCAAGTGCTTACCCACACCATGTCCAAGGAATTACACTATGCCAATATGCTCTGATCTCATCATGTCACAATGCAATCTCAATGATGCATCTCATTCATACATAAAGCATGCTTTCAAGTACACAATTCATAATATCAACAGTTCTTCAAAGCATATAATTCACACACCACACTAACACATGCGATATACCCATAATCATCATCCAACTTAACAAGATAGCACGTAGCACATAAGCATGTGAACACTCAGGCAAACATGTGAACAATCAATGCAACAAAGCAAGTATTCCTAATCTCAATTATATTTCTTACTTAGCACAATATATCGTACCTGGTAATCGATCTCAAACCGGAAAAGTATACTCGTAGTAAAGTGAAACCACCATAAGAACACCGAAGGTCAGGTCACCTTCTCTTTGCCTTTCCGTGTCCCTAAAATTCATAACATGAAACTCAGTTTAATTGTCACTTGAATTATGCTATTCATCAAATTTTATGTCTTTAATTCATAAGTTTCTATTTTGCTAAATTAAACTCTACCATTGGTTTTAGGATGTTGAAGAAAATAAGTTTAGGTTTTCGTAGAACTCAATTCGGACACCAGGGTTGAAAAGGGCAAAACAGTCATTTTGCACTTTACACGTGTCCTTACATTTCGTGACCTCTTTCCACAAATCGGACTCCACGGTTGAGTCCGGAATGTTCGAAATAATAAAATTTCACTATTTGTTTACCTAATTCGGAGTTCGTCTGACAGTGTTTCAAGTTAGGGGCATTTTGGTAATTTTAAGGGTTACTACGGTTCTTTTATTTTTTGGGACCCCGTCTCGTAAAACGGACCTCACCATTGGTCTCAGAATGGCCGAGATAGTCAAAATACACTAATGACTTGTCCCATTTGGATTCCGGAATTTTTTTGAATATTTAATTAATTAAATTAATTAATTAATCAATTAATTAATTAATTAAATTAATATTTAATTAATATTTTATTCTGGTGGGGTCAAATCATAATTATTTAAAACTTCTGGGGTCAAAATATAATTATTTCAAAGTTCTGGGGTCAAAATATAATTATTTAAAGATTTTGGGGGTCAAAATATAAATATTTAAAAGTTCTGGGGTCAAAAAGTAATTTCCAAAAAAGTATAGGGTCAATTTGTCATTTTCCAAAAGTTTAGGGGTCAAACTTGGATTTCAACAAGTTATGGTTCAATCAAAACTGAACCAGTGGGTTTTCTATTCAAAACCCTAAACCGGTTCAGGGTTGTGGTGAACCAACCGGTCTGACCGGTTTGACAGGTCATGCTGACGTCAGCCCTAAAATAATAAAAAAGGACCATCGTTTTTCCGGTCATCTTCCCCGGCAGAGTCGCCGGCGCCGGTCGCCGGAAAACCGTGAAACCCACGGTTTTTCATGTTTTTCACGTCCGTTTTTCTCCCTTTTTCCACCAAAATAATTCTAGGATCATAGGGAATAAATTAAACTAGTTTTTGGCCCCAAAATCCATTATTTTCCGACACCCACATAGATTTTTCCGGCAACTAATAATCTCCTATTTTCTCTCTCATTTCTCACTTATTTTCATTCATTCTTTTTGCGTTAGGTTCCATCTTTCATATGCAATAAAACCCAAGGATTAAATATAAACAATAAGCTACAAAACAAGTTGGATATTTGAGATATTTTTTTCTAGAGAGAGAAAGCTTACGGTTATGGATTCCCAACCCTGTGATGGTGCTTCTCTCCTCTTGCTTTGCCTCTGTTCTCCCCTTTGGCCTCCTTAGCTTCCCTCTTTCTGTTTCTCTTTCAAAAACCAGAGCACACACACATCACTCCCTCTCTTTCCTTTCACTTTCTCTCTCTACACTTCTCCCTCTCTCTCTCTCTAAAATCCCACGATTTCTGCTCTTCTCTCAACTCTCATACACACTCTCAGACTTCACCACACACACACACCTAATCTCTTACACTTCACAGCCCCTCCCATGCCTTGAAATCCACTTACACACACCAACCCAAACCATGCCCCTTTAAGTGTGTAATACTCAACACACACACACACGGCACACACCTGACACACACATATATATATACATATATATATATATATACATACACATATAATTTAACAATTTTTAATACACACTTACACATACATACATAGATACATATCTATCACATGCATACATGTATACATACATTCACACAACTCACTATAATAATAATTATAATAATAATAATATTAATAATAATAACTTGAAAATTTTATTTATAAAAAAAAAAAAAATTTTCAGGTTATTACAAGAATACTGTTTTAGCTATTTCTTTCGTAACTTCTTTTCTGTTGCTCCTTTTTCGACGCGGTTTCTTCTGAGAGTTTCGTATTTCAGTTAGCTTCAGTATCAAAGGCCCCGTGTCAGTTATTATTTATTTGTGGCCATCGTAGTTCGCTAATCCAAGTTTTTATAGTGTTAAAACGACATTGTTTCACCTAATTAATTAGTAATTAGGTCCGGGTATTACACCCTTATTTTTTATGCGTCTAATCATTTTATCAGTCTATTGTGTCCGTCAAGATATTCCCAATTAACTTCCTTGATTATCCTTTATGTCGGTTCTAATAAATAATTTTCAAATTAATTATTAATTAGTCAGGTTAGGGTGCTACAGAAAGTGCTAGGAATTTTGTTATGACTATTTCCTATTGTGGCAACATAGTGGTTGGATTGATCTTCAAGGGGTGACGTTTTCTATTATATTTCTATGATGATAGAAGTCATTTTGTTAGTAGGGTTTATGCATGCCGCTTTTATTTTATTTTTCTTAGTTGATGGATGATGGATCATAATCATAAATTTTCGTAATGAGTGAGTACTAATAGTGATGAATTGGTTTGGGATATTCTGATGATTCACTTCGGGAAATTACTATTGTATGGGGGAGTGAGCTTTCCATGGAATGGTTTGATAACGTATCTTGTGATGATTGTGAAATTATATGAGTTGAAAACTCAATTTGAGGACTTATGACGAAGTGACTAAATGATCAATCTGATGTGGAGAAGGTTTTCTGATTATGTTGATTATAGTGACTAAATTAAGTTAGGTTTGGGACTAATGTGATAACATGAGTGTTATAAATCCTTACAAGATCTTGATTGGTAAAAGGTGTTGGAGAAGTAGCATATCAATTGGCGTTACCGCCACAGTTATTTGGCGTTCATGATGTCTTTCATGTATTGATGTTGAGGAAGTATAAGCATGACCTTTGACATGTACTCGATTGGGTTGATCTTGAAGTGCAAGTGATATATTGATGCCATTGTGATAAATTACTAGAGGATTGCATAGCTTGACTTGAGGTTAGTTAGATGGTCATCACATGTGTGAGAGACTTTGAGGTATCCTGGTGAGCATTGAGAATTTTCTTTATATTGCATTATTGAGGTGGGTCATGATGCTTGGATGGATTTGGGAAATTGGCATTGATAAGCCAACATGTTTGAGGATTTCATTATACGTTGTACCATGTGGAGTGGGCCGTTACAGATGGGATCAGAACAAGACCCTAGTAGGGAATGTGGAGATGTTTGCATGCCGTTGCACGCCCGCCCAAATGGATGAGGTTCCTTTAGAAGGGGGAGGGTAATGGGAGAGGGTAATGCATTCCACATCACCTGGCGAAGGGAAAGGTGAAGGATCCATAGGTAGGGCTGCACGTCTCCATGTTACAACGCATTTTGTATTGATCTTTCTAAACTTTGTCAAAGAGGTACATTTTTAAATTTTGGGATGAAATTTATTTAAGGGGGAAAGGATGTAGAGACCTGAAAATTGAGGATAAATTTTTAGTTTTTGCCGGTAAGGCACTATTCATGCACCGGTTGTTGATAGGACAGTATACATGCATATTTAGACATAAGTCATATTTAGAAGCATATTTTGAGTGTGCCACAGAAGCGAAATATGCTTAAAATATTAAAATATACCTCTTGTAAAACTTTGAGCCTATTCGAAGACAGTTTCAAAAATTGGACCAAAAGGGCATCCTGGGTGGCCTTGGTGGATCCGACCAAACCCGGCCACAGGAGAAAATTTATTTTTTTGAAAATCTTCATTTAAAATAATTTTAAGAACTTTGGTTAAAGTAAAATGTCAAATTGAGGCGTTTCGGGACGAGTTATAGTGTAACAGGGTCCCGGATTCATTAAGGGCAAAAGGGTCATTTTACACCTTTGCCCCTCCATTTAGAGAATTGTAGGTGTGATAAATTGTATATATTCAAATGATGTATATTTAAATTCAATGAGATTGTGTCCATCGAGTGAGGATGGAATGTGCAAACCTATAATTATAAAATGTATCATGTATATTAGGTGAGAAAAAGACTTAGAAAATAAAGGAGGTTATGTCAAAATTTTGAGAAGATTAAAGAATTGGTTAAGTGTGTAAAACACCTTTTAATTAGGTGAGAAAAGTGCTCAAAATGAAGAGTTAGGAACCTTGGGGAAATGGGCTAAAAATAGAAGAAAAATGGCTTGAAAAACTTGGAAACAAATATTGAAAACAGAGAAATTTACTCGCAGCCATGAACAGTAAAAATGCAGAAACAAGAAAAGTAACTTACAGTCATTACAGTGAAACATGACTGACATGCCCTAGCCGCCCAGCCGCGCGCCCGCATGTACGCTACTCCCTGCGCGTGCCCCGCTCACGTGCTGTGCCTGTCTGCCACACACTATAGCCTGCCTCTACGCGCCCACGACTTGCGTGTGGCCTGCTGTTGCCTTGCCCTTGTGTGCTGCTCTGACAGCCCTTGACACCACCTTTTGACCACCCTTTTTGAGCCATGTTTGGGCACCTTTTTGGACTATGTTTGGGCACCATATTAGGCTATGTTTGGCCAACCTTTGGGCCATGTTTGGCCACCTTTTTGGGATATTTTTGGTAACCTTTTTTAGCCATGTTTGGCCACTCACATGAGCCATGTTTGGCCCCTTCATTAGATAATTTTTGGTGAAATTTTGACCCATTCTTGGACCATGCCTTAGGGCATTTTTGGGGCCCATTTGGCCCATCATTCCAAGGAATCTTTAGGGATGATTTGGGACTATTTTAGAAGCCATGTTTGAACATGACTTAAACTATTTCAAATATTGATTGGGAGAGATGCTTGAGTAACATTAAGAGACCATTTTGTTTGAGTTAAATGGCAAATCTTCACTTATAATTTTGGAGAAACATAGGGGAAGGAATACATAATTAATTAAATTTTCCTTAATGACCTTTCATTTATTGTTCTTCTTTCATTTCACTCACTCCTCGGGTTTGTGAAAATTCGAGGCGTGACAACTTTGGGGACTCAGTTACTGTTTAGTACTGCTTTCCGTCCTCAAACTAACGGTCAGTCAGAGCATACTATCCAGATACTTGAGGATATGCTTAAGGCGTGTGTTATGGATTTCAGGGGTAGTTGGGAGGATCATCTTACTCTAGTAGAGTTTGCCTACAACAATAGCTATCAATCTAGTATCGAGATGGCACCTTTCGAAGCGTTGTTTGGCAGACCTTGTCGTTCACTAATATGTTGGACCGAGGTAGAGGAGACAACTGGTTTAGGGCTTGACATAGTCTGTGGAACCACAGAGAAGATACAGATGATTCGGTAGTTTCTGTTGATAGCACAGAGCCGCCAAAAAAGTTATGCAGACTAGAGGCGACGACCTTTGTCATTTGATATTGGGGGGACATGTATTCCTCAAGGTAGCACCATGATAAGGATTTATGAGATTCGAGCGTAGCGAGAAGCTATCGCCACAGTTTATAAGGCCATTTGAGATCCTTGAGACAATTGGTGAGGTGGCCTACCCGGTTAGCGCTACCACCACAGTTATTTGGGATTCATGATGTCTTTCATATATCGATGTTAAGGAAGTATGAGCTTGGCCCTTCACATGTGCTTGATTAGGTCGATCTTCAGGTGGAGGGTGATGTTTCTTATGATGACAGGCTTATAGAGATATTGGATTTGAGGGACCAGGTTTTACAGAGCAAGACCATCCCTTTGGTCAAGGTTCTGTGGAATCACCACGGGGTCGAGGAGGCCACTTGGGAGCGCGAGGCTGAGGTTCGCGCTAAGTATCTAGAGTTTTTTATCCATAAAGGTACATTTCCAAATTTTGGGATGAAATTTCTTTAAGGGGGTAAGAATGTAAAGATCTGAAAAATTAGAATAAATTTTTAGTTTTGCTGGTAGGACACTATTCATACTTTATTTGCTAGTAGGGCACTATACATGCATCATTTAGATATAAGTTATGTTTATAAGCATAATTTGAATATGTCATAGAACGAAAATATGCTTATAATGTTAAAATACACCTCTTGTGATAATTTGAGCCAAATCGGAGATAGTGTAAAAAAAAAGGGGCCCAAAAGGCTAGCCCAAGTGGGCAGGCCACGCCTGCCAACAGGAAAAAACTTTTTTTTGGTGAAAATATAATTTAAAATAATTTTAAGAACTTTGGTTAAATCAGAATATCGATTTGAGGCGTTTCGGGACAGGCTGTAGTGTATCGGGGTCCCACGACTCATTAGGGGCAAAAGAGTTTTTACACCCCTCGACTCCTTTAGTATAAATAGACCACTTAAGAGCTAAAAATATCATAGTTTGGGTTATGAAAGTGCAGAACTTGAGTTTGGGGAGAGGCCATGAAGAAAACATAGGTTTTTCAACTTCCTACCTTCCAAAACACATCTCTAATCTTAGAATCTTTTAAGGCTTCCTTCTAGGAAGTTGTTCCCCACCACAATAGCTACAATCCTACCGATTGGTTTGGCTTCAAAGTGAGTACAACTCCCTAGGGTTGAGAAATCCCTTCTAGGTATGATATTTTGCTAAATAGATACTACAGTTAAATTTATTGGTGTTTTTATAAGTTTGTTGTATGACTTACATGCTTATTTGATGTTAGAAAATCACCTAACATATAGTTTCTTTGAAAACTTAGGGTTGGTACTTTGTGTGCTTGCGTATTATTTGAGAATTTGGTGAAGTTGTGAACATATAACATGAATATATATATAATTGATTATATTATAGCCTATATTCATGTCGACAAAGTCTTGTAGTTTGAAAGTTATGATTTGCTTAATATATGATGCATGATTTAAGGCACACCCTATGTGTTTGATAAAATGTCTCATAGAAATTGCATGGTAAATTAAGGCATAATGGCATATTTTGAATCTTTGAAAACATGAAGTGTGTTGAGCACTTTGGTCCTATGCATTATGAAGATGTAGATCATATGGTGAAAAACCCAAAAGTGGCCAAAATGAGTGGTACTTGTATGCCAACGGGAAAGGACCGTGAAACGAGACATGTGTTGGGCATAGAGTTGCACGTGTATGTCATGCATATTGCCATTACATTGCATTAGTGGATTGGAAGGTTTATAGTTCACAAATGTTCACTTTGCACATACCATAACTTACCTTTACTCTTTGTTTAGTATTATGTCATACAAGCCGTCACACTTACCCTACATGGGATTACATTTTTCAAATAAGACTCCCAGCATGACACTTGATGAAATCTTGGAGCATAGAGAAGAAAATGGACCTTGAAATGTATTTGGCCTAAGGGCTATATTTTGTATGTAGGGACATAAACCCATGAAGTTTATTCCATGTTTAAAGTTTAGACTTTGTGTAAATTATAAACTTGATTTTATGTTGAATTGTATGGAATTGTGTATTGAATATAAATGAGGAGCATGGAGCTCCAAGTAGTTACTTTGTTTTTGAAATATGATTGTGGATATTGGAAATATAGAATTGTGCAAATCAATGTTCTATTAAGTATTGGTGTATGTGTTTGTGGTTGGAAGGAGATCCATAGATCTTCATTTACTGGACTGGATTGATTACATTCAAGGGTAGAATTTAAAATACTATTTGACTGATTTTCTTTTTAGGGCAAATTGATATGACTTTGCAGGCTATTAACTATGTTTTTGGGGACTGTTCAGTGTCATTTTAAAGGGTTGTTTAGCCCTATTTTAGGGGTTAGTTTGTATGAATTTAGAGAATGTTAGTCCAGTTTTAAGGGGTTGTTTAATAGGTTTTTAAAAGGTTGTTTGGCATGTTTTTGGGGCTGTTTGACAGGTTTTAATGGGTTATTGGTATAGTTTTAAGGTGTTGTTTAACAGATTTTTAAGGTGCAATTTTACAGCTTTTGTGGGGCTGTTAAGTGGTTTTTAATGTGTTGTTTGCTAAATTTTTAAGTGTTGATCGATGGATTTTTAAGGTGCTGTTTGGTGGGTTTTTAAGGTGCAGTTTGGCAGATTTTTGTGGGTTATTCGATAGGTTTTTAAGGGACTATTTTACAGGCTTTAAAGGGGATGTTTGGCGGAGTTTTAAGGGTTGTTTGGTACAAGTTTGGGGGCTGTTTGGTGCAGTGTTTAGGAGTTGTTTTGGTATAGGTCTATGGGTTGTTTAGTGCAATTCTTAGGGACTATACGGTTGAAATTTTATGGGTTGTTTAGGTCATTTTAAAGATTGGATGGTTGAGCTTTTGTGGGCTATTTCGTTGAGCTTTTAAGGGTTGTATGGATGAATTTTTATGGGTTGTCTAATACCTTAAAAGGATTGTTGGGCCCAGTTTTAAAAGGTTTTTTTTGTGTAATTTAAGAGGTTGTTTGCCTCAAATTTAAAAGAGTTGTTGGGTAATTTTTAAAGGGTTGGTTGCTTTGGAATAAAAGGATATTTGGAACAATTTAAAAATGGGCAATGTCACTTTGTTTTAAGGGATTTCTTAGACTATTTTTGACCATTGGTTGGGGAGGTATCTGACTTGTATTTAGAACTCATCTTGAGTAAGTCTAGTTAACATTTTTCATTCTTAATTTTGAAAAATATGAAAAAATTAATATTTAATCAATTAAATCCATTCAATTGTGTTTTATTAATTCTTTTTAGGTCATTATCAATCATTTCCTAGGTTTTGAAAATTTAGGGTGTGACATTAAAATAGCTACAACAACTTCGAGATCAACTGCAATAACTGAAAATAAAAACAAATATTGTTACCTAAGTTAATATATAAAGAGATAATAATGATAATAACATAAGATTTTGTTACCTGAATCAAGGCCTTCAAGTTCTTCCAATCTTTCTTCAATTTCAATTGGAATGGGTGAAGCTCGTAACCAATCTTGAGTGAAAATCAAACACTCCACTAGTTTTGGTGTTAAGGAACTACGAAATTAATCAAGTATTCGCCCTCCCGTACTAAAAGCCAACTCAGAAGCAACGGTGGAGACAAGAATAGCCAAAACATCCCTTGCCACTTGAGAGAGTATTCGATACTTTGAAGAATGTATTTTCCACCAACTCAAAATGTCAAAGTCACTTGTTTCTTTTTCAAAAGTTTTATCTAAATACTGATCTACCTCTGATTTGGAACTAGAATTTTCTTCTTCTTCCAATAGCTTTTGAAACTGAGATTGATAAAATTTGCGTTGCACAACAAGTTCATTTGCTTTGACTTGGTCAACCACCACGTCACTTGAACTTTGACTGATCTCAATTGAAGGAGAATTTGAAATGGAGTCAAGCATTTGATAATGAAGGTACATCTTATTCATGACCCCTTTACTTTCTTAATCAACTCGTTCATTTTTTTCTAAATGATACACTCTACCATAGCAAACAATGACATATCTCAACTTGTACCGAGGAACTAACACCACTGCAATCAATAACAACATATTGATTTTATCAATGTTTCCCTAATACTTGTCAAATTTTTTCCTTTATCTTCTTAGACATGGCACTTAAACAAGCATCATTAGTGTCAGACCAAGCATTCAAAAGTTGTTCAATTTCATGAACATAAAAGTTTAATGTGACATATAAAGAACCTAAAAATCCTTTTGTGATATCATAAAAGTGTTTCAAAAACATGGTAAACACCTTGGCATTGTCCCAATCTTTATCATTAGGAGATCCATCATTGAGATTGGAGGTAAAACTTGGTTTTTGGTCATCCAACTGTTCAAATGCTTTTTGGAACTTTAATGCGGTTTCTAACATTAGATATGTGTAGTTCCATCCTGTTGGGACATCAAGACACAAAGTGCATTTGGATGACAATCTCTCTTGATCACAACACATCTTGAATTGTTGTGATCTTTGTGGAGAACTCCTAATATACCTTACTGTACCACGGATTCGAGAAATTAGATCTTTCACCTCTTCAATCTCATCTCTCATAATTAAATTCAATATATGTGCAACACACCTCATATGAAAATAATCACCATCTAAAACAAAACCATTTCTCTTTGAAATTCTTTTCTTCAATGTGCAAACAGTCGTGTCATTACTACTAGCATTGTCAACTGTGATAGTCAAGACCTTCTCTATACCCCATTGAAGCATGCATGACTCCACGGCTTGAGCAATAGCCACACCTTTATGACTAGAAATTACAAAAAAGTTAAGTATTCTTTTATATAATTTCCAATCATTGTCAATAAAGTGAGTCATGAGACACGTATAACTAATGTTTTGCAAAGAAGACCATATATCCGTGGTGGGGCAAATTCTATGAGTGGAACTTGCCAATGCATTCTTCAATTTTGCCTTTTCACTAGCATATAATTCCAAACAACAACAAGTGGTGCATGAGATGAAGTGGAATTTAGGTTGCAACACACTACAAAAATACCTAAAACCTTCTCGCTCCACAAACTTGAATGGTAATTCATCAACTATGATCATCCTAACAAGGGCATTCCTACACAAGTCTTGGTCAAATTTCCCCCCTAACACTAACACTTTCTCCCTCTTGTCCATCACTAGAAGAAGACAAGGTTTTTTGTCTTTTGTCCTTATTATAAGTATATTCGGGACATCTTCCTATGTGTTTCCATAAAGTACTAGTTCCATTAACACTCCCACATGCATAATTTCTACCACAATAATTACATTGTGCCCTTTCTAGCTTACTTCCGTCATCTTTCGCAATCTTAGTACAATGAACCCAAATCCTAGGTTTTTCTTTACGAGACTTTTTTTGGCTTTCGTGCACTCCAGATGTAGCAGTACCAACATGTTGAGAACTTGACATCTAACGAACATATATATCTATATAATTAGAAAGCTAAATGATTAAGTAATATAAAATGCAAGCAACTGTAGCATACTGAAAAATTAGTAAATTTCTTAGCTCAAACATTTTAAAATTTCAAATCCATGGCCAAATAGAATTCTCTCTCTATATCTTAAGAATGAATCAAAGACATGCAAACATTTCATATCTTAATTTAGCTAGTAAACCTTGGTAATTGATAAAAAAAAATTAATAATAAAATAAAATTCGCATCCTAAACAAACAACATTAAATTACTACACATGCATCCTAAACAAACAACTAATAAGGGATTAAGTATGCATCCTAAACATTTCAATGTCATATCTTTTCTTCTTTCTGATAGGGTTATACATTTTGAAAGTAATATTATACTTCATGTGTGTTTTAAGACAGTCATTACATGCTTTCAAGCTTAAAAAAGAGTAACGTTATGTATAACAAATTTTTTAATAAATTCTCTCATTTCTATAATCAAAATAGTAAAGTTTACTATAATAAATACATGTTATACCACTTATTTGTATCTAAGAATGAGAAATTCATTAAAAAAATTTATTATGTTTAATATTTTTCTAAACAAAAAATATACATCTTTGTTGCACTCTAATCTAAATGTTGTCAGCTTACATAATTGGCTATTTGTTAATCATTGACAATTGTTCACCATGGATTGTCATTGTAGGCGTTTCTGAGTTTCAGGGGGAATGGGGTAGAGCCTAACAAGAATGTGTTTCTTTTTAGAATACACACACACACACACACATATATACTTCAGAAAGAAAACAACATATTGGTCAAATACTCATACTTCATATTGGTCAACATGAAAAACAACATATTGCTCATGACAAGAAAAAATAAAATTAAAATTAAAAAAAAAAAAAAAAAAACACATTCACATAAGCCTAAAAATACAAACTTTCATTGTTAAAGACTTTATAGTAAAAATTGCACAGGAAACACTCAAAGACTTTCCAAGTGACATGATCTCAATTCTCAATTCATTTGGTCTATCAATTTCGAGTACCTAGTCGTAACACAAATGATCAATTATAGTAAACCCACCAATCTTAGCCAAGAAAAAATCACACATATATGATACACACATTGAAATTGAACTTTCAGTTCATACTATCACAGCCACAAAAAGAAAAAGCCATAAGATTTCAGGAGATTAAGAGTATAAAAGTAGAAGAAGTACCTTGAATCAAGTGTTTTGTGAAGCGTGATGAGTAGATAAGGAGATTACAAGATGTTGTGGTAATTGGATCGATTCTCTGTTAATTGAGAAAGAACCCTAACTTGAAGAGATCAACGAGTGGAGATCGAGATGGGATGATCGGAGATTGAGAGATGCGACCGGAGATTTGGAGATTAAGATGGGTGTGAGAGAGTGATTGAAGATCGATAGGCGTGAGAAAGAGAAAGAGAGGCATGAGACGGTGAGTGCATTTGTGTAGGGGTTGAGCAGACTGAGAGCAACTCCAAGGGGGAGTTGCATTTTGGGGTGCCAAATTACCCATTTACAACCTTGAACAGTGTTTTGGCACCCCTGAATTATAGATCTGCTCCAATGGCAGGTACTAAAATGGGGTGCCATTTCAATATTTTAATATTTTTTATTAAAAAATATAATTAAACATAACGATCGCAATTTAACGGATATATTTTTATAGTCAAAATTTCAAATTTCAAATTTCAATTTCAAATTTCAAATTTCAAAATTCAAATTTCAAATTTCAAATTTCAAATTTCAAATTTCAAAATTCAAATTTCAAATTTCAAATTCCAGATTTCGAATTTCAAATTTCGAATTTCAAATTCAAATTTTAAATTTCAATTTTTGTCTGCCGAAATTCAAATTTCAAATTCAAAATTCAATTGTTGAAATTCAAATTTGAAAATTTAACCGCCAAAATAAAAATTCAAAAAAGTAAAATTCGTCTATAAATATGATCATTTTTCTCATGTTTTCATCCATCTATATTACATTCTCTTTATAAATTCAATATCTCCTTTCTCTTTGACTATTTATCCTTTCATATTTTCATTCATCAATTAGAATGAATCGCTATCCTAATATTTTAGGAGAGATCCTGAATATTGAGGAAGAAGATAATGATGATTTGGATATGTTGTATGCTGCAACCAGAAAGTCAGAAGGGTCTAGTCAAGGACGGATAAGAAGGCATCGTGGTTCCATTCCAAGCCACAGAATAGTTAATCGTGGTAGAGTTGAAGGTCACGAAAGACTCTACCGTGACTATTTTACTACACCTTGTGTATATGAAGGTTTTTTCCGAAGGAGGTTCCGAATGAGTCGTACTCTTTTTCTCCGAATTGTAAATGAGGTTGAACAACACGATCCATACTTCATCCAAACAACAGATGCTGTTGGAGTTCTCGGTTTGTCATCCCTTCAGAAGATAACAGCTGCTTATAGAATTCTTGCTTACGGAACACCGGCAGATTCTGTGGATGAATACATCAGAATTGGAGAAAGCACTGCCATACAGAGTCTGAGAAGGTTTGTGAAAGCTATTATTGCAGTGTTTGGCGACCATTACCTGAGGTCACCAAATTCTGTGGATATTGCTCGATTGCTACAGACGGGGGAACAACGTGGCTTTCCCGGCATGTTAGGAAGTATTGATTGCATGCATTGGAAGTGAAAAAATTGTCCGACCACATGGCAAGGTATGTATACTGGTCATTGTCACGAACCAACAATCATTTTGGAAGTTGTGGCTTCTCAAGATCTTTGGATATGGCATGCATTCTTTGGGCTTCCTGGTTCGCTGAATGACATAAATGTTCTAGATAGGTCCCCTGTTTTTGCATTATTAGCAAATGGTCATACTCCTCCAGTAAACTATACAATTAATGGCCATGAGTATACAATGGGATATTATCTAGCCGATGGTATTTATCCTAATTGGTCGACATTTGTAAAAACAATTCCCTGTCCACAAGGTCTGAAGAAAAAACATTTTGCTAAAGCACAAGAGTCGGCAAGAAAAGATGTAAAGCGGGCATTTGGGGTACTTCAAGCCCGTTTTGCAATTGTGCGTGGACTAGCACGCTTTTGGGATGAAGAAACACTTGCAAATATTATGAAATCGTGCATAATAATGCATAATATGGTCATTGAGGATGAAGGAGATATTGGTAACAATGACTTTGATGGAAGTGATGCAAATCCGCCTGTAGAAGTGTCGCATGCGTATACACCAGAATTGGAAGACTTCATGCAAACCCATTGTCAGATCAGGGACAGTGCAACTCATTCTCAACTGCAGTTAGATCTTATCGAGCATTTGTGGGAACGACATGGCGAAGAATAATTTTTTCAATTTCAATTTCAAACTGGAATTTTCAATTCCAATTTCAATTTCAAGTTGTATTTTCAATTCCAATTTCAATTTCAATTTCAATTTCAAGTTGTATTTTTAATTCCAATTTCAATTTCAAGTTGTATTTTCATTTTCATTTTCAATTTCAATTTCAAGTTGTATTTTCAATTTCACAAGTACTTTCATAGCAATCAAACTTAATACATAATTTTTCATAAATAATAGCAAACTCATTAAATAATGACTAAAAAGTAAAAAATAATAGCAACATAATAAATAACGACTAAAAATTAAAACCCCGCTTGTTCATAATCTCTATCTTAAGGTTATTCCAATATGATGCAGAAATTGGGTCCATGCCAGTAGTGTCAGTGTCACGCCCCAAATTCCAGCGAACCCGAGGCGTGAGTAACGAGACAAAAAGAAATAAAATAATAACGAAATGAAAGATAACAATGACATTCTCATACATTCCGTACACAGTTCTAATACATACATAAAGTCTGGTCCGTTGGTTCACAATATTCAAAATGAAATACAGTCTCGGGCTTATGCCCTTACATAATATCAAAAGCGCCCATCGGGCCCAATATAACCCTCAATCAGACCGTCTCTATATCCCGCACAGCTGGAACATCATCCGAAATGTTTGCCCCACTAAAGGGGTCAGCTCAACATGCTGGTACAATATAATGCTAATGCAAGAAACAAAACTAAGGTCGTGGCATGTGCGAGTGTACAGTTATTTCTATATGGCATTCTATATCATGATGACAGTATATAGACAGTATACAGTATATGAGCAATATGCGTGACACACCCATGCAACTCTATGCCACCCATGTCTCATGATACGGTCATTCTCCGTTGGCATGAGTACCGCCACTTATGTCTCGCTTCACGGTCCGGAATCCGTCAGGCTTGCAAGTACCTAATGGCCGATTTTGGGTTTTTCACCACAGGATCTGCACCCTCATAATGCAAAGCACCAAGTGCTTACCCACGCCATGTCCAAGGAATCACACCATGCCAATATGCTCTAATCTCATCATGTCATAATGCAATCCCAGTGATGCATTTCAGTCATACATAAAACATGCTTTCAAGTGTACAATTCATAACATCGACAGTTCTTCAAGCAGATAATTCACACACCACGTTAACACATGCGATGTACCCATAATCATCATTCAACTAAACAAGATAGCACATAGCACGTAAGCATGTGAACACTCGGGCAAACATGTGAACAATGAACACAGCAAAGCAAGTATTCCTAATCTCAATTCTATTTCTTACTTAGCACAATATATCATACCTGGTAATCGATCTCAAACCGGAAAATTATACTCGCAGTCAAGTGAAACCACCGTAAGAACACTGAAGGTCAGGTCACCTTCTCTTTGCCTTTCCGTGTCCCTAAAATTCATAACATGAAACTCAGTTTAATCGTCACTTGAATTATGCTATTCATCAAATTTTACGTCTTTATCTTATAAGCTTCTACTTTGCTGAATTAAACTCTACTGTTGAATCCGGGACGTTGAAGAAAATAAGTTTAGGCTTTCGTAGAATTCAATTCGGACACTTGGGTTAAAAAGGGCAAAACAGTTATTTTGCACTTTACACGTGTCCTTACATTTCGTGACCTCTTTTCACAGATCGGACTCCACGGTTGAGTCCGGAATGTTCGAGATAATAAAATTCCACTATTTGTTTACCTAATTCGGAATTCGTCTGACAGTGTTTCAAGTTAGGGGCATTTTGGTAATTTTAAGGGTTACTACGGGTCTTTTATTTTTCGGGACCCCGTCTCGTAAAACGGACCTCACCATTGGTCTCAGAATGGTCGAGATAGTCAAAATACACCTATGACTTGTCCCATTTGGACTCCGGGATGTTTTTGAATATTTAATTAATTAAATTAATTTAATTAATTAATTAATTTAATTAATATTTTATTAATATTTTAATCAGGTGGGTCAAAGTGTAATTTCTAACAGTTGGGGGGGTCAATTCGTAATTTCTGAAAGTTCAGGTTAAGGTTCAAATTCAAAAGGTTCAAATTCAAAGGGTTCAAATTCCAAAAAGGTTCAAATTAAAACTAGTTTAATTTGTTATTCTAAATCAGGTTAACCCAAACAGGGGCTAATCCTAGAACAGGGATAGGATATCCCGATTTCGATTTAATTCCAATTTCTAGATTTCTTACCCTTGCAACCAAATGGCCCAATTTCTATTTTAATTTAAAACAACCACGCGACACGTGGCAGGGGCGGTCCACGCCCGACCCGAACCGACCCGACCCGACCCGGACAGAACCCCCCTTCTTCCCCCGCTTTTCCGACGGAGCTCCGGTCACCTTCTCCGGCGCCGGTGACCGGAATTTCAGAAAATCAAGTTTTTAAACTTGATTTTCTTGGTGTTTTCGAAGCCCCTTTCAATCCCAAATTATTCTAAAACATCTTTGGAGCATTTTAACACCGTTTTGAAGCTTCCAATCACAATGAAAAATCAGATTTCCCCCCCCATGGCCGTGACCTGCACATCCATTTTTCTCCCTCATTTCTCAACCATTTTGGTTGATTCTTGTCCCTAAATTCTCCATATTTTATGCTTTATAAGTTCTAACAATTAAATCTAAGCAATAGGTTACAAAACAGATCATGCACATATGAGATTTCTAGAGAGAGAAAATAATGGGTTTTGAAATTTTACCTCCGTTTCTCTCTCCTTCTCTTGGTTCAACCTCTTTGTTCTTCCTCTGGTTCTCAGCTTCTCTTCCTCCTTTCTCCTCTCTTCTCTTCACAGTTCCCACTCTCTCTTTGCCTTCACTTTCTCTCTCTCTATATCTCTCTCTCTCTCTCTTTAATCTCACGATCAGTCTCTCTCTCTCAACTCCCACCACACACACATATACATACAGACCACACTCACCCACCTCCAACCACCCTCTTACACACACCATGCCTCCCATGCCTTGTTTGAGTGTATCACACTCAAACCTACACACACACACAACCAGGTACACACACACACACCTCACACAACCTGATATATATATATATATATATATATTCACATTTAAATATACACTCACCTTGTACACATATACACACACAATTAAATTTAAATTATATGTATATATATATATATATACACATATATACATACATCCATCATAATAATACTAATAATAATAATAATAATAATAATAATATTAATAAAAATAATAATAACAACTTGAAAATTTCATTTATTTATAAAAAAAAAATTTTCAGGTTGTTACAGTCAGTTTCCATGATTTTCATTTCTTTCTGCCATTCATTCTGTTTTTCTTCAATTTCATTCTGCCTTTCTTCAATTTCTAACTGTCTACGATGTTGCTCCAATGCTATCTCCTTTTGAGCAACTTTTTGTCGTTCCACTTCCATTCTTTGATTCCAGTGGTGATGATCTAGTGATGCTTCAAAACCGGTTTGCTTCTCTTTGTTTTTAAGTTGTTTCTTCGAAGCCTTTCTGCCTAATGGCCTATCAAGGTTAGGAGTGGACGAGGGTTCAGTGTCATCCCCTAAATATGGAGTTGAATAGCAAGATTCAACATGATTTGATTCAGCAGGACTATCAGTTGAATGAGTTTTTGCTCTCTTATTGCTGCTGAGATTATCAGTCCATTTCCGCTCCATTTTCAATATATTCCAACAATGCTCGTATTAAAATGGTCTTCCAGTGATCTTAGCAAACATTTCTTTTGCTTCATCAACCTGAAAAACATATGAAATCATTCAGTTAATAGTTCAAATATCAAATCATAGTAGTGTCTATCTAAAAAAGCTCAATCATTACATAGTTTTGCTCGGTGTGTCCACTTTGTCGCAGTCTTTCAATTTGACTATAAAAATCAACAAATTTGGCGCATTTTGCATTTATATCAGTCCAACGGCTTTTAATAGAAGCTTGCGAACGCTCTTCTTGATTGCCTCCATGAAGTTCAAAGTATTTCAATATTCTATGCCAGAAAGCACCACCTTGTTGTTCATTCCCAGTAATTGCATCTTTACTCGTGTTAAGCCACGCAGACACAATTAATTTATCTTCTTCTTGAGAAAAGTTCCTTGTCCTTTGCGATTTTCTCACTCTTGGAACGGCTTTATTTTGTATTGGCGCAAATACTGAGGGATTGGTCTGCATAGCATCATCATATAAATCGGTGTCGTTCATAAGCAAATCAGTGAAAGAACCGTCAAATTGCGAATCCATCTACAAAAAAAAAGAATTATAATCAATTTAAAGAATGAGCATAAAAGAATCAATTACAAAAATTAAATTAATTTAAGAACTATTTTAAATTGTAAATAACAATTAACTAAAATAGAAAAAAATTCTTCAATTATAAAAACTAGCTAAATAAATAAATTCAACCTAATTTAACAAAAAATAATAAATAAATAAACTAAAATTAAAACATTCAATTTAAATTACACAAATTAGCTAAATTAATTTAAGAACTATTTTAAATTGTAAATAACAATTAACTAAAATAGAAAAAAAATTCTTCAATTATAAAAACTAGCTAAATAAATAAATTCAACCTAATTTAACAAAAAATAATAAATAAATAAACTAAAATTAAAACATTCAATTTAAATTACACAAATTAGCTAAATTAATTTAAGAACTATTTTAAATTGTAAATAACAATTAACTAAAATAGAAAAAAAATTCTTCAATTATAAAAACTAGCTAAATAAATAAATTCAACCTAAATTAACAAAAATATATACATAAATAAATAAGCTAAAATTAAAAAATTTAATTTATTAAATTACAAAAATTAATTCAATTTAAAATTTTAATTTAAAATCTAAATTATGAAACTAATGTAAAACATATAAATATAAATATAAATAAATTATATATATATATAAGAAAGAGAAGGAGTTGATATTATATATATATAACATTTTGTTTCAATTTGAAGGAAACAAACAGAGAACAGAGAACGGCTTCTCTGTTCTCTGTCAATAGGGTGCCGTTCTTCCCCCTTCGTCTCTGCGCCTCCTCCTCCTCCCCCTTCGTCTCTGTGCCTCCCTCCCCTTTCTCTCCCTATGTAAATAAATTCTTCAGATCTGCCATGACAACCACAAGATTTGAAGAAAAATCAAGAGCACTGAGCCAAGGAACTTACGGTTTTCACGGCAAATCTCTGAAAATCTCTCTTGGTAAGTTTTTTCTTTCAAAATCTCTGTAAATCTTTTTGTAAATCTCTCTGTATATATACAAATTTTTGGATTGAATATAGCCGTTGCAAAGAGCCGTTCAGTGAACAGTAGAATCTGAAATGGCAGAACGGCTCTTTGCAACCCCTGCCTTTCTCTCTCCAGGGTTTAGAATCATTCTCGGGTTGGTTCAGGTAACCCGAGCATCCAACCCAAGCCAACTCAAAAAAATTAAAATTTTAAAATAACCAACCTGGCTTCTTTTGAAGCCGAACTATTGGAGTTCGGTTCGGGTCGGATCGGATCGGGTCGGGTCCCCGATTCTCCGTTCTCAATTTTTTGTTGTGCACCCCTTACTACAATAGATATCGATCATGAAGTCGTAAAGGACAGTTGGAGGGAATTTGTTCTCGTCACAAAAAGTATCTATGGAGAAAAAAGACAGTTAAAATAGAGGCGAAAAGAGAAGAGAAGAAAAAAAGTTTAACTGTATCTTATTTGATAGTTCATGAGAAGAAAGAAAATCAAGTCATTATTTATTATTTGAATGATCACTGGGAGCGAAAATAAAAGAAAGTATAAAAAATTATTTGACAATTATATCCTTTTTTAAGTTTAGAACTTTTAATTATTTCATTTATGAGTATTTATAGTATTTCAAAAAAGTTATTAAATAATAAATACACTTTTTTTTTTCTTTTCAAATTTCTTCACTTTTGGAGAGATTAGAGAATGAGTTAAAACCTCAAACTTTCGTTCCAATTCTTTTCTTTTTATCTCCATTAAAAACTTCTAAACGAGAGCTCTTCACCTTAATATTTTCTTTTTTCTCCAATTTTCTTCATCCAAATGAACCGTTAAATTACATGAAAGTTGAAAAAAAAAGGGATGTCTCTATAAATTTTTCTTTAAAAAAAAAGGAACAGTTAAAGTGCACAAAGCTCCCACAGTTGTTTTATGTTTAGTTTAGATTATTTTGGTTAATTTAATTTGTAGTCAAAATGATTAAATCAATTTTTGTTTTGAAAATTTTAGGTTAGTAAATTGAATAAATATGGTTATTTTATAATAAATTATATAAAAATAATAATTAAATCATACTTAAATCACATAGTAATTATTTTTCAAACAATTTCATAATTATAAATAAGAGTTGGAAATTCAAAAGAAAATACATTTCTTATATATGTAATAATCAAACATTATCCTTTATCAAACCATTTAAATATTAATCATTTATGTATAATCAAAATTAGTTTAAAAATCTGAATCAAAAGAAATCTTAATTACGTTCGGAAGAGGTGGATGGGTACAAAAATAAAAAATTGATTGTTTTAAATTCAAATTCTATACTGCTAATCAACCATAGTATTGTCCAGATATTTATCTAAGAGGGGGAGAGTGAATAGGGTATATTGTAAATATTGATTTTTTTTTTTTTAACTTTAAAAATGAAAGCGGTAAATACTCTAACAATAAACAATAGAGAGAGACCAAACACAACAATTTTATGAGGTTTGAAAAACTTCCTACATCCTCGACTCGAGTATCCTTACTTGAGTTTTTTCATTATTGTGACCTCCTTGCAGGTAGAGACCAAACATTTATAATGCGAAGATTGTAGCCCTCTTATCCCAGCAAAATATATCATTTATCCTCACCAGGTGGCATTTATTGACAACTCTCACTGCAAAGAGATAATACAAAGATGTTTATTAAATAGCATTCTCTTCTAGAGTAGTTTTGGTGCAATAAGATGCTTATTATCTATAGATGATCAAATGTAAGCTCTGAGTATTTAAGATAAGTATAACTTTCAAATCTAAATTTAAAAAATGTTAGATTTAAAGTTAATAAAAAAGATATAAAAGTGTAAGTTTGTCACGCCCCGAATTTCTGACCGAAACCCGAGGTGCGACTGACGAGCAGAAAGTAAACAAAATGAAAGGTAATTAATTTGATTTACAAATTTACGACAAATTAGATAAGAGTTCTTTAATTTTCATAAAATTTCGGCAGAACCTCCTCTATTTTTCGAGCCTTTTTCCCCCTGATAATCACAATACATTACATATATACAAACACATCACAATCCATCCTCACTCGATGGCCACAACTTTATCAAAATTAAATATACATCGCCTACTTATACAACTGAAGACAATTAAATAAATACACACGTACATACGTTCACTTCAGTCAATATATATATATATATATATATACATGTCTTTGGGCTTAAGCCCGTACATCATAACACATGCCTCACGGGCCAAATATCCTTCTAAGTTCGGGTCTCCTCCGCTCTGTGAGACTTCCTCAAGTCTCAGGTGCCTGGAGTGTCATCTGAAAAATGTTGCCCACGAATGGGTCAGCTCAACTGCTGGCATGATACAATGCTAATGCAAGGAACAAAATGTAAGGCGTGGCATGTGCAAGTGTACATTTATCTCTATATGCCTTCTAAATCATCTATGCATGGCAATAATAACAATCCACATGCCTTCCACATCATCTATGCAATATAACGACAATAATCCGCATGCTTTCCAAATCATGCATACCACATAATGGTAATGAACCCATATGCCATCCAATTGTCCATGCAATGTAATGACAATGCACATGAACCACCCACACAACTCTATGCCACATGACAATGCATATGAAATACTCACACAACTCTATGCCACATCCATGTCCACTCTATGCATGTCATGTCAACACCATGCATGTCATGTCTCGGTTTACGGATCGCTCCCGATGGGTAGCCGAGTAACCAACACCTGTTCACGGATCGCTCCCGTTGGGTAGCAGGCACCAATGCAATGGCCGATTTTGGGTTTTTCACCACAGGATCTACACCCTCATAATGCATAGCACCTCGTGCTCACCCACCCTATGTCATCAATGAATCACACTATGCCAAATGCCATGATTCCACCATGCAATGCCACAATCTTAATAAAACATTTCTTGCCAACACATGCGGTATGCTTTAAGTAATGCAACATATTTAAAGCAACGATATCATCTGAATCTCAAAACTTCTTTCACAAGCCTGTATGCTATGAACAGTCAAATTAAACACATGCTTGATTCACACAATCACAATCTCAACAATTCACAAAGAACACATAACTCTATAAAGCACCAATACATCAAACTATCACACCTTCCCAAACATATGATATATCAACACGAATGTAAGCCAAAACATAATAATCCAAACTCAGAAGTACGATCCATCTTCACTATAGCAACAAATTATAAAACAATTCAAAGCACATATCAGAGTATATAAGTTATCAATTCTGGGTTCTTCAAGCAGTTATATTCTACGTGATTCCCTAATCATCAAATCAATACATGCATAGAGCAATCAACATGCAAAGCATTCCTAAACTTAATCCTATTCCTTACTTAGCAAAATACCATACCTGACTAGGGCATGTCTCAACCCTAGAAAGATGTGTCCACTACGTAGCCTCTGTACTGTATCTGACTGGAAGGTCTAGACAGCCTCCTCTTTGTCCCTCGATGTTCCTAAAATCAAGCAACATAACTCAGTTTATTTCTACTTGAATTTATGCTATTCATCAAATTTTATGTCTTTTTATGATTGGTATTTCTTCCATTCAATTAACTTCTACCATTGAATTCGGAACGCCGAACAAAGTCAGTTTAGGCTTTCGCGGGATTCAATTTGGACGTTTGTACCAAAAAGGGCAAAATGGTCATTTGGTCCTTTCACGAGTTCCCAATTCCCGAGGCCTCCCGTCGCAAATCAGACTCTACCATTGAGTCCGGAATGCTCAAAATAATAAGGTTTCACTGTTCTTTTATTTTAATCTGAGTCCGTCTAACTACTCTTTGACTTAGGGACACTTTGAAAATTTTACCCTTTAAATTATTATTTTATTAAATATTATTTTTATTCACTTGGGTCAATTCACAATTAACTCAACTCTCTGGGTATAATTAAAATCTCACAAGGTTCTATTCACTGCCCATAATTTTTTTTTCCAATTCCCGCACGTTGACATTGTTTTTTTTTTTTTCCTTGTAAGCCAATCATTGGATAGCTTCTCCTTTTCAACCAAACATCTCCCGAACTCAAATTTAAAATTTTATCCATAAAGTAACAGTGTTGGGCAGCTATCTGAATGGTTGGGTTGGGTCAAACCTGACCCGGTTTGGCCCAAATAAAATCACAAAACTCAGTCGCTAAGCCGTATTTCCTTCCCTCTAGTTTTTTTTTTTAGATTATTTTTCTGGATTTCAATTTGCAATTCTAAAACAATTTCCATATTTAATGAAATTCCAAAATCAATCCAATTATTCATACTTCTAAAAATTCAAGACAAAAATTCAGTATCTTACCCTGTTGCTACCTCTGTACAGCTCCTGTTCCACTCACGGCCATAGGTATAAATATGTATAATCTCTCTGTTGCACGCTAACTTAATTTCTTCTAGTTTTAACACTACAAACTGCATCGGACAACAGCCACAGTCACTCACCAAACCTTCCAATCCATCCGGTCCTGCGGACTACTGCTTCTCTCAAGTACTCCAGGTCTGCTGCTGCCATGAACTGCTTCCAATAAACTCTAAACAGCCCATTTTAATCCAACATAAACAACACACATAAATACATACACACTGGCCTGCTACGCCATCGCTACTGCCACTGGATTGACATCCAAACTGAACCCCCCCCACTCTTCACCGTTTCTGCTGCGCAACAAGTTATGCGCAGCACTGCTACACACACGATTATATATCTATTTATATACACACCGATACACCTGCACCTACACATATACACCCACACAACCGTGACATCACCACAAATCGTCAGTGCGCAAGCGATCAAGATCGTTTGGCAACAAGCCCGATTCCAGATCTGAATTTCCAATTTCAGTTATAAACAAATTCACTGCTTCAGATCTGAGATTTAATCTTGTGCGAATCCTTCCCGATCTCTTCTATTTTAATCTCGGTGTCACGGCCGTCTGAATTTCACGGCTCAGCCATCTTTGTCTACTCGATCTTAACTCGACGAACCGGCTCAACCGCAGAGACCTCAGCTTCGAAGTCTAACTCAACGACCAAGTTATTGTCTCCATGCTTTCCCAGAGCATCAGATCGCTTGTCAGCCTTCTTACTACAGTTGGACGCATCATCCCTGTTCACCGAAGCGCTATCCAACTCAATCAATCTCTCCCTGTTCCAATCTGTCTCAAGAACCGAGTTGAATTTAGCCCATAAAAATCTGAATCCGCGAGAACGCTGAATCGACTGATGCGGCAACCGTGCACTGTTTGGCCTTGGATTGATGGAGTGTAGAATCGTTGGCAACAAAGGCCAACCTGGTACGCGAGAAGGCTGAGATCATCGCCGGATTCGCCCTTCCGATCAACAACTCTCGGTGCCACACCGAGATGATCGTCTCACCCACCGTTGCTCCTCTGTCGCCCCCTTGCCTCGATCCCCCTCGCGACCACCACCACGTCTGCGTCTTCTCTTCCCTCCCCCTCTCTCTCTTTTTCTCTTTTCTTTTCCCTTCTTCTACGCAACCTGCACCGCCCCTCAGCCTTTTCTTTTCTTTATTTTCTTCCGGTTTTCCAGTAGCTTCTTTTGAAGCTCTTATATATATAATATATTCTTTATGTGTGCCTTAGACACCTCCACATAATTTTCGTGATTAGTTCGCTGTATCGATTTAATATTTTATTTTATAAAATATTAAATTACAATATGCCGATAAAAACCGAAAATTTATTCTGCCAACATTGGGTCTCTGTTAATGCCTTATTTATTTTCACATAATTCCCATAATCTAACTTGAATAAAACTAAAATAAACAAATAATTAAAAAAAAAAAAAATTCTCATTTTTCCAGGTCTCTACAAAGTTTGTAAGAGATGGCTTAAAAGGCCCTAGAAAACATCTATTTATAGCTCTTTTGGGAATATATATCTGTTACTTTTCAAAAAGAGTCATTTCTCTTTCCTTTTTTTTTTTTTTTGTTTATTCAAAATTTGAATTTGCAATTGCTAGATCGACAGAATTAGTTAACTGAATCATCAATCAATCGACTATAATAACGACTTGTCGACCAATTAGGTCAATTGATTTGTCTAGAGGGTTTGAGGTTCATTTGGTTAAGAACAATCAATCGACTAGTTTTACGAATCAGTTAATTGGTTTTACTTGTACATTGTTTTGCTTTTGAGAAATAGTTGACTAATATTTCGTTTAGGTCGACTGATTTGGTCAATATATTCGGGCAATACATCAAAATGTTTACTCAGTTGACTGGTTTTGTTTGTATACTATTTTGCCTTAAAAAAGAATCAACCAAATATCTTTATAGGTCGACTAATTTGGACAATACGTCTTGACGCTGTTTTGTAAAACATAACTTAGTCGAATGATTCCATGGATCAGTTGACTGGTTTGATTAGTATAAAAATAAGCCATTAAGAATTAGTTGACTAGTTCCATGAACAATCAACTAGTTTAAACAGTGAGTGTCTTCTAGTTTCTTAGTATAGTTCTATAAAAACTTTTTGATCTTTCAAAACCTAAGGTACGATAATGTTTTGTTTTGAAAAATTATTTAAGATTAGTTCTTACATGATCATTTTAAATAGTAAGAGTTTACAACCAATGATCAATCTAATCATACGTCACTCAAAACCCAAAATCCAAAATAAGAAAAATGAAAATCTTCACTTGACTTGTCTTGAATCATTGAGTTTGAGTGTGTCCAATTGCTTGAATTATCATGAGAGTATTCTACTTATTTTGATCTTTATTTTGGAGCATATTCTTGAGTAAAATCTTTTAGCTTGATGGAGTTTCGTCATTTACTTGGTTAACAATCTTTTTTAACCTAGATGATCTATTTACATTATCACTTAAATAAAATATTAGTCTATTAAATAATATTTTGTGATCATCAAAATTCTTGATATGTCCTTAGTTAAAAATCTTCAGGACAAACGCATAATAATGATTTGATAAAAAATAATTAAACGATTTTTGTACACTAGAAATGCGTATCTTATCACTAGAAATGCTTATCTTATCTTTAAGAATAATGTAAGATTTTTCAAAAGGTGAAGCTCGTCTTTTCCCTTTAAGTTTCACTCACGCGCGCGCGCGTGTATATATATTCACTGATTGCTCTTTAGTTTCAAGATTCCTCGATATTGCATTTCTTCTTTTATTTTTGCCTCCAACCTCAAAGAATTCTTATAAATCCTCTTCCATTTCTGTCCTCAATGCTTGGGAACAAATCTGCTTCTTCCCACAAAAGTGAAATCCAAATGATTCTCTTATAAATGCTCTTCCATTTCTATCCTTAACAAACACACTAAAAAAACCTAGCAAAATGCTTGAGAACAAATCTACTTCCTCCCACAAAAGTATTGATACATTCACAAACATATTATATATATATATATGTGTGTGTGTGTGTGTGTGTGTGTGTTTCATAGAGAAAGATGTTGGTCATGATAAAGTGAGTCAACCATATATTTGTGTATGTTATAGCATGGAGATCGTGAATCACATTTTCATTAATAAGGTGGAACATGATTTAATAGTTTAGCGTGGACATTTTACGAAAAAAGAGAATAGTAGCCCATCAATAAATGTGATAAAAAAAGAAAAAAGATGAAGAGTAAAAAACAGTTTGGAATTAATTGAGGGTCAAAATGAGATAAATAGGCATAATAATTATAAATAATAATAATATTTTTTGTTAAATAATGGGTGTAGAAAGTTGATCTCCAACTTCAGACTTCAGTCACTCTTTTAAATTTCATGTAAGTACTTTATAATAATTTTGGTAAATGCGGGACATGTGGGTTATCTTTTTAGGTGCATGGATAAAGCCGAATTTGATAGAATAATTTTATATTATCATTCTTTTGGTATAAATTATATTCCACGCAGATGCAAAATAAATGATTCAGATGATATATTATTCAAGTTAATTAAAGACACCAAACATAAAATCTATCAAATCTTTTTATCTCGTCCTTCAAATAAAATTGAATCAAAAAAGTGTAGGATAAATATGTGTAAATCAAAGAAGACAAAAATGAGATTTTTTTAATCCAATTCTTGTCATTTTTTAATTATAATTTTTAAAGACATGTTGTTTTAAAGTTATTTTCAAACTCATATTATAGTAAATAAGTAATTCTTCACAAATTCTTGTCTTTTAAAAAAATGTTTTTTTTTTTTTTTTTTTTTTTATAAATTTCAAGTTATTTAGGCATCTTTGAGAAAAAAAAAAAACGTTTCTCCATTAGATAGCAAAATATTTTAATTTAAAAAAAAAACTTCGTCACTTCAACAAATAGAAAAATAGGCATTTTTTTTAAAAGCATTTCTTTTCGGTAACAACATACTTTAATAAATAAGTTGACAATAGTAAATATTATAAAAATTTGATTAAAATATACATGGATTGAATGAAAAAGTCAAAAATCAATTGGACCTACCTTGATTGATAATTCAAAACCTTTTCATAGGAGAAGGTCTGTACCTGGCCCGCTCCACATGGCGAGGACGGTGTTCCTATAGGAGGAAGTGGTAATGGGAGAGAGTAATGCATCCCATATCGTCTGGGGAAGAGAAAGATGAATGATTCATAAGTAAGGGTGTTGCTCTTCAATGGTATGACGCGTTCTGCGCCCAGTGGGGGCGGTAGGAATAAAACCATGCGAGCTGTGAGTCCAAAGCAAACAATATTATGTCATGTGGAGTGGGCCGTTACAAGGTCATAGATTCTACTATCACTTTTTCACTAAGGGATGTGTAGTTTATTTCTTTCTTCAATTTTGTAACTTGTTATAGTTTGTTGTATTACATAGATTCTACTCTCACTTTTTCACTAAGGGATGTGTAGTTTATTTCTTTCTTCAATTTTGTAACTTCTTGTAGTTTGTTGTATTACTGATAGACTAAGTTGAAAATTTAAAATTGAGACTTATAACTTGTAAAATAATAAATAATTAGGGGATGTGAATTTATTTATTTTTAAAATTTTATGAGTGTGTTGAATTACTTCGAGAGTGAGTTAATTTTTTTTTTAATTTTCATGGAAGCGATGTAATATTAATAATCAATCAACTTAACAATTACAGATATCAATAAATCAACACAACTCAACTAAGAACACATAATCTAACGATATTAAGAACTTATCAAATATGGGCTCTAAACACACAAATTAGTCTAGTCCATAATTAGATAAAAATAATAATTATATTTCATAATAAAAAAAATAAAATTTGAACTCGTGATATTCCCTTAAATATATAATAATCAATTAGAATAGCCAAATTAATTTACTTTGAGAGTGAGTTGAAAACCTAAAATAAAAAACTGAGAGACTCTTATCAATACACCGTCCCTGTAATAAAAAAATGAACCTCAAAAAATGAAGCTCATCAAATTTAAAATTCTAAGCTTAAATGCCCACAAACTCAAATGGGAGTGACATTCCAAACAAGTCAGTGAAGAAAGAGAAGAAATGAGAAAAGAAGGGACAGGTGGCAATTACGTTTCGTCATCACTCTCTTGTTTTGTTGTTAATAAATAATTAAACAACCGTTTAACGGGACGAAAAGGCATATGATTTCATTCATACCCCCAAAAACCCAAAAGCGCTGTATAAACTTAAAAGGAGCCCCAAAACAAATTAAACCAAACCAAACCGATCTATGTCGCTCAGTCATTCAATTTCATTCTCTTTGCGTTCAAACACAAGATATTTTTTTGCAATGTCTCCGAAACCATCAGAGAATGGAATCGAAGGCGACGATGAGCGAGAAGAAGAGGAGGATTCAGAAGAAGAAGAGGAGGAGGAAGAAGAGGAGGAGGAGGAGGAGCCAAGGCTCAAGTACCAGAGGATGGGGGGCAGTGTGCCGTCGCTTCTATCCAGTGATGCGGCATCGTGTATTGCCGTTGCGGAGCGAATGATCGCCCTTGGCACTCACGATGGTACCGTTCATATTCTTGATTTTCTTGGCAATCAGGTAGCTTTTCAATCGTTTGTTGAATTGAATTTTACAATTTGTTTGATCAAAAGGGAAAATTCAGCTAAATTATCTGGAAAATATAGTTGGATTGCTATGATTATGGTTCGAATCACAGCTCTGGATCTAAGCTCTTCTGGTATTATTGTTATTATTTGTTTCAGACATTATGTGATCTTTATACGTAGTTATAGCATTGCGAATTGGTCAATCCTTCAAAATCGGGCGTGGTTCTGTGTTGGATTTAAGAGTTTCTTTTTTATCATCACTTTCTTCACTGGAACTCTCTGGTATCTAGTCATCATATAATGCGCTTAACCTGATGGTAGTCTCTTAAATGTATAGTCCTTGTCTTCTTCTTTGGTGGTTTTTGCTGCCTATGCTTTTATCTTGTTGCCTGTTTTCCCCCTGCTCAGTATGGTATTCAACTAAGTTGATTCTATTAGGAATTGGAGTTTTTTGGCGAATTGATTTCCTTTTTTCCTTGCTCTTTTTTTCGTTGGTCTTATATTTGACCTGCCCCTGGTGTCTGTTGATCAACCTTTTCCTTGGGTGCATCTTCTGAATTGAAGCAAGCTCTAGGTTGCTGATGTTGAAGTTTCGCATATGGCCAAGTTTTTGAATCCCTCAAGCAAGGTTGTTGAATCAGCAATTGTCATTCGTATGCCATTTATAATCGACTGCCTTGTAATGTCTCTAACTTGAGTTTATTTTGCTCCATGTGGGTGTATACGTTCAAGGGCATAGGTGCCACCGATCATCATTCAAGAAGCATATTCACCTATTAAAAAATGAAAAAATAATTCAAGAAGCATAGTCAGCTATTGACTGATAAAAAAGAAGCATTCTTTATGAATTAAATTCAACAACATTTGCTCATGTTTGAATGTTTGATGACACATTGAATTCATAGCTGTTCGTAGTCGTATGATGCGTTTCGATATAACCAGAAAAATGATACGGCTTGTGAATTTGTATCGTCTTGCTCTGTATCGTGCAATATGGAGGAAGTATTATGTGATATGTTTTGTATTGCACGTATCGTCTGATACACACAATTTGAGAATTTTTCAGAAAAAGCAATCTTTTTTAGAAATAGAGATAGTAAAGAGAAGGAGACAAAGAGGAGAAAAGAGATAGGTGATACTGGAAGACACCTGGACAGAATGTCATGCCCCAAGCCCCCATGGACCCGAGGGTGAACTCTATTTACCCTTGGATTTAGATAAGGTGATTATCTCAATCAAGTGATTCCAAGTTTAATTTGGGTTTTTAAATATTTCTTTCAAACCTCGCACATCATTAGGTAGTTTCTTCTTTTAATTAATCAAGCAAAACAACAGTCATTGTATGAGTGTTAGCAGTCAAACTAGGTTACCACGTTCACCTTTTAATTAATAGAGGTTAGCTAAATAACCTTAGCTACACTTCTTATTCATATCATAATTACAATTTAACTAGGTAATTATGCTCTTAAAGAAATTATATATAGAATTAAACAATTGTCTTTAAACATATAGTTGGGTGTGTATCTCAATCATTATTTCTATTTTAGTTTCGAAGATCAATTAGACCCTCTTAACAATAAAATTATATAAATTAAGCATGGAATCTTATGAAAATTCTCTATTTTTAACACTTTTAAACAAGAACAATTCTTACCACTTTTTAAACACAAATGGGTCCCTTAAAACTTCAAATTATCTATGTATTAATTTCACCAGTTCAAATGCTCAAAATCACAAGGAAAGGATGCCAAAACAGTAGGGAGATGACTGGAAAAAAAACTGCTGTGGCAGCACTTAAACTAGAGCCGAAATAGTAAAAACAAAAATCTGCTATGGCAGTGGGCAGCGCTGGACTGTTTGGCCAGTCCAGCCAGGCCAGTTCCCCAGTTTTTCACCTGCTGCGTGGGGGCTTATAGGGGCTGTTTTTGTGTGGCTTTTGATACCTGTTTATCACATAATATTCCATACATATCTCATTATATTTACACACTCTAAACATCAATTTTTCTCTAATAAAAGACTGAAAATCAGATTCTTAAAAGTGGGAAAACCCTGCACATTTAGTTCTCATTCTTCCATCTAGTTTTCCATTTCTAAAAGTGCATGCACATTCATTATACCCAATTCACATATAATATTTCTCCATCCCTAATTATCATTATTTAAGTATTTAAACGACACAATCCACATGTTTACAAGTTCTTCCATAAGTCAACACACTAAAGAAAAATGGTTCCAAATTAAATACATATAATAAAATTAGTCATCATCCTTCCAGAAACATGTAAAAAAAAAAGGACTCAAGGTCACCAATATTAAGAAAGTCTTCAAGGCCATATATTCTCCATTAATAGATCCAAGTTGCAAGCAAAATAGTGATCCTCATGCCATAGGCTCCTTACCTGTTCTTGCATCTAGTAGGGTTAGAAGAATACCCCGTAAGAGAATCTAACAAAATGGACAATGTGAGTGGTGGTGATGGATAGATGTTTGTGCTAGTGTAGTGGTGAACTATATACCACATTCAATGTAAATAAGATTCAATAACATGAAGAAAAAAAATATGATTCACACTTAGTCATAAGGAGTTCACAAACCTACACTACACTTACCCATTACCAAAACATCCAATTTTCCAACCAAGTCATCACTAAAACCTCAACTCAACACATAGGTCATACACATTACGAACCCATGGTATCAAATCAGCCATTCTTGAGCTTCTAATCCAAAGGACCAAGGTAACCTCCCACGCGGGTCTTCGGCCCAAAGCTGAGGGAGACACAATTCCCAACACAGTGCAGAAGGTCATGAGCACAACCAATTTAGACACACCAAGCCAAAGGACCATGCTTCTCGTATAAGAAAAATATGGACCACATTGTTATATAAGCATTTTATGTCTCGTTACCAATTTACAACTCCAGCCCAACCATTTTACAAAACTCGCATTATGACCCACAATGACCACAAGTACATGATCTTATTTTTTTTTTTTTTTGCATTTTTTTTTGCGTGCTCCTTTGACCTTAATTTTTTTCAATGCTTGTCCTTGTTATTTATACTAAATTCCCTGTGTCGCACATATATAAAATATACCCCACCCATAAAAAGTAATAATTTATAAAGTTAATATTTTTTATAAATTAACATCTTACAAAAATAATAATTTAGTTGTTTTTATTTTATTTTTTTAATTAAATTAATTAGGTGACAAATTGATGTTAGGTGCTGGATGAAGGATAAAACTGACAATTCAACTATAACAAGTATGCAACCATACGCATAAGTATTCACTTTTGACCACATATTTTCTATTGAACCTAACATTGAAACACCAGATTGATTATGGTCTGAATCACTTTTGCCCATAATTCATTATCAATAACGTAAGCTATAGAATGAAAAAATGGTTCGGACAAAAAGGAGTCATTCGGTTCCAAGCAGACAAAGAGAGATAAACCTCATCAAGGATGTGAACAAGTTCCATAATTTTTCTACCTCAAGGTTTCTGAAAAAAAATGAAACATTAGGGTTTCTAATTTTACTTGTATTGACACTTATAAAGTTTTTTTTCTTCTTGTTTTTTGAGGTTTAAGGCTTTTTATGTAAGCTGTCCATTTTCTTTTGTAAGTATTTTGCCTTTCTAGGGCATTTGGTTATGAAAATTCTCTTTATTTACCCCCCCCAAAAAATAAAAATGAATCCTCTAAGAGTTGACATTAAGAAGATTAAAGGGACTTGAATGAACCATGAATTTGACAATTGATGCCCCATGGAGACTAAAGACTGAAACAAGTGAGGAATGGGATATATGAAATGACCGTCATCTCACCACAACTCATTCCAAATTCAACTCCAACGTTAACCATTAATTGTGAGCTGAGTGGTATCTCTTTCCATTTTTTAAAACAAGTGGGTTTGGCGGCCAATGTGCCTAAACTTTAGGCTTATGACATTAGGCTGTTCAGCAAGGCTCTTTTGAGGAATTGGCTATGGGAATATGGGATGAAGAGGAATAGTCTATGGAGAATGGTGGTGGAGGGAAAGGATTGGTCTGAAGATGGTAGCAGGATTAGGTTTTGACTTGATCATTGGGTGGGGGGTGGTGGTTCCACTTTAGACTGCATTCCTGTGGTTCTTTAGAATTTTTTTAGACAGATAGGATACAATTGTGGAGGACGGGGATTTTGTCTGTGACATAAGTTTCACCAGACAGCTATATGACCAGGAGATGGATGAAGTTATGGAATTTTATGGTATGTTATACAGGCAGGTCATTCCTGAAAGTGGGGGAGGGTGCTTTATCTAGGGTTATGTCCACCGTCCAAGAGAGGTGTGTTTGAGGTTAAGTCCTTCTATAGGATTCTAAAGTTGGATGGTAGGCAAGACTACTTGAAAGGAAATTTGGAGATCGAAAGTTCATATGAAGGTGGTCTTTTTTGGATGGACTGTGGCTTTGGGAAAGATTCTGACACTGGAGAACTACTGTAGAAGGCACAGATTATTGTGAACTAGTGTTGTCTATGTAAAGAAAATGAAGAAATTATTGATCATCTTTTGATTCATTGCCAGGTAGCTAGAACTATATGGATCCTTTTGCTTGGTCTGTTTGGACTGCATTGGGTAATGCCCAATCCACGTTGGAGGCTCTTTCCATGTAGAGAGGGAGTTCCATTAGGAGAAGGGCAAGGGAGGTATGGCAGATGGCTCCGCTCCTCTATGCATTTGGTGAATTATTTGGAAAGAGAGGAACTGTAAAATGTTTGAAAGAGTGTAGTTTCGAATTTGGAATATAAAGGCCATAGTTTTAATTTTATTTTTTTTTGGAGTAGGGCATTCGACTTTGTCCATAGAAAATTATATATCTTTTTTGTACGTTATGAGATTTTACTGTATAATGTTGGTTGTAAATGAGCGCACCCCTTGGTGCTCCTTATCTATAAATTTTATTTATCAAAAAGGAAACAGTATCTAAAGAACGAGGGTGTAACCTGTGTACATGAAAAATATACAAGGACAAACAGAACATAAACTCATATTTCCCCAAAAGCAACAAAAATTTCTAGATATGTTTGTTTGTTTTTTTTTTTATAAATTAATTTGTTTGGGGATCTCCACCTTTTTTTTTTAATTCTTGGTTAGAAGAATTAAACCCTTATCTCCATGCCTTCCTCTTAAATACCATGTTAGCACTTTAACCACTGTTACAATAACTTTACTGTCATAGTTATATACAAAGTAGAAAATAGTTACTGTTGGAGCCAAATTGGAGTTAGGATCATTTTTCCGAAGGCCTTATTTACTTTTGATCACCAAGTGCCAAAAGAATTTTTTCTTGTTTGAAGATCTCAACAATCACTTTCCTAAAAGTGCTTTGTACCTTGTACTAAATTATCCCGTCCTAACTCACCTTATCTTTTAAGTATGTGCACCTTCTCCAAGTACAAGAATATGATATTTATCATTCAAAGCAGACCGTTCCAATGTTATTTAGATTGTTGCATCTCAGTTAATGATGTTATTTCAGAGAGAATAACTTGTTTGAGGTTTGAAATAAGTAATATTCTTTTCAACAGGTTAAGGAATTCCATGGTCATACTGCTACTGTAAATGATCTTTGCTTTGATATAGAAGGTGAATACATTGGAAGCTGTTCGGATGATGGATCTGTTGTAATAAACAGCCTTTTTACTGATGAGAGAATGAAATTCGAGTATCATCGCCCGATGAAGGCCATTGCAATGGACCCAGATTATGCAAGAAAATCATCCAGAAGATTTGTTGCTGGTGGTCTAGCAGGTCATTTATATTTTAATTCGAAGAAGTGGATAGGCTACCGTGACCAGGTTTGGCTAGGTTTCTTACTTGTACTTTATTGTGGGTAGAATAAATGCAAAGATGCTTTTTAGAATTTTTTGGTTCCAGAATAAAATATTTATTTGCTTCCAGGTTCTGCACTCTGGTGAAGGTCCAATTCATGCTGTGAAGTGGAGAACAAGTCTCATTGCTTGGGCTAATGATGCAGGTGTGAAAGTTTATGATGCTGCTAATGATCAGCGTATAACATTTATTGAGAGACCACGAGGAAGCCCACGCCCTGAGCTTCTGCTCCCTCACTTAGTTTGGCAGGTGAGTAGAAGATTAACACGGGCAAACTATTGGGATTAACACGTGCATGAAGTGGGTGCCACCGCAATTGCTGTGGGCTTGTTGTGATAGTTGAAAAGAACTGCCACACCAGAGTAGTATTTTTTAACTGCCACACCAGAGTCGTGTTTTTTAACTCTGTATATCTGCTATTTAACTATAGTGTAATATTGATATATTCTAGAATGCTAGCTATGACTTACTTTTGTTCTATCACATTTAGGATGATACTTTCTTGATCATTGGTTGGGGAACGTCTGTGAAAATTGCTTCGATAAGAACAAATCAGAATAAAGGTGCCAATGGGACATACAGACATATTCCCATGTCTAGTATGAACGAGGTGGATATCGTGGCATCTTTCCAAACCACCTATTTCATTTCCGGAATTGCTCCCTTTGGTGATTCTTTGGTAGTTCTTGCTTATATTCCGGGAGGAGAAGATGGAGAGAAGGAATTTAGCAGCACAATTCCATCACGCCAGGTATCTGTCTGGATTTTACGAAGTACAGGAGAATTATTTCTGACCTTGCACTCACTAAACTATTGAGTTTGTTTCTTGTGGAATTTTATATCATTTAAGTTTCAATGCTTTGATTGAGTAGTAATAAATAACTTATTTCATGCTGTGTTTGGCAGAATTTGCTATTAGTGGATTTTTATTTTGACAAGTGTTGTCAGTTTTTGAAAAATAACTTGGAATGTTTTATTTTCTTTCAAAAGTTTTTCTGATTAGGACTAAAGGACAAATTGTTCACGAAAGAAGTTTCATGCTGATTGTAAGGACCCCCATGATACCGTTGATTGTATACCTTTGAATAACATGTTACACTTCCACATATATGATTTATTGCGATGCCAAATTAATTAATTGATTTAATTCCATCACTCAAATACCTGTTCTCTTGTAACATTTAGGGCTAGGATTCACTCTGGCTGGCAGTTGGACGTGTTTTTATATTATAGAATTGTAGTATTTGTTTGCTTGAGTAGTTTTACAACAAATATCTGTGAAAATATTTGGACATCGGTTCTCTTATGAGATTCTATTTTTTATCCTGACATTTTAGAAATCTGTCTGTCTCTAGGCTTATCCTTCCCATCACTCTGCATAAGCATGGCCAACACTTGGGTAATGACCTTATATCTTACTTTGTAGAATTTACAAGCTGTGCCTTAAAAAGCAAAGAAGACCAGCATATTCAAATCCTAAACTCCATTAAAAATATAAAAGGATCAGTTTACCTGCACAATGGGGACTGGGGAGTTCCAAGTTCCAACTAAAAGTCAGAGGTGAATTCCACTGAACTCAATATGAAGCATTGAAGAACCAACATAATCAACATATGATCTTAATTTCATCCAACCAAACTCTTATGTGATTGGTTACTTGCTTTCAGCATTCTGCCCATAGAATGTCCTTTTCTTATGTGATTCCTTACTTATCCTTTTTCTTTTTCATGAAGTAAGCATCTTTCCTTTTCATCAATTGATTATGAAGAGCTGATTATTTTGTGATCTAAAATAATTCATCCATGTAAGAGTTTGGCTTTCATTTATTTGTACGGTCCTTTATATACATCCTCTTCGTTCACATGATGGTCTTTCATTTGTTCATGCTACATATCATCCATTCTTGATCAGTATGAATCTTGGATTATCTTTTGTCTAAGCCTTTCTTCTAGAGTTCTTGATGGTAATTGGTATAGTTTGTGTTCATCATCTGATTGTAGACCATTTTATTTCATTTCTATAATTGTTTTCTAGTAGAAGGTAACAATATGGTTTCAAAGACCCTCGTTGCAGAACTGTGAGAAATCTGTGATAATTGCTAAGATATGTTGATTCTGAGCAGGGAAATGCTCAGAGACCAGAAGTACGTGTAGTCACATGGAATAATGATGAGCTTGCAACAGATGCACTACCTGTACATGGCTTTGAGCATTACAAGGCAAAGGACTATTCCCTTGCTCATGCTCCATTCTCAGGTAAAAAGTACTTGCATATACAAAATTTATACTCAAAACAGTGATAAAACTTTTGCTTTTGAATGTAGGTAGCAGCTATGCAGGTGGTCAGTGGGCTGCTGGTGACGAACCGTTGTACTACATTGTATCCCCAAAGGATGTAGTTATTGCAAAACCTAGGTTAGTATCAAATGAATGCTGTTTATGGCTTCTATAGAATGTGACTTATCATTGTTAAGTAATTGCATCGTCGTCTATGCCATCTATGAAGCAAGAAAAATATTTATTTATTTTTGGGATTCATCACTGCTTAACGTTAACCAGCAAATGTATTTTGGGGAATGATTATTATGTTGTTATAGAAGCAACCTGTTCTAGTTCTCCCTAGCTTTTCCCTTTTTTTATACAATATGAGTTTATTAAAACATCATGTGATGTATCTTTAACTTGACTGGTAGGCTCCTCGCCACTATTGGAATTCAAATATAGATTTCTGTTAAAATAAATGTGGAGAATTAGGCTTAGGGAAATGGTGGAAAGAAATGAAGAAAAACAGGAAGGTGAGTCAATTATTTATGATGGCTTGTGCATTATTTTTTTGTAAGTGGCTAGTTGCCAGATAACAATGGCATATGCAAGATAGAATAGATGGGGTAACACGATATAACTTTCTAGTTGTGGGGCTTGATTGTTAACAGTGACCTTATGTGCTGTCAAATTCGAATATTAATAAGGCATGACGATAATAATGAATTAGGAAATTTACTGGTGTATCTAAAATCTTGAAGATATGAGTATATTGAATGATGTTCTCACTTCTTTTCCCACTCATGTCTCATGACTTCTTTCTTCAATTTTAGATAAATGATGTGGAAATCTAGATTCTGAGATATTATGTTGTCTCTCGTAGTCCTGTGCTATATGAGTTTGAAGATTGTAAATTTTTGTTTGATTTGCAAAGCATAGTATGTTGTTGATTGTTAGGGATGCAGAAGATCATATTTCATGGCTTCTTCAACATGGATGGCATGAAAAAGCTTTAGCAGCAGTTGAAGCTGGACAGGGGCGGAGTGAGCTTCTTGATGAGGTATGTTTTTTTCAATTGGGTCCTTTCTTTGTGTTTGAATTGTTTCCTAAATAAATGATTGGTGGGTTACATCTGTTCATATGGACATTCATACAAACATTAATTTGTATACACATAATATCCAGCTCAAAAAATCCTATTCCAAGTGCTTGTGACGTTTGCACTTGGCCATCCTCTTGTTAGACTGTTGCAATAAGGAAAGGGAGAATATATAGGAAGGACAAAGTATCCTTCATGGAGTTACATTGAAGAGAAGGAAGAAAAAGAAAAGAAAACATTTAGCTAGTAGTGCATCTGGAGCAAAACCAAACCCCTAAAGAATGAAGTTCAAGGGTAAAGATGCCCTAATGCCCTCCAAACCATAGAAGCATCTTAGCCTTGTTTTTGCTAAAGAATCTGTCTCATTAGCTGTCTGAAGAGTTCTTTATGTATATTCCCCAATTTTCTTTCGTGGCTTTATTGCTATGTGATTTTACAACAATTAAATTAAGATGTATACTAACAGAACTCATAGATGTTTTATCCTGGGGATTGAAGTTTGTGAAGACTAGAAATTCATGAAATGTGTATTTATCATTTTTGATGTGAATGTCATTTGTCAAATTCTCTTATTTTGTTAGAAAACCACATTTAAGTGTAATATTTGGTAATGCTGGCTTACCTATTAATCTGTCAATTCATACCTAAGATTATAACTGCATCCAATATTATTTTGATGAATAATATTAATTACTAACATAACTCATAATATTTTTTGATAATTAACATCACTCATAAACGATTTCTCATGGAAATTAAAGTTTATGAAGACTAAAAATTCAGAAAAATGTTGCACATATCATTTTTTAATGAATGTCATTTGTTCAAATTCTCTTATTTTTGAGCCATTTTTATGCTACATATAACTTTTACTAATGTTGGGTTACATGTGAATCTTTCAAGTCATTCCTGACATTATGACCATGAAGCATCCAGTTTATTCTGTTCATCTACTTTCATGGCAACAATGTAATACGACAACCTACCGATTAAAACGAATTGTAATGTGGCAACCTATTTTTTTTTTCAAATTCTTTTATTTTTGTCAGTAAGCCACTTGTACGATCATTGTACTGATGGTTAATTGTGAATCTGCCATTTCATACAAAAAAATTATAACCTTGAGGGATCCAGCTAATGTATGCATATAGATTTAATGAGTAAATGTCACGGAAACTACTTGAATAACATGTATATAATTGAGGGAAAAATAAAAAAATAAAAAGATAAAAAAGAGAGGGCTTCTTTTTAACTAACATTTTATGGTCCATATAATTGCTAGAGTTGATAGTTTTTAGATAAGTTGGATCAAGTTTTTGTCAAGTTTAGAATTTAGCTTAAAAGGATTCATATGGGCAACCCAATAGTTAGGACAAGGCTTTGTTGAGTTGTGCATAAAATGTTTCGAGTATTGCTGGTTTGAGTTGCTTGAAATTGTCTCGCAAATTTAATGTTTGTGTGTTGAATTTGTTTTTTATAATCAAACTTAGTCTCATCTCTGCGCTTTTGGATCACTATACTCCTATGTCTAACTTCATTCTTGTCTTTTTTTTTTGGTAACCAAAATGTGGCAGTTTCACCCTGTTGTGATATTCGTTTATTTTTTGGAACTTTAAGCATTTTCCCCCCTCCCAATATACGAAAATAGTCCTCATAGTTGACTATTTACTTCCTGTCGTAGTTTTATTTTCTAACCTCTGTCTGGTCAATCATTCTTGTAATCGTTGTGTGGCATTTCGTGGGTACCCAATTGTAATTTTTTCTTTTTTTGTTTTGGGAACTTTCAATATTTTGCCTTGAAATATGTGAATAGTATCTTGTAATTTGTTACTTATTGCCTTTTATAGTTCCAGATTCTGGTATAATACCTTTAACAATACATTCTGTTCCAATTTATGTCACTATTTATAGGTGGGGTCAAGATATCTTGACCATTTGATTGTTGAAAGGAGATATGCTGAAGCTGCATCTTTATGCCCCAAATTGTTGCGAGGATCCGCTTCAGCATGGGAGAGGTATGAACTATTGCTAAATATATCCCTTTTCTGTAAATCTATGTTTTAATTACTGGCAGTGGGTTAATTTCACAGGTGGGTTTTCCACTTTGCTCATCTCCATCAGCTTCCTGTATTGGTTCCGTATATACCAACAGAAAACCCAAGATTACATGACACTGCTTACGAGGTTTGCAATATGCAATATTTCCTGCAGACCATATTTCTTTCTTCATATGCTTGTCTGATGTGCTAATTTGGGATCGAGGCCTCAGTTGTTGTTCTTATGCTACAGGTCGCTCTTGTAGCTCTGGCAACAAATCCATCTTTCCATAAGGATCTCTTATCAACTGTTAGATCTTGGCCGCCTGTAATTTATCCTGCATTGCCTATTATCTCAGCTATAGAACCCCAGCTTAATACTTCATCCATGACTGATTTTCTTAAAGAGGTCAGGGTGAATAACCTTATTTATCACATTTATTATGAATTTTGTTTGTTGTAATGCCTTTATCATCGTGTTTACTTTACCATGTTAGGCACTGGCGGAGTTGTATGTAATTGATGCACAGTATGAGAAAGCTTTTGCACTTTTTGCTGATGTAAGTGCTCTCTGCTTGCACATTCATTCATAAATGCAGTGACCAATTTAAATAGTTGCACTCCATAAAATATATACTTAAGTTGCTCTGTGAAATCCAGCTGCTTATATTTTATTTTTTGACATTAACTTGGCTGTTTGCTTATTATTTCCTTTGCGTCTATTCTTCAGCTTTTGAAGCCAGATATATTTGACTTCATTGAAAAACATAACTTACAAGTTGCCATTCGTGAAAAGGTATGGATGTGAGAGATTTTGTAAAGCTATATGGTTCTTTTGGAATATTTTCTAGATATTTCATTATCCGGAGAAAAGTTTCACATTTAAATTGGATAATTGCTCAATGGCACAATTGCTTTCATTATCATTGTAATTGTTGTTAAAAAGGACTAAGAAAGCAAAAACAATTTTCATTTTCCAAAATTGTCAAAGTTTTGTTTCATCAGTTTTCTATTTACTCCCAACATATTGTAAGGTTGCTTCATTGTGACCTAGAGGTCACTGTCACGGAAACAACTTCTCCATTTGTGGGCGCAAGGTTGCGCGTTTATCTAACTCTCCTCAAACCCCATAGCTAAGAAGCACTAACACGTCTTGGAGGCTAAAGTATTAGTGTCCGACACGTCTGGGACACAGACACTTTAAAAATAAGTATCCGAGTTTTTTTTCCACAATTTTGGACACGTCCTCGACATGTCGGTTGTGATGGAAGAGAAGAAGATGATGAAGAAATTTTTCAAAAAGTATTAAAAAAAAAAAAAAGGAAAAGAGACCGACTATAGGTAAAGAAAATACCGGGTATTTGATGTGCGATCACATCCTTGACACCAGAGGATGTCCAATCAAATCAATAGCCATGTATGCTCTTCTTCTTCTTCGTCGTCGAGATCTCCCTCTTCATCAACAATCTTTCTCCCCCTACCCTCCCCTCCTCCTCCCTCTCATTCTGTTTCCATGTTTCATCTTTTGTGATTTCTATCCTCCATCGGCGATCTCTCTCTCCCCCCTTCTCTCTCACATTGTTTCAACGCTTCGATATCCCCCACCTGTGAATCACGGTCATTCTATTTAGGCTCATGTGTCCATGTTGAACACGTGTTAGATACCGACACTCTCAGACACTTTCTGGACACGTATCGAACACCTGAAAAAGAGTGTCCAGTTTTTTTTTTCTCTCTTAATTTAGGACACGTTCCGGATTCCTTATGGGCACATTTTCTATTTTTTTCTTCTATTTTTTTGGATTTTTCCTTGTTTTCCCCTTGTTTCCTTAGTTCTTTTTTTTTTTTTGGTTATATATACATATATATGTTCTATGTAATAGTTAGTAAATTTTTTTTGGAACTTGAATCATGAATGATGATGATTAAATGAAGAAATTATTGAATTTTTATTTAATGGCTTTGTTATTTTAATATCTTAATAATATTTGTGATTTTATATCAATTTTAATTGAAATAACGTTAGATTTTTATTATATGATCATATAAAAAATATAAAAATTTTACATATATATGTGTGCGATGTCGTGTACTATCCGTATCCTGTGTCCGTGTCCGTCTCCGTGCTTCTTAGTCCCTCACACTCCCTCTCGATACTTCACGTAGTGTTCCCGAACCCCCTCTTCCTCCCCCCACGTGAGGTAGTACTCTTTTTTTAACTTCTGGTATTTATTTTTTTCTTTATTAAATCCTTTAAATTTGTTTAATTTATATTTAATCCATTTTTTAACTTTTATTATTAAAAATATTTTAAAAAATAAATTCCTGATTGGTATCACTTTGTTTTTATTATTTGTTGGATGAAATAATAATAATGGTAATAATTTATATATTTAATTTTTTAATTAGTGTATTTAACTTATTGATTGAAATAATGTTAGAATTAGACTATAGGATCATATATAAAAGAAATATATAGTATTCAACGTGTCCCTGACGTATTTGTGTCCATTTTTTTTTAAATCCCATGTTGGCGTATCCGTGTTTTGTAGTATCCGTATCCCGTGTCCGTGTCCGTGTCCATGCTTCTTAGCCCCATAGTGGTGGGAGCCTGGTGCACTGGGTTAGCCCTTTTTTTATACGATAGAATGACTCTTTCTTCTGTTACCCACAAATTTGCAGGTTGTCCAACTGATGATGTTAGACTGGAAACGTGCAGTTCCTTTGTTGATCCATCACAGAGACTTAATTACTCCATCTGAAGTTGTTTCACAACTTTTGGCCGCGGGGAATAAGTGTGACTTCAGATACTTTTTACATCTATATCTGCATTCACTATTTGAAGCTAATCCACATGCTGGAAGGGATTTCCATGATCTTCAGGTATGAAAATAGAGGCTTAAAACAGATTTGTATGATGCCCTTATTATGTAGTTGGATTTTTGTTGTTTATGTTCTGATTTCTGAAATTGAGTTAGAAAAGGCTCGCTATCAATATCTCATACCTCATAAAGATGGTGTCAAAATGAAATGAATGGCTTTTACGTGATCATGATATGGGGTTTGTGAAGGCCATCAATATCTCATACCTCATAAAGTTGGTGTCAAAATGAAATGAATGGCTTTTACATGATCATGATATGGGGTTTGTATGACTTGCCCCTCTATGAATTAAAATAAATAATTACGGCCAATTGATTAAGACATCTTTTAGACTGGATTTTCCTGCTATTGTAGGATCAGTTTTTGCAAATGTAATTTGGGAACTATTGAAATCTTTGGAATTCTACTTGACAAATTCTGTGTTCCATGGAAACCTAATTTATGTTGAAATGTTGGATTTTTGAAATTATGGGAAACAGTTTCCCGTGTTAGTGTTATCACTATTTTGGTCAAAGCTTGCACTTCTTATGTATTACTGACCAATTGATTTTTGGTCCACTCAACGTGAAATGCCCCGTCTGGTTTACAAATTAATTGTGCATCTGTTTGGGATATACTTCAAAATGATTTTAAGCTGTAGTGGTTAACTTCCACTCCATTTTGACGAAACCAGTGTTCAGCAAAACCAAACTGGCCTGCTGGTTGAACTCGTTGAACTGATGTGGGCCTCACTGTGAGTTGTTCTATGAGCCTAAGTTGAGTCAATAAATCATGTGACCTGGTGAAAACAGCTTGCATTAGTTTAAATGTTTTCACAGTGATATCTGGTGAAGAGGGGCAAAAATGAAGAAAGGAAAACAAAAGAGGAAGAAGACCAAGAAGATGAGAAGAAGACGGGAACAAGGAACAGTGTTATCTGGACTATTCTGTTTGTCTATGAGGTCCCTTACAAACTGATTGAGGAAACACTTTATGGTTAATGCCCTTAAACACTTGGGTTTTGTGAAGAGAAAAAATGGATTTTTTTGGACATTGTACATAAAAATGTGTACAAATGTTAGACATACTTTTCACATTATGGATGATCCAGTACAATCTGCTGCCAAAACTGGTTAACTTAGCGGTTCTCCTAGCTGGGTTACCCCGTTGTCTGGGTTTAAAAATATTGCAAGAAACAGCTGGTGGACTTGACCCCCAACAGAGCTTTCTTTGTGTGATTTTATGGTTTATTGCAATCAAATGAACATCTCCTGATTTTCTGTTACCTGCTTTTTGGCATAAGATGTATTTATTGGTTGTTCAAGTATCTTTGTCAGAATTTTTTGTTTGTGATACTCGTTGTTCTCATTGTTGATTCATTGCATGATTCAATACTAATGTTACTTGAGGTTTTATCATATTTTGACTTTCTAAAGAGCTTGTGTTTGTTATTCCATTACTTGCGTATTTGTGGAAGAACACCTGAATGTTCATGCAGTTATATTGCATGCATTATCTAACTGTTGTTCTACTGCTTTTTGACTGGAACAGGTAGAGCTCTATGCAGATTATGATCAAAAGATGCTGCTTCCTTTTCTTCGCAGCAGTCAGCATTATACACTTGACAAGGTTTTCATAGTGAATGCGTGGTAATTTATGATCTTCCATGGTTTATGTTTTAGGTTGACATAATAATTCCTGAAATTTAATCTCAGGCATATGAAATTTGCGTCAGAAGAGACCTATTGAGAGAGCAAGTTTTCATCCTTGGGAGGATGGGAAATTCAAAACAAGCCCTTGCAGTTATCATAAATAAATTAGGGGATATTGAGGAGGTACCTTTCATTTATCCTTCTGGTTTGCTATTTGTATGTTTGTATTGAATTTTGGAGTGATGAGAGAAGCTTCATGACTTTGCACAGGCTATAGAATTTGTGAGTATGCAGCATGATGATGAACTTTGGGAAGAATTGATCAAACAATGCCTTCACAAACCTGAAATGGTACATTATAGATGCATTTTGCAGATTAAATGCACATGAGAACATAATCACTATGGATCCGATGTTATTTTTGCAAGTCTTCATGCATGTTTTCACTAATTGGCAGGTAGGGGTGTTGTTGGAGCACACTGTTGGCAATCTTGATCCTCTCAATATTGTAAATATGGTGCCCAATGGCTTGGAAATACCTCGGTTAGTATGATTATCAACTGTTATTATGTTACTTCTAGCAGTTCTTTTGGATATGCCTCCCCACTCTCCCATAACCACAAAAAAAAAAAAAAAAAAAAAAAAAAGCGAAGTGATTTTGCTAATATTATATAAGAATTTGGTTTGAGGTTGCTTCTCATTCTGATGGCTTAAGTTTAGAAGGAACTTTAGGATCATAACTTTCCTTGCTGCACCAACTGGTTCAGTTTGAAAATGGCATGCAATCATTTAGTGTGGATATTTCCGATATGCAATCATTGTGGATATTTCCCATACTTATTTCCACTTGGTCATTAGTTATATCTGGGGAGCCTAATCCTTAGGTGTTGCTATCCTTAGTACAAGGTTGTCAATTAAGGGTTTTTACTTTTTAGTAGCTGTGATATCATAACGTGTGGATTATTATATTACTGTACATATTACTATGTTCTCTGGACTTAATATCTACCACTATGCCTCACGTGGTAATTCTTTAACTTTGATAGTTTATTTGACTCCACGAGAGATCTCCTAATAAGTAAGACATTCATTTTTTTCAAAAGATTATACGAAATACCATTTGAGTAAGGCGTACATCTCAAGGTGTACATTCTTCGTGAAAACTATAATGTAAAGAGAAAATTCTAGGAAGATTTGTATTAATAGCTGGTTGGATTTTGGAGTCAGAATTTATATATGAATGTTTGTGCTTGCATTCAGGTATAAGAAATAATTCTTGAATTACTCAGGTGAGTCAGGTTCTTTTTTGAAATAAATGAATGAAAAAGGGAAGAAATATAATGATTTTGTAACAGTTGTGGGTAAAACTCTATATTTGGCTTGCTGAGCCGTATCATACGTAAGGTGGGATTTTTGCAAATTAGTATCATCATCCATATAAATCTCATGCTTTAGCCTAAAGTTAAGCCTCAAAATTTGTTTAGGTGATCGTCACTTTGAACTTGGAAGGCCTTACATGCTAGGAACATCATTAGGGATTTATTCTTTGAAAACATGATCATCTTGTATAATTTTATGTACTTCCTATTGTGTTCTGAATGGAATGGCCCACTCCATCCTCTCTGTCTGTCTTTAATTTCCTTATTAAATTTCAACTGATCTGTTATGTATTCTCTTTGATAACTAAAAAGCATATTATCTGAGACTCGACCCAAGAACCCTGGAAGAATACAAAAAGGAGGAAACAAAATTGACTTAGACACTCAATTCTTCTAAAGAACAGAAGAGAAAAGAAAAAGAGAATTTTTTCAGAAGGCAAAAATGTAGGGAGCTCAACAATAGATGTTTCAACTTTATCCATCACAATTCCTATGTTCCTTTAAATGTGTGTCTTTTTAGTTCCTTTCACAGACACCACCAAAGACACGGTGATACTGTCTTCCAAATCATCTGTTCTCTCTTATTGGCACAACCCTGCACCGGTTGCCCAATATCTTCTCCAGTAACTATTTACATTCAAAATACCATGATTAATTATTTTATGCTCCCTAATATACAGAACACCTATTAGGAAGCACTTTATCTTGACTCGCTAAATTATCAATAATCAAATTCATCTCTAAAGCTGCTGTCGAACTAAGAAAAATTCAATTTTGGACGGCACTTTTTTTCCTTGATAAGTAATAATTTAAGGGGAGCGAAACCATGTACATGAAAAATGTACATATAAAGAATAAAACAATGACAAACACTTTTAAGTCTTATTCAATCCTCACATCACTCAAAAATTCTACTACAATGTCTCTTGTAAAGGAAGAACATTGAGCAACCCAACAATACAAAGAATGCACCATCAAAGATTTAAGTGCAGTTGCAAATATCCCTATTATTAGGGAATGCTGAGGGGGCCGCCGCTGATAGAAGGACCTCACCTAAAACTTCTTGCTTTTGGAAGTCTTTCAATGCAAAGCATCCTCCCTACTCTCAGAATGGAAGAACCTGCATAGCAATTTTAAAAAAAAAAATTCTATTTTAATTCCCAATCCTAAAAAGTTTTGCTGAACCGGGGATTTTATGCAGCACCTCTCTCAGTAACACTACCACATTTAGTCACAAAACCTTCTACTGTACTGCTATTCCAAAATGGTTAGGAAAAACAAGCTTTAGAGCCTGTACTCTCACCAAGAATTATGCCAAAATCTCAATCTCTGCTTATCTCTTACATTACTTGGTGCAATAGTAAACACTCAGGCTCAAGCCTGTGAATCCGGGTTCGTCTGAGAGTAATGACTTTGTGCAAAATGATACCAAAGGTTAGTCACAAAATATACCTAGGGAACTCTCACCTAACCAGTTAATCTCCAAAGCCCTACAATATGGAAGTTCCTAACTTCGCTTGGAGTCAACCCTCCCCGTACTGCCATCCAACCCCCTCCACAAGGTACCCATGGCCCGTGATGTTTGGAGTTTGATTTTGTCCTTACTTGGAGTTAGTTGGGTGATGCTGGCTATGATAAAGGAAGCATTTTTCTTGGGATGGAGATGTAGACAAGTAGGGAAGAATTTGAAAGTTACTTGGAGGATGGCTCCGTTGTGCATAATGTGGAGTTTGTGGAAAGAGAGGAATAGGAGGGTGTTTAAAAACATTGAGCTTCCTCTATGGTGCTTTAAAGATAACTTCTTACGATTGTTTTTCTTTTGGTTGGAGGAGGAGAATCGATTGTACTTGCATACTTTTGTAGATTTATTGGGAGAACTTAGGCTTTAATTTTTTAGCCTTTTCCCTTATTTGTATGGGTTCTCGCCCCCCCTCAACCACCTTTTTATAATATACGCATTTTAAGAGGAATGCAAACAACATGCCACTCCACCAAAATGGTAATTGAACTCATCTTCTAACCCTCCTTACAAGAAATGCCTCTGGATCCTCAGTCTCTTAGCTACAAGCTGCAGTAGTAATGATGGGTGGACAGAAAATATGTAGAAAAACTCGTAAGGGTACTTGTAATCAAATATATATTTTTTACCCTTAGACAAATACTCCCTTTTCCACCCAATCAAGCTTCTCTCGAATCTCTCCACAACTGTCCCACACAGAGTTTCCCTTAAGAAACTATCCTAGATGCAACCCCAAGTCGATATAAGGGATACAATCCTACTCCCTAGAGTCTAGACTAGCAGCCAACCCCTCTTATTACCTCTACCACTCCAGTAAGAATCATTTCAAAGGTTCCTGGACTTTGAGGTCCAGGATTTACCTTAAAACGGACTGAAACACATCTTGAATGTGTTTGCCCCCTTGGCAGATTGTTCATATATATTTTTTACTTATAAGAAAAAAAAACACATCTCAATTGCCTTGTCCTGCTTCAGTTCAGAAAATAATGGTGTCATCAACAAACAAAAAATGCGAAATAGACACCATCACACCGTTGTGCTACCTGTGGTCTGGCTGCAGCACAGATTCATTCAGTTACATGGTCCATGCATGATTAAGGGTACTGATCAAAAAAAGAAAAGAAAAAAGAAGGGTACTGATAAAAAATGAAAAAATTGTTTGCTTTCATATGCTTATTAAAAGAAAAACTGTTTGCTTTCACATAATGCAAAGTTGTTTGCTTTCACATATTTTTCCCTTCTCTTTAAAATATTTGTCCAACTCATAGCCCTTGCAAATTTGTTGGTTTCCTTATTCGTTCCATTCCTCTTCTTTAATTGGGGTTCCTTTGGAGCATTACCCTTTAACCCTAGTGACTGGAACTTCTCAATTATTTATTTAAGAGATTTAAAAGATGGGCCTAAGTTGAAATAATTCTTTGTAATAAATTTCTTTGCCGTGTGATTGAACACTGTATTCTGTGTGCTTATTTTTTCCTCACATGGTTGAGTGAAGGTTGCTATAATTGTAACAAGTTCAATATACCTACATCGATACAAAGTGTGATGTTCTTCGCTATAGGCTTTGTTAAATCATTGAACTAATGAACCAAATGTGTCCGAGCTTTATTTCCCTTACCATTATTATGCCTGTAAATAATTTATTCCTTATTCTGAATTCCTTTCAGGCTGAGGGATCGTCTGGTAAAAATCATCACTGATTACAGGACGGAAACTTCTCTTCGACATGGGTGTAATGATATTCTTAAGGTACTCCTACACTTCCCATAACCACCCACCTACCTACTCACAACAATTACAATAGAAAAATAACTGAACGCTTGGAAATTGAGTTTTAACTGTGAAATTGGCAGGCTGATTGTGTTAACTTGTTAATTAAATACTACAAAGAAGCAAGGCGTGCAATTTACTTGAGCAATGAAGAAGATGAAGCGCGTGCTAAGAGGGATGACAATAGGGCTTCTCAGTCAACTGAGAAAGCACCGAGCATGAGAATCATGGAGGTTAAGTCAAAAACAAGGGGAGGTGGAAGGTGTTGCGTGTGCTTCGATCCCTTCTCTATCCAGAATGTATCAATCATTGCATTCTTTTGCTGTCATGCCTATCACACGATGTGTCTTATGGATTCCATGAATTCTGTTAGCGGCAAGAAAGGGCCAGGTGCCACTTCTCGGGAGGCGGCATCATATTATGGGTATGATAATGGCGATGTTGATGGTGATGATGAGGATGATGAGGATACCCCTTCAGGTGGCCCTCGGATGCGTTGTATCTTGTGTACGACAGCTGCAGGTTGAGTGGGTGGGATATGTTTTGCTCGTGGTGTGTGCATATATTTGGCTCGTGCTGTTAATTAGGTCTTTTTGTTGTGCTTCTATTGGCAATAGGCGTGTATTTTTAATTTATTTATTGTCGATATATTATTTTTCTTGGCGTTCTGATGGCTTCTCAGGGTGTAGGTTTCTTTCATACAAATGTAGTTTTTGCATTTTCATTGAGTTGATTACGGGATATACGGTCAGTTTCATGATGCGGTTTGTATAACAGTGAACGGGGTGTTTTTGTACTGTGTGAGGCACAGAATGTGTCAAAAGTAATTTTTTTTAACATTATTTTGAGGCGATTTTAGCCACCCAATATATATTTTTTCTGGAAGACAACAATTTAACAAAAATGTATAAAGCTGAAATGAATGCAAATGTACTGTCTGTGTATGTGCGTTTGTATTTTTGTGTAGACAAGAAAAAACTCATGGATAAGGACGAGTAGAGAGAGAAACAGCCCAATCTAAGTTTATAAAAGAAAAGAGGACTTTCCAAGAGCATGGGGGCTCTCTCCATGCCCAGGAGGCTTTGGTAATCAACATGGAAAAACATGTCTCCTACAATAGTTTGTCTTTTAAGGATCTTGGGTTATAAACAAGCGAAGCTGAGATCAAACCATGCATGGTTGAAACCAATGCCTATCCGTTTGTCATGCCCTGGCATAGTCACATATTTAAAAGCCACCCCTTAAAACTTTTTCAGTTTGTTGCCTTCTACCACTCTCTAGTGACCTGCTGTCATGCAACCTATAATCAGTGGAAAGTCTCATAGTAGGCAGAAATTTGTCAAGGTTACGTGGTTGGCGAGCTGAGTCGGGGGAGATTTGGCGCCGCACGAATGACAATTTTTGTTAGATTTTGACTTTGTGACCCTCGCCATCACCGGTCATGACAGGCTAAATCCTCCTCTTCATCATCACTTCTTTTTCATACTCACTACCGGAACCAAAGTAGCCCACCAATCTTTCCATTTGACCAACACTCCAGCCCCCATTGCGATTGGGTCTTGGCAACTGTATTATCATCAATCATCTATCGGTTGGAACAAGCAATGTTCTTTTGGTCATATAAATTAAATTTCAATCTTTTAACTGTCGATAAAAGTCAAAATTAAAATAATTAATCAGTCTTATGACCTGGGGCATATAAATTAAATCCAATTCTGATCTTTCCCAAATAACCAACCAAAGATCTAGATTATTCCAATTATCATCCATTGTCTACGTTATCACCTAAGAAGCCAGCTTCCAACCCTTCATATGTGTCCCACACAAAAACAAATGGTAACTTAGCAAGTCACGAAGCCAAAAAAAAAAAAACAACGGGAAAAACACGAAGCCAAAGACCAGTATTTAATATCACTGGCACCAGAATTAGTGCTGAAATGCACATTTGATCACAATTTCTAGCTCAAACGATGGTGCAACAATTACCAGCCTTGCTGCTTCTATTGGCAGCAATTTGTGTCAGTGCAGCACATCCAAAGACAGCAAGGTTTGGTATCGTCAGGAGATTAGTGACGAGTGAGAATGAAGCAGTGCTCCCACCAGAGTTTGTGACATATTATTACACGCAGCCATTAGATCATTTCAATTATAAACCGGAGAGTTACAGCACCTTTCAACAGATATATAATGAACACCAAGTACTGGGGTGGGGCAAACACTAGCTCTCCCATTTTTGTGTATACAGGAGATGAGTCCAATCTTGTTCTACTGATACGTTTTGCTGGCTTCATTGTTGACCTTGCTTCTCGCTTCAATGGTCTCCTGTTATATATTGAGGTAAATTTAATATGTCTTTATGAATTCATATTTTGATATTATATGTACAAGGGCACCATAGGAGTTTACTTGTAATGGAAGTGCAAAGTCTTGTAATAGAATCCTAACAAATTATCACGCTTCTAAATTGACGTTCAAGGCGGTCCACTCCATCTACAAAGACCCGTCCGGTGATAGCCCTCTTTTTTGATAGTTCTATCCAACTATTAATATTCAATGACTTGGCATTACATTATACTAATATACAATATAAAAGCATTTAAACACGTGATATAGTGTCTAGTCTGAGATCAAATGTTATGGATCTAACGAATATGTCAAAAAATTAAAGAACAAATAAAATACGTAAAATCAAGTTTCTTAACTATTTAATATCGTAACATAATACGTACTAATTATTAAGTATCTAGCTGTTGATATTGTCTAAGAAATCTATAATTGGAACATAACATGGGGTGGCTTGTGGTCTCATGATATTTCCTTTCACTGAGACTAAGGCCTAGCTGACCTTTTCTTTTCTTTCCTTTTTTTTTTCCCGTTGTGCAATGTAGAATAGGGATGACATAGGGTTGGAGGCTCTTTCTCATCTTCGCCCCGCTTAATGAGAGCCTTCATTTATTCTCACCTTGCCTCACTAGTTATGTATCCCCATCTCCCCCAAGGCCCGTCCCACCCCACCTTATCCTGTCCCTATCTTTCAAAAATTAAAACTAATCAAATAGACATCTAGATAATATATGTGGGATATTTTAGAAAATATGTAAATATCGAAAGATATTTATGTAATTTAAATATATAACTGGATACATAAATTTATTCCTGTCCTATATTCGTATTGGGTTTTAATTTCTTTTATCGTCCTACCCACCCTGTTTATTTTTTCCTAAACTTGTTCCATTAGGGGTGGGTACCCGATTTGGGCATTTTTCCATCCCTAATCTTGCCTGGGTCTACTTTAATTCCCAGCAGCCATTATTTTTAAGGGCCTCTAGAGCTGATAGAGAAGTTGATATTAGGGACAGAATAACATGAGTTATAGGTAACACACAATAATTAGAACTGATTAATTCAGAAACAATGGCATATTGGAATTGTCAGTTTATTTGGAACATGGATGATAATGGCACATTGATGATCTATTACAGCATCGCTATTATGGAGATTCAATGCCATTTGGATCCGAAGCTGAAGCATTCCGAGATTCCAGTACCCTCGGATTCTTTAGCTCAACGCAAGCTTTGGCAGATTACGCCCAATTAATCACAGATCTTAAGCGGAACTTGTCTGCGGAAAATTGACCAGTGATTGCCATTGGAGGATCCTATGGTGGAAGTAAGTTGCAAATTTATAGCCATCATCATAGAAAATTGTTTCTGTAAACTGATTTCATTGTTGTCCTCATTTTCAGTGCTTGCATCCTGGTTTCGTCTGAAATACCCACATGTTGCCTTTGGTGCTCTTGCATGATCTGCTCCAATTCTCTACTTTGATGATATAACTCCACAAAATGCATACCATGTCATTGTCAGCAAAGATTTTAGACTAAGAAGCAGAAAGATATTCCATTTTCTCATGATTTTTTCTTACTTAAGTTGTTTTAAGAATGACAACCCTCTTATAATTAATATTCAATAAATTAATAATGTCTAAGTAATTAATAAATTTTTAAAAAATTAACTAGATTTTATAGTGAATAATTAATAATTTTATTACTTAATAATTAATATTATTTTCAATTTTTGTATATTATTAATTATTAAAGAAATAAAATAGTTATATCATGATAATTATATTTATTAATTTTATATAATTAGAGTCAAAATTATTGTAAGTGGCAAAAAGAATAACATGAGCAGGCACAAAAAAAAAACAAAGTTTCTTTAGTTCAAAAGGACATTAAGAGGTTTTTTTTTTATGATTTAAGTTCAATATTATATATATATATATATATTTATGAAATACCAAAATATTATTAAAAAGTTGTATAAAGTTTTTTTTTTTTTTTTATGTTGAAAGTCATATAAAATACTTTTTAGTCAGTAAAAGTACAAAAAAAAATTTATAATTAACAAATTTTCAACCTTCCATCCTTAATAAGAATAATAAGAGAGTTGACTTGTATATGGGCTAGTGCAGGATACTAGCGAGAGTTGCTATGACACCATAAAACAGTCATGGTTTGAAATTGATAGAGTTGCTGCTGAACCAGATGGTCTTCTGAAACTTAGCCAAATTTTCACAACATGCATGTAATCCAGAACATTTTCACATATAATATAATTTGTTTTAATGTAATTATAAATGTATAGCTTCATGTGCTTGATAATATCTAATTTTTATTTTGGTTTCCTTGTTTTTAAGGCCTTTGAACTCATCACAAGAGCTGAGAGACAGCTTAGAAATTCGTTATGTGATAGCAGCTCAGTATGACAACCCTCCAGATAATTTAGTCAGCAACATATGCAGTGCCATTGATGGAGCACCACTAGGAACTGATATTCTTGGCAGAGTTGCTGCCGGTTTCAATGCCAGTGTTGGAGCTCCATCTTGTCATTATGTACATGAATTCAGATTAAGTAACCTCAGTGGATGGAATTGGCAGGTATTAGCTCCTTTTTGTTTGTTTGTTTTTTTTTTTTTTTTTTTTCAGAGTATTTCGCTTCAAATTAGATAGCAAAAACTTCTCTTGTCAGAATACACATTTTTATTGTAACTTGTTACGTATGTAATTACATGATATTCATGTGACTATTTTTAATTTAAAAAAAAATAAAAATAAAAATAAATATGTATACATATGTACCAAATTATGGTTGAGACACGTATTAAAATAGGAGATACCTTCTATTTACTTCGAAGTTGTCAAAGTATTATTCATTTTCCACCAACATCAAGTGTCCCTCTCTCGGAAAAAATTTACAAAACCTTCTTGTCATTTTTTAAATATATAGCAATGATAATAATTAGTAGTGATGTATATGGAATGGAAAAATTAGGGTTTTTCTTTCCGTTTAGAACAAGATTAAGACTTTTTGAATTGTGAATAATTTTTGTATGCAAATATTAGAGTAGTGTCTTATGTAAGATTTTGGCTAAGTTTCCCATCATCATGACGTCGAAGAAACTGGAAGGTAAAGATCTCATATTATATTTATGTAGGGTGGATTTGTTGAATTTATGTCTTGAAAATTACCATAGATAACCTTTAATGAAGAACAATAAAATGATAATCAATAATGAGATTAATTTATTGAAGTTTCTTTTATTTTATTTCTATTTTTGAAATATTTTATTTAAGATCATTTAATGTATATTTTTTTTATATGGTGACAAGTCATTTCTCTTTTCTAGAAATCTACCATTCATTTCTGTCCTTTTTCATGCATTTACTTGAGGGTTTTCCTCTTAAACCAGACCCTGCCATTTTTCTTTCCTTCTGAATTCTTTCTTTCTAAAACCCAATAAAAATTGTCCTTGTGTTGTCATCACCATTGTCACATATAATGATCATTATCATCCTCTTCTTCTAGTCTGTCTTCTTACATTTTTTTTGGCTTCAATTTTCGCATCTCAAAGACATGTAAGCTTGTTTTAAACTCTATTTTCTACATCTATTTTTTATACTTTTTCAATCATCTTTGCCATTGCCATTTCAACAAGAGACTCAAGAGCTTGGTTTTCTAATGGAAACTTCAGGATATAAAATCTGTACTAGAGAACTTCTCAAGCAACATCATATTCTCCAATGGACTACGTGACCCATATAGTGCTGGAGGGTAAAGCACTCAAACTTCTAATGCTCTTGATTTTTACTGAAATAATGTTAACTTCATAAACTTCTTCTTCTTTTCCTTATCTTTTTTCTTTTCAAATTAATTACAGGGTTCTAAAGGATATATCAAATAGTGTTGTAGCTGTTTATACAGAAAAAGGTATGCTTCTTGTCCGTTATAAGTGTTTGCATTATTCATAGTTTATCTATGGGTTTATTAAAGGAGATTAATTTGTGGTGGTAATCAGGTGCTCATTGCTTGGATTTGCATACTCCATCAGCGAGTGACCCTGACTGGTTAGTCTCACAGCGAGACACACAGATCGAAATCATACTAGGATGGATGGCAGAGTACAATGCCACACTTGCTAGCAAAATTGTGTAGACCATCTTCATAATCATGCATCCATTAATGGAGAAACCAGACAAACACAAGTATTTTTCAGTGATGCATGCATTTTTTAATTAAGGATTTATCATAAAAATGTACCCAATGTTGGCATCTATCGCTTATTTTTTATTCATAAGAAAAATATTGCAAGTTATCAGGCGGACTGGCTCTATACAATTTAGAGTTTAAAGTGACAACTTAAATGAGGTCATTTAATTTTTTTAATATTAAACTGTATATATTGTAATATAAATATGTATTAGAATATAAAAATTTGTAATACAAAAATATAAATGTCGAATAAAACTCTAATAATAAAGTTCTTACATAATTTAACAAGTTGAATAAACAAAATTTGAAATAGAACACTATTAATGGAATTTTCAAAAACTATAAAATAGTCCCTACAAAATAATTATTCACTTATTTTTATGTAAACAAATAACAAAAATGTGATTAAAAACTAAAAGAGTAATTTTGAAGAAAAAATTTGACTAGAGTGGAGTAATTATAGTTTGTCAGAAAAAATAGGGGATGTCAGTGCACTACAAAAAATAATATTTTTAGCGACGCTTGTTATTAGCGACGCACGCCTGCGCGTTGCTAAAGGACAATATGAGCAACGCACACCACGTGCGTCGCTAAAAGGAGTAAAAAAATCCGTTTCCTGTGCAAAAAAAATAGGCGTGCAACTTTTGGCAACGGAAAATGGATTATTAGGGATGTATGGGTGCGTCGCTAATATTAGCGACGCACACCGTGCGTTGTTAATAGTTTTATTAGTCAAACGACGTCGTTGTAGTGGAGTTTGGGTGACGCACAATAAAGTATTAGCGACGCACTATGCGCGTCGCAAAAAATCTTCCCCATTTTTATACCAGCACTGTTTCTTCTTCTTCGCTTTCCCTCTCTCACTCTCACTCTCCGCTCTCTGTGATTGTCTCACTCTCACTCTCACTCTCTGTCACTGTTGACCTACCCTTCCGGCGACGGTGAACGGTGACGATCAAGTTTCCGACCCTAACCCTAAAAGCAAGCCGAACGTAGCGCTCTTTCTCTCTCCATTTCTCTCACTTCGTTCAGAGATCTTCAACGACCTTTCATTGCTTTCAGGTAGATGAGCTCTTTATTTCTCTATCTATATATATATATATATATTGCATCTATATATGTTGTGTGCTTGTTACGAATTGAAGCTGATTCATCAGATACACTCTAGCTTAAGTTTTGATCGTTAGATATTAAAAAAAAAAATTGTGGTTATTTCTTGTTGAAATTATTTGGTTTGATTTGGCATCTTTTCGATTGAAGATCTGTTTTGAACCATATATGTATGTTAATTAATATCACTATAACTTAGAATTACTTCCGTGATGATATCTAACTATATCCCATTTCTCAAGATATCTGATAATACTAAATCTGGTTCTGATTACCTTTTCACATTTGTTTACTTAGTTATGCTATATAACTTAGAAGTATATATTTATATATGTTTCCCACCTCATACTGTTCTGTCAGTATTTATATATTTTTTCGTGTGTTTGGATTTGAATTTTCCTATTAAACCTAATTTTTAATGCATAAAACACGTGGTGGGATCAACAAACTATCAATTTGGCACTAAAATCTCCATAGTGATATCAACAGACTGGGGAGTCCATTTTCTTCATTTTTTGTGGTTGATTCGGTGGGTAAAAATTTAGATTTTTTCACTCAATGTTTGGATCTAAATTTTCATAGTAAACTTAATCTTTAACACTTAAAACACGCGGTGGGATCAAAACTAAACACCTCTAGTTGCCAAAAAAGGAAAAAAAAAAAACAAATTTGTAATAGGATTCTCAAATCCAAACACGGCCTCTGCCCCAAATGGTTTTTTAGATCATTTTAATCACATGCAAATTGTACAAATTGTGAATCTTGTTAGCTTGGTACTTAATTAAGAGGATATTAGTAGACTTATGGTAATAAAATAATCATATCAAATATGATCAGTAGCCTCGATCAGAATTGCCAGAGGATTAAATTTTGTTCTTTAAGTTTGACCATAAAATTTAAAAATAAATAAATATAAAAACTTATTAATATTTTTTAATAAGTAGCTAACTTAATTAATATAAAACAGTTTACAAATTAGAAACCCTAAAAAAATTATAAACTATACCCAAAAAAAATTTCAAAATATCAATAAAAATTCTATTGAGAGAGTCAAATTAAAATTAAAATAAGAATAAGTATGAAAACGTTCAAATTTAGAGAAGGCAAAAATAAAAAATAAAAAATTAGGGAGGCAAAATCATTTTTTGTAAAAAATATCTTAACAAAATTAGAAATAAAAGATATAATATTTGAGGAGGATAAACACTAAACCTTGGCAAGTTGCAGCATAAATACGAAACAAGAACACACTAAAGCTTGGCAAGTTTGTGAAATTCACCATTTCTTTTGTAAGGTTTTTGACATGTAACTCTCATAGCTAGTTAGTCCGAAAACTCATGCCCTATGTAGGCATTGGATCAGATGAGTTTTGCTAGAAGAGCTTCTAGTTCTCTTTTCTCCTATATTGCATGCTGATGTGCCTTTTCAGAAGGGCCGTTGTGAGCGTCGCCTAATTTTTTTTTTAAGGCATTATTTTGTGAAAAAAAAATTAGGACTAGTTTTGTAAGTTAGCAATTGCATTTATGTAAGCCTAACCTCGTTCGGGAGTCATTTTCATCACATGTGAATCTTGTCGAGAAATTTATTCGCAATTGCGCTCGTGTGTATGAAAATTGATTCTTGAATTGTCCAAAGAGGACAGTTTGGGAATGTATAAATCTGTATTACAATCAACAGCGCATGCTTGAATATTCTACTATGACAAAATTTCAGCACGGTCTCCTATTATTTTTTGGGTATATATTTAGGCGTGCTAACGTCTATCTCGTATACTTGGAGAATCGTGAGGAGATGTTGTCGAAATTTTGTCCGAGTGAAATCAAGCATTTGATTTGCTACTGATTGCAATGTAGATTGTGCATTCACGAATGGGATAAGACCACCTTATTCTTTAGAGAGAAGTTGGAGGTGATAGGATTCATGTTTTATATTTATAATGAGTATCATTTTTGACTTATATTAAGTAAACAAAAATGAATAAAAGTTTGACGGACTTGAGGGGCAGGCATTTGCTAGGGTATGTGAAGGGGATCAAAGATTTTATTGAGTTTGCTCGTGCATTTGCAGATGGGAGAAATAGGATAAGATGTCCATGTAGGAGGTGCAATAATAGGGATTATATGCACATAGATGAGGCCAAAGAGCACCTACTCCTACATGGGATGGACAAGAGGTATACGTGTTGGCAATTTCACGGGGAACACCGTGACGTACGAGTGGTATTTGAGGATGAAGAAGAAGACGACGATAATGACTTTGGTGATAATGTTAGTGTTGGTTACGAAGGCTCGTCACAAATGCAAGCAGACTTGTAGGGGGCTACAACTAGGGCGAGTAGTCACAAGAGTGACACAGGACAATCAAAAGCGTTTGAGTCTTTGTTGAGGGAAGCAAGGCAACCGTTATATCTGGGTTGTGATAAGTTTTCAAAATTGGACTTTCTCGTGAAACTCCTTCATATTAAGACCATCAACCGATGGAGTAACAAATCATTTAATATGGTCATTGAATTGATTAAAGCAGTGCTTCCTACTAGGGAGACCCTTCCGAAATCATATTACGAGGTGAAAAGAATATTAAGAGATTTAGGCCTCGAGTATATTCCTATACATGCTTGCAAAAATGATTGCATGTTATTTTGGAAAAAGATTGAACAATGTATGGAGTGTACGGTGTGCCATAAACCTAAGTACAAGTTGAATGAAGGAATGAGCAAGACAATTCTGCACAAGGTGCTAAGATATTTTCCCTTAAACCTAGGCTACAAAGGTTGTACATGTCTTAGAAGAAGGCAGAAGATATGTGGTGGCATAAGGAGAAGCGTGTTGCTGAGGAAAATGTATGTAGACATACGACAGATTCTCAAACTTGGGCTGAGTTTGATACAAATCACGAATGGTTTACAAATGAGGCGTGTAACGTATGACTTGGGCAGGCTAGTAACGGTTTCAATCCGTTCGGTGACATGAGTAATGCCTATAGCATGTGGCCCGTGTTTCTTGTGCCGTATAACTTGCCATCGTGGAAATATAAGAAAGAACCATTTATCTTCATGTCGTTGCTTATTCTAGGGCCAAAGTCTCCTGGTAATGAAATTGATGTGTACTTGCATCCTTTAGTGGATGAGTTAAAGGAACTGTGGGAGGTGGGAGTGGAAGCATACGACGTCTCTAAGAATGAGACATTTCAATTGCATGCAGCATTACTGTGGACCATAAATGACTTTCCAGCATACGGGAACTTATCTGGGTAGAGCACTAAGGGGTATCTGGCATGTCCGGTTTGCAATAAGGATGCATGTTCCCTACATTTGTCCAATAGAAAGAAGATATGCTACATATGCCATCGTCGTTTTCTACCGCCATCACATGGCTGGCGAAATCAGCAGAAGCATCTGTTTGATGGAAAAATTGAGCGCAGATTGTCACTTCTATTGTTGTCTGGCAAAGACGTGTTGGCGCAATTGGCACTCATCCAACCAGTGAGGTTTGGGAAGATACCAGGTACTAAGAAGAGGAAACATACTAATGTGGAGTTAAATTGGAAGAAGAAGAGCATATTTTTTTATTTTCTGTACTGAGAGACCCTTAACTTAAGGCACAATTTGGATGTTATGCACATCGAGAAGAACATCTGTGATAATGTGTTGAAAACTTTAATGAACATTGAAGGGAAGATGAAGGATACTGTTAAAGCCCGGTTGGACTTGCAGGAGTTGAGAATACAGAAAGAGCTGCATCTAATACGTAGCGGTGATAAATATATCGTGCCTCCTGCACAGTATACGTTATCATCCGTAGAGCGAATGAGGATTTACGAAGTGGTTTAAATCGGTGAAGTTCCTAGATGGATACGCTATCGAATATATCTCAGTGTGTAAATATTATAGATGGGAAAATATCCAGATTGAAGAGCCATGACTGCCATGTCCTTTTACAATGACTTATTTCGATTGCACTACGTGGATATCTCACCGATGACATATCAACTACATTGACTAAGTTAGGCTGCTTCTTTAGAGAATTATGTGCGAAGACGTTGAATTTAGAATTACTTGAAAAGCTCGAAAGGGATGTTTTCGTGATCCTCTGTATGTTAGAAAAGATTTTTCCTCTAGCTTTCTTTGATGTAATGGTTCACTTAGCTGTGCATTTGCCTTATGAGGCAAAAATTGGCGGACCTGTCCAATATCATTGGATGTATCCAATAGAAAGATACATTTAATTTTATGAATTGTGTTATCTATCCATCCTAACTATTTTAATGTATAATTGATTAATTATTAAAACAGATATTTACACACATTGAAGCAATATGTGCGTAACAAAGCATGACCGAAAGGGTCAATTGCTGAGGCTTACGTTGATGTTGAATGTTTCACCTTCTGCTCTATGCATCTTGAAGATATTGAGACAAGGTTTAATCTTCAAGAGCTAAATTCTGATAGATGTCCACGGCAGCAACGAATTGGCCTTATGCTGTTTAATCAGAATATGCGGCCAATAGGTGCCCGTATATGAATGGTGTCATCCTCAAGACTTGGAAAAAGCCCACTATACCGTACTCAACAACTGCGATGAGACATTGTCATATTTTAAGTAAGTTTATCAAAATCATTGTCATACTACGTTAGTACACAAATATAAGTTACATATAACATATCTTATCTTATGTAGTGAGCATACAATCGAGCTTCAGAGAGAACATGTATCACGTTCTGATCTAGAGCAAAGACAACAAAATTTGTTTCCAAAGTGGTTCGGAGAACGTGTAAGAATAGGTTTCAATTAATTTTAATTGTATTGGTTAACGCATTTGTATTTAATTAATTTTGTACTTGTATTGAATTAATAGATGAAGCTATTATGCCACCAAAAATCTCTTGAGGCGTACGATTAATTATATTCCTTGGCATGTGGTCTTGATCAAAGGATATCCCGCTACACCGATTTGATTGTTGATGGTGTTCGATTTCACACAAGGGAACGTGAGGTCAATCGGTGAACACAAAAAAGTGGGGTCCTTGTTCATGGAGATAGTGACGCAGGATAAACTGTAGAGTACTATGGTATTTTATAAGACAGCATACAGTTACATTATTGCTACGGTCATTCTGTGTACATTTTTAAATATGATTGGTGGGATGTAAGTAATAAGCAGACTGGAATGCAAATCGATAAGCACTTCATAAGTGTTAATACGTCATGTACAACATTTAAAGATGATTCTTATGTTTTGGCATCTCAAGCTAAACAAGTTTTCTATTTGAAGGACACAAAAACCAGAGGTGATTGGCATGTTGTTCAAAAAATAAAATTTAGAAATGTTTATGATGTACTAAAAGTTGGCGAAGGAGATGAAGATTTGGAGAGGATTGAGGAGGCACTACAAGAAGAGTCTCAATCTACCCACGAGGGTGTTGTCCGGCATGATCAGGAAGATGTTACTTCGTATTGGTTGAATAGAACTGATGTAGAACCAGATCATGTCGTAGCTTCCGACGTCACCAATACCACACAATTAGATCCGAGGGATGCAACTTTCATTAATGATGATGATGACGTGGAAAGTGATTTTGATGATGATACATTGTTAGAGTATTGTATCGAGAATGAAGAAATTTCAAGAACAGATGATGATACAAACTCAAATGAATAGTTGTAATAGGTGTTACAAGTGTTAGTATCAAGTATAATGGATTTCGGCTTTTATAATGTAATGGATATTCAATTTTATGATGTAATGCATATTTATTTTTACTTTGATAAAGATTTTAATTTTTATGATTAAATAGAAACAATTTTATTTTTAAACTTTCTTTATAGATATGGTTGGACCAGGTTCACGCAGACGCACAGTTATGATGGACCCATCGACCCCTTCCCCCTCATCTGCAAGGTCGACCGATCCTGTCGTCGATGGTATGCATAGTTTCTATTTTTATTAATGATTATATAAATATGGTACTAATTGTTTCTATTTTATTTCTTCTAAAGCTTCGGCCACCGCCCCTAGAAAAGGGCGCGGTAGGTCGAAGAATCGTAGTTTGCAGGTTCAGATGGAGGTAGCAGAGGGCGTGTGCCTTCGGATTGAGATACCTCTGGCTTGTTGAAGCCCGTTGGTGGGTGGGCACAACAGTTCACCACTGATGTCAGCATCATTTGCTGGCTACGCGCCCCACTCCATATTAGTGATTGGAGTCGGGTCACTAACGCGGAGAGACAGGATATTCATGCGCATATCCTGGTATGTCTTTTATTATTATGTTCAACTAAATTTTAACATATCTAATGCCGTAATGTTTTGACAATGACATGTTTTACAGGAGAAGTTTGACATCGATCTCCACCTACCTCATGTCGTGAAGGCAGTGGACCATTACTTGGGAGTCCATTTCAAGGACTATCGATACAGGCTCCACATGCACTACGAGTCAAAGGTGGCAGCCGGTAGAGAGCCTCGCGACAGACCCTACAGGGGGGTGGCAGTGGAGGATTAGATGTTACTATGCAACCGGTTCACTAGTGATGCATTCCAGGTAAAAATTGTCAAAATTAATTTTGTTGTATGATAAATCACTGTCATTTGTACTAACTTCTTTGTTTTGGCCAAGTGTAGGAACTTAGCAAGAAAAATAGTGAGAGCAGAAGCAAGCAAAAGGTGACCCACTGTGGTGGATCACAATCTTTTGTTAGGTATAGGCATAAGATGGTAAGTTAATACATGTATCAAGTTCTTATTGTATAATCTTTTCATGAAATTAATCTTCACAAGCTACTGATTATTTGCTGCAGCGAGACCAGGAGACTGGTGCACCACCTAGCACCATTGAGTTGTGGCACAGGACGCACTACAATCCCGATAAGGGTTCGACTGGGCCTGAAGCTCAGCAGCTTTATATAAGTTATTTATGTATATATACCAGTATTACTAATTTAATATTAATCTAAAATTATAAAAGTAGTAACATATATTTATGTTTTTATAGGAGGAGATGGTCTAGCTGCGTGCTCAGCCGACCCTTGAGGGTGAGCATCCACCGACCGATGACCAGATACGGGAGACTGTTCTGGGCAAGAGACATGGATATGTGCATGGCTTAGGGAGTGGGATGGAGCCGACGGACATTGTCTTCTACTGTCGAGAGCGATGCTAGGTTTCATGCAGCCACCCAGAGAGCTGAAGCAGTTGAGAGACGGAATGCAGAGCTGGAGCAGAGGATGACAGAGCTCCAGGAGCGCCAGACCCAGCTAGAGGCTCTTATGCAGATGGTCTTCAGCTAGCAAGGAGGCTCTGTTCAGCCTTGGTAAGTTTTTAAAATTATTTACTTATGTGGATTTATTATTTATAGAAAATGTTATGTAAAAAGAAAAAAAAAAAGGATTTCGGCCTAACGACCTACAAACCACATGACACACTTCACATATGAAAATAGACTTGCACGAACTTATTTAATTTCATCGGTTCGAATGACCGTCAAAAACTTATGTAACTTTCCACTCCAGAAAGGCCCATTTTGAGTTTTTGACAAACTAAAATGCCAGATATCGGCCTACTTGACCCTAAAACCCCATCACACACCTTTCAAATGATAAAATAGACTTGCACAAACTTACGACACTCGGTTCGGATGCTCGGCCTAAAACTTTTGTAAGTTTTTGCTCTAAAAAGGCCCATTTTGGAGTTTTGACGGGCCAAAATATTGGATATCCGCCTAAATACCCCAAAAATCTATCCACACATCTCATAAATGATAAAATAGACTTGCACGAACTTACGACACTCGGTTCGGATCACCGGTTTGAAACTTATGCAAGTTTCTACTCCAAAAAAGCCCATTTTTGAGTTTTGACGGACCAAAATGTCGGATATCAACCTGCCAACCCCGAAAACCCCATCACACACCTCAAAAATGATAACATAGACTTTCACGAACTTACGTCACTTAGTTCGGATCACTTGTTTCAAACTTATGCAACGTTCCGCTCTAAAAAGGCCAGATTTAGGGGTTTTGACAGACCAAACCATCGGATATTGGCCTAACTACCCCAAAACCTCATCACACACCTCACAAATGATAAAATAGACTTGCAAAAACTTACGACACTCAGTTCAGATCACTCGTTTCAAACTTATGCAACTTTCTGCTTCAAAAAGCTCCATTTTGAGGTTTTGACGGGTCAAAATATCGGATATCAGCCTACCGACCTCAAAACCCCATAACATACCTCAAAAATTATTAAATAGACTTAAAAAAACTTACGGCACTCGGTTCGAATCACCGGTTTGAAACTTATGCAAGTTTCTGCTCTAAAAATGCCCATTTTCAAGTTTTGATGGACCAAAATGTTGAATATCGGCCTACCGATCCCAAAACCCCATCAAACACCTCAAAAATGATAAAATAGACTTTCACAAAGTTACGACACTCAGTTCGGATCACCTGTTTCAAACTTATGCAACTTTCTGCTCCGAAAAGGCCTATTTTGGGATTTTGACAGATCAAACCACCGGATATCGGCCTAACTATCCCAAAACCTCATCACACATCTCAAAAATGATAAAATAGACTTGCAAAAACTTACGTCACTCAGTTCAGATCACCCGTTTCAAACTTATGCAACTTTCCGCTCCAAAAAGCTCCATTTTGGGGTTTTGATCGGCCAAAATGCCAGATATCTGCCTATTGACCCCGAAACCCCATCACACACCTCAAAAATGATTAAATAAACTTTCACAAACTTACGGCACTTGGTTCGGATTACCGGTTTAAAACTTTTACAAGTTTCTGCTCTAAAATGGCCCATTTTGGGTTTTGACGGGCCAAAACAACGGATATCAACCTAACGAGCCCAAAACTGCATCACACACCTTTGAAATAATAAAATAGACTAGCACAAATTTATAGCACTTGGTTCGGATCACCGGTTTGAAACTTATGCAAGTTTTTGCTCCAAAAATGCCCAATTCGAGGTTTTGACAGACCAAAATGCCGGATATCGGCCTAACTACCTCGAAATCCCATCACACACCTCACAAATGATAAAATAGACTTGTACACACTTACAACACTCAGTTCGGATCACCGGTTTGAAACTTATGCTACTTTATGCTATTCTTACTATTTATGCATGTACAAAAATATATATTCACATTTTATGTTCATATATATATATAAATATTTAATAATGGTTCTAATATATATATATATATATATATCATTTGATAATTATTTCAGATTGCTCGGGATTATTACGCCACCGTCTTTCTGTTCTGTATCGGGACTTACTATTTTCATTTATTTTTTTTTCTTTTCATGAACAACTGTAGTTACATTTGCTAAGACTATTTTTTATTTTTATATTTATTGATAAATTTTACTTTTACAATTATAAGTAATTAGTATAATATATATATATATATATAAATGCATTTTTCTTTTAATATATTTCATATCAGAATGTTTGGATTTTATTGTATATTAGGATGATTGATACAGGTTTTAAACAGGAATAAAAAAAAAAAATCATACAGGTCAAAATATGCCCAAAAAAAAAAAAAAAACTTTTAGCGATGCACATTAAGGCGTCACTAAAAGACCAAAAAATAAGTTTCTGAGACGCTTCACATTCGTAGTTATAAATAGAACATTAGCGACGTACTGAATGCGTCGCTAATTAATTCTACACATACTATTAGCGACGCACGTAGGGTGTCGTCAATAGTTTCCAATAAACTATTGGCGATGCCCTTCGTGCGTCGCTAAAGATCCACATTAGCGATGCCTATTTCGTCATAGTATTGCTTTTGCGACGCTCATATCTGATCATTAGCGACACCGTAGGAACGTCGCTAATAATTACCTTTAACGACGCACAAAATTCTGCATGTCGCTAATAGTATTAGCGACATGATCTTTTGCGACATATCGAGCGACGCCTATGTGAGTGTCGCTAAAACCTTTTAGCGATGCAAATTCCTAGCATTAGCGACGCTAAAAGTGCCTTTCCTTGCGTGCGTCAATAAAATTGCCTTTCCTTGTAGTGGTGTAATTCCAAAAATCTCATAGAAATCAATGTAATTCCAAAAATCTCATAAGAAGTTAATGTAATTATCAAAAACCTAGAAAATGTCAATATAATTTACTAAAAATATATATATATATAGAGAAAAAAAGGCAAAAGAGTGGGAGCGGCTTCCCTTTGTCGAGGATCAAGTCAACCAAATCAGCCTGTAGACTAATGAGGCAAATAATTAGGAGAAGTCATCAATCCTGGAGCCTAAAGTCTAGCTATTTTGAATCTTTTCAAATTTGAATTTGTAACTCATAGGCACAATTCACGACATCTGTTATACATCAATTTGCATTTAAATAGTTTGTACATGATATACATACAAATCAATGAAAATACAATTTCAAATACTTTCCTTATTCTAAATTTCACATGGTATCAGACTGAACTAGTCGACTAACGTCTACAATGGCTTCTTCCAATTCTTCAAATTTTACTACTCTTCCCACCTGTATCACTCCGTCTGCTGTCAATATCCACAAATTAACCAAAGACAACTATACTACATGGAAAGCTCAAATTGTCCTTTATCTTATTGTCCTTTATCTTATTGGCCTTGATTTATTTGGTTACGTTGATGGAACCATTCCCAAACCCGTTACCACTCTTCCCTGCACTGCCTCCACCAGTGACTCTATTTCCCATTCTCCCAATCCTTGCGCATGCTCAGTGGATTCGTCAGGATGCTCTCATCCTGAGTGCTATTATGTCCACACTAACCGAGCCTATTGTGGCTCAGATTGCCTCTCAACATACCTCCTATGATGCCTGGCATGCCCTTGAACAAACCTTTGCTTCTCAATCCAAAGCTCGTGTTGTCCATCTTCGCTCTCAACTTTCTAATATACGCAAAGGTTCTCAGACAACCACTAATTATTTCTACAGTGTAAAGAAGATCACTGATGAATTGGCTATTGTAGGCCAAACCTTGTTATGTGATGATGTGATCACATATGTTCTTACTGGACTTGGCCATGACTTTGACTCATTGGTCACTACTGTTAGTGCCAGAAAAGACTGTCACTATAGAGGAGCTTTATTCCTTGTTGTTAACAACTGAGTCTCGGATTACCGCCAATAATTCAACCTCTCTCATTGTCAATGGATTTACTGATGTGTCTACTCGCTAGAAAATTACTTTTGCACCTCGAGGTCGTGGAAGCTTTCGAGGGCGGGGGCATGGTAACTATCATGGTGGATCTAGTACTGGTAACTCCACCTTTTATCATATTGGCCGAGGATAGTTTAATCGGGAGCCACTTATTGTCAAGTTTGTGACAAACCAGGACACACTACCAAAACAGGTTTGATATTACTTATACTGATCAACCTGCTAATAGAAAAATGCAGGCTATAGTTGCAGCCAACAATCAATCTGTGGTTACCGATTGGCATCCAGATACGGGAGCAACGCATCATCTCACCAATGAGATGAGCAACCTTGTAATACCCTGACCCAAATTATAACCGAGCAAACCATGTAAACCTAAGGCATTAGGGCTTTAGGTTATGATATCGAATATAATGGACAGTTATGAAATCTAAATAGTTTAAATGTATTGATTATGCCCATGTGATGCCCGAGCAAGCCATGAACGAATATCGAAAACAAAATAAATAAAATAAAAAAGAAAATAAAATAATAAAAACATATATATAAATCATGGAATATAGATGTATACATATATGTATATATGTAGATGTAGATGTATATATATATATATATAGCTGTAAGTATATATATATATACACATATAGCTGGCAGTACATATATGGGATGTCACGACCCGAAACCCGGCTTATGCGGATTAGGGATTCGTGATCGGCCACCGAGGCCTATTTCAATAATCACAATACTTTTCTAAATACCATTTACGCAGCGGAATAAATTTTTTTTTTCTTTCTTATCATCCACAAAATAAGCTACATCACTTCATTAGTTAATTCAAATACCATCATCACAGATCATAGTCTCCAAGTCAAGAGTAGCATAATATTACATAACTTAATACATAAGATCCCAAAAATATCTAATCTATCTTCGGTTAAGGACTCATCAAAAAGGACTTGCTTCGTCACTTAAACACTTATCTTGAATCACCTGAAAGCAAGTTGTCTAGTCCTTACCTTGAAAAATGTTAATAGAATGGGGTGAGCTTCAACAAGCCCAATGAGTACTTCCATAACATGCCAAGGGTTTCAAAACTACTATGTAGTACAGTCTGAAATGTATATCCTCATATGGAATTAAAATATGTCATATCAAGTACAACAGATCAGAAATTAGTATCAAAGTCATTTTCAATAAATCTCAATTCAATCACAGTCGTAAATCAAAATCGATAACATAACAGAGTCAAAATAATGATCCAATAACATAGTTGGTTGATGATTTGTATTGTAATTCAATCAGGGTTCGAAGTCGTTTTCAATATCAATAGTCACAGTCAAATCAACATTGTAGTATAATATTGTAACTCAATCATAGTTATGGTTCAAAGTCAGTTTTCAATATCAATAGTCATAATCAAATCAACATCATAGTTTAGTGTTGTAACTCTATCATAGTTACGGTTCAAAGTCGTTTTCAAATTCAATAGTCATAGTTCAAAATTCAACCTCATGGTTCGGTAACATAGTTCGATAACGAATTTTATAGTCTGATAATCAAAATCATAGTTCAATAGTTCTCAATTCGGTGATTCAAAGTTCAATAATAGTTCACATTCAATATTCATATAAGTTCAAATCATCAAAAATTACTCTTCTATGACCAGCAAATTAGCACCTCGCTGACTGAGATCACATTCAAAAATACCACCAATATACCCCGTGGTTAGGGTTCAAATGTCAGCAAATTAGAACCTCGTTGACTGAGATCAAATTCAATAGTACCACTCGTATACCCCGTGGTTAGGGTTCAATAAAGTCACAATCTATTCAATAATGACAGATCATAGAAGATTCTATTATTCAAAACATCAAAATCATTTCCAAAATCAATAACATCAATGACAATCTCAATTATTCAATTAAGAGTATCATATTTAGCCTTTAATCAAAACGGTTCAAAGATTAGTGAGAAAAACTGTTATAGCATCATGAGCATTTTACAAACTATCAGGAAATAGCAATGTCAATAAGTCATTCAAATCGATTTCAAACAGAAGGATCTATTTTCAAATTATACAAGAGTTCGATATTTATATTTATAATAAAAATCCACCTCAACATGGTATGAAAATACTCGCCTGAAGTCTCAAAAGCAATTTCCAAAAATCCTTCCTTAACGAGGGTCCCTATAATCACAATTCAAAACCTTATTACTTTCTTGTTCAAAGTATCACATAATTTAACAGTCAATTTAGAACCCTCTTTATCCCAATTTCCTCACAAGGATGTCACCGATTGGTTTAGAGCGTCGAAGATAATTAGTTTAGACTTTTCTAACCTAAATTTGCTTTCCCATAGTTTATTTTAAGTCTAAGGGTATTTTTGTAATTTTATATTTTTACGAGTCATATTTTTCGGTACTTCGTTTGCCAAAATGGACTCTACCATTGAGTCTGGATTGCCCAAAATAGTTAAAATAGACTACCTTTTATATTCAATTGGCTTTAGGTATCATTAGGGGTAAAATGGTAATTTTACATTTCACGTGTCTAAGTTTTCGGGACTTAATTTTAAAAATCGGACTTTACCATTGAGTCCGGAATGCCTAAAAACATTGGGTTACACCATTCTTTTATTTTATTTGGACTTCGTTTGACTAATTTTTAGCTTAGGGGGTGTTTTGGTAATTTCCTAAATTAAAAAAGGATTTTAAATTAATTTTATTTAATTTTTCTGGGCAATTGCGTAATTATCTGAAAATTGGGGGGGTTAAAATGCAATTTAAAAATTTTTTATATTAACCCAACCGGTTCAAGGGTTCAAAGACTGAACCGGTTCAAAAATCATAAACTGAACCGGTTCAAAACTAAAACCCTTTTTAGTTCGGTAGGAGCCCGACCCGCGACCCGACCCGACCCATGAACAGTGTCTTCTTCTCCCCCACGACGACCACTGTTCACCGAAACCCTAGTTTTTTTCTTCTTCGTTTTCATGGGATTTCATGCTTCCATTTTGCTGTTTTCTATTTCAATTGTCTTCTTGGAGTGATACCAACAATCCTACATTCATTTAGGGCATCGAATCAAGCTCATTGTCTCTATTCCCGAAACGATAGCCGCGCCTGCAACTAGTTACCAAACTCTCATTTTTGGCCCAATCTTCGTGAAATATGTTTTGTTTTGACCTACAGATCATGGGGTTTCAGTCCTCATTTTTAGATTTCAGTTTGGTCGCAGTTTTAGTGGGGTTAGGTTTTAGACCCGAACCTGCAACTTGTGATTAGTGGGTCGGTTTTGAGCCTTTAAGGTCGCGTATGTAGGTTTTTGAGATGCTAGAAGTGTCTAGGTTTAGTCTAAAGCAACCAAAATAGGTTTGGTGTAGGTTGATTCAGACCCATCTCAGTCAAGGTCCTCTAATGGCGGTTTGGGTTCTGTTTGGTGTTTTAGGGCAACTTTGATGGTCTAAAATCATGCATTCAACCCAGATTTCACTGCATAAATATCATGCATGTAATAATAGTCCAAAAACCTCAAAACAGTAGCCAAATTTCAAAGAGAATATCTTGGGTTTTTGGGTGTTTACCTTTGCACAGTGAATCCCTCTCTTTCTTCACTCGTGGCTCAGTTCTGCTCCTATGGGTTCCCCCTTTAGATCAGTCTTGTTCTCCTCCTTGCTCCTTCAATGGCCACTCAACATGCACACACACTTGCCCTCATACACAAAGGTTTCACTTCACTCTCTAACTCCCTCTCTCTCTCTCTCTCTATATATATATATATATATCAGTACACAAGACCGCCACACAAATCTGATTTCCACTTCTAGTGTTTATACCCTAATAGGATCTCATGTGTATTTGATTTATTCAATTTGATAAGCAATCATTTGATTGCATGTAAACTGGCTGGAGAAGAGAACAATCAAGTGGTTTGTAGGGAGATGATGACCTAAGGTGCATAAGGTGATGTGGTGATGATGTGTTGCATGTATGGCCATTAGCCAATTTGGGAGGTGGCCTAACCAAGTTTTAGGTTATATACAATTCATTGCATATTTAGACATAAAACACTAACAGCCTACCTGGTAATCTCTTTAGGTGTTTAAAATTTAGTTCACTTGGTCAAGGGTTCAAACCCCCTTGGCCTCAATCTTGGGCTTCCTTTTTGTTATGTTTCCTTTAGGCCTTAATTGGCCAATCAAATTATGTGTTTCTGTTTTATTTTCTTTCGCTTTCTTTTCATTTATTTATTTATTCATTCATTTATTATTATTATTATTATTATTTTTTCTCGGTTTAATTTCTCGCAACTCCTTATTTTACTCTCGTCAAATTTCTAATACCAAATTACTAACTTAATTTCCCGATAAACGGGTCGGGGCGTTACATGGGATGTATGTTATATAAGAATATATATATATATATATATATATATATATATATATATATGGGAGGTGGGTTATATATGTTAAATGCATGTAAAATGGGGGGAAGGGTTACAAAGAGAATAAAAGAAACAAAAGGGAGAGAAAAAAAAACAAAACTGAAACGGAAGGGGAGAAGGATGATGGGGCACAGGGTGTTATAAACCTAGGCGTTGGAAAAAAAAAAAAAAACAAAGAAAAAAATCTTAGAAGGAAGCAACAATGGAGAAGGGTACGGAGTACAGAAGAGAACCAGGACGAGAGAAAGAGAAGAGGAAGAGGAAGCACGAAAGAGGAAGCAGGAGAGAGGGGCGTAGAAGGTAACTCATAGTTTTTCCTCTCTGTAAATTTTCTGGCTTTTATTTAGAATTGCTCAAAGATTGTTTATGATAGTAGAATGTTGTTCTAGGGAGAAAAATAGGAATTTAGAAAGAAACTGCGAAGGAAACAGTTAAGAAATGGGGTAGATAATGTGCATGATCAAAAAATTGGATGGGAAGTTTTGGGGTTGTTTTGTTCAGTTTTTAATGATTAAAATAGTGTTAGAATGCGTTAAATATGCTTTAGAACAGGTTAGAAATAAAAAGGAGCAAAAAATTGCAAAGAAAAGTGAAAAAAAAATATATACCTGGTTCGGTTTCCTGGTCACCGGCGGCAGAGATGGTGATCGGAGAGCTCCAGAAAGTCGTGAGTGAACAAACTACTGTTGGTCGGGTCAACGGGTCGGGTTGGGTCAGAACTTGACCCACCACATGGTCTAAGGGGCGACTATTTTAAGTTACAGGGGCTGGGGGGGGTGTTTGGCAACTAAGATAAGAAATTGGATTGATAATCCTGTTTGGGAATTGGGATATTCCATCATCCCTTAGTCACTGTATGGTTAGGAGAAATAGGGAAAAAAAGATGTGCAGGGGCTGTTGCCCCCGCGACATGAACACTGGACCAAGGAGCTGAATCATGAGGCATGGACCATTGTGCCACTAAGGCACATGTGGTCTTACCTCACCCAAATAATATATATTGTAACTATGCTTAATTAAATTAATTAATTAATTTAGTTTAGTCAATTATTAAATTAATTTTTGATATCCAAATTAAGCAAGTGAATAGTGTAAATTCATTATTTTGGACCTTCTGGATCCAATGGTGAGATCCGTTATACGAGACAGGGTCCCAAAAAATAAAATACCAACAGAAATACCAAAATGACCAAAATGCCCCTAAATCAAATGTGAGTCAAAAGGATTCCGATTAAACTAAGTAAATAGTGAATCTTTATTATTTTAAACATTTTGGACTCAACGATGAAGTTTGATTTGTAAAAATAGGTCCCAAAAAATAGAGACATGTAAAATGACCATTTTACCCTTTTCGGTATAGAAGTCCAAATTGAAAGCCATGAAAGCCTAAACTAACTTTCTTTGACATTCCAGACTCAATGGTAGAGTCTAAATTAGTAAAATAGATACTTAGAGTAACGAGGTATACAATTTGATAAATGACATTAGAACTGAGACATTTTTATTGATGTATAGGCAAGTCAAAAGGAAATGAGAAAATTATGGAGTACTAAAGTAAATCATACGGATTAAAGGTAGGTAAACCCTATCTCTTACATGTGGTCTTCCAAGCCACATTCCTTCTATTATTGTCAAATTTTGTACTCACATATATACCAACTGTTACTGTTCCACAATTCATATTGTCCTATCTTGTGGATGTTTATTGATTACTTCATCATGATTGCTATGTTGTACTGTGCCTTGAAAGGCCTATTATTATATGTCCATTGCATGATATTCTATTTCTATGCACTTCTTATGGAATCACGAAAGTATCATGATTTATTATGAATGGCGGATTTGTGCTCAATCACAATATCCATTCGATGCTATCTGAATTGACAGGACCTACGGGTCGAGTCCGTGAACGGACATATAACAATGATGGCATTTTTACGCAATGAGTTATAAGGGCATTTTATATGCATCGAGGTTAAGGGGGTATGCCTGGCCCCAAAAGAACGAGGGTTTGCCAAACCCTGAACAGAGTAAATGCATCACTTATGATTGACTGATATGTTTACGTTTATTGCTCAATTCTGGAAAATCAACCAACAACTCAATTGCCCTCAACCAACCATCCAACCTCCCAGCTCTCATCCATTAGTTCAGACCCTGCCACTACCATAAATCAACACTCAATGGTGACAAGATCTAAATTGGACATCTCTAAGAAGAAGACTTTCACAGCAGTCACCTCTCCTAACACCTTAGAATCTTACTCTGAGCCTCAGTCCTTTACTGCAACTAATAAACTTTCAACTTGGAGGAAAGCCATGGCTAAAGAGTTCATTGCTCTTCATCAACAGCACACTTGGACACTTGTACCTCTTCCACCCAACAAAAATGTGGTGGGATGTAAATGGGTGTACAAACTTAAACAAAATTCAGATGGCAGCATATCAAGACATAAAGCCAGACTTGTGGCTAAGGGCTATCATCAGGAGGTAAGTCTTGATTATGATGAAACCTTTAGCCCTGTGGTAAAACACATAACTGTGAGGACTATGCTTGCTTTGGCAGCTCACTTCAACTGGCCTCTAAGGCAATTAGATGTCAAAAATGCATTCTTACATGACCACCTCAAAGAGGAAGTTTACATGTGCCAACCTCAAGGATTCATAGACCCCAATTACCCCTCCTATGTTTGTAAACTCAATAAATCCATCTATGGTCTCAAGCAAGCCCCTAGGGCTTGGTTTGAGAGTTTCACCTCTGACCTATTGACCCTAAACTTCACTCAATCTACAGCTGATACCTCACTCTTTCTCAGACACCAAGGCTCCTCTACTACAATCCTTCTTTTATATGTTGATGATATTATAGTCACAGGTAATGATCCCTCATATGTCCAAACTCTAATTCATCAACTAAGCCAAGCATTTGATATGAAAGACTTGGGCCCTCTACATTATTTCCTAGGCCTGAAAATCTCCCACACTCCTTAAGGCCTATTTGTTTCTCAACAAAAGTACCTCAAAGATCTTCTTGTAAAAGCTCAAATGCTTGACTGCAAGGCCTGCAAAACTCCATGTCCCTTTACCTTTCACTTGAGTAAAACCTCTGGCCAACCACTCTTAGACCCCACTCCTTTCAGATCCCTAGTTGGAGCTCTTGTAGAGACATGAGAAATTGAGGATAAATTTTTCGTTTTGAAAATAGGACTGTAGCACCTTGAGCCGAGACGTGGCACGTAAATCGAGATAGGTCGTGTCGAGTAATGTGAAATCCTGAAAATCCAACAGAATGCGGACTATACCTCAACCTAAGAAAAAATTAGGTTATGTAATATTAATGATTTAAAATAGCCCGAATACGGTAAGCCATGACGGGCTTTAATACTCTCAGGTATAAGGTGGCATATGCTCGAAAAAATAGATAACCCGATCGATTGAGTGCCGAGAGGGACAAATGGACTGATACGAATAATTGACTATAAAAAAAAATTATGCGAAAATAAATAAGTCATTAACGGGGACTTAATGTTGGTAGAATAAATTCCCGATTTTATTGGCAAGTTGTAATTTAATATTTTATGAAATAAAATATGAAACTGATACAGCAAAATAGTTATGCAAATGATATAAATATGAAATGAATTATTAATGAAGTCCCACAATTAGTAAAATAAATAATGGCGATACCGAATCCCGACTTAAAGCTAAATTTACGGGCATCTTATAATGTAATATTTAATGAAATAAAATATTCAATAAATATTAAATAGTGGTGTGTGTATTCATTTATGCATTTATTTAATTATTCAGTCTACTAAAAGTGTGTGATGTATGTGTTAGTCATGGCATGTGTATAGGTATGTGTGATGTGTATGTGCATGTATATATATAATTAATGTGTTGTGAATATAATGTATATAAATATATTGTGAATAAAATATGTATATACATGTGTATATAAAATAGTGTAAAGCAGTGGTGTGTGCAAGTGGTGTTAGCCAGGCTGGCCGTGTGTGTGCTATGTGTGTGTTCGGTTGACTATGAGAGTGAGGGAGAGTGTGTGGTTAACATATATATATATATATATATATATATAAAATACAAGTCAACTTTGCATTTAATGCAAAGTTGATTGTGATGAAAAATAGAGTGGCTTGAACAGAAGGAGAGTCAGGGATAGGGAGGCTGTGGCAGGAGTGGTTGATGGAGTATGCAAGGAGACTTCAGGGTATGGGTGTGTAAGTCTGATTTATAGAGAGAGAGAGAGAGAGTGAAGAGGGAGAGAGAGAGATATAGAGAGAGAGAGAGAGAGAAAGTGTGTTTAGTGTATATGTATATGTGTTTGAGGAAGAGGGAAGACCAGAGAAGGAGGAAACCAGGGAAAGCAAAGAAGGGAAAGGTTAGAGACGAGACAAGGAGAGAGAAGTTCCATTACAGAGGTAAGAATCACAAACCATATATTTTCTCTCTCTAGAAATTTTCTATATATGCAATCTGTTTCAAAGCATGTTAATTTGATTTAATTTTAGGTACTTGTAGCATATAAAATGTGGATCATTTTGCAAAAAGAATGAATTAAAATGGTTAGAAAACGAGAGAGAAATATGGAGTTGCAGGTTTTAGTTTTGAAAACCAAATTCTGAAACTCACATCTAAACTAGGTTTAAGGGACAGGGGATAAAACCTTATGAAAAATGGGCCACGACCAAACAAACCCCAAGGGTTTTGAGTCAAAAATGAACCCACACGATCGAGTTGCAGGTTAGTGGATGATCCTTCTGCCCGAACTTGTGAGGCCATTACAAACCCTAAAAAGAATGCCAAAATGATCCCTAAGATGTTAGAAACATTTTTGATTGAAAACAATAGAGAATGATTGATCAAAACTCCACAAAATTGAAGCTTTATCTTCGGGAAATTAAGGCAACGGTCGTGGGTTGATGAGGAATACGACGCTGAGTCGACTCGTCGTTTTAAAAATTGAGTTGGATGAGTTGACTTGGGACACGTGTTAAGCGGTGAGACTGCCACCGAATAAAAAAGGGAGCGACGTCGTTTAGAGGGGGGCCTGATACGTATAACCGTTTAAGTTTTAAAAGAAAGAAAAGAGGAAAATTTGCGGTCGGTGGGGTTCGAACCCCTGACCCACGCGCCCCAAAACCTTTTCCCTTCCACTCAGCCACGCGTGTACATATGTGGCGAAAATATATATATATATATATATATATATATTACATGTTAAATAAAATAAAAAAATATAAAAGGTGCATTGCACCTGGTGGGACTCGAAGGCTACTATTGGGAGGGAGGTGACACGCTGGCTAGCGTGCCACCCATTTCATCCGGTTTTTATATGCAAACTAAATATATATATATATATATATATCAAATTAAATGGATTTAATTTAATTAAAATTATTTCATTAAATTAAATAGTCAAAAAAATGCCCGTTGTCCAAAACTAACAAGTTATATATGTTTTCTTACTATCTTGGACCTCCTAAGACCAACGGTGAGGTCCATGATGTGAGACGAGATCCCGAAAAATAAAAGACCCGTAGAACCCTTTGAAAATTACCAAAATGTTCTTGAGTCAAAATACAGTCAAACGAACCTCGATTAAAATAAAAGAATAGTGGATTTTTATTATTTCGAATGTTCTAAACTCAATGGTAGAGTCCAATTTGTGAAAAGAGGTCTCGGTATATAAGAAACCGTGAAGGTGCAAAATGACTGTTTTGCCCTTTTTAGTACAAATGTCCAAACTGAATTCTAAACCGAATTTATTCGGCATTCTGGACTCAATGGTAGAGTCTATTTTAGTAGAATAGAAACCCATGAAACAAAAGCATAAAAATTGATGAATAGCATAATTCAAGTAGCAATTGAACTGAGTAGTATTTCATGATTTTAGGAACACTGAAAGGCAAAGAGAATGTGGTCTAACTTTCTGCATTCTGACTATTAGTTCTGCTACGCTACGAGTACGACTCCTAGGGTTGAGACCAACCCATTAGGTACGATATATTGTGCTAAGTAAGAAATAGAATTAAGTTTAGGAATAACTGCTATGTTGACTTGATGATTCACATATCTGCTTGATTGCTTTTATGCTTATGTGTTTCCTATTATCTTTTTGAGAGTTGGTGAAGAATGTGGATCGTGACTGTGTATATCGCATGAGTTAGCATAATGTGTGAATTGTATTTTCGAGAATTGTTGAGATTATGGAATGTGTAACTTAAGGCATGTGTTTAAGTGAACTATGTATGCAAGTACCCCTGATGGGGGAAGGGAGATTTTGTGATTGGATTGTTATTGTGTAATACATTGTTTAAAGCATGTTTCATATGTGGATAAGATGCTTTATTGAGATTGCATTATGGCATGGTGGAATTCAGAGCATATTGGCATAGTGTAATTTCTTGGAACATGGTGTGAGTTGAGCATTTGGTGTTGTGCATACTGGTTATTCAGGCCGTTGGGGAAGGTCCGTAAAGTGAGACATACTGGTTACTCAGGCCGTCGGGGAAGGTCCGTAAAGTGAGTCATGGGTGTGACATGGAGTTTGCATGGGTGTGTCACACATATTTCCATTGCATTGTATTAAGGAATTCATGAATGTGTGATGAATATTGTTAATGCATTGTATGGATGAATTGGATGGCATGTAGGTTATAATTGTGCACGTAGATATAATTGTACACTTACACATGCCACGCCTTAGATTATGTTAATAAGTTGGATGGCACGTAGATTATTGCCTAGTACATTTTATGGATGACATTGAATGACATGTAGATATAACTATACACTCGCACATGCCACGCCCTTAATTTTGTTCCTTGTATTAGCATTATATTGTACCAGTAGTTGAGTTGACCCATTCGTGGGACAACATTTCAGATGACACTCCGGTTACGCGAGAGATTCGGTGATGTTTTAAGTGGAAGAAAGAACTTAGAGTATTTTGGCACTTGGGGCGCATTTTGTGATATACGGGCTTAACCCAAAAGTCATGTGAACGATGTATCTATGGAATGTATTTTACGTTTTGTTTTATGTATTGATGAAAACGGATGCATGTTTAGTTAAATCCGTTAGATTGTTCCTTTAATTTATTTTATTTATTGTCTCGTTAGTCACGCCTCGGGTTCGCTGGAAATTCGGGGCGTGACAGCCCTCCAATATCTAACCTTTACCCTTCCAGATATCTCATTTGCTGTTAACACAATCTGTCAACATATGCACAATCCCACAGACAACCATTTCTCAACTGTCAAAAGAATTTTAAGGTATCTCAAGGGTAGTTCCACTATTGGTCTCCATTACCATCCCACAGCCTTAACTTTTGAGGCCTACTCAGATGCAGACTGGGCAGGTGATCCCCTTGATAGGAAATCCACCACTGGCCTCCTTCTCTACCTTGGTTCTAGTCCAATTCACTAGAGTGCCAAGAAATAGAGCACTGTCGCCAGGTCCTCCACCGAAGCATAGTATAAGGCCATGGCAATCACAACAACAGAATTATCATGGGTTAAAATGCTCTTCCAAGACCTTCACTTGTATTTCAAACAACCTCCAGTTCTCTACTGTGATAATATCTCAGCCATGGCATTGGCATCCAATCCAGTATTCCATGGCAGAACTAAACTCATCGAAATCGATTTCCATTATGTCCGAGAACAAGTTACAAGAAAGGCCATCACTCTGCATTTTGTGCCCTCTGAAGATCAACTTGCTGACATCTTCACCAAAGGCCTTACCTCAAACAGTTTCCTCACTCCAAGGTCCAAACTGCTGGCCTTCATCCCTTGCCATCGGTTTGTAGGGGGATGTTAACCAATCTTGCTATCAGCAAAGCAACAGCACCACAACCAATTCCAACTGAATCCAGCACAACCAATTCCAACTGAATCCAGCTGGCTGCAACAACCTGTAACAAACTGTAACAAATTAGAATCTACTACTGATATATATATATATATATATAGTGTGATAGGGTGATAAAATTGTGTAATAGAAAACAGAGAAAGGTGTAACGAATGAAGTGAAGATTTTTCCCTATCTAAAATCTCTGAACTGCTAGCTCCTCCTCTCCAATTCTCTCTATCTCTCTGTGTCAATGGTGAACAAGTTCACCATTGATTATATCTGATTCTACCTATTTCTTCACCCGCGACACGGGATTCCGCATAATTTGGGTTTCGGATCGTGACAAACCTGACCTGTACAATGATGATTATGATGGCACAGAACAAATTCAAGTTGGCAACAGTTCAGGTTTGAGAATTACTAAAACTGGTTCCTCTACTCTCTCAACTACTTCTAAATCTTTTCTACTACAACAGATTCTTCTTGTTCCTGAAATTTAAAAAAACCTACTATCTGTCCATCAATTTTGTAAAGACAATCATGCATACTTTGAGGTTCACGGGTACTCTTTTCTTGTCAAGGATTACTCGGGGAACATCCTTCACCAAGGTCCGCTTAAAAATGGTCTCTACTCCTTTGCTTGTGTAAATCCTAAACCCCACCATGCCTTCTCTGCTGTCCGTCTACCACTCAGTCTATGGCACAAACGGCGGGGTCATGCCACTATCCCTGTAGTTCTACGAGCTGTTTCTAAGTTTTCTATTCCTGTTGCAGCAAATAAAAAACAGTGTGCGTGTTCTGATTGTCAATTAGCGAAAAGCTGTAATTTGCCGTTTAAAACTAGTCATTTAAAATCTAATTTTCCTTTAGATTTTGTCTATTTAGATGTATGGAGACCTGCTACTATTGTTTCTACTACTGGTCCCCGCCACTATGTCATTTTTCTTGATGATTGCACTAAGTTTTTTTCGGTTTTTCCAATGAAATTAAAATCTGATGTTGAAAACATTTGTTTACAATTCAAAGCTTATGTTGAGCGACACTTTGACACTAAAATCAAGTCCATTCAATCCGATTGGGGTGGTGAATACGAAAGAATTTCAAACTATTTTAAACAGGTTGGTATTCAACATCGAATCGCATGTCCTCATACCCACCAACAAATGGGTGCCATAGAACGCCGACATAGACAAATGAAATTGGTCTATCTCTTCTCTCTCACTCTAATCTACTTCATATGTTCTGGGAAGACGCCTTTACAACTGCTGCATATTTAATTAATCGACTTCCCACACCAATCTTACAAAACAAATCCCCCTATGAGGTAGTCTATAAACGGAAACCAGATTATCATTTTCTTAAAATATTTGGTTGTGCTTGCTGGCCTCACTTACGACACTTTAACAAGCTTAAATTGGATTTTAGATCGAAAACGTGCATATTTCTCGGTTATAGTTTAAACCATCATGGATACAAGTGTTTAGATGCTTCAACAGGAAAAGTTTACGTGTCTCGCCATGACATTTTGATGAAAACAGTTTTTCATATCAGTCACCCCAACTACCTTCTCTACCTACACATATGCCACCTACCACTTTTTTGCAAATTCTGAAAATCCGTCCAAATGAGGAACCTGTTCACGTATCTCATTATGTTACTAATGCCAACTCACCAAGTTCTTTGTCCCAAGCTCATCATTCTGTAGGAATAAGAAGTGAACCTCCAACTTTGGCAGTCGAATCTAATCCAAATATTGATAGTTCATCTGAACCACATGATCAACGTGAACCCCCTGTTTCAAAGAACTCTCACAGCATGGTCACCCGATCTAAGAATAATATTCAGCGTCCAAAGAGGCTTCTTAATGGCTCAATTCGATACCCTCTTCCGCGTGCACTCTTTGCTGCAACTAAAGCTCTTCCAAATGAACCAACATGCTACACTGAAGCCTCTAAACATAGTGAGTGGCGGGACTGCTATGGATGCTGAATTTGATGCACTTTTGTGAAATGGAACTTGGACTCTAGTTCCACTGAAATCTAATACCAATGTCATTGGCTGTAAGTGGGTCTACCGCATCAAGAGACGAGCTGACGGTACCGTTGAACGCTATAAAGCACGGCTGGTAGACAAAGGCTTCCACCAGCAGTAAGTGCTTGATTTCATGGAAACCCTTTGGAGTAGTCTTGCCAAATTCATCATCATTAAATTTTCAGGCTTTTGCGGACAATGACTGGGCAGGAGATCCTGATGATCGTCGGTCAGTTGGTGCCTACTGTATTTATCTCGGATCAAGTCTAATCTCATAGAGTCGTAAGTAGCAAGCCACAGTCGCTCGTAGCAGCACAGAGGCTGAGTACAAAGCCCTTGCTAATGCTGCAGCCGAATTATAGTGGCTACAAAAACTTTCGGCTGAACTTGGTCTTCAAACTACACAGCAACCCATTATTTGGTGTGACAATATCGGCGCAACATATCTTTCTGCAAATCCTTTTTTTCATGCTCAGACGAAGCACATTGAGATAGACTTCCACTTTGTGCGTGATCTTGTCAAAACTGGAAAGCTACAGGTCAAGTTTCTGTCCACTAAAGATCAGATTGCTGACCTACTTACCAAACCTCTAGCTACTAATCGGTTTACAATATTCGGTCCAATCTCAATGTCTGCGAACTGTTATATTTTTTGTATTATTGAAAGTTTTAAAATTTGTTTTTACTTCTTTCTAATTTTTTATTTTTGTTGTTGATTTTATGATATGTTAGTTGTTGACTTGTTAATTATTTTAATACTGATTTTTTGTCACATGTGGTTGATTTTGTAGGATATTTTGTTGGTGGAAGATATACAGAATGTCTATAAATAGAGGCTTATGTATTCTTCTACAACACAACAACTAGAGTTCTTATTCTCTTTAATCCAATCTCTTCCATCCAACCTTTACGTATTTTTCATATTATCCTTGTGTGGGCAACTTTGATTCTAGACGGTTCATTTCATTCTCCCAGTGGGCGTGGACTCTGAGGAGATTAGCTGTGAGCAAAACTTGGGTTGTATCTTGGAGCTGTTTGTGACCATTGGAACCTTCACGTAGGGAGGCACAATAGCTTTAAGGGCAGTGATTACACGCCTCACAGGCCAGCTCACTCCAAACTTATTTTTCTTGTCATTGACGCATGTTAATTTTATTGTTTTATTTTATATGCATGAAATTTAATTATTCTGTAATTTTATTCCATTGTATTTCTTTTAATTTAAAACTCTTGAATGCAGTAATTAAATTTGATCTAACAATCTAAAGCTGTTGTGAACCATATAAAAGAATTACATATTAACTAAAACACTAATTCATGTTTACATAATATCTGTAAATAAGATCGTACATATATTATTTATATACATATAAACCTTACGCGAACTTCCCTTGAGATTGTGGGGCGCGTCGAGGATCAAGTCAACCAAATTAGCATCTAGAATAATGCGGCAAATAATCAGGAGAAGTCATCAATCTTGGAGCCTAAAGTTTAACTATTTTGAATCTTTTCAAATTTGAATTTGTAACTCATAGGCACAATTCACGGCATCTATTATGCATCAATTTTCCTTTAAATAGTCTGTACATGATATAACATTCAAATCAATGAAAATACAATTTCAAACACTTTCCTTATTCTAAATTTCACACCCTTTGCATGTTTTCTGAAAATGTTTTTAGCAGTAAAATCTAGAAGGTCATCAAAGAAGTGGACTTTGACTTGTGTAGTGGTTCTAAGTATTTACCTAGCATCAGATTGTCCACCATCAGTGGTTATGGCCTCTAATGGTGATTTGTGATGATCTGATTAACCAGAAGTTATTCCCAAAACTTTCAACCTTCCGAAATTTAGACTTTGTCTCTCGTGCAAACCATATGTTAAAGAGAAAATTCCAAGTTTGAATGCATACGGCTCACTTTGGGAATATTTATATGATTATTTTCAATGTTATGTATTATTTATTATAGAGTGTTATCAATTTTTTCGGAGTCATATTTGTTTGTGCAAGTCTGAGATTAATCGGCCTGTTTGATTTGGGGGGGGGGGGGGTTTGATGTAAATTTTAGGATTAGTTGGTACATTGTATAGGATATTGGATTATCAAAAAAAATTATTATTTTTTAAATATATGTCACGTCATGTAATTGTTATTATATAATAATCAATATATGATATGACCTTGAAGAAAATTGAGAAAATAGTACAGGAGAGTTATGTCAAACCGTGCTTGATGATATTAAAGGTAGGGAGCTAAAGAGATTGGTAAGATCTTAATACCAAAAAATTAAAAATTAAAAAGCTATAAATATGAGCACGATTCCTCTCAGGTAATCACTTGACCATACTGCCTTAAGTTTTAAAAATATGAGCTTTATTCATTAGTCAATCAGCCGCTAAATTAGTTTTTTTATAAATATGACTAATGAAAACTTGCAGGCCTTTTTCTATTATAATATTGACACAATCATTTAAAATATTATGAATTCTCCATAAAATCTTTCTATTTTCTCGCAAGACGTTAATAATAATCATAGAATTCCCTTTCAATATCAAAAGACTATCATGAACGTTAATCCTTATCAACTCTTCCTTAAGAGCTAAAACATCTAGTAATAGGACTGAAAACTCTCCCTCATACCAAGTTGATAAAGCGTAAGATATATATTCTTTCTCATCTCCAATTATAGTCTCAACTTTACTCGACTTTCTAAGATCTAATTTTTTAGAATCATCAAAATTTAATTTTTTTTTAATTAATTAGTAGAATTTATCTTACTAACTTCGCCTTTTTATTATTATTATTTTGCTTAAAATCTGATTATGAAAAAAAAATTTATTATTTTTTAAATGTATGTCACATCATGTATTTATTATTATATAATAATCAATAAATAATATCGACTTGAAGAAAATTGAGAAAAAGGTGTTAGAGAGGAGCCGGTGCCCATATTTATGGTGTTGATGAAAGTAAAGTTGAATAAAAAATGAGTATGCGTGCAACCAGTCGTCAATACTGCGTGAGCTTTAAACTCCCATGCTTGGTAAATGAAACAAGACCTTTTTTTTTTTTTTTTTGAATGAAATGATTATTTCGGGCAGTAAATGAAGGAGAGTGATTTGTGATAACTATTATTTGTATTATATTCATATATAAGGAATTTTTCTTCTTCGTTTTCACATCGTTAAAGCCTTCTCAGGACATATGCATTGAAAAAAGTGAACTAACCAACTTCAAGGAATCCCTGCATTTTGTGCTAAAAAACAAATACAGCTAGTCTGGTGCGTGTCAAAATATCTTTTATCAATTTATTGAAAAATAAAATAAAATAAATATTAGCCAAGTTATGGTAAGGTGGATGGTAGAAATCATGACATAAATAACAATCTGTACGACCATGTGTAACTCAAAAAGTGCTTTTAATAGCACAATGCCCTACTCTCTCTCTCTCCTACTCCACCCCCCCTCTCTCTCTCTCTATATATATATATATGTATGTACTACATTGAATTGTGATAATTTTTTTTAGACAGTAATATTAATGAATGTCACTTAAGATAATTCGAGACTAAAGTAATAATTTTAAATGAAATATTTTATATTCAAGTTTAATTAACATATTATTTTTAATTGATAATATGACTAATTTATTTAATTTTTCTTGTGACATAGTTAATCTTAAATAAGATTTTATAAATTTTAATTTAAAAAATCTTCTTTCTATAGAAGCAACTGTTGCAAATTTATATATAGAGACACACAATTTTAATTCTTCCCCTTTTTAACTTCTTTTTATATATATATATATAGACACACACAAGGCACAAACGTGTGTGTGTATATATTGTTAGCTTATTATTCCTTGTTTGAATCCAAACCCGTTTTCTAAGTGGTGGATCGGGTTTATTGACATGATATGAGCTTGATTTATAACATAATGTATTTAAATAAAGTATTAATTTTAAAAAAATATAAAAATAATATTTATATACATGAAATGTGATTGGTAAGATTCATAAATTGAGTCTACTGACCCGATTTATGATAAAATTTTTCATTGGGGGCAATGATCCTTTAACTTTTTCTTTCCTCAGGTTGTTAGATATATGTGATCTACTAAAAGAGGCATATCATGTGATCTTTTTTCTCAATGACAGGGCATGCATGATTCATTAGGAACCCCCACAAAAATCTACATATGAATGCAAGCCAAGCTCAAAATTTCTAAAAATAATAATTATATGAAAATTTCATAAAAGAAATTAATAATTATATGAAAATTTTATAAAATGAAAAAGATTCTAATACTTACACCTAGCATACATCTAATTTAGCGTGTATTATATATCAACACATGTTATTTGTGTATACAATATGAACAGGTCAGATTTACAAACTTTTAAACTTTCCAATTGACTAACTTATTTCTCTTTAAAAGATTGGCTTTCATTTGTCCAAACTTCTGTAATATTGACGCTAATCTAAGTTCTAGAAGTCATTTAAAAATTAAGTTCGTATATTCCGTGGCATCTTACCAAAAGTTATATTACATATACACTATTATATCACAATCATACAATAACATCTTCGTCAGATGACTAAGTCGCAGTCAAATCTTCGATTAAAAATGCTACATACATTTGTTTGTATATATATGGTTGGTAAATAATTAATAGAAAACAAAAAGAATGGACAAACACAGAGAAGCATACCCAGCAAAGGCCCGCAAAAATAAAATAAGCCAAACCAATTACAAAAGTACATGCACTAGAACATAATAACACAGTCCAAAACATGAAAGAGAATTAAACACGTTAAATTTTTGAATAATTAAGAATAAATGACATTTCTTACCCAAAAGAACAAATTTTAAATTTTTAAACAAAAATATATTAATGATAATCTGAATAATAAAGACTGTTTTACATCATATATATATATATATATATATAGACTATTACTAATCTGAATAGGAATTTACTAATTCCTTATATTAGTTCTATTACAATTAGGAAACTATAATAATTCTTAAAAAGAGAAAAAATTTGAAATTAATAAAAAGTAGAGCATTTTTTAAAACTAGAAATCATATCAAACTAGGAAACTATAGCCACAAATTGAAGTTAATTCGGATTTTCCTAAACAAAATAATTGCGAAAATAAAAATTACTATAAATAGCAAAACAGTTAAATTGGAGGCTTAAATGAAGTAGTTTGGTCCCATAGCAGCTTCAGTCATGGAAAAACGATGAGTATTGTCTGTTTTGCCATTTTAGGTCAAGATAGGGTTTCCGTTTCCAAAAACTTGATTGACCAACTCTGTGTCTACTAGTACTTTTTCTTGGAATGAGACTTGGATCTGCATTTTTTAAGGTTGATGTACAACTTACTTTCCAATAGCACTGTCAGGATCTGCCACAGATGATCAAGATACTCCTTTTCAGTTTTGCTCTAAATAAGAATATCATCAAAATAAACAAAAAAAAAAAACCTTTCCAACAAAATGCCTTAAAGTCTGGTTCATGACTCGCATAAAAGTGTTGGGTGGATTGGTTAAGCCGAAAGGCATCACCAACCACTCATACAAGCCATCTTTAGTCTTGAATGCATTTTTTCATTCATCACCAGGCCTAATCCGAATCTGATGGTAGCCACTGTGAAGATCAATCTTGAAAAATAACTTTGAACCCTCAAGCATATCAAGCTTGTCATCTCAGCGTAGAATATGAAATCTGTATTTGATGGTAATTTTGTTAATACTCCTGCAATTGATGCACATAAGCCAACTACCATCCTTTTTGGGCACAAATAGGACTGGGATTGCATAAAGACTCACACTCTTTTGAATGAACCCCTTTTCTAGTAAGTCCTCTACCTTTTCTCTCACAATCTCATTCTCTTTTGAAAATTATTTTGTAATGAGCCAAATTTGGAAGGCTTGCATCAGGTACTAAATCAATGTGGTGCTGAATATCTCTCATAGGGGGCAAGCAATTGGGCAGATCCTCATAAACTAATTTGTTAAATTCTTTTAACAATGACTTCAACTTTTCTGGCACAACCATTGTTGAATCTGCCTTTGAATCTTCTATCACCTGAAGCTTTAACCACTAAAGCGTAAACCTTCTGTGCTTCCTTAGCTTTAGCCTCGAATTCTATTTCAAACCTAGATAAAACTAACATAGATTACCCCCCCTCAATCTTTAGAACTATTAGTCTCAAAATCAAATTTTGAAGGGGCCATGACAATTTTGTGTGCTTCCCATGTAAACATATAAACATTGTCCTTTACCTTATAAGTAATATCAACATCATACTGCCATAGCTTACCCAATAACACATGACTAGCATCTATATCAGCTACATCATAAATTACTTTATCATGATAATGTTTACCAATGGAAATAGGAACACGATAGATTTTTGTTACCTCTACCGTTGGTCCCTTTTTAATCTAGCCAATTGTATAAGGAAAATGATATTTTTTTGTAGGTAGCTTTATGTGATCCACCAGCTTCTTGACTGCAAAGTTCTCGAAGCTTCCATTGTCAACAATTAAATTGCAGACCTTTCGATTAATGGTATAGCAGGATCGAAAGATGTTGTAGTGTTAGCTCGTGTCTATCTGCTTTGGTGCATACAACAACCACTGCACCACACAGCTGACTTGTTCTCCATCTTCTTCTGCAGATTCTGCTCCTTCATAGAAATCATCTTTTCCAGTAGGTTTCTTTTCTTCTATCTCCTCAACAACATTCTCATTCTCAACATAGTTAACAGGTCATTGATTTGGACAACTATTAGAGTGATGCTCAGGTTTAACACAACGATAGCACTTGCCAGGTGCAAACTTGGCATAGGGATTTGTATTCGTAGTGGGTACTGGCTTCTTCGGAGGACCTCTGCTACTACTGCCCTCTACATAACTTGGGCCTTGCGGTTTGATCTGAACAAGTTGAACATGAGATTGAACCTACTACTATTTGAGTGCCTTTTCCTTTATCACTCGCTACATACGTGGATTTGGAAAAACACTTGCAAAAGGGTACTGTATTAGAACTTCTAGCCCTTCTCTCATTTTCCAACAAATCAGCCTTTAGTGCCATATTATAAGCCTCATCAACCATCCATAAAACCTACAATCCAATTTTGTCACGGATTAAGAGCTTAAGTCCGCTCAAATATTATGCCACCCTCTACCCTTTTGTTTTAGCCAGATTACTACGAACAGACAATCAGTTAAAGTCTGTTGTATAATAAAAAACTGATTGACTGCTTTGGATGCAATTCTGGTATACCTGAAACAAGTACTGCTCATAATCTAAAAGGAGAAATCTTCCCATAATATACTGCTTCATCTTCTTCCAAACTTGAACTAGTTGTTTGCCTCATCATTGTTGATTTCGTCGCAATTGGTCCCACCAAATTGCTACTCCACCCTTCAATCTTTTACCTATCGATAAAAGTCAAAATTAAAATAATAAGTCAGTCTTATGACCTAAGGCATATAAATTAAACCCAATTTTGGTCTTTCCCAAATAACTAACCAAAGATCTAGATTATTCCAATTATCATCCATTGTCTACGTTACCACCTAAGAAGCCGGCTTCCAACCCTTCATATGTGTCCACAGAAAAACAAATGGTAACTTAGCAAGTCACGAAGCCAACAAAAAAAAAAAAAACAGCGGAAAAAATACAAAGCCAAAGACCAGTATTTAATTTCACTGGCACCAGAATTAGTGCTGAAATGCACATTTGATCACAATTTCTGGCTCAAACGATGGTGCAACAATCACCAGCCTTTCTCCTTCTATTGGCAGCAATTTGTGTCAGTGCAGCACATCCAAAGACAGCAAGGTTTGGTATGGTCAGGAGATTAGTGACGAGTGAGAATGAAGCAGTGCTCCCAGCAGAGTTTGTGACATATTATTACACGCAGCCATTAGATCATTTCAATTATAAACCCGAGAGTTACAGCACCTTTCAACAGAGATACATAATGAACACCAAGTTCTGGGGTGGGGCAAACACTAGCTCTCCCATTTTTGTGTATACAGGAGATGAGTCTAATCTTATTCCACTGATACGTTTTGCTGGCTTCATTGTTGACCTTGCTACTCGCTTCAATGGTCTCCTGTTATATATTGAGGTAAATTTAATATGTCTTTATGAATTCATATTTTGATATTATAAGTGCAAGGGCACCATAAGAGTTTACTTGTAATGGAAGTGCAAAGTCTTGATTGACGTATGAAATAAAGTCTTTTAACTAATTAGAATTCTAACAAATTATCACGCTTCTAAATTGACGTTCAACGCGGTCCACTCCATCTGTAAAGACCTGTCCGGTGATAGCCCTTTCTCTTTTGACGGTTTTATCCAATTATCAATATTCAATGACTTGACATTATACTAATACACAATATAAAAACATTTTAAATACGTGATATAGTGTATAGTCTGATATCAAATATTATGGACCTGACGAATATGTCAAAAAGTCAAAGGACTAATAAAATACGTAAAATCAAGTTTTTTAACTATTTAATATCGAAACATAATACATACTAATTATTACGTATCTTGCTGTTGATATTGTCTAAGAAATCTATAATTGGAACATAACATGGGGTGGCTTGTGGTCTCATGATATTTCCTTTCACTGAGACTAAGGCCTAGCTGACCATTTTTTTTTTTTTTTCCCGTTGTGCAATGTAGAATAGGGATGACATCGGGTTTGAGGCTCTTTCTCATCTTCGCCCCGCTTAATGAGAGCCTTCATTTATTCTCACCTTGCCTCACTAGTTATGTATCCCCATCTCCCCCAAGCCCCGTCCCATCCCACCTTATCCTGTCTCTATCTTTCAAAAATTAAAGCTAATCAAATAGACATCTAGATAACATATGTGGGATATTTTAGAAAATATGTAAATATTGAAGGATATTTATGTAATTTAAATATATAACTGGATACCTAAATTTATTCCTGTCCTATATTCGTGTTGGGTTTTAATTTCTTTTATCGTCCCAACCACCCTGTTTATTTTTTTCCTAAACTTGTTTGGATGGGTACCCGATTTGGGCATTTTTACATTCCTAATCTTGCCTGGGTCTAATTTAATTCCCAGCAGCCATTATTTTTAAGGGCCTCTAGAGCTGATAGAGAAGTTGATATTTGGGACAGAATAACATGAGTTATAGGTAACACACAATAATTAGAACTAATTAATTCAGAAACAATGGCATATTGAAATTGTCATTTTATTTGGAACATGGATGATAATGACACATTGATGATCTATTACAGCATCGCTATTATGGAGATTCAATGCCATTTGGATCAGAAGCTGAAGCATTCCGAAATTCCAGTACCCTCGGATTCTTTAGCTCAACGCAAGCTTTGGCTGATTACGCCCAATTGATCACAGATCTTAAGCGGAACTTGTCTGCAGAAAATTGCCCAGTGATTGCCATTGGAGGATCCTATGGTGGAAGTAAGTTGCAAATTTATAGCCATCATCATAGAAAATTGTTTCAGCAAACTGATTTCATTGTTGTCCTCATTTTCAGTGCTTGCATCCTGGTTTCGTCTGAAATACCCCCATGTTGCCTTTGGTGCTTTTGCATCATCTGCTCCAATTCTCTACTTTGATGATATAACTCCACAAAATGCATACCATGTCATTGTCAGCAAAGATTTTAGAGTAAGAAGCTGAAAGATATTCCATTTTCTCATGATTTTTCTTACTTAAGTTGTTTCAAGAATGTCAACCCTTTTATAATTAATATTTAATAAATTAATAATGTCTAAATAATTAATAAATTTTTTAAAAATTAACTAGATTGTACAGTGAATAATTAATAATTTTATTACTTAATAATTAATATTATTTTCAATTTTGTATATTATTAATTATTAAAGAAAGAAAATAATTATATCATGATAATTATATTTACTAATTTTATATAATTAGAGTCAAAATTATTATAAGTGGGAAAAAGAATAACATGAGCAGGCACCAAAAAACAAAGTTTCTTTAGTTCAAAAGGACATTAAGAAGTTTTTTTTAGTATTTATATATATATGTATATATATTTATGAAATATCGGAGTTAAAAAGTTGTATAAAGTTTTTTTTTTTTTTTTATGTTGAAAGTCATATAAAATACTTTTTAGTCAATAAAAGTACAAAAAAAAATTAATAATTAATAAACTTTCAATCTTACATCCTTGTTAAGATGAGAGAATTGACTTGTATATGGGCTAATGCAGGATACTAGCGAGAGTTGCTATGACACCATAAAACAGTCATGGTTTGAAATTGATAGAGTTGCTGCTGAACCAGATGGTCTTCTGAAACTTGGCCAAATTTTCACAACATGCATGTAATCCAGAGCTTTTTCAGATATAATTTTTTTAATGTAATTATAAATGTATAGCTTCATGTGCTTGATAATATCTAATTTTTGTTTTGGTTTCCTTGTTTTTAAGGCCTTTGAACTCATCACAAGAGCTGAGAGACAGTTTAGAAATTAATTATGTGATAGCAGCTCAGTATGACAACCCTCCAGATAATTTAGTCAGCAACATATGCAGTGCCATAGATGGAGCACCACTAGGAACTGATATTCTTGGCAGAGTTGCTGCCGGTTTCAATGCCAGTGTTGGAGCTCCATCTTGTCATTATGTACATGAATTCAGATTAAGTAACCTCAGTGGATGGGATTGGCAGGTATTAGCTCCTCTTTTTTTTTTAGAGTATTTCGCTTCAAATTAGATAGCAGAGACAGTCTTTTGTTAGAATGCATATTTTTACTGTAACTTATCACATATGTAATTACATGATATTTATGTGACTATTTTTAATTTAAAAATAAAAATAACACAAAAAATAAATATGCATTACATATGTACCAAATTACGGTTGAAACACGTATTAGAATAGGAGGTACCTTCTATTTAGTTTGGAGTTGTCAAAAGTATTATTCATTTTCCACCAACATCAAATGTCTCTCTCAGAAAAAATTTACAAAACCTTATTGTCATTTTTTAAATATATAGCAATGATAATAATTAGTAGTGATGTATATGGAATGGAAAAATTAGGGGTTTTCTTTCCGTTTAGAACAAGATTAAGACTTTTTGAATTGTGAATCACAAGGATAATTTTTGTATGCAACTATTAGAGTAGTGTCTTATGTAAGGTTTTTGGCTAAGTTTCCCATCATCATGACGTTGAAGAAACTGGAAGGTAAAGATCTCATATTATATTTATGTAGGGTGGATTTTTTGAATTTATGTCTTGGAAATTACCATCGATGACCTTTAATGAAGAACAATAAAATGAAATCCCAATACCCAATTAATCATATCATCCTACTAAAATGTTATATTAAGTTGGAAACTCATAATCATTAATGAGATTAATTTATTGAAGTTTCTTTTATTTTATTTCTATTTTTGAAATATTTTATTAATTTTATTTAAGATCATTTAATGTATATTTTTTTTATATGGTGACAAGTCATTTCTCTCTCTAGAAATCTACCATTCATTTCTGTCCTTTTTCATGCATTTACTTGAGGGTTTTCCTCTTAAACCAGACTCTGCCATTTTTCTTTCCTTCTGAATTCTTTCTTTTTAAAACCCAATAAAAATTGTCCTTGTGTTGTCATCACCATTGTCACATATAATGATCATTATCATCCTCTTCTTCTATTCCGTCTTCTTACATTTTTTTTGGCTTCAATTTTCGCATCTCAAAGACATGTACAGAGATGGTGATGCCAATTGGATATGGAGCTAATGAAACAATGTTCCAAGCATCCCCTTTTGACTTGGGCAACTTCACCAAGTCCTGTCAAGATCTATTTGGGGTCACCCCTAGACCTCATTGGATCACAACTGAATTCGGTGGCCATGTAAGCTTCTTTTAAACACTATTTTCTACTTCTATTTTTTATACTTTTTCAATCATCTTTGCCATTGCCATTTGAACAAGAGACTCAAGAGCTTGGTTTTCTAATGGAAACTTCAGGATATAAAATCTGTACTAGAGAACTTCTCAAGCAACATCATATTCTCCAATGGACTACGTGACCCATATAGTGCTGGAGGGTGAAAGCACTCAAACTTCTAATGCTCTTGATTTTTACTGAAATAATGTCAACTTCATAAACTTCTTCTTTTCATTATCTGTTTCTTTTCAAATTAATTACAGGGTTCTACAGAATATATCAAGTAGTGTTGTAGCTGTTTATACGGAAAAAGGTATGCTTCTTGTCCGTTGTAAGTGTTTGCATTATTCATAGTTTATCTATGGGTTTATTAACGGAGATTAATTTGTGGTGGTATTCAGGTGCTCATTGCTTGGATTTGCAGACTCCATCACCGAGTGACCCTGACTGGTTAGTCTCACAGCGAGACACAGAGATCGAAATCATACTAGGATGGATGGCAGAGTACAATGCCACACTAGCTAGCAAAATTGTGTAGACCAACTTCATAATCATGCATCCATTAATGGAGAAACCAGACAAACACAAGTATTTTTCAGTGATGCATGCATTTTTTAACTACGGATTTATCATAAAAATGTACTTAATGTTGGCATCTATTGCTTATTTTTTGTTCATAAGAAAAATATTGCAAGCTGTCAGGAGAAACGATTCTATACAGTTTGAAGTTTAAAGCGATAACTTAAATGAGGTTATTTTATTTTTTACTGTATATATTGTAATATAAATATATATTAGAATATAAAAATTTGTAATACAAAAATATAAATGTCGAATAAAACTCTAATAATAGAGTTATTACATAATTTAACAAGTTGAACAGACAAAATTTGAAATAGAACTCTGGTAATGGAATTTTCAAAAACTATAAAATAGTCCCTACAAAATAATTATTCACTTATTTTTATGTAAACAAATAATAAAAATGTGATTAAAAAATAAAAGGGTAATTTTTTTATTTTGAAAAAAAGATTTGACTGGAGTGGAATAATTATAGTTTGTCAGAAAAAATAAGAGAAGTCAGTGTAATTTCAGAAATGTCATAGAAAATTAGTATAATTCCAAAAATCTCACAGAAAATCAGTGTAATAATCAGAAACTTAGGAAATGTCTGTTACAAAACAGAGGACTAGTAGATGAAGATAAAGGAAAATACAATAAAAGTGAAGAGTAAAGCAAAAATGAGAAGAAGGTACTTCTTGGGTTCTCACATATTTTATTAACTAATAACATTTAAATAGGCAGTACATTAATCTGAAAAAACAAAGAAATAGCAACAGATTTTGACCACTAGCTTAAATGTGTAAAACTGACTTCCTATAGATTAGTCAACCACAAGCCACGTAATGCAACAATAAAAACAAACTAAACAAATGCCTAGAGACCAGGACAACACCACAGACCCACTTGAAAGCAACTTTGACCAATTCATTCAACAATCTCTCCCTTAAACTGATGTTTTCAGACATTCAGTTTATCTAGTGAACAAACACCCAACAACTTTCTTAGCTTTAGAAACGTAGGCAATTTGAGGGGCTTAGTGAATATATCAGCAACCTGATCTTCACTTCTGCAGTGGATGAGATCAATTGTTCCATCCTTTGTGAGATCTTTTAAGAAATGGTACCTTACATCTATGTGCTTGCTTCTTCCATGTAGAATAGGATTTTTGGAGAGTTTGATTGCTGAACTGTTGTCACAAAAAATTGCAGTAGGTCCTTGTCTCTTGAAATGAAGCTCTTCAAGAATTTTCTTCAACCATATAGCTTGACATGCACATGAAGTTGGAGCTACAAACTCAGCTTCAGTTGTTGACAAAGTAACAATTGGTTGCTTTTTTGAAGACCATGAAATAGCTCCTGAACCCATCGTAAACATATAGCCAGATGTACTTCTTCTATCATCAGAGTCACTTGCATAATCACTGTCAGTAAATCCAAACAAATCTGATTTTGCTTCTTTCTTGTAGAACAACCCCAAATTAATGGTTCCTTGTAAGTATCGAAAGATCCTCTTAGCAGCTAAAAGATGCATCTCTTTTGGGCACTCCATATACCTACTAATGAGACTTACAACATGCATTATATCAGGCCTTGTTGCTGTCAAATACATTAGACTCCCCACAATTTTCTTGTAAAGTGTGCTGTCAACCTTTCCTCTTTCAGGATTTTTAATAAGCTTTAAACCAACCTCAGTTGGTGTGCTCACAGAATTGCAATTCTTCATGTGAAACCTATTCAAGATTTCTTGCACATATTTCTTTTGAGAAATAAAAATTTCAGCAGTCAGATTACTTCACTTCAATACCAAGAAAATAGTGCATTAATCCAAGATCAGACATATCAAAGTCATCCATCATGTACTTCTTAAATTTGTCAAACATGGCACTATCATTTCCAGTTAAAATAAGATCATCCACTTATAAGCACACAATGAGCATCTTTCCACCATCACCAATTTTAATAAACAGTGTATGCTCTTATGGACATTTTCTAAAACCTTCATTCAAAAAATAAGCATCAATACAACTATACCATGCCCTTGGGGCTTGTTTTAATCCATATAGAGCTTTCTTTAATTTATAAACTTTATGCACATTTCCAACCTTAATATAACCAAGAGGTTGATCAATAAATACCTGTTCTTCCAAGTCTCCTTGTAAGAAAGCCTATTTCACATCCAATTGGAAGATAGGCCATGAGCTTTGTGCTGCCAACACAATCACCAATCTGATTGTATCATGTCATGCCACAGGAGCAAAGACTTCTCTATAATCCACGCCAAACTCTTGCTTATAGCCTTTAGCTACTAAGCGCGCCTTGTACTTGTTAATTTCGCCATTTTCTTTCAGTTTTGTCTTGTACACCCACTTCACACCAATTGTCTTGTGCCCTCTTGGAAGCTCAATTAACTCCCAAGTGTTGTTTTTCACGCCCCGAATTTCCCACGAACTCGGGGGTGAGCAATATAAAAAAAGAAAGGTAAATAAAGGATAATCACATGCATTTCAATATCAACTCAATTCAGGTTCCGATACAATTCCATAAACCTTACCCATTGTTTCATGACATACAAATTAAACATGCATAGTTCAGGACTTATGCCCTTGTACAATATCAACACATGCCCCAAGGGCCAAAACACTTCAAGTTCTTTCTTTCACTAAGACATCACCGAATCTCATGTAGCTGGAGCGTCATCTGAAATATGGTATCCCATGCATGGGTCAGCTCAACTGCTGGTATAATATAATGCTAATATAAGAAACAAAATTAAGGCGTGGCATGTGCAAGTGTACATTTATATCTAAATGTCATCCAATATCATCAACGCAGTACATGAACCGTATGCGTGACACACCCATGCAAACTCCATGCCATACCCATGTCTCGCTTTATGGTCCTTCCCCGTTGGCCTGCAAGTACCACAATATGTCTCGCTTCACGATCCGGACCCCGTTTGGTATGCGAGTACCAATGGCCGATTTTGGGTTTTTCACCACAGGATCCTAGACCCTCATAATGTACAGCACCACGTGCTCAACCCACTCCATGTTCCAAGGAATCACACTATGCCAATATGATCTGATTCCACTATGCCATAATGTAATCTCAATAAAGCATCTTATCCACACATGAAGCATGCTTTAGATAATGTATCACACAATAACGTTCCAATCACAAAATCCCTTCATCAAGGGTACATGCCATACATGGTCCATTTAAACATATGTTTTAAGTCACATATTCCATAATCTCAACAATTCTCGAAAATATAATTCACACATTATGCTAACACATGGAATATACATATAGTCATGATCCACATCCATCACATAACCAAACTTTCAAAAAGATAACAAGAAACACATAAGAATATAAGCAATCAAACAAATATGTGAATTATCAAGTCAACATGGCAAGTTACTCCTAAACTTAATCCTATTTTTTACTTAGCACAATATATCATACCTGATGGGTTTGTCTCAACCCAAGAAGTCGTACTCATAGTGTAGCGGAACTAACAGCAATAATGTAGAAGGTCAGACCACCTTCTCTTTGCCTTTCAATGTCCCTAAAATCATAAAAAATATAACTCAGTTCATTTGCTACTTGAATTAAGCTATTCATCAAATTTTATGAGTTTTTATTTTGCCAAAATAAACTCTACTATGGAGTCCGGAACGTCGAAGAAAGTTAGTTGAGGCTTTTGTGGAACTCAATTTGGACATCCGAGTTAAAAAGGGCAAAACGGTCATTTTGTACTTTTCGGGTCTTTACATCCGGAGACCTCTTTTTGTAAATTGGACTCTACGTTTGAGTCCGAAAAGCTCGAAATAATAAAAATTTACTATTTGTTTACTTAAATCGGAGTTTGTTTGACTGCTTTTTAACTCAGTGGCATTTCTATAATTTTCTATCTATTTTTAATTAATTAATTAATTAATTAATATTTTATTTAGGGGGGTCAAACTATAATTATTAAAAGTTTTGGGGGTCAAAGTTGCATTTTTAAAAGTTCTGAGGGTCAAATTAGAATTTTAAAAAGTTTTGGGGTTAAATTGAAATTTCCAGAATTCCCTATTCCAAATTCGAATAGCCAAACAGTGGCTAAGCCCCAAAACAGGGATAGGATATCCCTATTCTTGATTTTAATTCCAATTTCAATTTCTTAACCCTGTAGCCAAACACCCCAAATCCCATTTTAAGTTTATAACCTATGGCTGACATGTGGGGGGTGGGTGGGTCTTAACCCGACCTGAGCTAGCCCTAGCCTGAACCCGAACCCGACCCGAACCCAAGATCCGAATAGTGCCCCTTCTTCCCCGATTTTTCGGTAGGGTTCTAGTGTTTTCTTCGGCGCTGGCGACTTTATTCCGACCATTTTTCCCCATTTTTCAATGCTATTTTCTTCCTCTTCCCTCAAGGATCTCAACCCTAACCCTAGTTTTCCATTTAAGCCATCAAAACTTCACCAATAGAGGGTCAAACCTCTCCGGTCGATTCTCCGGCGAAGTTTAAACCTCCATTTTCGTGGCTTCTGGACCACTGTTTTCTCCTCATTCTAATTCTAAAGACTTCTTGTATTCAAGAGGAACACTTCCTTATTACTTTAGCAAGTTTTTAAGCACAAAATCTCTGAAAATCGATTATTGCCCCTAACCTACAACTCCCATTTTCTAATTCATTTCTTAATCATTTTAGTTAATTTTTTTTGTAAAATGATCTACGTTTCACTTACTACAAAACCCTAAAATCAAATCTAATTATCATGCTCTAAAATCGAAAAACAGAAGCTAGATTCAACTCACCAAATTTTTTGGTTTTTCTTTCTGGTGCAGGCCTCTCCCTCTTCTCTTCTGTTCCGACTTTCTGGACCTCTCTCTCTCTCTCTCTCTCTCTCTCTCTCTCTCTCTCTCTTCTTTCTATCTTCCTTTCTAACCCAATGAACACATATACATATACACCAAACACCTAGCCGCCCTAAGTCCAATCCCTCCTTTTCTCCTCTCGGTTCTCCCCCTTTCGCTCTCTTCCCACTCCTCTTTCTGACCTTCTCTCTTGTCCCATGCAGCAATGCAGCTTTGCATTTAATGTATTGCTTGTATTGCCTAGTTTTCCTTATATATATATATTTTAGATCACACACCTTTTCACACATACCCTCACGGCTTATACAACCAGCCTACACACACACACACATACCCTGGCATGCACCCACCTCTGATATATATATATATATATATATATATTAAAATGTATAAAATATATATATACACATACTTACACCTAACATACATATATAATATATATGTATATATATACATATATCCCACTATATACACCTACACACGTAATACACATTTATTTAAAAAAAAAAATTCCATTCCAAAAAAAAATAATAATTGAGTCTTTACATTGTTTCTTTCAATTGGTGCAATTTCTTCATCCATCGCTTTTCGCCATTTTGATTCTTTGACAGCCTTTTCGATAATGCGTATGCGTGCATTCAGTATGTAACATCATGTATTTATTATTATATGATAATCAATAAATGATATGAGCTTGAAGAAAATTGAGAAAAAGGTGTTGGAGAGGAGTCGTGCCCATATTTATAGCGTTGATGAAACCAAAGTTGAATAAAAAATGCGTATGCGTGCAATCAGTTGTCAATACTGCGTAAGCTTTAAACTCCCACGCTTGGTTAATGAAACAAGACCTTTTTTTTTTTTTTTGAATGAAATGATTATTTTGGGCAGTAATGAAGGAGAGTGATTTGTGATAACTATTATTTGTTTATATTCATCTGTAAGGAATTTTTCTTCTTCGTTTTCACCCATGGACATATGCATCATGCTTAAGATTAAAGCTTAAGTTGTTTTTGCCCTTCCATCGTTAAAGCCTTCTCTGGTGCTATATATACTTGTTTTCTAAGTGGTGGATCGGGTCTATTGACATGATATGAGCTTGCTTTATAACATAACGTTATTTGAATAAAATATTAATTTAAAAAAAAATATAAAAATAACATTTATATACATGAAATGTGATTGGTAAGATTCATAAACTGAGTCTACTAACTTGATTCATGATTAAATTTTTCATTGGTATTAGAATTTCTCTGTTTTTTCTGTTTTGTATCAGTTCAGTCAGGTCATTACAGTTAGTTTGTTGTAGGTTTGTTGTAGATCAGTTTGTTAGTTTTGTAGTTGCTAGTTGGTTAGTAAGTTTGTTAGTTAGTTAGTTAGTTTATCTTTCTTCTCTATATATATAAGAGAAGTTCATGTAATTGAAGGTAATTTTTCATTGAATGAATATAGCCATTTCCTCTTTCATATTATATTCTTCATTTTATAATATGGTATCAGAGCTTATCTAAGTTTCCATTAATGATGCCTTCTCCTTCTTCTTCTCATTCTTTTGATGATTTAGCCAGCCCTTATTTCCTTCATCATGGTGACAGTCCAGGAACTCTGCTTGTGTCCCAATTACTCACAGGCAAGAATTACAATACCTGGAATTGATCAATGACCATGGCGTTGACAGCAAAGAATAAGATTGGATTCATCGATGGCACAATTAACAAGGTCATTTACTGTTTTTGATCATTTGTTTAATGCTTTGATAAGATGCAACAATATGGTCCTATCTTGGATCTTGAATTCTCTATCAAAAGAGATTACAGCAAGTGTGATCTATCTTAATACTGCTCGGGAAGTCTGGCTTGATCTCAATGATCGATTTCTTCAAAGCAATGGCCCTTGAGTTTTTTAGCTTCAAAAGGCAATATCTTCTCACCCAAGAAGATAAATCTGAGTACATATTATACTTGTCTGAAGGGATTATGGGATGAATTACTTAACTATCGTCCAATTCCTTTGTGTTCTTATGGTACCTTGAAGACTTTGATTGAATATCAATAACATGAATATGTAATGCATTTCCTTATGGGATTGAATGACTCGTTTTCGCACATTCGAGGACAAATTCTACTGATGGATCCTTTGCCACCCATCAACAAAGTTTTTTCATTAATTCTTCAAGAAGAATGACAGAAAGAGATTATTTCTGTACCTCCTCTTGTTGAATCTACTGCTCTTCTAGCCAAATCTGAGAGTCATTCTAAAGGAAATTTTGGGAATAAGCCTCCGAGTCGTAAAGAGAAACAAATATATGGTCATTGTGGTGTACTTGGCCACATTATGGAGAAGTGTTTCAAATTACATGGTTTTCCTCCAGGCTACCAGTTTCGAAACAAGAATAGTTCATCTGCCAATCAAGTTTCTATTCTAGAACTTCAGCCATCTGCATCAACAGAACATGTAGCATCTGTTCTTCAATTACCATGCTCTCAAGAACAATGTAAGCAATTAATTGCTCTCCCCAACTCTCAAATGTCCGATTCTGTCCCTACTTCAAATAATTCCACAGCAGATGTCATTCAACTAACACAACACTTATTAGGTAACCCTATCCAAACTTATTCATTTTTTTCTTCCAAAAATGATAATGCTAATCATTTTTCCAATGATATGTGGATCAGTTACACTGGTGCTACTAATCGTATGGTCCATTCTACTTCTTTCTTTATTGACTTTACGTCAGTAATGAAAAAATTTGTTACTCTTCCTAATGGTGTTACAGTTTCTGTTACTCACGTTGGTACTGTTCACCTATCCAAAAGCCTTATATTGGCTGATGTCCTTTGTGTTCCCTCTTTTAATTTGAATCTAATTTTAGTGAGTAAGTTGACAACCTTCGCTAATTGTTTTCTTTGTTTCATTACTGATTCTTGCTTCATTTAGGACCTTATGCAATGAAAGACGATTAGAGTGGGTAAATTGAAAAGAGGCTTATACATTCTGCGAAGACCAAGCTTCACTTCTAATAGTTTGCCCTCTATTTCAAATGTTTCTTCTGTTAATGAGTCTAAAACTCATCTCTGGCATTATAAATTAGGACATCCTTCTTTTTCTAAGATGAATTTTTTATATCTTTTGTGCCGAATATAAAAAATAATAATAACATTTCTCATCATTGTTCTATTTGTCCATTGGCTAAGCAAAAGCATTTACCCTTTTCCTCAAGCAATCATATATCTCAATTCCCTTTTGACATAATTCATTGTGACATCTGGGGATCACCTTTCAACATTGCTACTATGGCTGGTCATAAATATTTTTTGACTATAGTTGATGATTGTACCAGATGCACTTGGGTATATTTGATGACCTCCAAGTTTGATGCTAGCTCCTTGTTACAGTCTTATGTTGTTACGATTGAAACTTAATTCAATACCAAGATTAAATGTATTCGTAGTGACAATGGAAAAGAATTCAATTTGAAAACTTTCTATGCCTCTAAAGGTATTATCCATCAGCTGAGTTGCGTTGGCACTTCACAACAAAATGCTGTTGTTTTAAGAAAGCATCAGCACATCCTCAATGTTGCTCGATCACACATTTTTCAGTCTTCTCTTCCTTTAAGTTTTTGGGGTGATTCAATTTTAATAGCAATTTATCTCTATGCCTCTATCCAATAAATCACCAAGATTAAATGTATTCGTAGTGACAATGGAAAATAATTCAATTTGAAAACTTTTTATGCCTCTAAAGGTATTATCTATCAGCTTAATTGGGTTGGCACTCCACAACAAAATGCTGTTGTTGAAAGAAAACATCAATACATCCTTAATGTTGCTCGATCACTCATTTTTCAGTCTTCTCTTCCTTTAATTTTTTTGGGTGATTCAATTTTAACAACAATTTATCTCATTAATCGAATACCATTTTCACGTCTATCCAATAAATCACCATATGAACTTTTTCATTCTTCTCCTTCCTATAATCACATAAGAGTATTTGGATGTCTTTTTTATGCAAACATCTTTATTGCAAGACGATCAAAGTTTGATCCTTGTGCTAGACAATGTGTTTTTCTTGGTTATCCTTTTGGCATCAAAGGTTATAAGCTCTTCGATCTCAATACTTTTCCATTTTTACATCTCGGGATGTAGTTTTTCATGAGAACATTTTTCCTTTTAATTCTTCTACTTGTAATTCTCTTGATTTTCCATCCTCTTAAATACTTTCTCCAGATATTGTTCTTACTATTCCTGTTTCAGACCCCATTACTCCTTCAACTTCATATCCTGATATTTCTAATAATGTTCCTATTATTGTTCCTACTAGTATTCCAGAAACATTTTCTGCCTCATCTGAGCCTCTTCGTCAATCTGCTCGGGTGCCTCGTAAACCAAGTTATTTGCAAGACTATCATTGTCAATTAGCTTTCTCTTCAATTACCCCTTCATCAGATTCTACTGCTAATGGTTCGATTCAGCCAGGTAAAGCATATGACATTTCTTGTTTTCTTTCTTACTCTAAACTTTTTCCTTCTCATCGCCAATTTGCCTTATCAATTTCTAGTACTTTTGAGCCTCAATACTTTCATAAAGCAATTAATTACCCTCATTGAAAACAAACGATGGCAGAGGAGATTGCAGCCTTAATGGCTAATAATACCTGGACTATTACTAGTTTGCCTATTGATAAGCAACCTATTGGTTGCAAATGGGTTTACCGTGTAAAGTATCGATCCGATGGTTCTATCGAAAGATATAAGGCTCGATTGGTTGCCAAAGGATATACCCAAAAGGAAGGCATTGACTACTCTGAAACATTTTCTCCTGTAGCTAAAATGACTACAGTTCGCTGTTTGTTAGCCATTGCTGCTGTGAAGAATTGGCATCTTATTCAATTAGATGTCAACAACGCTTTTTTACATGGGGATTTACATGAAGAAGTATATATGTCCCTTCTATCTGGTTTTCATAGTAAGAGGGAGTCTCTAGTTTGCAAACTAAACAAGTCCCTTTATGGTTTGAACAAGCTTCATGCCAATGGTTCTCAAAATTTTCTTCTACATTACTTGCTCATGGCTTTATTCAATCAAAATCTGATTATTCTTTTTTCACTCGAATCCAAGGCTCTTCATTCATTACTCTTCTTATGTATGTGGATGATATCCTAATTGCTGGTAACGATTATGAGTCTATTACTACACTGAAGAGCTCTTTACATGCTCAATTCAAGCTAAAAGATCTGGGCCTATTGAAATATTTTCTGGGTCTTGAGGTTGCCAGAACCAAGGCAGGTATTTCATTATGTCTGTGCAAGTATGCTTTAGAAATTCTTTCAGATTGTGGTTTTATGGGATGTAAACCTGTAAAATCTCCAATGGATCAACACTTGAAGTTAACAAAATCTGATGGTGTTCTTCTCCCCGATCCAACCACTTATCGAAGACTTATTGGTCACTTGATTTACCTTACACTCACTAGACCAGACTTGGTTTATTCAGTTCAATGTCTCAGCCAGTTTATGGATGCACCACGACAACCTCATCTCAATGCTGCCCATCTCATTTTAAAATATATTAAAGCAATACCTTGTCAAGGATTATTTTTTTCTTCCTATTCTTTTCTTCATCTTAAGGCATTTTCTGACTCTGATTGGGCTACCTGCTCAGACACTCGCAAATCAGTCATTGGTTATTGCATCTTCCTTGGTGATTCCTTAGTTTCTTGGAAATCAGAGAAACAACCAACTGTTTCTCGGTCCTCTACTGAAGCAGAGTATCGAGCCATGGCTTCTACCGTTTGTGATATTACTTGGTTATTACATTTGTTTCATGACTTCTAAGTTCAACATCCCCAGGCAGCAACTCTTTATTATGACAACCAAGCTGCTCTCCACATTGCAGCGAATCCTGTATTCTATGAACGAACAAAGCATATCAAAATTGACTGTCATTTGGTTCGTGAGAAGATTCAAGTTGGTGTAATCCGTACCTTCCATGTCTCTTCTCAACATCAACTGGCAGATTTGTTTACTAAAGCACTCGGTTATCCTCAATTTTTTTCCTTTCTTTCCAAGATGGGTGTCCATAATCTATACACTCCATCTTGAGGGGGAGTATTAGAATTTCTCTGTTTTTTCCATTTTGTATCAGTTCATCCAAGTCATTACAGTTAGTTTGTTGTAGATCAGTTTGTTAGTTTTGTAGTTGTTAGTTGGTCAGTAAGTTTGTTAGTTAGTTAGTTTCTCTTTCTTTTCTATATATATCAGAGAAGTTCATGTAATTGAAGGTAATTTTTCATTGAATGAATATAGCCATTTCCTCTTTCATATTCTATTCTTCATTTTGTAATAATTGGGGGGCAATGATCCTTAAATTTTTTCTTTCCTCAGGTTGTTAGAACCTATTTACCATTATTGGTCTCTTCCACCATCCCTACTGAGAACAAATACCACTCGGCTTTTCTCCTTCAAAGAAAAATGAGTGAAGATGATCGATGGAAAAAGTCATAGATCAAAAGTAGGAGAATGTTTCACAAGAGGACAAAGGATAGACTTAAAATTTAAAAAGTCTAACTCTACCTTGACAAGAGTTTTAGGCATCTGATGTTACCACTTTCTCCTACATCGAATAGGAGTCAAGGACTAGTGTCGCTTATAAGCCCAGACCACTTTCTTTCTAATACAAGGCCTTTTCCCTAAGGGGAAGAACAAATTCGTGAGTCGTAAGACCTATAGGCAGGTAAAGCGGAAAATATTAGGCTAGGGAGCCTACTATGTACGGACAAAATGGAGCATCATCAGTTTGGCACTGTTTGTGGGAACGAGGCCAGTCACGTACTGCTCTTCCCATGCTCCACCAGTCCCGACTGAGGGAGCAGCTAATGTTACCACTTCGGCTGATTGCCTGCTAAAGTGGGTAGGAGTTGGTAGAGCAAAATATGGGATTTACTATTGTCTAACGGTGGCAATCCCATCATGATCACCCGCCTTACTACCACCACCTACCTCGTTGTTTTACAGGGCTACCTGTTTCACGTCGCCGTTCGTCCCATCGTACTGAGGTCAGTAGGCCAAAATGATTATGACGATCACTTCGGCAGTCCGGTGTGGTGATGAATAGGTCGGTATTGCTAAGGCTCATACCCGTGAGATGTAGCCCTTTCGAGTCTTCTAGTCCGATGTCAGATCGGTAGGGCTAGTTACTTTGTGACCTGCATATAGTAAATCCAAACACGTGTCAAGTTCTAGTTAGTTTGGATATTTTTGGCATATCAGCTACTCCCCCCGAGCCTCAGTTCTAAGCACGCATACAGAACTCAGGCTAGGGTTTTTGAAGGGTCTCGTGTGTAGCAATTAATGTATCATTTCACATTTCAAGGGGACAATAATCACATTGGTATAATTGCTGCGCATTTATCATTTCGGCAATCGAGGCTATTATTATGCAGTCGTCATTTGGTTTCTCGAGACATTAAATGATGTCTCTATCACGTCTTATAAATAGTGGAGTTGTTCATTTGGCTCTTTCGTTTACAATTTTTAAATACTGTCAAGGCATTTGTGAGCGATTTTCGGTCAACCCAGTGCAATTTCTGGCCACCGTCGTGCAACCCTGCTCCGGTAATTCCTCTTTCTCCTATTTTAATTGCTTCTTTTTCCTCCTTCATTTTCTTCTACGTATTTTCTTTTTTCTTGTTCGTCGGCCATGTCAGATTCTGATATCCCTTCAAGTAGTATGGAGGTTAGGGTAGACACAGAAGTGGGTGGTGTTAATGTTCCTTCTTCTTCTTCTATTTCTACTTCTTCTTCTTATTTTTCTTTTTCTGAGTCTAACCAAGAGTCTGGGGATAAGGAGGCCGGTACGTCAGGCCGACCCCAAAGAGAAGAGGGGGAGAACGCTATCACCAAGGGAGTGCTAAAAGCTCTCAGGAAACAGTATATGTTTCTAAAAAATGTGTTCTGTAGAGTCCCTAGGCAGTCCGATCGTCCCTCCGACATTGAGCGAGGGGAGATCTGTGCCTATCTCGAGTGGTTTGAGATAAGCATACGATTTCCTCTGCATCCCCTTCTGAACGAGTTTTTTTTTTTTTTTTTTTTTTTTTTTTTTTCTGGTTTAACATTTGTCATGCCGAGCTGAATATAAAAAACTGGAGGAAACTTATGGCTTTTTTAGTATTAGGCCATAAGAACGGGGTCCGGGTAGATCTGGACCTTATCCGGAGTCAGATGGATATGAAGTACCTCAGCTCAGAGGGATTTTACTACATGTCCTTTGACCAACGGTTCAGGCCTCAGAATTCAGTACCCACTTCCAACAAGACATGGAAGAAGTGGTATTTCTTTGTCGGGGGAGGCTGGGAGCATGAAGACTTTGAGAACTGGCTAAGTCTCTTTCCTCAACACACCAGCCCCAAGGGTGAGTCTTTAGATCTGTATATGGTAGCTTTTCTTTATTCTTTTTCTTGCTATGACCATCTCACCATTTTTTCCGTTTTCTCATTGTTTTGCAGATAAAAAGGCTTGGAGGAGACCGACCTTCACTCCCGAGCTCCAAGAGAGATACCGACGTCTGTTGTAACCCCTTCTTAGACCTCACAACCAAATCCTTTCTTCCCAGAATCTGATGGATGCCAACTTAGTGAAAAGCAAGGAAGTGGCACTGAAAAGGTCGGTGTTAGCTGGCTTCAATCCAAGCACAAAAAAGAAGGCCGAGGGCTCGTCCTCCTCTGCTACCCCTCCTCAAGAGAGAAGGAAGGTAAAGGATGCTCCTACTGCACCGGCAGAGGTCGTCGAGGTCACCGCGGCAGTGCCTGCTCCCCCACCGACATGTTCTTCTCCCCCACCGACATCGTCTCAAAAGGCCATCCTGCCTCCTCCTCCAAGGGCGGGTTCGGCGCCCTAAGGCTTTATCCCTCCAGCTATAGTAGCCGCACCTTCAGTTACTGAGGTCGTGAAGCGATCCTTCGATGTGTCATGGTCGGCGTCCTACTGGGGCATGAGCACGCGGCAAATAGTAATGGACCTTATGTTGGGACATACAAAGGTAAGCACTATAGTAGATAGATTTTCTATTGTGGCTTGCTTATTATTTTTGTTGACCCTTTTGTTATTGCCTGCAGGCTTCCCAGTGATGGCTGACATTTTGGACAACCCTGATGACTAACAAAGGGCCAATCGTCTTCAGTCTTAACTTGAGGCAGTCCGCTATGAACTTGTGAATGCTCGTTCCGAGGTGGAGGATGCCCAGGAAACTGCTCGTTCCTTGGAAGCAGAATGTGAGTCCCTTAAAGGGAAATAAATTAAAGCAGTACAGGGCATGGAGTCCATGCTTACCTAGAGGAACAAGATGAGCCAACGCTTGGAGGTTTTGAAGAAAGAGTTCAAGGAGGCGAAGGCGGAGGCGGTGGCAGCCCAGAAGCTAGAGGCCAGCATAGAAGCGGCCAAGGCGGAGACAGAAAAGGGGTTACTAGACATGGTGAACCAGATGGGGCGTGAGTTTGTGGATTCTAGGTATGATCTCTTTAGGAAAAGGGTCCAAAAGCTCTACCCTGACTTGGACATCTTAGGGGTTGACGACGTGGAGTTGGAAAACTCATTGCCGAACTCCTTCGAGCTCGCCCAAGACCAGCCGGTTGAGGGCACTGTGGTTGAGGATGCCGTAACCATTTTCGTCTTTCCCCTAGTCAATTTAGATTAGGCTGTACTGCTTTTATTTCCTCGTTATAATTTTTAGCCTTTTCAGGCTTTCATTAATAGAAGTAATCGTTCTTTTATTGCTTTGTTGTGTGGATATGAAGTTCTTGTAATTTAACCAACCCAGATAATCATACTTCAGATTTGAATAAATTAGCCCTCAGTAGTAAAACACTTGACGAATAACAAGTAACTTAATAAAACTTCAGACCTGATTTTTGGCAATCTCTCAGATCTAAAACCACTGTCCCTCATTTGGGATCCAAGAATAAAACTCGTTAAAGAACTGTTCCAGAGGTGAAATACTCGTAACAAAACAAACTACTTAATAAAAGTCAGACCTGATAATCAATAAGGACTCAGACCTGGAAGCATACCCCCAGCCGGGGATCCAGAGGTGAGACATAAATATAATTAACAAAAAGATATTTCAACCTGAGAGCAATAGTGAGATACTTGTAATTAGGCAAGGTGATTAATAAATCTTCAGACCTGATATGCTTGGTAACATGACCGTAAATAGACTATATCTAAGGATACATGTATTGCATTGAGACCATGCCTACAACACTCTTGCTCGTAGGGGCCTTTTTAAATGGACCAGGTCTGGAGACCTGTGCGTTGAATTGAGACCATGTCTACAACACTCTTGCTCGTAGGGACCTTTTTAAACGGATCAGGTCTGGAAACTTGTGCATTGAATTGAGACCATGCCTACAACACTTTTGCTCGTAAGGGCCTTTTTAAACGGACCAGGTCTGGAAACTTATGCATTGAATTGAAGACCATGCCTACAATACTCTTGCTCGTAGGGGTCTTTTTAAACAGACCAGGTCTAGAGACCTGTGCATTGAATTGAGACCATGCCTACAACACTCTTGCTCGTAGGGGCCTTTTAAATGGACCAGATCTGGAGATCTGTGCATTGAATTGAATACTTTTCAAAGAAGAATCTTATTGATAATATCTCCTCAGATTCTTAATAGTCCAAGGCCTCGGAACGGCTTTACCAGACATGTCCTCTAGCCAATAGGTCATGGGTTTGACAATCTTGACAACTTTGTAGGGCCCCTCACAATTTGGGGAGAGCTTCCCCATGGTGGGATCCTTAGTGTTAGGAAAAACCCTCTTTAAAACAAGGTCATTGAGCTGGAAAATCGTGGGTATCACCGTCTGATTAAAGCTCTTGGCTATTCGGCGCCGATACTCCTCGGCCTTGATTCCAGCCTGCTCCATTCTTTCTTCCAGTAGGTCGAGGTTTTCTGCCAATTGGTGATCATTGGATTCTTAGGTAAAGGTTTTCGTCCTTTGTGTGGGCATGCCGATCTTGATAAGAATGACTGCCTCAGCGATTGATGTCCTTCTTGTGGTTCGGTACGACTAGAGCACTCTCCTGGGAGTTCTTCGACCCATTTTCCTTTGGCCTATTTCAACCTCTTTTTGATAGCGTCAAGGATTATCCGGTTGGTGACTTCGGCCTGTCCATTATCCTGGGGGTGCCTTGGTGAGGAGAAGTGGTGGCTAATATGCAGGTCGCTACAGAATTTTGTGAATACTTTTCCGACGAATTGGGTGCCGTTGTTAGAAATGATAATAGGAGGCACACCAAACCTATAGACTATGTTCTTCCATGTGAAATTCCTCACTTCTGCCTCGGTAATATGAGTTAGGGGTTTCGCCTCCGCCTAGTTAGGAAAAATAATCAATGGTGACAAGCAGAAATCTTCTGTTCTAGGGGCCTTTGGTAATGGTCCCACAATGTCTATCCCCCATTGAGCGAAGGGCCATGGACTGGTAATTGGAGTGAGCTCATGGTGCGACTGATGCTGGTACGAGGCAAAGCGTTGACATTTATTGCATCTTTTCACGTATCCTTTGGCATGTCTGAGCATGCCAGTCCAGTAGTAGCCATGAGTCAGAGCTCGGTGGGTGATTTTTCTGCCACCGTTGTGATTTCCACATACCCCTTCATGAATTTCAGCCAAGACATATTCAGATTCTTCTAAGGATAAGCACCTAAGGAGAGGCTGGGAATATGACCTACAGTAAAGCTTCTTATTTATGATAAGGTACCGTGCCACTCTGATCTGTATATTTTGAGCCTGGTTCTTGTCCTCTGGAAGTTTTTCGTCTTTCAAGTACTGAAGGATTGGAGTTCTCCAGTCCTGACTTTGTTTTGTTGAGTGGGCAGACTGAACTTCCTTGATACTTGGCCCATTTTGGCAAGAGATATTGACTTCGAAGTCCTCATCTGGTTTGAGGTGAGAGACCATGTTTGCCAAGGCATCGGCTCGGGCGTTATGACTTATGTCGATTTTGTGGATAGTAAAGTCCGAGAATAGTTTCTTCAATGAGTTCACTAACTCTGCATACCTGATCATTCTATCGTGTTTGGCTGTGAACTCACCCAGGACTTGGCCCACCACTAGTTAGGAATTAGAGAATGATTTGAGGCTCCGAGCTTCGCATTCTAGGGCCAATCTCATGCCGAGGATCAATGCTTCGTACTTCGCTTTGTTATTCGAGGCTCTGAACTTCAAGGTGACTGCCTTCTCTAATGCGATTCCTTCTAGAGATCAGAGTACAATGACGACTTCGGAGCCTTTGTCGGTAGAGGAGCCATCAGTGTAGAGTTGCCATACTGTTATGCCTGCATTTACCCTCAGGATCTCCATGTAGAGCTGGGGTGAATTCTACCATGAAATCTACCAGCGCTTGGGCTTTGATGGAGGTTTTGGGCACATATGATATATCAAATTCCTCCAGTTCCACAGACCATTTTACTAACCATCCCAAGGTGTTTTGGTTTGTGTAAAACTGCCTTCAGGGGGTAGGATGTTGGGATCACCATTGAGTGGGCCTGGAAATAAGGCCGGAGCTTTCGGGCAGATATTATCAAGGCAAATGCCAACTTTTCAACCTCGGGATATCTTTTCTCGGAGCCCAGGAGTACCTTGCTGACATAGAATACTGGCTTCTGAATCCCCCTTTCTTCTCGGATAAGCGCAGAGCTCACCGCGTTCTCTGACACCGCGAGGTATAGAAAAAGCTTTTCCCCCTGTATTGGTTTAGATAGGAGCTCTGGGGATGCCATATATTGCTTGAGTTCTTGAAGGCCTTGTCGCACTTAGGGGTCCATTCAAGGGCCTTGTTCCTCCTCAAAGCTTTGAAGAACTGAGAAGCAACGATCGGTGGATCTGGAAATGAATCTGTTCAAAGCTGCGATCCTGCCGTTTAGAACTTGGACGTCTTTTTTGGACCTCAGTGGCTCCAGTTCTGTCAATGCTTTGATCTGTGAGGGGTCTGCCTCTATCCCTTTTTGCGAAATCAAGAAGCCGAGAAATTTTCCTTTGTTGACCCCAAATGTGCACTTTGAGGGATTCAACTTCATTTTGTGCCACTTCAGTATGTCGAAGGTCTGCCTCAAATGCTGAATATGCTCATCCTTATTCTGGATTTTGACCAGCATATCGTCTATATAGACCTCTATTGTGCTACCTGATTAGGCAAAGAACATCTTGTTGACCAACCGCTGGTACGTAGCTCCGGCATTCTTCAACCCAAATGGCGTCACCCTATAGGCAGTAGAGACCTCGTTTAGAGATGAAGGATGTCTTTTCCTGATCTGGGGGCTACATCTGGATCTGGTTGTATCCGGAGTATGTGTCCATGAGACTCATTAGCTCGTGACCTGCAGTTGCAGTCAACTAGCTGGTCGATTCTCAAGAGGGGAAAGCTGTCCTTAGGGTCATGCTTTGTTGAGATCGATATAATCGACACAGACTCGCCATTTTCCATTCTTTTTCTTGACCAGGACATTATTGGCAAGCCATTCTAGATAGAATACCTCTTTGATCATCTTCGCATCCAACAACCTTTAGACTTCGTCATTGATGATCTTGTGCCTCTCAGGGGAAAAAGTTCTTCTCCTTTGTCTGACCGGGGGATGGCTTGGATAAGTCATTAGTTTATGAGAGACGAGAGCCGGGTCTATTCCTTCCATGTCCTTTGTTTCCCAGGCAAAGAATAATAGGTTATCTTTCAGGAACCCGATCATCTTCTCCTGCTAGGACTAGGATAGGTCTGCCCCGAGTTGTAGATGACGTTCCCCTCTGTCGGTACTTACCAGTGCTTTGATGGGCTCCTAGATTGGTGTTGCCATACTCTCTGTCGCTCAGGGGCTTAGTGGCTCATCAATCTCGACAGGGAATTCCGTGCTCTCGTGCAGCTCAAAAGGCGTAAGGCTTCAGTCCTCCCGAGATGTCTGTAGTTGCTATTTTTTAGCCTTTCCTTTTAATGCCACAACGTGGCATTCCCAAGCAGTTGATTGGGAACCTCTAACTGTGCAAACCTTATCGTTCTGAACATATTTTAGGCACTGATGGAGGGTGGAAGTGACAGCTTCCATCTGGTGGAGCCATGGTCTTCTAATGATGATATTGTAGAGAGATCTAGAATCCACGACCATATACTCCGAGATCAGCGTCTTCTAATTGTTCCCTTCTCCCACCGTGGTCGGCAGATCTATACTTCCTATTGGCGAAGCTCAGGCTCTCATCGAAACCTGCCATCACGACTAGTGGTGGCCTTCAAGTTGGTGGTGCTGAGCTTTATTTATCGGAAAGGCTCATAAAACAGCACGTTAGTGGAGCTCCCAGTATCCACCAGCACTCTCCTGATTTCAAAGTTTGCCACTTTGAGCGAGATAACAAGGGAATCACTGTGGGGGTGATATACCCCAGCAAGGTCTAGCTCGAAAAACTGAATGTGCGACAAGGGCTTCGACCTCTTCTCAATCGCAGAGATCTAGGAGGGTGCTTGGTCCTACCCTTGCCTCCCGAGCGTATCGTTTTCTCACTCGATTGGACATTACAGCTAATGAGCTTTCTGCGTGGAGGACGAAGATGACCAGATTATTCGGGCGGGGTTGCTCGTTTCAAGCCTCTTGTTGCTTGGGCCTCTGCTGTTGGGGCCTCTAAGCCTGCCTCTGTTGAGGCTTGTTGTTTCGAGGATTCTTTCCTCCATTTTACTGGATAAACTCTCTCAGACGTCCCCGTCTGATCAGTTGTTCGATCTCCTGTTTGAGGTTCCTACACGCGTTGGTGGTGTGTCCGTGATCCCTATGAAAATCACAGTACTTGCTTCGATCCTGGGAGTTTGGATGGCCTTGCAAGGGTTCTGGCCGCCTTAAATTCTCACGTGCCCGGACCTGTTGGAAGACATGAGTGAGGGAGGTATTTAGAGGTGTGAGTGCACCGAAATTTCCAGAGTTGAAATTGCTTTGAGTTCGGGGTGCCATCCTTCTGTCAGGACTCCTTCCCATTTTTTGGGACTTGTTGGGGGTCCGCTTCTAGGTGTTGTCAGCCTTCTGAGCTTGCTTTTTGGCTTTGCGAAAATATGTCCTCATATCCTCCTGATTTATATATTTCTGAGCCCACTCCATGAGTGATGCCATGTGTTTAGGAGGATTTTTTGTCAAGGAATCGTGGAATAGCCCAGGCCCGAGTCCTGCGTGGAGGGCTGCTGCTAGGAAGCTCGGACTATGGTCTATAACCTCCATGAGCTTGGAATTGAATCGGGCAATGTACTTCCGAAGTGATTCCTCATTCTGCTGCTTTATTGAAAGGAGAAATTCTGGTCCTTTTTCTAAGCCTCCTGCTGGTTCAAAACCAATCAATGAACCATCTGCTTGAGCTCATAAAAGCTCGAGACTGATTCCTGTGAGAGACTATGGAACCATCTCAGAGTAACGCCTTTGAGGCTCGTCACGAATATGCGGCACAAGAAGGCGTCGGTGGCCCCATGCAGGGCCATTGTGTGTTGGCAGTGGGAGAAATGGTCCCCTAGGTCTTCTGACTTGTCATATGGGGTGAACTTTGGGACAATGAACTTCCAAGGGCGTTCCTCTGCTAATATGGCTGAGGTAAATAGAGTGCTAAATCTGCCAAGCAGCTTTGCTATTTCGTCCTACCTAAGGGGAAGGTTACCTTCCCCAGCTAGGGCCACTTGTCTAATTGAGTCTGCCACCTCTTCCTTCCTCGAAGGTACTTTGGATGGGGCTGAATGATGTTGCCTTGGCACGACGACCTTAGGTCCCGTATACAGGGGATGCTCCTGGCCGGGAATAGCATGATCTAGTTGCCTCTAGAGTGGGATTGATGCCTGCTTGCGGCTAGAGATCTGATCGCATTGGGTTGGCCCCCAAATTTGTAGGGCTCAAGATCCTTGTCCTGCTGTGGTGATAAATAGTGGGACAGGTTCGGACATCCCTTTACCAAGGACGTTTGACGGATGAAGGTCATCTCTAGTATGAACGGCGCCCCGGAGATGGGGCGGATGTGCAATGGGATCTTCCTCTCTGTGATGCCTTCCGCCAGAGGTGGAAAGGAGTTGATTTCTTCTTTCAAAGATGCCTGGTGGAAGGTAGATAGGGCGACTCGGCAGGTTCTGGGCTAGAGAAGCCAGAACCAGAGATATGGCCAAAAGTTGTTCCTGCATCTGGTTAGATTGTCGCTGGATCTGATCAAGCTGCTACTGTACAGGATTGGAGGTTTCTCCCTCCTCATTCTTTGTTGAAGGTTGATTTTGAGAAACTGGCCTTGAACGAAGATTTGGAGCCATGACCAAGGAATTGATTTTGAGATAATGGAATTTACAAGAACAATAGTCGTTCCCATAGATGGCGCCAAGCTGTTGCTGCACTTTTCTGACTCGTCAAGGTTTAGTTCTTCGTAGGTCTAGAATCTAAAGGGAATGGAGTTAGAATGCCGCTAGGAATGGCTCCGGCAGTAGGCTGATTGCCTACCAAAGTGGGTAGGAGTTGGTTGAGCAAACTATGGGATTTATTGTTGTCTGACGGTGGCAATCCCATCATGATCACCCGCCTTACTGCCACCACTTGCCTCGCTATTTTATAGGGCTACCTGCTTCGCGTTATCGTCTGTCCCATCGTACCGAGGTCGGTATGCCAAAATGATGATGACGACCACTTCGGCAGTCCGGTGTGGTGATAAATAGTTCAGTATTGCTAAGGTCAGTACTCGAGAGACGTAGCCTTTTCGAGTCTTCCAGTCCAATGTCAGATCGGTAAGGCTAGTTACTTCGTGACCTGTACACAGTAAATCCAGACACGTGTCAAGTTCTAGTCAGTTCGCATATTTTTGGCGTATCAGTACCGAACTAATTATTTACAGAGATGTTCTCTTTAATTTAGAAATTACAAATAATATTGGACATTGGTGCATGATGTTGAGAATATTAGGTTTCGTTTGGATAGCTACCCAAAACTGAATTCTAATTATCCAAGATTGAAAAAACTGTTTGGATGGTTTTCCAAGTGGCTGATTGAGGGAGTGGTTTCTCAGAATATGACTTGAATATTTTTAGAAATGACCCATGTACATGCCCTCCGTACTGAGGCTGTTCGAATGACAGAGAGGAGCGCCTAAGGGCCAACGCACAATGTATCTCACCCTCTTCACATCTGTCTCTCTGCATCTCACAAATCTCTCTCTCACTCTCTGCAAATCTTACTCTATCACAATCTACAAATCTCTCTCGAGCTGGCTGCTCTCAAATCAAATCACTAAGTTCTCTTTGCATCTCACTCTCTGCCTCTCTCAGTCTCCCACTCTCTCCAAATCTCTCTCGATCTCGTTTTTTCTCTCAGATCAAATCTACAATCGAAGATGGTTGGCTCTGATAGAGAAACCACTTGCGACATCTCCTCCTCCCGCTACGTCTTCGCCCACTCCTGTAGTGCCTTTTCCGCCGCCACCGCTTTCAACTCCAGTGCCATCGACCTCTCCACCACCTCCAGCATCGGCCAACTCGCCACCGCCAACACCGGATTCTTTTTCATCTCCACCTCCGCCATCGGGTTCGACGCCGTCTCCGCCGGCGACTAGGAGTTCACTGCCTTCTTCGGGGACCACATGATCTTCACAGCCGCCTCCGTCGTCGTAAACGCCTCCATCTCCTTCGTCTGGCTCATCAACCATATCCACTAGTTTTGTCGTCGGAATTGCTATTGGTGGGGTGGTGGTTCTTGCATTTTTTACTATTTGATTATTTGTTTCATCTGTTTCATGTACCTAAAATTTGCTTAAAGACAAAACTCTTTATAAAAATTATAAAAAAAAAATTAAAAAAAAATTTAATCATATCCAATATATTTTTTAAATCTAAATCTGTTTTAAGATTACCACATCCAAACGCATTTTCATAATTTTTAATTCAGAAACTGAATTCTGATTAACATAATCAAACAAATTTTCAAAAATTAATTACAAAATTCTGAAACACATTTTAGAAATATTTTTCAGAAAATCATATCTGAATCAGTATCCAAACTGATTTTAATCAATTTCTAGATCAATATTTCAGAAATTGATCAAGTGAAGGTTTCAGAAATTGAAGAAAATATATTGAAGGTTCAAAAGTGAAGGCTTGCAATCATTAGAAATTATTTTCTTTAATTTCTGAAACCTTCACTTTTGAACCTAGATTAAAATCAATATCTAAAAATAACTAAAGGAAAAAAATTATTCTTCTATTTTTTTTTTCTTGAAATTTTTTAGTGGAATTCGATTACAATTAATTTTTGAAATTATTGCTTTGGACACAGTACTTTAGATATATGTGATCTACTAAAAGAGGCATATCATGTGACCTTTTTTCTCATTGACAGGGCATGCATGATTCATTAGGAACCCCCACAAAAATCTACCTATGAATGCAAGCCAAGCTCAAAATTTATAAAAATAATAATTATATAAAAATTTTATAAAAGAAATTAATAATTATGTGAAAATTTTATAAAATGGAAAAGATTCTAATACTTACACTAGCATACATCTAATATAGCGTGTATTATATATCAACACATGTTATGTGCGTATACAATATGAACAGGTCAGATTTACAAACTTTCAAACTTTCCAATTGACTAACTTATTTCTCTTTAAAAGATTGGCTTTCATTTGTCCAAACTTATGTACTATTGACTAAAGTATTTCCCTTTGAAAGATTGGCCTCCATTTGTCATTTTTATTGAGATTTATAATTAATTTAACTTTGATCATGACGCTAATCCAAGTTCTAGAAGTCATTTAAAAAATAAGTTTGTATATTCCGTGGCATCTTACTAAAAGTTAATTACATATACACTATTATATCACAATCATACAATAACATCTTTGTCCGATGACTAAGTCGCAGTCAAATCTTCGATTAAAAAGGCTACATACATTTGTTTGTATATATATATATATATATATGGTTGGTAAATAATTAATAGAAAACAAAAGGAATGGACAAACAGAGAGAAGCATACCCAGCAAAGGTCCACAACAATAAAATAAGCCAAACCAATTACAAAAGTACATGCACTAGAACATAACAAGACAGTCCAAAATATAAAAGGGAATTAACTATGTTAAATTTTTTAATAATAAAAAATAAATAGGATTTTTCACCTAAAAAAATAAATTTTAAATTTCTAAACAGAAATATATTAATGATAATTTGAATAATAAAGAATGTTTTATATCATATATATATATATATATATATATATGATAGAACTATTACTAATCTGAATAGGAATTTACTAATTTTTTATATTAGTTCTATTACAATTAGGAAATTATAATAATTTTGAAAAAGAGAAAAAATTTAAAATTAATAAAAATTAGGGCATTTTAGAAAACTAGAAACCATATCAAACTAAGAAACTATAGCCACAAATAGAAGTTAATTCGGATTTTCCTAAATAAAATAATTATGAAAATAAAAATTACTATAAATGGCAAAATAGTTAAATTGGAGGCCTAAACGAAGTTGTTTGGTCCTGTGACAGCTTCAGTCGTGGCAAAACGATAAGTATTGTTTGTCTCGCCATTTTAGGTTAAGATAGGGTTTCCGTTTCCAAAAACGTGACTGAGTAACTCTATGTCTACTAGTACTTTTTCTTGGAATGAGACTTGGATCTGCATTTTTTAAGGTTGATGTACAACTGTACTTTCCAACAACACTGTAAGGATCTGCCACAGATGATTAAGATGCTCCTTTTCAGTTTTGCTGTAAATAAGAATATCATCAAAATAAAGAAAAAAAAACTTTCCAATAAAAGGCCTTAAGGTCTGGTTCATGACTCACATAAAAGTGCTAGGTGGATTGGTTAAGCCGAAATGGCATCACCAACCACTTATACAAGCCATCTTTAGTCTTGAACGCATTTTTCCATTCATCACTAGGCCTAATCCGAATCTGATGGTAGCCACTAGTGAAGATCAATTTTGGAAAATAACTTTGTACCCTTAAGCATATCAAGCTTGTCATCTAAGCATAGAATATGAAATCTGTATTTGATGGTGATTTTGTTAATGGTCCTGCAATTTATGCACATAAGCCAACTACCATCCTTCTTTGGCACAAATAGGACTAGGATTGCATAAAGACTCACACTCTCTTGAATGAACCCCTTTTCTAGTAAGTCCTCAACCTTTTCTCTCATAATCTCATTCTCTTTTGGACTCATTTTGTAATGGGCCAAATTTGGAAGGCTTGCACCAGGTACTAAATCAAAGTGGTGCTGAATATCTCTCATAGGAGGCAAGCAATTGGGTAGATCCTCATAAACTAATTCGTTGAATTCTTCTAACAACGACTGCAACTTTTCTGGCACAACCATTGTTGAATCTACCTTTGGATCTTCTATCACTGAAGCTTTAACCAGTAAAGCGTAAACCTCCTACGCATCCTTAGCTTTAGCCTCGAACTCTGCTTCAAACCTAGATAAAAGTAACACAGATTACCGCCCCCGTCTTTAGAATTGTTAGTCTCAAAATCAAATTTTGAAGGGGTCATGACAATTTTGTGTGCATCCTATGTAAACATATAAACATTGTCATTTCCCTTATAAGTAATATCAACATCATACTACCATGGCCTACCCAACAACACATGACTAGCATCTATATCAGCTACATCATAAATTACTTTATCATAATAATGTTTACCAATGAAAATAGTAACACGATAGATTTTTGTTACCTTTAATGTTGGTCCCTTTTTAATCTAGCCTAATTGTGTAAGGAAAATGACGTTTTTCTATAGGTAGCTTTATGTGATCCACCAGCTTCTTGGCCACAAAGTTCTCGCAGCTTCCACTGGCAACAATTAAATTGCAAACCTTTCGATTAACGGTATAGCAAGATCGAAAGATGTTGTGCTGTTAGCTCGTGTCTATCTGCTTTGGTGCATACAACAACCGCTGCACCACATAGCTGACTCGTTCTCCATTTTCTTCTGCAAATTCTACTCCTTCATAGAAATCATCTTCTCCAGTAGGTTCCTTCTCTTCTATCTCCTCAACAACATCATCGTTTTCAACATAGTTAACAGGTCATCGATTTAGACAACTATTAGAGTGATGTTCAGGTTTACCACAACGATAGCACTTGCTTGGTATAAACTTGGCATAGGGATTTGTATTTGTAGTGGGTACTAGCTTCTTCGGAAGGCCTCTGTTACTACTACCCTCTACATAACTTGGGCCTTACGGTTTGATCTGAACAGGTTGAACATGAGACTGAACTGCTACTATTTGAGTGCCTTTTCCTTTATCACTCGCTGCATACGTGGATTCAGAAAAACTCCTGCAAAAGGGTACTTACTGTATTAGAAACTCTAGCCCTTCTCTTATTTTCTAACAATTCTACATTCAGCGCCATATTATATGCCTTATCAACCGTCCACAAAACCTACAATCCAATTTTGTCACGAATTGAGGGCTTAAGTCCGCTCAAATATTATGCCACCCTCTACCTTTTTGTTTCAGCCAGATTACTACAAACAGACAATCCATTAAAGTCTGTTGTATAATCAAAAACTGATCGACTGCCTTGGATGCAATTCTGGTATACCTAAAACAAGTATTGCTCATAATCTGTACCCTTTTGTTTCAGCTAGACTACTACGAACAGACAATCAGTTAAAGTCTGTTGTATAGTCAAAAACTGATTGACTACCTTGGATGTAATTCTAGTATACCGGAAACAAGTACTGCTCATAATCTAGAAGGAGAAATCTTCCCATCATGTACTGCTTCATCTTCCTCCAAACTTGAACTAGTTGTTTGCCTCGTCATTGTTGATTTCACTACAATTGGTCCCACCAAACTGCTACCCCACCCTTCAGTTTAAATGCGACAATCTTTACCATCTTGTTGTTAGGAACCTCTATCATGTTTAGAAATCGGTCAACCTCAGAAATCCAATCAAGGAAATCTTCAATGTTAAGATTTCCATTAAAGGTAGTGATGTCAACCTTCATCCGATAATCCTTAAAATCTCAGTTTCATTTGGCAAGCCTATGAACCTCGTGGTCCTTTTCATCTTCTGAATTTGATTCGTCTCCATAGGTAGGTTACCTTTGGGAATGCTGACCTGGTATAGTCCTGTTTTTAGGATGTCCCGGGCAAATCCTTCGGCGCGAATCCTATTAACTAGAGGGTCTTTAGTGGCATTAAAAAATGTTGCCAATGACTAGTATTATTGTGGCCCTACCACAACTTTAATGGCATTTCAAGATCCAGTTTTCACACACAATAATTTGAACTTTTCCGTGTTCATAGGCATATTACACTTTATGCCCACTTTGCATTAGTTTTTGCCATCTCGTACTTGATTAACTTTCTGAACCAAAATCAAGCAGCACTCACTGTGGTTGACCCGTGTTCCACGAGAGACTGAACAATGAATTTAGAACAAAATTCATTACCTTATGATGATGTAAGGCCTCTCATTCAATTATTTTTTAGCAAATACACGAGAGAAATTAAGAAACAAAAATGTAATGGAAAGAATTTTAATCCAGTTCAATTCTATTATGACATGCTGCTTAGGCACTTCTATGCTGTATTTTTTCTCATCGGAGAATATGTGTGTGTGTATATATATATATATATATATATATATATATATATATATTGACACTGTTATATAACAGAAGTGGAAAACGAAATTACGAAGCGAAAATAAAAGTGAAAATATAATAACAAAGTGAAAATAAACAAAAACAACAAAAATAAAAGAACACTAAACATAGGTGGTTCGGCTAGTAGTTTACGTCTACGAGTGAAGCACAACAAAAAATGAATACAAAACAGTTAAAACCTACTCACAAATATCTAAAGACACTTTTTGCCGCTCTCTCTCTTTCTTTTTATCAGAAAAAATATATTATATAATATTTCCAAATCCTAAAATACGAAAGAGGCGAAAATTGCGAAACTAAACTCTGAGTGCTGATCGGTACACAGAGCGAGAGGTTTCTGGCACCCGAGTGCAGATCGGCACACACAAGTGCCGATGGGCTATTTTTCTGCTTTCTCAAAAAACTCAAAAAAATTTTGTGCCGATTGGTTGATAGAAGAAATGAATTTTTTAGGTCTAAGTGCCAATTAATAAACCTCCAAAAATATTCACAACTATTTGAGTTCGAGTTGACTCAAGAATGCACAACACAAATAACAAACACACATTAAAAACCAAAAAAACAAACACAATATATATATATATATATATACACACACAGAAACACATACACACAACAACACGCACACATACTTACAGACACTGACAGAAATCTATATGGAAATATTTCCAGTAATTATGTCCCCATGTGGAACTTGATGACCAGTCCAATTTCTAATTTCAAAATGTTAGTGTCATGAAGTGACAGTTTTAGGCTGCAACTAAATCAACCAGTGGAGATTTTTCTACATTTGTAATTAAGTTTCTAGATGAAGAGAGAAATTAAAATTTAAATTGAATGTTCGTTGTCTTAATAAGTGGTTGCATGTTCAGTGGACTTATCTAAAAGAGTTGGTAGAAAAGAGAATAGCATTGTTCAGAGATGGAAAATAGTACCCATTAGAATATACTACCAGTCAATTTTACTGAAGCACGACTTCACCCACAAAATGAAAAGAAAGGGAGAAAAAAAAAAGAATAATTAAGTTCATAATTATCCTTCTGGCAAAAAAAGAAAAGGAAAAAAAATGAAAGAAAAAATAAAATTCTTGCATTTAGATGTGGTCAATTATATTTAATAGGTGAGCAGGCTAGCTCCGTGGGTTCAATCTGAGCTTTAGATGATTTTAACATCCCACAATGAAACCGTCCGGGGAGTGGCCGAGTGGATAAGGATTTGGGGTACTCTCAAGGTTATTCGTTTTAGCCTGTCCTTATGCTTCAAGGTTTACGTTTGGTCACATGTCCAAAAGGTTCGGTTGGTGGGTGATAGAAATTTCATAGTGGCCAATTGGTCCAATCTGCGCTCTCGAGTGATTCAATATTCCACAATGTGCCATTCTTTTGAAAAGGACACACTGACAATATATGTCAACATTAAAATCGAGATATTTTTTTTGACGAGTTTAGTAATAATGTAGTATTGTATTGTATTTTTTTAATAATATTATGTCATATATACTATATTTTATTAAAAAAATATATAAATTATATTATACATAATAAAATATTATTAGAAAGACATATTCACATATCACTTAGTCACTCCAATCCAAGAATTTTCTCTTAAAATCACCTTTCTACATCACTGCACTAGAACTTTGAACTTTCTGAATATTCCTATACCACCCACTCATTTATCACTCCAATCCAAGAATTTTGTCTTAAAATCACTTCTACATCACTGCACTAGAACTTTCAACTTTCTGAATATTCCTATATATACCATCCACTCATTTATCACTCCAATCCAAGAATTTTGTCTTAAAATCACCTTCTACATCACTGCACTAGAACTTTCAACTTTCTGAATATTCCTATATATACCATCCACTCATTTAGCCTATTTGATCCCCTTGGTTTCTCTTTTGATCCACCTTTCTGCATCACACCTTCCTATTTATGTTTGAATTAAATCAATATAATCTCACATTATAACTATGGTTATGAAAATTTGACAATTTTTATTGATAATTTTTTAAACAAATTTTAATTTTTAAATGAATAATTGTTGAATCATGATTGAGTCAAATAATTTATTGTTAATGTAGAATTTAAAATTGCTCTGATATCAATTGTTAAATTAAGAAAAAAAAAAAAGTGAAAGAAAATAAGAAACAGAAGAACAAAAACCCAAACATGAAAGTAATATTTTATTGAAAAACCACATTCCTCACTATGTTACCAGGATGGCTCTAATAAAACTCTTTTATTTGGTCACTCACTTATTTTTTTGCCACCACACTAACTCTCTAAGTCTGTGGCTACGTGATGTATATGTAATAAAGTAAATTCAAATCCTATGAGGACATGATCTAATCCCACTCTATTAAGAAAATCAATTCTTGGTAACTTTTGAAAGAAAAAAAAAGTTAGAAAAAATTTATCAAAATTAAATATATATATATATATGAAAGGAAGTACTTCTGTCATCTTAAAAAAACATTGGACTACTAATGATACGGATGAGGTATTTGTACTTTATTAGTAAAAATAAGAAAGAAGGTTGGCATTTCAAAAATGTCAAAAAAATTTTTATAATTATAAAAAATTCTAGAAATATCTTTGTAATTTATCTTTATTTAAATGATTTCTTCATGTTTTCCAATAATTTCAGCCTCTGTTTTTGCCGCACCATATTATATAGCAAGGCTCAGTGCACTCAGAGAAACAATCCTACAAAGACCTGAAACCTTACCAGCATCAATTTCAGAGGACTTCAAAACCTATTTTTACACCCCAAACGTTGATCAATTCGATTACAGGCCTGAAAGCTATGCCTCTTTTAAACAAGGATATGTGATCAATTCAAAGTACTGGGGTAGAAAAGAGAATAGGATATTCAAAGATGGAAAAGAGAATAGCATGTTCAGTGGACTTTATCTAAGATAGTTCGTAGAAATGGAATCCCAGCATTATCTTGATGAAAATAATGCTCAAATTATAAAATAAGAAGAATTATCATTTTGATTTAGAGTTAAAATTTCAAGAAAATTCAATTTCATTCTCATATGTACCATTGTTTATTTCAATAAAAATTTCTTGCTCTATTGCAACAACAATTAAATTAGTATTTTTTTTTCTTTCAAGAAAGAATATGTGGAATTTATTGGTGCCATTAGATTCACACATTCATCTACTAATTCTGAATTTTCTTTTTTTTTTTCGACACAATGGGAGCTATTATCTCACATCGAAGGTTTTCAGTTTTTGTCTTTATATAAAGTTGAATATTGAAAAATGGTTGATCAGCCTCCATATGATAACTTTGAAAAGCTTGCTTTCTGCAATATCTATCATGACTTTTATCATGTATGTCTTTTCTAGATCTTACAGTAAAATCCTCAAATTTTTTATCACTCAAAATTATCTACAAAGGTTGTTCGCCATTGAGCATGCATTTTTATCATAGATCTATCAACAAGGTGGCATCAGATAAATCATTTTGCACAATTCTTATTGATTAAAAGATCTCTATTGGCATTAAGATTGAGTCTCATCAGTATCTCACGAATTGCACTAAGCTTGTCATTGACATGTGTGATTTGCTGCCTATATTCATCAATTGCAGACTATATAGCCTCTGTTCCGTGGCCAAAGTCAATGGAAATTCTATTTTTTTTTTTCGATAACTGGGTGTTCGGACCAATTTACGCGCATCTCGATTAATCTCAAGGTTTTAAAATTAACGATCGGGACAAACCTTCAATGACTCCAAAGGAGACTCGAATTCAAGACATTAGATTTTAATCTTTAAGTCTTTACCGTTCAGCCAACTCCTTGGGGTTATGAAAATTCTATTTTTGTCTTTGTCGTTTGCCATCTAGTTAGGAAAATTCTCGCTTTAATACTAACTGAGGCAGCACAAAACGTGAAAGATTTGAGCACGTCGAATTCTTTGGACTGAATCAACTCCGAAGATTACTCACCCAAAACAAGAGAACAAATTTTTAAAATTCGTACCGTATTTTATTGATAAAAGTTGAATAATAAGAGCCTGTAACATCATATTTATAGAGTTAGAAGACTACTACTTTCAATAAGAAACTGTTAATTCCTATATTAATCCTAATAAGATTAGAAAACTAGAGAAATTAAGAAAAAAAATCAAATTAAAAATTAGCTTTTAAACAAAATACATGTTTTTGACATGTACTATATTTGTCCTATATCATTAAAACACTAATATAATTTTATATTACAAAAGATATATATCGAAAATGTTTTTTTTTTTTTTATATATTTTATATATTTATTAGAGTTTATTTTAGTTAAAATTTATTCTTCTTTATCTCAAAAACAAGAGGAAATAAATTTTAAAAAGAAACTCTTATAAAGTTGTCATTTTAGACATCAAATTAATTGTCTTGAATCTACCTGCATTGTCATATATAATCAAGCCAATATTGAAGCATAACTTTACCCACAAAACAAAAACAAAGGGACGCACATATATATATATATATATATATATAAAATGTATTCGAGTATTTATAGATGAAAAATGTTAGTATCAGTTGTGAGTATTTAACACTCGTAATTTAATTGGCATGTATAATACATGTGCACACGTGAAATAAGCGCGTGTAATACACACATCAATCAGAGGGGGCTATAGCCCTGCCTACCCCAATCGTCAATGGTCAGTGTACTTTAAATACATATAGTCTATCATCTAATTATTGAGACCATTATATTGAGAATATTGAATATTTTTTCAGTGAGTAGAGGGAGAAAGGAACGAGAGAAAGGAAGGAGATAAAAAGAAAGACAATAAAAAAAATGTGGGATTGAATTAGCTAGGCGAAGGAATTAACATGTCAGGAGAGGAAAAAGAATTATAACACGTGACAATATATTTTTCTAATAATATTTTGTCATTTATATTATGTCTCATTAAAAAAAAAATTATATTATACATAACAAAATATTATTAAAAAAATACATTATCACATCACTCTATCAAATCATTCAAAACTTTTTCCTTAAAATCGCATTTTCAACATTACTATAGGTTAATGACATGCTTTTATTGTAATATCTGATAATTAAATTATAGTTTTTTTCCCGTGTTAGATTACAATTTATTATTAAAAATAATTATAGGGACTTTTTATAATGTCTTAGAACTACCTGGACCTCTCCTTTAATTAAACTGATAGGAAATGTTAGTATAATATATAGTAATATTTTAATTAAATCAAAAGATTTAATTATAATCTTAACACTGTCAAGTCAGATTTTGCACTGAGAGAAAATTCATTATTTTACTTTCTCCCAAAATTTCGCTCTTAAATGTATATGTAGTGCAGGTAACATGATAAAGTAACAGTACTGGTGCAATACATTGTGTTTCAATTAAGTCAAACAATCTCATATTACCTTCCCAAGCAAAGCAACTAGGTTCTTCTGGTGTGTGTATATACTTATATGAGATTGTTTGACTTAATTATATATATAAAACGTGCACAGGACATTCTTTGAGGCTCAAAATGAAACTCGAGCATTCTTCTGAATACATTTCAATGACTTCCCTTACACACTTATTTCAATGGCTTTCTTTGCTTTTTCCAATCTTATCAACCTCTGTTTTTGGCACACCATATTATATACCAAGGCTCAGTGCACTCAGAGAAACAATCCTACAAGAACCTGAAATCATACCAGCATCAATTTCAGAGGATTTGAAAATCTATTTTTACAACCAAACACTTGATCACTTCAATTACAGGCCTGAAAGCTGTGCTACTTTTAAACAAAGGTATGCCATCAATTCCAAGTACTGGGGTGGAGCAAACGCAAGCGCGCCAATCTTTGTTTATCTTGGTGAAGAGTCACCATTCGACTTTGATCTAACTGGTATTGGATTCTCACTGAAAACGCCCCTCGTTTTAAAGCTCTCATTGTTTATATAGAGGTACTTGTGAAATATTTCATCTTTATCTTCCATTATTTGGGGAATGAATGGTTCAACCATTAGTCCCAGCTGTCAATTTATTCGTTTTTCTCTATGTAATCATTGAAGTTTCAGTAATTATACTGTATTAATCAAACCATTGAATTTTTTTTCTTCTCCTCGATCAGCATAGATTTTATGGAGAATCAATTCCATTTGGAACAATGGATGAAGCTATGGAAAATGAAAACACTCGTGGTTATTTCAACTCAGCTCAAGCTATTGCAGATTATGCAGAGGTGATCTTGTACTTGAAGAAAAAACTGTCTGCGCCTAATTCACCGGTTATCGTCATTGGAGGATCTTATGGGGGAAGTAAATGACTAAATTAAAACCACTGTTTAATAAATTGGATAATTCAATTTTTTTTTCTTCCATAGGTTTCTAATCTTTCTTCTTTTTCTCTAAAATTTTCAGTGCTTGCTTCATGGTTTCGGCTAAAATATCCCCACATAGCTCTTGGAGCTCTGGCCTCATCAGCTCCTATCCTTTACTTTGATGACATTACTCCACAAAATGGATACTACACTATTGTCACCAAGGATTTCAAGGTCATTAAATGATAATTTTGTCTTATGAACTCTAAGCCCTTTTAAAAACTGAGTAATGTTAAATATATCAAGTTTTCTCGCTCCTAAACATATTGTGATGGACTCACTATAATAAATGAATATGGGTTTCATTACCTTGTCTCTAAAAATGAAAAAATCCGTTATGTTTAGTTTCTTCTATAAAAGAAAAAAAGGAAACAAAACACTTAATGGGTGTATGATGGGTTGTTGCAGGAAGCTAGCGAGAGTTGCTATGAAACAATAAGAAAATCATGGTCTGAAATTGATAAAGTTGCTTCCCAGCATAATGGTCTTTCAATCCTTAGCAAAAGATTCAAGACTTGCACGTACGTAAAAAACACAGCCTTCTCTGTTCCCTTCTTAAATTTGTTTGATTTAAAAATCTTAGAATACGAATTGTATTTCAGGCACTTGAACAATTCTTCTGAGCTCAAGAACTACTTAAACCGTTTGTATGCGCGTGCAGCTCAATATAATGCTCCACCAAGTTATCCGGTTACTGTGGTCTGTGGGGGCATAGACGGAGCATCTGAAGGAACTGATATTCTTGGCCGGATATTCGCCGGCAATGCAGCTCTTAGAGGGAATCGGTCATGCTATGATATAAACACTCATCCCAGTGAAACAAGTGTGGGATGGGCATGGCAAGTAAGTTGCTTGCATAACTTCATTTTCTTGGACATGATTATGGCTCTCAAGATGGAGCTAGGAATTTGTTTGAGGGGAGGACAAAATTTGTTCTTGGGGTTGATAATAAATTTTAATATTGAAGAAGTAAAAAAATTAATACTAATTGATAATTTTTTTAATAAATAAGTAAATTCATTAATATGAAAGAACATGCAAATTAAAAGAAAAAAATACGAGACCAAAAAAAAAGATACTTAAAAAAAATTCAAACCGTATAAAAAGACTCCAAAATATATATATATAAAAGTTTAATTGAGGAATCAAATTAAAATTAAAATGAGGGCAAAATATGAAAAATATTAAATTTAGAGTAGTCAAAGAACAAAAATTAGAAGGGCATTTGAAAATTCTTTAAAAAAGGTTAAGAAAATTTTTGAATAAAAAGAATTGAGGGAGTCAACTGCCCCCCTTAGACCACTTGTAGCTCCGTCCATGATGGATCTGGAGTTTGGTATTTTATTACTTTTCCACTGTATGATTCTCTTCTATGAATGCTTAGAATTAGGGATGAGGCCAATAATTTATTTTAAGGGGGCATATTGTGTTCTTATTGTTGAATCATAAATTTAAAAATATAAAAGTTTAATACTAATTGATAATATTTTTGACAAGTAAATATATTCATTTATATATATATATATATGAGTTTACAAAACTAATACAAAAAGTCCAACAAAAAAGAGGATGCTAAAAAATTTAGGCTATAAAAAATTACTTAAAAAAAAGTTGTATATAAGATTCCCCTTTACTAAACTCAAAAAAAGAGACCCATATTTTTGAAATTAAATATTACACGATATCCATATTTGTTAATGACTAATAAAAAAGGGGGAGGAGGCGATGATATAAATGAAACAAGATAAATTTAAGATATTTTTTAATAAAAAAATAGTTAAAATTTTAAATTAAAAAGAAAAATTGAAGGGGGAGGGGGGAATTGACCCCTGAACCGTAGTTGGAATTGTCCTTGCTAATAATTGTCTTTGATTTTCTTTTTGTTTGGTTTGAAAATGAGTGGTTTGCGTGTTTAGACTTGTAGTGAAATGGTGATACCCATTGGGCGTGGCATCAATGACACAATGTTCCCACCGGCACCTTTCATTTTAAGAGACTTCATTGAAGAGTGCAAGAGCTATTATGGGGTCCCTCCTCGGCCTCATTGGGTCACAACCTATTATGGAGGCCATGTATGTCCTTTTCATTTCTATCTCCAAACAATTCTCATTATTTATCTGGACAATAATTCTGTAAATACGAATTTATATCAGACTATATTTTTTAATTATTGAATGATTTATGGATTAAATTTTTATCCGTTTCAATCACTTTATCTCTATTTCCTAAACTATTCTCACTAATTAAAAAATTTATGTTTCATATAAGTTCCTACTTTTACATGTTAATGTTGCGTTTTCTTATAATATTAAAAAAACTTCAATGGCAAATTGCAGGATATAAAATTGGTTCTCCGTAGGTTTGCCAGCAACATCATTTTCTCCAATGGCCTAAGAGATCCTTACAGTAGTGGCGGGTAAATGAACACGACATCTTTTTCTATTTCTTTCTAGATTTAGATATAGATAGATGGATAGATAGATGTAGAGAAGGCCTTCAGTGTTTCACATTTTTTTGCACTCTAGAAGTTTGTTAGCGGTGGTTCATATTACAACTGTTTCTTCTTTTGACCAAGTTCATTGTTTTCTCCTATCTGATCATAGGGTGTTGGAGGATATATCAGACACTGTTCTTGCCATTTATACGATTAAAGGTATGTGCCCAACTCTATAAGCCAAACAATTTAATATATATACATAAAACATACATGAATGTATAAATATATGCATATTTATAATACATTATAGAGCCTGGTTACGTATATTAAGTTGGCTTTATTATTATTGATGTCATGCATTTGAAATAGACAGGTACTTGACACTGAAAGGTTAACCAACTAATGGTATTAAGTTGGCTTTATTACTATTGATGTCATTTGAAAGATACTTGACACTGAAGCGTTAACCAATTAAAGGTCACAAGTGTCTGGCAATTAGTTGAAGACAACTTTTTTTTAAAAAATTTGAACCAGTCGTCCACTCTTTTCATTTTATTTTCTTGCCAACTGAAAAAATATTTACAATCATTAATTTACAAGCTTACTGAAGTCTCACAATTTTATATATTTTTTTAAAAAAATTCAACAATTATCCAATAATTACATAGGAGTCTCGTAAATATGAGCCCTAAAGATGAAAAAAAATAAAATAAAATAATGCAGCATGAAGCGAATTCTTTGAAAATCAAGTAACGCGGAATTTCTTACCCAACATGAAAAGATTCTCGAAACTAGAAACGGTGTGTACTATTGATAATATGTGTAATAAGAGTCTATTACATGACATATATAAAACTAAACACTATTGAATTCGACTAGAAAATTATTAATTCCTATATTTCTCAGCTTATTCTAATGAAACTAAGAAACAAAGGAATTTGGGAAAAAAAAAAAAAAAATTGGGAATTTTTTCAATTGAGTCCAAAATTGAAAACTAGATAAGAAAAGAAGAAATTAGAAATCAACTGGAACTCAAGATGAGTTTCCTACACAAAGTAATTACAAAAACAAAATTGTCCAAATACGTAAAAATGTCAAATTCAAAGCTTAAACGATGGAATTTGGCCAAAATCTATCTTATGCCATAGGCAAATCCCAATGGTATTGTTTGTTTGACCATTTTAGGTCAAATTAGGGTCTTAGTTCCTAAAAATATGACCGGTCAAATGTGTGTTTACTAATACCTTGGCTTGAAATGACGCTTCCAAAAAAAAGTTTCAGCAACTTGTTCTACATTACTAAATCACTTCATGCATGAAAGTGAGAAATAAAGAAAAATCTCCTAATGGAGGGCATGAAACTAGGAGTAGATAAACACATATGAAATGTTTTTACTTTTTTTTATACAACGATGGAAAATGAGAATCGAACTCATGCCAACCACGTGAGAGTGGGTAGACACACCACTCATATAGGATCGCGGTCATGACATAACAATATTTAAAACACACACATATAAAGTGACATCTTTATATATTATGTCAAGTTTTAATTTTGCAGGATCTCATTGCCTTGACATACTTCCGGCAAAGAAAAGTGATCCACAGTGGTTGGTCAAGCAGCGACAGAGAGAGGTCGAGATCATTGAAGGATGGATCAAAAAGTACTATGCTGATCTTCTTGAATTGAAACAAAAGAACACTCTCTAAATATCAAAGAGATGAACTCAGTGTTACCACAGAAAATAATGGTTGTGAAGATTGAATCAATATATAATTATGTATCCAATCTTCAACTCAAAATCAATAAAATCAATTCTCATGTTATATATATATATATATATGAATGATAGAGCTATCATAATCGTAAGAATATGGTGCAGTAGGCTATAGATATACCCTCGATGAAATAATTTGGACCAACTATACTTTTATACCTTCTTTTGTGAAAGATGATAATTTAGTGACCCTTTGCTCACATTACTAGTGTTTGTGGCAAAAAAGGCCAAGATCAGCAAAATTCAATCCCTACAAAAAAAAAAAAGTCGTCTCAAAGAAAAATATTTTCGAAGAAGAATAATGTTAAGAGAGATGACAAAATTTTGAAAGCTGATCTTAGAATCTTCATAGATGAAGAAATAATAGCATATTACAATACCTTTCTCATGCAGAAAAAATGAAATTTTTGAAAGGACATTTTCAAAGGGGAAGTTTGATGATTCTTTCATCTTGACCAACTTTGCTATGAGAGGATTGACTAATTTACTTGATTTTATAAGAATAACATGTCTTAAGCTGATTTGTATCTTTTATGCGAACATAACTACTTACGATGAAGTCTCATGCACTGTAGTGCCAAAACTAAAAGGAAACTGAATTTGCATTGATCCAAATGAAGTGGCTCATATGCTTGGGATTTCAAGAACTGTATCCTCGGTAGGATCAATGACTTACCCATTTGAGGATGAGTCTCCTATTGTTCATGAAGTGATTATTATCCTATTTGAATGGAAGTACAATGTGAAGCCATTCCAATCAAATCTGTGTCATTGTTATTGGAAAAGGGAATATCAAATCTTAAATTAATGCTATTGCTTCAAATAATATTTTCCCAATTGATGGCTTGGAGGATTTTGGTTTTGATAAAACATACCTACTACTTTATGTTATTGGTAAAGGTGTGATATTCAATTTACCTAAGAAATTTTTTTCAAACTATTTGTTAGTCTAGTCAAAATTTTGAACATTCATATATGCCTTTTTCACTCAATGGGAGAAGGTTAGGGGGAAAAAATCTCTAATTACTTGCGAGGTTAGGAATTTTAGCCTAAGTGGATCATAGAGATTGAGAGTATAACTGAAGAGTCATTGTTAAGTGGAAATAAGTTTGAATTTGCACACTACAAAAATAACTACTTCTAGCGGCGCCCATTATTAGCGACACATGCAAAAGCGGCACACATTATTAGCGATGCATGCAAAAACGTTGCTAATAGTTGCTTTTAGTGACGCACAAGGCACATGTCTCTATAAGTGCCCAAAGATCACATTTCCCGCATAGTATTATTGGTGCACACTTTTTAGCGACAATCATTGTGCTAAAAACCTTCAGTGACACACACACATGTCACTAATAGTTTAGTTTAGTAAAACGGTGTTGTATTGATCCTTCAATAGATTATTGGCGATGCATAGGTTTTATATTAGCGTGCATCGCTAATAAATTGCTATATTATGCAACTCCAGTGGCAAACTGGCCAAACCCTCGATCTTCTCTCTCTCTCTCTCTCTCTCTCTCTCTATACTCTATTCTCTCAAGCAATCGATGAACTACCACTAACTGCCACCATCGACGAACGCTGATAGTCTAATCTCGTCGCTTCACCTTATTTGAGAAAGGTTAGGGTTTGTTTTCAAGTTTATTTTGAATGTGAATTTTTTGGGGTTTTCTAAAGTTTCTCATACTATTTTTTTTTTATTTAAAGTTTCTAGGTATGTGTGATTTTTTTGTTTGTTTGTTTTCTTGAAGATTCATATTGGATATTGTCAATGGCTGGTTGTTAGTTTTATTTGTTATGCCTTTTTGTCTGAGATAAATATGTAATCTTTGTTGTGAAGAGTTTTGCCTTAATTTTTGAATGTCATAATAGTTCATATAATAGGTTGTGTGAATATATTTTGTTGACTTTATATTCTTAAATCCTACATGTTATGAAATATGGATGATTGGTGTATATGTGTGTGTGTGTGTAAAAATATATATATATATATATATATATATATATATATATATATATCTATATATATATATGATGCTGCACTTTTTGACTCGCAACACGTAAGGGCTCCGTGACCTGTAGAACACTCAGAAAGATGATCAGAGGACCACCGGATTGGCTCCGGCGGTAGCCGCTCCGATGCTTAAGTGAGTAAGGGAATTGAAAGACTGTATTGAAAGTCAAAGAATGAGCATGAAAAATATAGCGTACCTCTAGGGTTTAATATATAGGCCGAAGCTTTCCTAAGTTGATTAGGATTCGACGCCATGAATATAGGGATATGATCATCAGAGATTGCAGTTACCTTGTGGGCATTAAGTCGTGGATGGAGATAATCATAGATGGTAGTTTCCGTATTGGAGACTACTTCCTTATCCTCTGCCCGGAATCCGCTAAGGCGGAGATAATCATAAATGGTAGTTTCCGTGCTGGAGACTGTTACCCTATTCTCTGCTCGGAATCCGCTGGAGCGGTGACGAGGTCTGAAGCTCTGGTCTGGACCCTGTGATCAGTTCTGGATATATTTGTTTGGTCACTTCCGACCTTATGTGATGATCTGGATGTCATAGGCTGAACGAGAATCATGCTAGCTGAACATAAATCGGACTGTGGTCATACGTGTCAAGTGTTGATTGGCCTGTCTTTTTATGGTATATCAGTTACTCCCCCCCCAAGTCCTAGTTTGATGTAAGTAACTAGGGCTAAGAGAGTTATGTGTCTCGCTTTTTCGCCTTCCAAGACAATCGTTGGGGCGCCATTTATTGCGTAGTCGGCGATTAAGTCTTTTCGAGGTCACAATCATACTGGGCGGACAGTTGGTTTTCTCGAGATCATCATTGTTCTGAACCGTCATGGCGTTTGGGCTTTGGTGGGTCCCTTCTGATATCGTGTTTATAAATACGGGATGAGATTTTTGAAATGACCTTTCCCTCGACATTTTTACTGTGCTAGAAGATTTCATCCGCCATTGTTGGTTCGTGCGATCTTGAAGAATACAGATCCCCTAAGTGAAAACAGGTTCGACTGATTTTTCCCCCTCTCTTGCTTCTTTCTTCTTGAGTTTTGAGAATAATGTCTGTTCCTTTGGAATCTCGAATTGTGAATGAGGGAGTAGGAGACCATTCTGAGGCGGCTGGTCCGTCTGTTGTAGGAGATGTAGGTAACCCTGCTTCTGAAATTATTGAGGAGAGGCCTGTTGATCCTCCCCCTAGTCCAGGGGTTAGAATAGTCGATGCTTTCGAAGAGCCCCGAGACAGGGCCGGGGAGACCTCTGGTAGGTCTTCTCATAGAGAAGAGGGTGAGAGTGCCGTCACTCAAAGCCTCTTGGATGAATGGAGGGTGAAATTTGAATTCCCCCCCAATGTGACTTGCAGAGTTCCAGGACCCATGGACCGTCCCCAAGATGTTAAAGCCGGGGAGATTTGCGTTTTCCTTGCCTGGTTTGAAATGGGCTTAAGGCTTCCATTGCCGGATTTAGTCAGGCAATTCTTTTGCTGGTTCAAGCTCTGCCCTGCCGACCTGAATCTCAATAGCTGGCGGCATCTTCTAGGATTTATGGTGCTGGGGCATCTGAACAAAGTGGAGGTGTCTCTGGACTTGATCCGTAGCAATATGGATCTGAAGTTCAAGCAGGCAGAAGGCCTGTATTATATGTCCTTCGAGAAGGGGTTCCGACCCCTGTCTTCCGTTCCTACTTCCAACAAGACGTGGAAGAAGTGGTACTTCTTCGTTGGAGGAGGATGGGAGCATACGGACTTTCAGGCCGGAGAGATCTCGTCGTTTCCTTGTGTTACGGGCCATAGGGGTGAGACTTATTCTCTTGGGTTTGCTTTAGCTTTGCTTATATTCTCAGAACTGATAAACTTGGTATTTTTCATTTCGTTTGTGCAGTCAAGAGTGCTCGGAAGAGGCCCAAGTTTACTAAGGCTCTGCAGGATCAGTACCGGGTTTTGCTTTCAACTTCTAACCGGGCTCATACTGTTATCGTCACTCCGGACCAAGTGATGGCCACCCGTAGCGCAGAGTTGAAGAGGAGGCTAGCCTCGAGGTGGGAAGTGCCGAAGCCTCAAGTGGTGGGGGAGTCTTCCTCCCCAGCTGAGCCTGATGCTCCTTTAAAAGTGAAGAGAAGGAGATTGATCTCTGGTTCCCCTGAGCCCTCCCCTGCCGAGGCTGAGGAAGCCGAGCCTGCCATTCCTGTATCGGCTGTTCCTCCTGGTCCGAGCAAGAGGTCTAGGAAGGGGAAAGCTCCTGCCGCTCCTTCTGAGCCATTTGTTGAGCCGGATTATCAAATTGCCAAGAAGGCATTTGATCGAATATGGGCTCAGGGCCCACATCGGTACAGAGGGGATGATCCCTCCAAACTGATGACTGAGATGATGACTCTCCAGATGAAGGTAACTTCTGAAGCCTTTCCTTGGCCTTTTGTTTGCTCATTTGTTCCGCTCTAATTTATCTGTCTTGCTTTATACAGAGCATGCATAGTTTAGCTGCTCTGATGGTGACCCCCATGGGCCTTGAGGAGGCCGAGAAGCTAAGGACAGAGGTGGACGAGATGAGACTGGAGCTCGGAACAGCCCGTTCCAAAGTTCAATCTGCTGAAGAGAGTCTGGAGAGAGCTACCACCCGCCTTAAGGTGGCAGAGTCTGAGAGGGATATATTTGCTCGGACGGTTGAGAGGCTTGAGGCGGAGCTGGTTGGTCTCCGTAGTTCCATTGACCAGAGGGTTCAGGAGGCAGTTGGTCAAGCCAAAGCTGAGGCTGAGATGGAATTAAAAGAGGAAGTTGATCAGATGGGTGATGACCTGATACTGCTCGGCTTTGAGAATTTCCGAACTAGATTCCAACTTCAGTTCCCGGACTTTGACGTGTCATCAATCGTTCCTCCTGAACCCTCCTCATCTCGTCCTGATCCGGATAAGACTGCTGGGGCTCGTGCCCTTAATTTGGAAGAGGATGCAGGCCCCTCTGGGAAATCCTGAGGCTTTTATAGGCTTTTGCCCCCCCTTTTTTTTTTTGTAGTGAATACATTTTCCCTTCTGATCAATAAGATTGTCTTTTCTTCAGATTCTGCTTGTATTTTTCCTTCTTGTGAATTTTGTTGCAAGTGCGGCTGCTCTGAACCCTTTGCATGCTAGATCAAATAGTTGCTTTCTTAATCTTCAATACTTGTCATGGAATAGTGAATATAGATCTGCCTTATTAAAATAAGAAGAGAAAGTAGATATAGCCAGATGGATAGAGCCTGACAGAGCGGGAGTGGGTCCCTGTAGAGTTCTGAGATAGACTGCTCTGAATTAAGAGTCGGTGAGGTTAACCGAGCAGCTTGTGCTCGTTATTATGATGCTCGGTATGCTGAGTACTCGGGATTGGGATATATCCGATCTGCTTGGTCTTTTGTTGCGTGTCTTGACCTGTTATGAAATAGTTAAGACCGGTAGGTCTGAATGGGGATCTATTTACTTTAGACTTTGTTCCCCTCATTATTAATTTGGGAGCTTACGTACTGGACTGCGGTCTATGTCTTGAGAATTCTGTACTCTGTCTCTTGGTATATTGAAGAGGCTTATTTAATGCACCACTTAGTCATTTGACCGTCGTTTGGGTTTTCAAGGCCACTCTCTTTTTCACCGTTGCGACGGTTCAGTTGGGTGGCTTTTTGGATTCCAAGGGTCTATATATATGGAAACGGGGCATACGGTTGTGCTCAACCCTTTTGGTCCCCGATTTGTTCGTGAGAGAAACCTCATATGCTGCCGGAATTTCTCCCATTCGTCCGGAGATGATGGAAGATTCCTTGCCTGAGTTAGGAATAATGAACCTGTGGCCGAGAGTTAACCTCCCCCTTTTTTCAGTCTCCAAGGAAGGATTGAGGGAGGTCCAAGTCTTCTTGTTTCCTCTGGCATCCGGTCGAGATTTCTCCGATTGGTGGTGGCCCCTCCCTGATTCAACCGAGGCCTGGGGTGTTGGTGATGAAGACGAAGGTGAGTTGCCTTCCCTTCCTCACGCTCTGTTAGAGACCCTTGAACTAAGTGGCTGGGGTGAAACAGACGGTGTGAAGAAGAAGATTGAAGGTAGACTACCTTCCCCCCATGTGTCTTGGCAGAGACCCTTGCTTTACTCCTCTGAGGAGTCATGCCGATTACAAAGGTGGAGAATGAATAGTCTCCTGAGGCTCAGAGCCCTCATCCTCCGTTGGTCGTGGGACCAGTGATAGTGATGATGAAATGGCCTGGGCACTACTTGATGCAGATTGGGGTTCAGGGTTCCTTCCTTTCAAATGGAGCCGATGAAGGCGGTTTTGAAGGTTTTGGATCTTGTGCCCCTTTATCATCCCAGGAGAGGAGCCATTATGTTGCCAAGCGTAGCTTCTGTAATAGCTTCTGTAATAGCTTCTGTAATAGCTTCTGTAATAGCTTCTGTAGTAGCTTCTGTAATAGCTTCTGTAATAGCTTCTTTGTACTGATGTAAATCTTTTTGAGTTATTAATAAAGTTGAATTTTTTCTTCTCTGAGCTGATACTTTCTGTGAATGTGCTCTTTTGAAACTTAAGCATCTTCTAATATGTTGCCGATTGTTCTGAAAACAAATCAAAAACTTTGAAAAATGCCAGAATCGAAGTACTTCACCTTTGGTTGAAACCATGGTGCTGATTTATTTGACAGATAAGTCAAATGATGTAAGTGTCAGATCCGAGGTATTCCGTTCTAGTAAACTTTAGTTGACAGGTGCTCGGAATTTCTGCCTTTGGATAGACTGGATTACAGAACCCGCTAGTTGGGGATGGTCCAGGCTCTGAGGGCCTGTGCATTAATAGATGGACCAGGCTCTGGAGGCCCGTGCATTAATAGATGGACCAAGTCATAAGACTTGTGCATTAATAGATGGACCAGGCTCTGGAGGCCTGTGCATTAATAGATGGACCAAGTCATAAGACTTGTGCATTAATAGATGGACCAAGTCATAAGACTTGTGCATTAATAGATGGACCAGGCTCTGGAGGCCCGTGCATTAATAGATGGACCAAGTCATAAGACTTGTGCATTAATAGATGGACCAGGCTCTGGAGGCCTGTGCATTAATAGATGGACCAAGTCATAAGACTTGTGCATTAATAGATGGACCAAGTCATAAGACTTGTGCATTAATAGATGGACCAAGTCATAAGACTTGTGCATTAATAGATGGACCAGGCTCTGGAGGCCCGTGCATTAATAGATGGACCAAGTCATAAGACTTGTGCATTAATAGATGGACCAGGCTCTGGAGGCCTGTGCATTAATAGATGAATAGTCTTAAGGAAGTATATAAAAAAAAAGAAAATTTTTTATTGATAATACTTCCGCAAGTGTTCTACGTTCCATGGCCTAGGAACAGGTTTCCCAGTCGTGTCTTCAAGCCAGTAAGTGGTAGGTCGAACGACCTTCGTCACTTTGTAGGGGCCTTCCCAATTTGGTGACAATTTTCCCATGGTGGGATCCTTGGTGTTCTGAAAGACTCTTCTTAAGACGAAGTCTCCAACTTGGAAGCTGACTGTCTTGAGTCCTATCCTGGATTTATTGACCATTCTTTGTTGGTAGGCTTCCATCCTGATGCTGGCTTGATCCCTTCTTTCCTCGAGCAGATCCAAGTTCTCCATCAGCTGCTGATCATTGGATTCTTGCTCAAAGGCCTCAGTCCTCAGGGTTGGCATACCGATTTCAACCGGAATTACTGCTTCTGTCCCATAGGCTAATGAGAAGGGTGTTTCAGAGGTGGGAGTTCTTCTGGTTGTACGGTAGGCCCAAAGGACTCCTGGGAGCTCTTCTGCCCACTTCCCTTTGGCTTGTTCCAGCCTTTTCTTTAACCCATCAAGGATTGTTCGGTTGGTGACCTCTGCCTGCCCATTTGCTTGTGGATGGCCTGGAGAGGCAAAGTGCTGCCTGATGTTGAGATTTTCGCAGAATGCCTTGAAGCCTTTACCAGTAAATTGTGTCCCATTATCCGAGATAATTACACGTGGTATGCCAAACCTGCAGACAATATTCTTCCAGGTGAAGCTTTCGACTTCCTTTTCTGTAATATGCGTTAAAGGCTCGGCTTCGGCCCATTTAGAGAAGTAGTCGATAGCCACCAGGAGGTACTTCCTGTTTGGAGATGCTCGTGGTAACGGGCCCACAATGTCCATTCCCCATTGAGCAAAGGGCTAGGGGCTAGGAATCGGGATAAGCTCGTGCTGAGGCTGGTGTTGGTACGAGGCGAATTTCTGACATTTGTCACACTTCCGAACATACTCTTTAGCCTGTTTCAGCATGCCGGGCCAGTAGTAGCCCTGTGATAGAGCTCGGTGGGCTATAGTTCTGCCCCCATTGTGATTCCCGCAAATTCCCTCGTGAATTTCAGCCAAAACGTATTGTGACTCGTCTGGAGCCAAACATTTTAACAGAGGTTGAGAATATGACCTCCTGTAAAGTTTGTTGTTCAAGATCAGGTACCGAGCCGCTCTGATTCGGATTCTCCTGGCTTTGTTTTTATCCTCTGGGAGGAGCCCGGATCTTAGATACTGGAGGATTGGGGTCATCCAGCTCTGGGGCTGTTCATCAACTTGAGCAACTGATGCTCCCTCAATGCTGGATCCTGGCTGAAAAGAGATTTTAACGGTGGAGTCTGTTTCAGACTTGAGGCGGGAGGCCATGTTAGCCAGAGCATCTGCTCTGCAGTTCTGACTTCTCTCAATCTTCTGGATAGTGAAAGTCTGGAAAGAATGCTTTAACTGGTTCACCAGTTCGGAGTATCGAAGCATCCTGTCATCCTTAATGGCAAACTCTCCCAAAACTTGGCTTACTACCAGTTGGGAGTCGGAGAAGACATCGAGGTTCTGAGCCTCGCATTCCAGGGCAAGCTTCATCCCTAAGATTAGGGCCTCATATTCAGCTTCATTATTAGAAGCTTTAAATCCCAGGCTGACTGCTTTTTCCGATGTAAGTCCATCAGGGGACTGTAGTACCAGTCCTACCCCTGATCCTTGATCGGTTGACGATCCATCAATATATAGCAGCCAGGTTCCTGTAGTTTCGGCGATTTGTGCTTTGTTCTGCAGTGCCGGGGTGAACTCGGCTACAAAATCGGCTAAGGCCTGCCCTTTGATGGAGTTTCGGGGTACATATGCTATGTCAAACTCCCCTAGCTCCACAGACCACTTGACCAATCTTCCCGATACCTCGGGTTTCCTCAGTATTGACTTTAGAGGATAAGCAGTTGGAATCTCAATTGGATGGGCCTGGAAGTAAGGTCGGAGCTTTCGGGCTGATACGACCAAGGCATAGGCCAGCTTCTCTACTTCTGGGTATCTTCTTTCCGTGTCGAGTAGTGCCCTACTGACGTAGAATATAGGCCTCTGTACTCCTTTGTCCTGTCTGATTAGTGCGGAACTGACCGCGTTCTCAGAGACTGCTAGGTACAGGAGCAGCTTTTCTCCTTGTACAGGTTTTGACAGGAGCTCTGGAGAGGCTAAATACTCCTTTAGTTCTTGGAAGGAATGCTCGCATTCTTCTGTCCATTGCAAAGCCTTGCCGCCCTTTAGAGCTTTGAAGAAAGGTAGGCAGCGATCGGTGGACTTGGATATAAATCTGCTCAATGCGGCGACTCTGCCGTTCAGTGCCTGAATCTCTTTTTTGGTCTTTGGCGACTTCAGTCCAATCAGGGCTTGGATCTGAGTGGGATCCGCTTCGATACCTCTTTGAGAGACGATGTACCCCAAGAATTTTCCCTTCGTAACTCCGAAGGTACATTTTGAGGGGTTGAGCTTCATCTTGTGCTGTCTGAGGATATCGAAGGTCTGGGCTAAATGCTGGAGGTGGCTGCCTTTCTGGAGGCTCTTTACCAGCATGTCGTCGATGTATACCTCCATGGTGCTACCAAGCAATGGGCTGAACATCTTGTTCACCAACCGTTGGTAAGTGGCTCCAGCATTCTTTAAACCGAAAGGCATCACTCTGTAGCAATAGAGTCCTCTTTCGGTTATGAAGGCGGTTTTTTCCTGATCTGGAGGGTACATCTGGATCTGGTTGTATCCAGAGTAGGCGTCCATGAAACTCATAAGCTCATGCCCTGCAGTGGCGTCAACCAGTTGATCTATTCTCGGTAGTGGGAAGCTGTCCTTGGGACATGCTTTGTTAAGGTCTGTATAGTCAACACAGACTCTCCACTTGCCGTTCTTCTTCTTGACGAGCACAGTGTTGGCTAACCACTCGGGATAAAAAACTTCCCGTATCATCCTGGCGTCCAGCAACCTCTGGACTTCTTCGTTTATAACCCGATGCCGTTCGGGAGCGATCGGTCTTCTCTTCTGTCTGACCGGGGGGTGGTCTGGATCTACCATTAGTTTGTGAGTTATCAGATTAGGATCTATTCCCTCCATGTCTCTAGTCTCCCAAGCAAAGATAGAGAGGTTGTTCTTCAGAAACCTGACTATCTTTTCCCGCTCGGCGGGCGCAAGGTCTGGACCGATGTACAAATAACGCCCCTCTGCTCCTGAACTGACCAGTATCTTGATGGGCTCGCCAACAGGCTTGGCTTGACTATCACGCCCCCTTGGACTCAGGGGCTCTTCAACGCCGGATGGGCAATCTTCCACCTCGGGAGTGTGAGCGAAAACCGGATCTGCACGGTCCCGAGTGTACTGTAATTGCTATTTTGGGGCTGTCTCCTTGAGGGCAATAGCGTGACATTCTCGTGAGGTTGGCTGACATCCTCGGACCGAGTGCACGCTTTGATTGTGGACGTACTTCAGACACTGATGAAAGGTTGAGGTGACCGCCCCTATCTGGTGTAACCAGGGTCTCCCAATGATGACGTTGTATGGAGACTTCATGTTCAACACCATGTACTCTGAGATGGTGGTCTTCTGCCCTTCACCTTCCCCAATAGTGGTAGGAAGGTCAACTCTCCCCAGGGGGGTGCTAAGGCTGCCATCAAAAGCTGCCATTACGGCAGTGGTGGGCTTGACGCTGTCCTGGTTTATGCCCATCCGCTTAAGCGGTTCGTAGAATAGGATATTGACTGAGCTGCCAGTGTCGACTAGGACTCTTCTAGTTTCGAAGTTGGCGATTCTGAGGGTGATAACAAGGGCATCACTGTGAGGGCAGTGTACCCCTGCTAGATCTTGCTCGGTGAACTGGATCTCTGGCCCTGTCTTGAGCCTTTTTTCGACGTTGGAGACCTGCAAGATGTTTGGGGCGGTTCTGGCCTCCCGAGCATATCTTTTTCTCGCCCTGTTGGACATTCCTGTAACAGGGGAGTCAGCATGGAGGACGTAGATAACATGGTTGTTCTGCCTCTGAGGCTCGTTTCGTCCTTCCCGCTGCTCTTGCCTCTGTTCGGGCCTTTGATCTGGCCGCTGCTGAGGCTTGTCTTCTTGGGGGTTCTGCCTTCCGTCTTGTTTGACGAACTCCCGAAGACGTCCCTTCTTTATGAGCTGTTCTATCTCATATCGGAGGGTCCTGCAAGTGTTAGTAGTATGCCCATGATCTTTATGGAAATTGCAATACTTACTTTGGTCCCGCAGGCTGGGATCTCCTTTGATCGGCTCTGGCCACCTCAGGTTCTCCCGATCTCGGATCTGCCGGAGTACCTGGTTCGGAGTGGTGTTCAAAGGCGTGAAGTTGGTGAACTCCCTTGGTGCGGAGTTGTACACAGCTCTGGGAGCTGTTTTCTTATCTGGGCTTCTGACCCTCTTTTTGTTGGAGTCTCTTCTGTGATCCTCCTTCTTATGGTCCTCCCGCTTCGGATTATCCCTTTGGGTCTGATCCTTGCCCTTCTGGGCTGAGCGGTTGGCTTCTTCAAGGTTGATGTATTTTTTGGCCCGATCCATCAATGCTGCCATATCAGCCGGGGGGCTTTTTGTCAAGGAGTCTCTGAAGCCACCTTGGGCAAGCCCGGCAGTAAGGGCCGCAACAAGGAATTTCGGGCTGCAATCCGTGATCTCAGTGAGCTCAGTGTTGAAGCGGGCGATGTAGGCCCGAAGGGATTCCTCCCTAGTCTGCCTAACGTTCAGCAGGAATTCTGGTCCCCTTCTGAGCCTCCTGCTGGTCATAAACCTATCCAAGAACTGTCTACCGAGCTCGTAAAAGCTGGCAATGGAGTTCGGAGGGAGGTTGTGGAACCACTTCAGAGCCGTTCCCTTCAAGCTGGTAATGAACGTTCGGCACATGAAAGCATCTGAGGCTCCGTGAAGGGCCATCGTATGCTGGTAATGAGATAGGTGATCTCCTGGATCTCCAGATCCGTCGTAGAGAGTGAATTTGGGCACCACGAACTTTCTAGGCCTCTCTTCAGACATGATGGCGTGGGTAAACGGAGTGGCTAGTCTTCCGAGCAGCCTGGCCAGTTCGTCCTGCTCTGGAGGGTTCTGAGGTCCTCTTCAACCGATTGTCCGGTCCATAGACTCGGCAATCTCCTCTTCCCTTCGCGGGTCTCTGAGTCTGACATCTTGTGAACCCTGCCTGACAGCCTCGGCTTCAGGGTAATAGGGTGGAGTGCGCCCTTCGGATGGAGGAGGAACCCGAACCGGTGGGGCTGGCGCTGCATGATAAGGTTCCTGTGGTGCCGGGGGTGCTCCCGAAACCCTAGGAGTTGGGGCTCGGGTAGTACTCCGGTAATGTACGTCGGGGACAAAAGCGGATGTTCCCCAGCCAGGGACTGTTGATGGCTGTGGATCTCGGCCAGCGTGAGCAACGCCTGAGGGATGCCCAGGCTGGTTAGCGGGGGTCTGCCCGCGAATTTCTTCATTCCCCGTGGCAACCGGGGGTTGTGTTCCTGCAACGAAGTTGACCGGCGGGCTAGGAGAAGCCGCCGCTTGGTTCTGCGTGAGCGTTGCCAGCGTCCTGGTAATGGCTAGCAGCTGCTCCTGCACCAGTTCATTGTGTCGTTTTATTGCTTCGATCTCTTGTCGCATAGGGTTGGCCGCTGGTCCTCTTGCGCGTGGAGCAGACGGCTGACGCTGAGCGTTTTGCGAACTCTGAGTATTCTGTCGGGGTCGGAGATTTGGTGCCATGGTTTTCCGGTAGGGAAAAAGATGAGTTTATGAATAAAGCACGTAGAGATTAGTCGTTCCCACAGACGGCGCCAAACTGATGCTGCACTTTTTGACTCGCAACACGTAAGGGCTCCGTGACCTGTAGAACACTCAGAAAGATGATCAGAGGACCACCGGATTGGCTCCGGCGGTAGCCGCTCCGATGCTTAAGTGAGTAAGGGAATTGAAAGACTGTATTGAAAGTCAAAGAATGAGCATGAAAAATATAGCGTACCTCTAGGGTTTAATATATAGGCCGAAGCTTTCCTAAGTTGATTAGGATTCGACGCCATGAATATAGGGATATGATCATCAGAGATTGCAGTTACCTTGTGGGCATTAAGTCGTGGATGGAGATAATCATAGATGGTAGTTTCCGTATTGGAGACTACTTCCTTATCCTCTGCCCGGAATCCGCTAAGGCGGAGATAATCATAAATGGTAGTTTCCGTGCTGGAGACTGTTACCCTATTCTCTGCTCGGAATCCGCTGGAGCGGTGACGAGGTCTGAAGCTCTGGTCTGGACCCTGTGATCAGTTCTGGATATATTTGTTTGGTCACTTCCGACCTTATGTGATGATCTGGATGTCATAGGCTGAACGAGAATCATGCTAGCTGAACATAAATCGGACTGTGGTCATACGTGTCAAGTGTTGATTGGCCTGTCTTTTTATGGTATATCAATATATATATTGTACACGTAGCTAGTGCGCACAAAGAATGAAGATGGAAGATTTTCCTTCATCACCTTTTATAGCTGGAACAACATTGTTTCTAGTGTAGATTTCCTTATTACGTTGGTTCCAAATAATTGTTGTTTTTATTTTTTATTTTTAACCCCCATTGCTTGCTTTCTTTTCACAAGACCCATGCTTTATTTAAATGCCTCTCTGAACTTTTTTAGGCAAAGTAAATTGATCTATCATGGTTGCTTTTTTTCCATTTAGATTGGTGTTTTTGTTATTTTGCTAATTACGCATAAGTTTGTATTAAGTTTAGGATGATCAAACTATTGCAAGTTTGTAATAAGGATAGAAATCATATGACTATGACAGTGAGAAGTCAAAAGTTGTTTTAGACAAAGATGATGATACACTATATTTGAGCATTAACCTATTACTTGACATGTGTCCTTGCAGGTCTGACGTTCCTAAGTCGCAATTTCTAGGTCCCAATCAGGTTGGGCTCAACTCATACTGATGTGATGGTTATTGAGCTAGCCATTGCCTTTAAACCATGCTTTGGATATGGAATAAGAAAATAGAGTTCAACAAGGTAACTTCCACTTGAAGATACATTCAAATACCAATTTCTTAGCTCCTAATCCTATTTGATTTGGGCAAGAGATAACCTATAAATAAAACCCTAAAACTCATAGTGAATTCTTCTTTTTGAGTTTAAGCTTTTTTTTCAATTTTCTGACTTTGTCATCGGATTGACTGCCACTAGATCCAACTCGGTGGTCCTTTGACTAGTGTTTTGCAGGAAGCAAGGAGAAGAGTTGTTGAGTAATCAGAAATAGGAAACATCATATGACATTGAGGAAGATCTAGCTGAAGCAACTTACTTTGTAAATTTTCTTCGGATTGAAAACCATCGTTTTTCTTTTGGTTATATATAAGTATAGGATTTATATTTTATATGTTTAAAATTTAGTAAAATTTCAATTAAAATTAATGGTTGTTTCTTATTTCGTTTTATATGGATGTCTTTGCTATGGTAAGGTTTCTAACCTTAAGTTTTGGAAATTACGGATTTTAAAGTTTAATATATGATAGTTTAGTTAACAAATCATCTCGTGTTTTCTATATTAATGCTTTAATGCTTAAACATTCATTCTCTCCGTCCATTTTTTCAAAATGGGGGAGATAACAAATTTTCTCATTACAATTGGTTGTTATGAATGTTTGTGAAAGGGGGAGTTCATGATTGTATGGAGATATTATTATGTTTTACTTGAATTTTTACTTAGTTTATCTTGATAATACTTTACTACTATCTACCACACATGCGTTTAATGTTTTGACCTTAAGTGAGTTAGTTTTGATTATAGCCTAATAAACTTATGAAAGGTGGGTTTTTTGGGAACATTCTAAACTTCTTTTATTGTTATAAAATATTGGGTTTCTGGATTTCATGTTTATTAAAGTCAACAATTGAAAGTTGAATTCTAGTAGCTTGATCATCCGAATAGAAGCCCAAGACTATCTGAATTAAAGGTTGTGTATGCACGACGAAAGGTCTATAGTTTGAACGTAATTCAATGTTTTTGGGCCTCTTGGTTACGAACTTTCCAGTGTCGTGCACATAACCTACTCCAACTAGGCTTCAGTACTCTACACGAACTTTTTAGTATATATAGGATACTATGGTGTACAATGAAAAAATCGATCCTAGCCTTTTGAAGCATGGAGTAATATAGAGAGATTCATGATTTTCGTATTTTATTCATATAGTCAGTTTTTTGCAATGTGTTATTCCTTGTAGTTGATTCTATATACCTAGTGTTAGGGAGGAATAAAATATCGATAAAAGACTATATCTCATTTTCAAAAATACGAATATATCGATAGATATATTGCAATTTTTTTTTTTAAAGATGGGTATTTATATCAAACCATGAAAATTTTGAATGAAACTTTTTGAAGTATTAATTGACATGCTAATGCATTATTCTAAGTCTATATATTATAAATAAATATGTATTTGATAACTATGTGCTATGAAATCAAGGAAAAGTGCATGCTAATTAATGAGAATATAAACACCACTAATCACTACAATTTATATAAAATTTAATTACATTAACATAAATAAGGATCAAATATGCATACATATAAAATAAAATTTAAACATGCATAGTCTTTTATATTAATAATGTAAAGCATTAAGTTTCAATTATATTAGAGTTAGAAGTGCTATATATCATGATATCGAAGTGATATTATGAGAATTTTCAAATCTAAAATTTGTGCGATGTATCATGATATTTTATGATATTTTGTGAGTTTTTTCACATTTAAATATTGTATTACAATTATGAAAATCGTGATATCGATCAATATATCGCAAAATATTGTAAAATTTTACTCCATGGTGTTGGGTTAGTACATGTAAGAGTATATAAAAGGGTAAAGGCATTGATTTCCACTACATGGAGTTTGCACACTACAGAATGTGGTAGATTCGAGGATTGTAGATGGTGTTGGAGTTGATAAAAGTTATTCAAAGTTGAAGAGTATAATGAGAAGATGTAGATAGATTAACAGGTAAATCATTGGAGGTGATAGGTTAATTGTTTGTTAGTTAAGAGCTTGGTAGACTTGTACATCAATCTTTTTTACTAGTTAATTTGTATCTTGTGGTGGATTTTATTTACTGGGAGGGTTTCTCACGTAAATCTTTGTGACGTAATTTTTATGTTACGTGATCATATTAGTATTGCTATCATAATAATTTCATGAACTTAATATTTCAAATATTTAACATTTTAATTAATTAAAAATTGATATAAATATTTTTGCACTTTTGATAGATATTTAATATCACTAGTTTCTATATTGCACCGAAATTTGGAACTATTTAGTACGTATCATTATATTGTTTCATCTCCTCAATAAATAAATAAATATATATATGTATGATGTAGAACAAGTTGTTGAGGCATTTGAAGAATAATGGGAACGCTTCAAGTCCCATTCCAAGAAAAAAGTACTAGTCGACGCAGAGTTAGTCAACCACGTTTTTGGAAACGGAGACCCTATCTTGACCCAAAACGGTGAGATGAATAATACTCATCGCTCTGCCATGACTGAAGCTGCCCTGAGGCCAAACGACTTCGTTTAGTCTTCTAATTTGACTTTTTTGCCATTTTTAGTAAGTTTTAATTTTGCAACTACTTTGTTTAGAGAAGTCCGAATTAAATTTTACTTGCGACTATAGTTTCCAAGTTTGATTTGGTTTCTAAGTTTCTAAAGTCTCAATTTTTTTTTATTTTAAATTTTTTCCCATTTTTTAGAATTATTATAGTTTCTTAATTATAATAAGACTAGTATATAGAATTAGTAGATTCCTTTTCAGTTAGTAGTAGTATTAGTCTATATATATGATGTAGAACAATTTTATTCTTCAATTTTTATCAATAATATTTCTATTTAGAAATTTGGGAGTTGTTTTCTTTAGGTGTGGAGTCCTCTTTATTCTTGGTTATTAAGAAATTTAACGTGTTTGATTCTCCTTCACATTTTTATTTTGCGTTAGTTGGTATTAGAGTGATTATTTTTCTGACTCAATGGCAAACGACAGAGTCGATAACCCAAATCCCATTGACATTCGTCACGAGAATGAGGCTTTATTAGCAGCGTTTGAAGAAAATAGGCAAAAAGTCAATGATTAGCTTGGCTAGATCCACAAGATGCTTATGGGATTCAATCTCAACGCTAATAGAGACCCCCAAGTCGATAGGAATCATGCCAAAAGATTTTTCCGAGGCCATCCTATAGATAGAGCTATACCAGATCAACGTCCCTAAAGGCAGCCTGCATATGGAGACATACCAGATTCAGACGATGAGGAGGACTACGAGATCTGTAGGCCTCCAAGACGAAACCAAGATTTTGAGAATTATTGGATAAAGGCCGACATCACTACCTTTAATGGAAATCTTAACATTGAGGATTTCCTTGACTAGATTTCTAAGGCTGACCGATTCTTAAACACGATAGAGATTCCCGATGACAAGATGGTCAAACTTATCATGTTTAAACTAAAGGGTGGAGCAACAGTTTGGGGGGTCCAATTGTAGTGAAACCGACAACAACGATGCAGGCAACTAGTTCGAATTTGGAGGAAGATGAAGTAGTACATGATGGAAATATTTCTCCCTCTTGATTATGAGCAATATCTGTTTCAAGTATGCCAAAATTGCACCTAGGGAAGTCAATCAATTTTGGATTATACAATAGACTTTACCCGATTGTTTATTCGTAATAAACTGGCTAAAACAGAATGACAGAGGGTGGCACGATACTTGAGCGAACTCAAGTGTTCAATCTGTGACAAAATTGGATTGCAGGTTTTGTAGACGGTTGATGAGGCTTATAATATGGCACTGAAGATATAATTGTTGGAAGGGGAAAGAATGGCTGGAAGTTCTAGTGCAGTACCCTTTTGTAGGAATTTTTTTGAGTCTTCGTATGCAATGAGTGAAAGAGGAAAGGGCACTCAAACTGTAGCAGTTTAGTCTCCCATTCAACCTGTTCAAAAAAGACCTCAAATTGCAAGTCATGCAGAGGGAAGTAGCACCAAAGGCCCTCTGAAGAAGGTAGTACCCACTACGAATAAAAATCCATAAGCCAAGCCTACACGTAGCAAGTGCTATTATTATAGAAAACCTGGACATCACTCTAATAGCTGTCCATATCGATGGCCTGTTAAGTATGTTGAGAACAAGGATGTTGTGAAGAAAGTAGACGAAGAGGAACTTGCTAGAGAAGATGATTTCTATGAAAGAGCAGAATTCGCAAAAGAAGATGGAGAGTGAGTCTATTATCTAGTGCAAAAATTGTTGTATAAGCTAAAATAGATAGACACAAGCGAATGTAATAACATTTTTCGATCCTATTATACCATTAATAAAAAAAAGTCAACAATTTAATTGTTAACAATGGAAGTTGTGAGAACTTTGTGGCCGATAAGCTGGTGGATCACATGAAGTTGCCTACAGAAAACCATTATGTTTCTTACACAATTGGTTAGATTAAGAAAGGACCAACGATAAGGGTAACAAAAATATGTCGTGTTCTTATTTCAATTGGTAAACATTATCATGATAAATTAATCTATGATGTAGTTGATATGGATGCTAGTCATGCATTGTTAGGTAGACCATGGCAGTATGATGTCGATATTACTTATAAAGGCAAGGATAATGTTTATATGTTTACATGGAGAGCACACAAAATTTTCATGACCTTTTTAAAATATGATTTTGAGACTAACAATTCTAAAGTGGAAGGGCAGTCTATGTTAGTTTTATCCATGTCTAAAGTAGAGTTCGAGGGTGAAACTAAGAAGGCGTAGGAGGTTTATGCTTTAGTAGTTAAAGCTTTGGTTATAGAGGATCCAAAGGCAAATTCAACAATGGTTGTGCCAGAAAAATTGTAGCCATTGTTGGAAGAATTCAATGAATTAGTTTTTCAAGATCTGTCCAATTGCTTGCCTCCAATGAGAGATGTTCAGCACGACATTAATCTAGCACCTAGTGCAAGCCTTCTAAATTTGGCCTATTACAGAATGAGTCCAAAGGAGAATGATATTCTGAAAGAAAAGGTAGAGGACTTGCTTGAAAAGGGGTTTATTCAAGAGAGTATGAGTCCTTGTGCAGTCCTAGCCTTATTGGTACCAAAGAAGAATGGTAGTTGGCGCATGTGCATAGATTAGAGAGCCATTAACAAGATCACCATCAAATACAGATTCCCAATTCCACGCTTGGATGACATGCTTGAGCGTTCAAAGATGTTTTCCAAGATTGAACTTCATAATGGCTACCATCAGATTCAGATTAGGCATAGTGATGAATGAAAAACTATGTTCAAGAGTAAAGAAGGCTTGTATCAGTGGTTGGTGATGCCTTTTAGTTTAACCAATTCACCTAGCACTTTTATGCGAGTCATGAACTACACTTTGAGGCCTTTTTTTAGAAAGTTTGCTATTGTTCACTTTGATGATATCCTTATTTACAGCAAAACTGAAGATCTTGATCATCTACGACAGATCTTGACAGTGTTGTTGAAAAGTAAGTTGTACATCAATATTAAAAAGTGCAATTTTTTTTATTAACAAGTTATTGTTTTTAGGCTACGCCAGATGGGATTCATGTGGATGAAGAAAAGGTGCGAGTAATTCGTGAGTGGCCAACACCTAAAACAGTTGGCAATGTGCGGAGTTTTCATGGTCTAGTAACATTGTACCATATATTTATCCTCAATTTCAGTGCAATTACAACACCAATTACTAAATTCTTGAAGAAAGGGAAGTTTAATTGGGGTGAAAAGGCAAAAAAAAGCTTTGCCTTGATTAAATAGAAGTTGTGCACTACTCTAATTTTGGCCTTGCCTTAGCTTTGAGAAGGTTTTTTTAAGTAGAGTGTGATGTGAGTAAAGTTGACATTGGGGCAGTATTGTCTCAGGAGAAACGACAACTAGCATTCTTTAGTGAGAAGTTGAGTGAGGCTCTTCAAAAATAGAGTACCTATGATCTAGAATTCTATGTTGTTGTTAGAGTTTTGAAACATTGGGAGCATTATCTTGTGTAGTAAGAGTTTGTTGTTTACACAGATCACCAAGCTTTAAAGTACATCCATATTAAAAAACACTTGAATAAGATGCATATGAGATGATCCACATTCCTTCAAAAGTTTTCTTTTGTCGTCAAACACAAATCTGGCAACTTAAATAGAGTTGCAGATGTGTTATGTAGAATGGCTAATCTTTTTGTTACATTGGCTCAAGAGGTTGTGAGATTTGAGTTCTTAAAGGAATTTTATGAAGAAGATTTAGATTTTGGGGAAATTTAGGTCAAGTGCAAAGAATCTCATGCTGTTGTAGATTTCTATGTGCATAAGTGGTACTTGTTCAAAGGCAACTGTTTGTGCATCCCTCGAACATCACTATGAGAGAAGCTGATTCATGATCTATATGACAGTGGATCGAGTGGACATATGGGCATAGATAAGACAATAGTAAGGGTAAAGGAGCGATATTTTTGGCCTCAAGTCAATAGGGACATTGTTAATTATGTTTGGAAGTGTTATACATGTCAAGTGTCTAAAGGCTAGTCATAAAACATCGGTCTTTATACTCCTTTACCTGTTCCTAATTCTATTTGGGAAGACCTGTCTATGGACTTTGTATTAGGACTAACTTGAACACAACGAGGGATATATTTTATTTTTGTAGTTGTTGACAAGTTTTCTAAGATGGCACACTTTATTCTATGCCGAAAGACATCAGATGATCCACATATTGTACAACTGTTCTTTCGAGGGATTGTGAGACTCCATGGAGTTCCACAATCATTTACTTCAGATCATGACATAAAGTTCTTTAGTCACTTTTGGATTACTTTGTGGAAGATGTTTGACACTTCCTTAAAGCGCAATACTATAACTTATCCCCAAATAGATGGCCAAACTAAAGTGACAAACATAACATTGGCCAACCTAGTTTGCAGTATTTGTGGAGATAGACCCAAGCAATGGGATCATTCCTTGCCACAAGCTTAGTTTGCATATAACAGTGTTGTTCATAGTGCCATAGGAAGAATACCTTTTGTAGTTGTCTACATCACTCAGCCAAAGCATATGTAAACTTGGTTCAATTGCCAAAGGGTTATGGTGTGAGTGTTGCAGCAGAGAATATGGTAGAACAGGTCCAAACAGTACGTGTTGAGGTGAAGTAGAAATTGGAACAAACCAATGCCAAACACAAAAGAGTTGTAGATAAGTATAGACATGCCAAGGTGTTTATGGACGGAGATTCTATTATAGTTTTCTTATAAAATAGACTGATTTCTAGTTAGTAGGTATAATAAATTGAAGCCAAAGAAATATAAGCCATACAAAATTATGCACAAGACTAATGATACTGCTTATGTTGTTGACTTGTCAAAAAATATGGGAACTTCACGGACTTTCATTGTTACTAACATCTACAAGTACCATGCAAAAGTTTCCCTCTATCCCAATTGTATTTCAAGGTCGATAATGCAGTGCGGAACGTGAGGGAGAATGAAACATGTTGAATTCCTTAGTAACCAAGAACAAATGAGACTCCTTACCCAAAGAGAAAAAATCTCAAATTTCTAAACAGAAATATATTATTGATAATCTGAATAATAAAGACTGAATTAGAGCATATATATATATAGGTTAAGATTACTACTAATCTGAATAGGAATCTACTAATTCCTTATAATAGTCCTATTACAATTAAAAAATTATAATAATTGTAAAAGAGAGGAAAAAATGTAAAATTAATAAAAATTGGGGCTTTTCGAAAAACTATAAACCTTATTATACTAGGAAACTATAGCCGCAAGCAGAAGTTAATTCGGACTTTCTTAAACAAAGTAATTGCAAAAATAAAAATGACTATAAATGGAAAAAAAAAAAAGTGAAATTAAAGGCCTAAACGAAGTCATTTGGCCCCGTGGCAGCTTCAATCATGACAGAGCGATGAGTATTGTCCATCTCACCATTTTGGGTCAAGATGGGCTCTCTACATTCCCAAAAAAGTGACTGACCAGCTCTGTGTTTACTAGTACTTTTTCATGGTACTTATAGATGTCAACAACATTGAAAGTCCGTGAAATTTCCATGGTTTTCGGCAAATCAACTACATAATCACGCCCCGAATTTCCAAAACACGGGGAGTGATTGAAAATGAACTAAAAAGAATTAATTAAAATACAATTGAATGGATTTAATTGATTTCATATTAATTTCCTCATGTTTTCCAAAATTAAGAATGAAAAATGCTAACTAGACTCACCTAAGATGAGTTCCAAATACTAGTCAAATACCTCCCCAACCGATGGTCAAAAATAATCTATGTCATGTTCACGCATGACCTCCAAGATAGCCCCAGAAATGTCTCTAATGCACCTTGAAACAATGGCCCAAAAATTGCCTCAAGTATTCTTCAAAAACAACTTAAACGTTTACCCAGAAATGGTCTAAGACATGGGTAAAACTAGCCAAAAAAGTTTGCCCAAGATGACTCAAATTGATGGCTAAAGTAGGCTAAAAATGCCTAAGGCATACACCAAGGATAGGTCAAAAATTTCACCTAAAGTGGTCTAAGGAAGTGGCCAAACATAGCCTTGAATAATGACTAAAATGTATCCCAACAAAGTGCCCGACATGGCTTGGTATAATTGCCAAAAGTGGCCTAAAAAGGGCTCCCAAAGGTGGTTTCTAACATGGGAGTGAATGGCCTTGGAAGGTAAGTCATGGCATGCCAATGGCACAGGTGCGCGCGGGGGAGGCTGTCAGGCTCTTGGGGGCACGCTGGCACGAGCGTGCGCGCGGGGGCTCTCAGGCTCCCACGCGAAGGGGCGATTAGGTGTGCGAGCGGTGCAGGCGTGTGGGCGACTGGGCGTGGGCTGCCTATTACCAGTCTTGGTCCAAAATCCAATTTGTTTTGATATTTTTATTCCCATTTCAATTTATTTCCTCACCAAACTTAGTGTGGGACCCTGTAACATATAAAATGACCATTTTACCATTTTTTTCTTATTTTTCGACCTTAAGTGATTTTCGAACTGACTGTCCCTATTTTTCATTTCTTTACATTTCTTTTTTCTCTTAATTCATTTAATTCCTTACTTAAGAAATTTAGGTATGCTCTCCCGCTCCACTTAACCTAGTTACTATTTTTAAAAGATTTCACCATAATTTCCTTTATTTATTTGCCTTTTTCCTCATCCCATTCCTCCTTATCATCCTCCCTAACACCAACAATAACACCTAATAGAACATTTATTTATACAATTTTATATTTCTAATATTCACAAGCATATTTCAAAAATAAGTAACTACATGGAGCTCCAAGCTCCTCATTTACATTCAATACACAATTACATACAATCCAACATAAAATTAAGTTTATAACTTATTCAATGTTTAAGTGTTAAACATGAACTAAACTTCACGGGGCTTATGCCCCTACATACAAAATATGGCCCTTAGGCCAAATACACTTCAAATCCACTTTCCTCTTATTTCTTCAAGATTTTTTCAAGTCTCATATGCCGGGAGTCTCATTTGAAAAATGTAATCCCATGTAGGGGAAACGCAACGGCTTGTATGACATAATACTAAACAAAGAATAAAGGTAAGTTATGGCATGTGCAAAGTGAATATCGTAAGTTATAAACCTTCCAATTCATTAATGCAATGCAATGTCAATATGCTTGACACACACATGCAACTCTATGCCCAACCCATGTCTCGCTTCACGATTCGCCCCCGTCAACACGCAAGTATTGTTCATTTGGCCAGATTTTGGAGTTTTCACCACAAGATCTACACCCTCATAATGCATAGCACCAAAGTACTCAACACACTCCATGGTTCTAAAGATTCACAATATGCTAATATGCCTTGATTTTACCATGCAACTTTTATGAGGCATTTTACCAAACACATGGGGTGTACATTAAATTAAACATCATACATTAAGCAAACCATAACTTTCAAACTACAATACTTTGTCTACATGAACATAGGCTATAATCCAATCAATTATACATATATTCATGTTACATGTTCACAACTTTACCAAATTCTCAAAGAATATACAAGTACACAAAGTACCAACCCTAGGTTTTGAAAACAACTATATGCTAGGTGGTTTTTTAACATTAAGTAAGCATGTAAGTCATACAATCAACTTATAAAAATACCAATAAACTTAACTTTAATCTTTACTTAGCAAAATATTATACCTAGAAGGGTTTTTCTCAACCCTAGGAAGTTTTGTTTACTTTAAAGCCAAACCAATCAGTAGGATTGTAGCTCTTGTGATGGGGAACAACTTTCTAGAAAGAAGTCTTGAGAGATTCCAAGGCTAGAGATGAGTTTTAGAAGGTAAAAATTTGAAAAACCTAGGTTTTTTTCATGGTTTCTCTCTAAGCTCAAGTTGCAGCAACTTCGCCAGCCAAATTTTGAAGATTTCAACTCCTAAGTGGTCTATTTATACTATAGGGCCAAGGGTGAAAAGACCATTTTTCCATTAATGAGCTACGGGACCCCGTTACACTACAATCTGTCCTGAAACTCCTCAAATTGAAATTCTACTTTAACCAAAGTTCTTTAAATTATTTTAAATGATATTTTCCCAAAAAAAAAATATTTTCTCCTGTTGGCGAGTGCGGCCGAGCCCACCCAGGCTACCCGGGCTGTCTTTTTTGGCCTATTTTTCAAACTATCTCCGATTCTACTCAACTTCATATAGAAGTTGTATTTTAACATTGTAAGCATATTCTCCTTCTATGTCATACTTAAATTATGCTTCTAAACATGATTTATGTCTAAATGATGCATTTATAGTGCCCTACTTACAAATAATGTGTGAATAGTATCCTATCGGCAAAACAAAAAAATTTACCCTATTTTTTTAGATCTTTACATTGACCTTGTGCACAATTTTGTATGGATCATATTTTTCTAGCTTTAATTTGCTAGAGCTGCCAATTGGAAATATCTATTTGCGTGAGAAGGCCATAACAGAATCTTCTTCCTTGAACACCTTGGCATGTCGATGTTTACTTGCAGCTCTCTTATATTTAGCATTGGTTTGTTCCAATTTCTTCTTCACCTTAGTATGTACTGTTTGGGCTTGTTTTTCCATATTCTCTGCTGCAACACGCACACCAAGGCCCTTAGGCAATCGAACCAAGTTTATAAAATGCTTTGGCTAAATGATGTAGACAAGTGCAAAAGGTGTTGTTCTTGTGGCATTATAAACAACACTATTATATGGAAACTCAACTTGTGGCAAGGCACGATCCCACTACTTAGGCTTATCTCCATAAATATTGTGAACTAGGTTACCCAATGTTCTATTTGTCACATCTGTTTGGCCATCTGTTTTGGGGATGACTTGTAGTACTGCACTTCAAGGAGGTGTCAAACATCCTTAACAAAGTAATCCAAAAGTGACTAAGGAAACTTGTGCCACAATCTGAAGTAATAGATTATGGAACTCTATGGAGTTTCACAATCTCTCGAAAGAACAGCTGTGAAATGTGTGAAGTATTTGATGTCTTTCGGTAGGGAATAAAACGCACCATATTAGAAAACCTGTCAATAACTACAAAAACAAAATTTAATCCTCGTTGTGTTCGAGGTAGTCCTAACACAAAATCTATAGACAAGTCTTCCCAAACAAAAATAGAAACAGGTAAAGGAGTATAAAAACTAGTGTTTTGTGACTGACCTTTAGAGACTTGAAAAGTATAGCATTTTTTAACATAATTACCAACGTCCCTTTTGACTTGCAGCCAAAAATACTGCTCCTCGACACTTGCTACTGTCTTTTCTCTACCTATGTGTCCACTCAACCCACTTCTATGTAGATCACGAATCAAATTTTCTCGTAGGGATGTTTGAGGGATGCACAAAGAGTTGCCTTTTAATAAGTATCCTTCATGCACATAAAAATTTGCAACAAATTGAGACTCTTTGCACTTGGTCCAAATTTTCTTGAAATCTGCACCTTCTTCATACAATCCTTGTAGGAACTCAAATCTTACAACCTCTTGTACCAATGAAATAAGAAGATTAGCCCTTCTACATAACGCATTTGCAACTCTATTTAAGCTGCCAGATTTGTGTTTAATAACAAATGGGAACTTCTGAAGGAATGTGTACCATCTCATATCCATTTATTCAAGTGTTTTTGGTTGTTGATGTATTTTAAAGCTTGGTTCTCTACGTAGAGTACAAACTCTCGCTGCACAAGATAATGCTTCCAATCTTTCAAAGCTCTAACAACCACATAGAATTCCTAATCACGGGTCACTTTTCTTGAGACAATACTGCCTCAATGCCAACTCTACTCGCACTACACTTTACTTCAAAAATCTTCTCAAAGCTAGGCAAGGCCAAAACTAGAGTAGTGCACACTCTTTAATCAAGGCGAAGATTTTTTCTATTTCTTCACCCTAATTAAACTTCCTTTTTTTCAAGCATTCAGTAATTTGAGATGTAATTACACTAAAATTGTGGTAGAATGTCTCTAGAACATGAAAACTTCGTATATTTTCAACTGTTTTGGGTATTGGCCACTCACGAATTGCCCGCACTTTTTATTCATCCACATGAATGTCGTCTGCACTAACCACGTAGCCTAAAAATAATAAACTGTTAGTAAAAAAACTGTACTTTTTAAGGTTAATGTACAACTTACTTTCCAACAGCACTGTTAGGATCTACCGCAGATAATCAAAATGTTCCTTTTCAGTTTTGTTGTAAATAAGAATATCATCAAAATAAACAATAACAAACTTTCTAACAAAGGTCTCAAAGTTTGGTTCATAATTGGCATAAAAGTGTTGGGTGCATTGGTCAAGCCGAAAGGCATCACCAACCACTTATACAAGCCATCTTTAGTCTTGAATGCAGTTTTCCAATCATCACTAGGACTAATCCGAATTCGATGCGAAGATCAATATTGGAAAATAGCTTTGAACCCTTAAGCATATCAAGCATGTCATCTAAGCGTGCAATAAGAAATCTGTATTTGATGGTGATCTTGTTAATGGGTCTGCAATCTATGCACATGCGCCAACTACCATCCTTTTTTTGGCACCAATAGGGCTGGGATTGCACAAGGACTCATTCTCTCTTAAATGAACCCCTTTTCTAGCAAGTCCTCTACCTTCTCTTTCCCAATCTGATATAGAACAAGCTGCTGAGGCATTTAAAGAACAATGAGAATGCTCTAAGTCCCATTCCAAGAAAAAATACTAGTAAACCTAAAGTTTGTCAATTTCATTTTTGGGAACAGTGACCCTATCTTAACCCAAAAGGGTCAGACAGATAATACTCATTGCTATGCCATGATCGAAGCTGCCCCGAGGCCAAACGACTTCGTTTAGGCCTTCAATTTCACTTTTTTCCATTTATAGTAATTTTTATTTTCACAATTATTCTGTTTAGGAAAGTCCAAATTAACTTTTGCTGCTGCTATTGTTTCCTTGTATGATAAGGTTTCTAGTTTTCTAAAAAGCCCCAATTTTTATTGTGTGGACTTTACAGATCTCAACAATGGTTGCCCGAAGGATAACTACCCACTACCAAAAGTTGACCAGATAGTTGATGCAACCTCAGGATATGAACTTCTCAATTTTATGAATGTATATTCAAGGTACCACCAGATCTTTATGCACGAGATTGAACAGGAAAAAACTTCCTTTATCGCAGAACATGGCATTTATTGCTACTACGTCATGCCATTTGGGTTAAAAAAATGTTGGGGCCATTAACCAAAGGTTGGTCAACATGGTTTTCAAGAACCAAATAAAAAAAAAAAACCATGGAAGTCTATATAGATGAAATGCTAGTAAATAGCTTGGCTAGAATGGATCACCTTATTTATCAACAGACGCCTTCAAAGTACTCCGAAAGTAAAGAATGAGACTCAATCCTGAAAAATGCACCTTCGGAGTAGTATCGAGGAAATTTCTTAGTCATCTAGTTACCTAGCAAAGAATAGAAGCAAACATCAACCAAATTAAGGTAATCGATAAAATGGAATCCCTTAAGATGGCAAAAGAAGCATAAAAGATAACGGGTTGAGCCAAGCCGAGCTGAGCCGCGATGCTGGATCGGTTCTTGTCACGAGCCTCAGAAAAATACCAACCATTCTTTTAACTTCTCAAAAAGAATAAAAAGTTTGAGTGGACAAAAAGGTGTGAGGAGGCCTTCAAAAAATTCAAATAATACCTTATTACCCTGCCACTTCTCTTAAAACCTATCCAAAGAAAAGAATTACTACTCTACTAGGTTGTGTCAAATTTTGTAGCCAATACAGCTCTTCTTAAAGAAGAATATGGGGTATAAAAGCCCATTTATTATGTCAGTCAAGTGTTGTTGGATGCACAAACTCGTCACCCGAAGTTCAAGAAATTTAGTCTTAGTAGTAGCCTCCCAAAAGCTATGACCTTCTTTCTAGGAATTTACTGGTAAGTGTCATTGTAGAATATCCACTTAGGGCTAGTCCACATAGCCTGGATGCCTCAAGGCAATTATCAAAGTGGTCGGTAGAGCTTGAAAAATTTGACATCAAATACTATCCCCAAAGTGCTATTAAAGGATAGGTCCTAGCTGATTTTGTGGTTGAATTCTCACCGATAGGACCTAACCAAACCAGTGAAGAAACCACCTTCGAACAGTAGTGGAAGATCAACGTCGTTGGTTCATGGAGGAGAATAGGATCAGGAGATGGGCTAGTATTGTTCACCCCATAAGGCACTAAAATGAACAAGTTTTCAAACTTGGGTTTAAAGCTTCCAATATTGTGGTTGAATACGAAGAACTTTTCTGGACTTAAATTAGTAAATGAGCTTAGTTTAAAGTGACTAAGCATTTTTTGTGACTCGTAGCTCGTCATAACCAGGTCAACGGAAGCTATGTGGTGAAAGACCCAATAATGCCTTCCTACCTTTAAATGGTTTGAGAGAAACTCAGCTTTATCGCAGAACATGCAGTGCAGTAGCTCTCAAGAGAAGAAAACAACCATGATAATGCCCTAGCTAACCTTGGATTAGCAATTGACTTCTAGTTCAAATGAATTATCCCGATAAAATTCATAGCCATGCCAAGCATTAAAGAGAAATAAATGGTGATAGCACAAGTCAATCAACTACCAAGTTGGAAAACTCCTATTACTTCCTACTTAAGGGATGATACGTTGCCACCTAACAAATGATAGGCACAAAAGACTCTATATAGGGCAACACACTACATATTGGTCAATGATACCCTTTACAAAAATTCCTACTCAGGCCCATACTTGAAGTGCTTGACTCTAGTACAAGCACAACAAATAATGAGAGAGATGCATAAAGGAGTCTGTAGTAATCACACTGAGGGTAGGTCTTTAGGCCAAAAGGCAATAAATGAAGGCTATTACTACCCAAAAATGTACAAAGATGCAAAAGAGCTAGTGAAAAAGTGTGACCAATGCCAAAGATATGCACCAATCTCTAGGAAGCCACCAATGGAGTTAAGTATCCTTAGCAAATCTTGGCCATCTATAGAATGGGGCATAGATCTAGTAAGACCACTTCTTATGGCCCCCAAACATAAAAAGTTCCTTATAGTCGCAACAGATTACATCATGAAGTGGATCAAAGCTAGACCATTAGCAAAGATTGGGGAGGTTCAAATCCGAGACTTCATCTAGAAAATCATCAAATGCAGATTTGGGATACTAAGAAACTTAGTCTTAGATAATGGACTTCAATTCACATGGAGTCTAGTAAGCAACTTCTGTTATGAACTAGGGATAGAAAACCATCTCTTTTCTCCGTACTACCCCCAAGGAATTGGACAAGTTGAAGTCTCGAACAAAACTATTCTGGAAAATTTGAAAGAGAAAATCGAAACTACTAAGGGAAAATGGGTAGAGGAATTCATTGGAGAAATTTGGGCCAACCGGATAACCGAAAGGCACCCACAAGTGAGACACCATCCTTCCTATCCTATGGTAGCGAAGCAATGATACCCCCAATGTGGTAATTCTAACTTTCCGGACATAAACTACAATTTCAGAGTTACACGACGAAATGCTACGCCTATGTTTGGATTTGCAAGAGGAAAAAATGGAACAAGCTTTAGTCGTTCTAGCCTCCTACCATAAGAATTTGAGCAATTACTTATAAAAAAGTAAGGGTAAGGACTTTCAAAGTTAGAGACTTAGTCCAAAGAAAAGTATTCCTAAATATGGAGCCTATTAGAGCAAGAAAATTAAGTCCAAATTAGGAAGAACCCTATAAGGTGGTCAAATGTAAAGGAAAATATTCGTACACATTGGAAACTCTTTCTGGGAAAGAGCTGCCAAAATAGTGGAATGCTATGAACCTTAAGAAATACCATGTATAGACGCCAGACTAACGGTCCCGACCAAAACTCTTGAGCACCATTCACTTCAGAAATACGCTCCGTAAATACCCCTCGTTACCTCCCCGCATTGTAAACAACGCAATATGGATAGATTGAATCAAATAAACTATTCTTCTATTCATCTTTACTTCATTACAATAACTTTTTTTTAGATAAAAAAAATTATTACAAATGGTAGCAACTCAGCCTAGGCACTCCAGTTGTCTTTAACAGGATCACCATCCACTACTCATTTGCTCAACTCTTAAGTGACATCTTTTCACCCCCAGAGTCTTTAGCATAGCCCTCTAGGACTAGGTTGGAATTTGTGAAGAGATGTGGAATAGTTTGAGGCGGAGCCTGATGGCTTAGATTCAGAATGGGACTACCAAGAGTCTTAAAAAAGTCTTCGTTTGACCCATCAAGAGATTGTGAGAGGTGGCCATTGGCAAAAGAGGGAACCTGCGGTTGGGCAGAGCGTAGATAATCCTCTATGTGTCATATTTCGAAACCCACCCTATGTAGATTAAAGGATGCGAACCCGCTCGAGGGGCTAAAACAGAGTCAGGCAGTAGTGTAACTCATACAAAGGACCAAAATAAAGAAGAAGCATTAAAAGAAATCTCACAACCATCTGACCAGAGCATCTAGACACACTAAGTACCTTTTTTTATATACATTCATATTACATAATTATGTCTTTACAAAAGGCAAGCTACACATTGTTTGTTACACAATAGTAGTAAAAAATCTATGGACGATCTATTCAACTTTGTGTCTGGTTCTTGCTTACTAAAGAGTCTTGACTAAGCTATAAGCCAAAATACGGTCTTTACTATTTACAACATAAACGGTTCCGGCGTGAAGTTCTAGGTGTCCTTTATCAATACGGAACAACATCCCACTCATTATCATCGCTTGTAACATACATAGGTATATTCATGTGAGCTTTATGAAAAGCTTGTGAGTAATTCCTATCCTTTGTTATGAGTTTTCAATTGATAGCATTTACATTAAAATATAATGTAAAAGAGTTTATAAAGGTTATTGACTGTCAATTGTACACGTATTTCATACACATTATACAAGATGAAATCTAGGGTTGGCTAACTGTTGTGAATAACTTAATTCATGTAGATGAAAATTACTAAAATCCATTTTATTGCGTAAAAAAAGAGATAAAGTCTATTTATATGAATAGGGGTTAGAAAACCTTCAATGATTTACTTATTAGGCTCGTTAAAAATTCAAGTTGAATCTGTGTCAAACCGAACTCTAATGTTTTACATATGGGTCTATATATTTATCTATAGACCAATACTCATAGGAGATCTCCATGCCTTCTTGTTTGCAATACTTGTGGTGAGTCCCGAAGGACCTCATAATCTCATGGTGTTTATACATAATTATCTTTCATTGCCATTTGCAAATAGAAAACATTTATTTAAAATATTGCTTTTCAAGAGCAAGTTGGAGGTGGCTTGAATGAGAAACATTTATTTTCGAAAAAAGATTAGTCAAAGATTCACAAAAGGGTAATAGGCATGCTTGAAATAAGAGTTGTATAAGCAGCTAGCATTTAAATAAGCATTTTTGCAATTCAAGGTAACTTATCAAATCAGAATAAAAAGTATGCTTGAGACATGATTTATATAAATAAGAAAAGTTTGAATCAAAGTATTTCATAAAAAATGCAATTAAATCCTCTACTTCAAAGTCCATGATTACTCACCTTGGGTTCAGGATTCAGGATCCTTACTAGTGGCTAGATTTTCTTTTGCCTTTGTCGTCCGTAGAAATACAAGTCACTAAAACTTATTAATATTTAATTATTTTAAATCACTACCTAGTTAATGTTCTTAGTTACTTTGGAGTCCATTTTTGGAGCCAATAACCCTTAAAACCCTAAGGTAAGTCGTCCTATACCCAAAACCCAGGTTCAGTCCATAACTAATTTTTACAATTAAGGATATTTATGTATTTTACCTTTCACGTGTCCTGTTTTTCAGCACTTAATTTGGCAATATGGACTCCATCGTCAAGTCTTGAATATCGAAGAAAGTCAAAATAGACCATCTATAACATTTAATCAGCTTTGAGTATAGTTAAGGAAATTATCATAATTATTTCATTTCATGTGTCTAATTTTTAAAAACCTCGTTTGGTAAAATGGACCCCACCATTAGGTCTAGGACGTAAAAAAATGATAGGGTATGCTACATTTTATTTTATTGGCTAAAATGAGACTTTAATTTATTTATTTAATTAATCTATTTAATATATATATATATATATATTATCCGAATATATAAACAAAGCCACCATAGTGGCCGGTTGGTTTAGTCTTAGCCTTTAAGCCTAGGACGCAAACAGTGGACATGCCATTAAATTTGAATAACGTATCCTACTTTGCTTGTGCCAATTTTCAAGCTGCATAACCAAATGCTTCTAATTGGCTCTTAAAACATTAAGCCACTGGTCAAACGACATAATATGGATAAACCATTTAGCGCTTGGGTCGGATTAAGGCCAAGACCCAAGAATTGGTCTGACCCAACCCGTCATTGTTCATTGTCTTCTTCGGGATGATGAACAATGACTAAAAACCCTAAAACTTTATATCATTATTTTGTGACTTTTCTCAATTGTTTTCCGACCAATTTGATTCTAAATGGCTTCGGCATGTCTAATTTACTATTTTTTGTTGGTTTTGTGGATTGAATTGAGTTAAAAAGTTAGGTTTGAGTTTCGATAATCGTCGACTGTGCATGTCTCATGTATGGTCGTTTCTGCACCAAATTGGATGGAACAAATCTTGTTGAGTTCCATGCTTCCTAATCTTTCAATCTACGTTCTTGAAATTGAGCTTGGTACTCAATTTTGATTGGCTTGATTTCCTGGTCGCACCCACAACTAGTGATTCCTAAGTCGTTTTGGGCTTGTTTTATCTGATTTTTGTGATTCCATAACCCTTGTTAGGTCTAGTTTACATCCCAATCCTCAAAAACAAGTTTTATTTTAGTAGAAAACATGCCTAGTTTTAAGGTTACATTAATGGCAGCTGGTTGGGTTCTGGGTTGTTTTGGATCAATTTTCCTTATTTTCTTTACATTTAACTAGTATATATATCATTGCATGAATATAAAATCAGTAGTATGGCTTAAAATAGTGGATTTCCACTTGAGATTTTAAATAGAGAAAGTTGTAGTTTAGGTTTACCTTCTTAATGGTAGTGTTTCCATCTTCTTAAATTGGTTCTTGAGCCCTCTAAGCTTCTTGTTTGTTCTTATGCATAGGTTGATGGTGCATGCAACTCGTTCTCTTTCCTTTCCTCTCTCTCTCTCTCTTGCTCTTTCTACTCGAAAACTCTATGGGTTGTCTAACATCACACACACACACATCATTTGGTTTTATATATATGAGGTAGGTTTTGCATGAGCTTTTATTTGCTGATATATTGGCCCATATGATTATAGACACCTAGCCTTGTTTCCCTTCATGGGTGACACCTTACCTTTGCATGCAATGAGCATACAAAGCTCTTAAGAGTTTATATACAAATTCTGTGTATAATTAGACACTAATGGGCTGGTAGCCTAATGGCTATTCTTTTTGGGGAAGGATCTTTACCTACTACAAGGTGTTGGATTCAAGTCCTTAAGCCAACATCTTTTAGCCTCTTTTGCCTCCTCTCTTTTTATTTATTATGCACTAGGCTCCCTTACTTATTTATTAATTAATTTTTGGTTGCTAACTTATTAGTTAACATCATTTTTGTCATAAGTACTACTCTCATTTAGTGGGTGAAATTGTGATTTTACCCTTTATAATAGTCTTAATTATTTTATTCTAGTTAGGGACTTAATTATTCCTAACCTTTGTTTTAATGTATTTTACGTACTAATGTTAATTAATATTTAATTAGAGACCCTAATTAGTTAGAGATTAGGTCGGGGTGTTACACCATGCATCTCTAACCACCTCCTAATGATAGACATTCTCCATACTAGTTTGCAAGCCTACTGATAGATTTCCCCATGCCAATTGCCACACAAATACAAAGCCATTGGCATGAAGAAGGTCTGTCAGCAAACTCTACAATTATCGATGGCAACTGCAAATCACCTAATCAAGAGAAGGCTATAGAAAAGTTTCAAAGAAAGAGGCTGAATAATGAATAAAAATGACAAAAATGAACACATATTTATAGATCCTCTAAAATGATCTCAACCACCCATCAGACAGAATGATCAATGACTAGGATAGAAAAATGCCTTATTAATAGGCGTTATTTTCTGCAACAAAGACAACCCCAAAGAAACATTCCGTTCAGCCGATGGAAACGAACATAGGGAATGTGGATGCACCACTATGTAAGCGTCTCCGACATTTAAAGATGCATTTTTTAAACTGTTGATGGTTTGGAAAATCCAAAAGTCATCATTAAAAGATATGTCAAAAAACTTAAAGACTATTGAGTGACAGCTAATCTTTAGAAGATGCTGCTATATGTCTTGTATTCATACAGACCTATGGTAGAACTTGGAAAACTTCCTCATCTCAAGCTATTACCCAGCCTTTTGAGAAACCATTCTTAAAAGGCCTCATGAAGAATCCATTTTCAAATTACCCCCAGACTCTGGCTTGGGGAGGTCAAGTTTCCCTCTTGAGAATCCATTTTCAAATTAAGCCAAAATCCATTTTGGACTTGTAAAAGCAAACTGTCACTAAAAGACATGAGCCCGCTTTAGCAAAACCGAGAAACTTATTCTCAAATTATGTGACTAGGGTCCGCCTTTAAGCAGGTAACTAAGAGTCTGCTCTTTAATAGAATTCCTAAATCCAGTTGGGATCCATCATAACGAATCGTTAGAGTCTGCTCTAACCACTATACTTAGCAAAATACTAAGTGTAGCCATACTAACCACCCCAGTCGTAAGTAGAAGACAACCCTAAAGTCTGAAAAGGTAAAATTTTTGGAGGACAAGGAGTCTGAACACTAAAACTTGGGAAATACCTCGCAGACAAAACAAATTTAAGGCTTGTTTATTCCGAATCACGACTAGATAGTTTGAATCAAGTGTGGCACTTCACAAAAATCCTAAAAAATGGGATCCATCCTAAAAGCAAAAGACAATCGTCATGGAAAAAAAATACTTCATCGATAAAATGAGAAGATACAAATAGCTTAGGAAAATAATTCAAAAAAAAAAAAAAAAGAAGTTATCTAATCAAAAATCTCGTCGCCATCAAGATGGGCTACCAAGTCAGTGATTTCGGCCCCACATCATCACCACTAAGAGGAAGAATTGGGGGTAGATTTTCTTCAACAGGAAGAATTTGGTCGTTAGGACCCTTCCCTCAACTTCAATCTCCACGTCCACGGGAGGAAAATTGTATGGCTGACCAACTTGAGCATCCTCAAAGCCGATTTGGTAAGCCTTCTCTTGAAGGCTAAAAACTTAGCCTTGATAGTCCTCTTGGATCTCTTTGATCAGAGCTAAGCTAGTGGCCTTGACTTAGCATTTCGTTTTCCCAACTCAACCTTGAAGACATCATTCTCCTAAGAAATCTTAGTTTCGAGGTCCTTTTCAAAGGCCACCTCATCACAACGTAACTCATCTTGAATGCGCTAAAGCTCATACTAATTGTCTTGCAATTGCCTCGGGCACCTTCGTGTTCTTCACGAGCAGTTTTGTTGGCACCCTTCAAGCTAGAAACCTGGTTACACAACATACCAATCTCAAGTTGGGCCTTTGCTATAGTTTCTTTTAGGCCTACGACTACTCGCATATGGTCCTCAATATGAGCAATCCATTCAGACATACTAACCATATCCTTTGTCAAATCATGGCACACCTGATGTTTAAGAAAGGGAGACCTACCTTCGCCAACTTAGTTGTATCAATAGGGGTAAAAAATATTTAGACCATAACGACTGCAACTTTTTGATCTGTGAGAAAAGAAGACAATTCTTTAGGGGCAGCTGCTCGAAGATCGGTGAAAGATGAAACACTGTGGGTAGCACCCGGGGTAGTGGCAGTGGCAGAGTTACCAATGGTAGAAGCTGGGGGTACAAAGAGATGTGAAATCTAGGAGTAACCAATGAATGAGCTAAACCTAGAAGATCCTTGATTACGACACCAATAAGAGGTCGGGCAGGAATCAACACTTTAAGAGTCTTCTCAACTAAATTTTTCTTCCTTTTGGGTTCACCAAAACCTTAGGCCGCGTGTTTTCTAGTCACACTAGCCAAAAAATGGGGCCCTGATAGTGAAGTGATCAGCTATCTTGACACTCGAACTTAGAGGAGCTTTTTCTAGACAGACCATAATTGTTATTTTAGTCTCCCTGTCATCTGCACCAAAAGGTTTCCTCAAAAATGGCACACGAGGAGAATCACTTATGTTCAAACTATAACTTGGGTTATACTCCCGTCTATGAGTAGGAATGCCAATAGAGATCCCAATGAGTATAGGTTTAAGAACTCCAATCATAAGCCCATCCACTCTTTACCTACTCAAATCTAGAAGATGACTCTAGTCCCTGTCCGATACAATGTAAGCTCGCGCTAGCCCGCCTTTCTATACTCATTGGGGGTGGCTGTAGATTCGCATTCTCATATGCACGTGAAATAAGAAGTCAAAATAGGAAAATAAAGAAAAGCAAGATACAGTCACAATTGGACACTTACGGGCTCTATACTATGTATTTGGAACAATATATAGAGACTCTCTTAGAAGGAACTAGCAAGCCCCTCTGATCTCAAGGATACATTGATCCCAACCTTTTTCATCTTGGGGTAGGTTCTGTATTCGGATGTTTTAATGGGGAGAAATATAGTAATGCCCGTTACTCATCTATTTTATGATATGTAAGGCTCTAAATTCACCAAACACTAAGCGTAGGTTATAGATCCTAGTGAGAAAGCATCTTGGTACTTGGAAAAGAACCCCACTAGATCACTATCGTCTTTGATTCTGGGTAGTAGAGGATCAAAATGGGAATGATCACGGTTAGAGGTGTCCGCTGCACTCTTGGGGGCCACCATGTTAAAAAGGTGACCTATTTTTCCTCCCTTACTATCCCTATCATCGATTCTAATGGGTGAAAACCTTTTTGCCTCACCCAACATCTTTCAAAATAATAATAAAAAAAGAAACGGATAAGGAAAATCACAAAAGAGCAAGTAATTTGTAGAAAGCCTAGGAATTAAGAAGGTTCGCAGACCAGAAAGCCAAAAGAAACTTCCACAATAAGGTTTTATAGGCTATGGTGGGTTGGAAATTTGAAACACTAGACGTGTTAGAAAAATCAATAACAAGAAAGTATGCCTCATTTAATAAAGCCATGTCTAGCAAGAAAACTTCTCTTAAGAAAACACGTGGATGCCACCAATCAAGCTTCAACACTCTAGTACGCGTACCGAGTAGCTCCCAATCTCAAGTAATTTGGGCTTTGAATTCAAAGCCTTCGAGCAAAAAGCCTATAACAAACTCGCCTCAAGAGGGCATTCACCCTGGTAAAATCATTATCCTTACCATCTTTTTAGCAAATGTGACAAAGATATGAGGCATAATAAAGGGATAAAATCACCCGACGAACCCAATTATCACACCTGTCATAAAAATGAGTGAAATGACCAGAGTACCCTCGTTTGGGTAGACCACAGAAGAAAATGGGAGCTTCTCTCGGACAAACTTCCCAGACTACCCATTCTCGAGAATGACATGACTTATCTGGTGTACAAGCTCATCCCAATCGGGATTGACAATTTCGCACACCAGTTGACCAAGTCTATCACATTAAAATAATCTAAAAGGAATGATATTTTGATCCCCAAGAAATCAGGGACATTACCTCTATGCGTGGCGCCACCCCTGACACAATATCTTCCCACTATATGGGAATCTTTCAGAATCAAGGTACGCCAACTCTGGTATCAATCTTCTTGCTTGTCTCTAGCAACCCAATCGGCAATTCGCTAACTAGATCGTCAGAGAGCCCTTAACCAACACTACACCGGTGTCTTTCTCATAACTTACAAGTGGACATTCATTTGTAGAGATTTCAACTCCCACAATACTTTTATATATGAGTAATATCTGAATGGTCATGTCTTTGTACCTATGTGGTGCTCATACTCTCAAACAGGGTGAGACCCGCTAGTGGGCCCCATAATGATAGATCCCGTCCCATATGAGTGTATGGGAAAAAAACATGGGTCATCAATCATTGCTCTTTATATAAATATATGACTTATATAAATCATTGCTCTTTATATATAGATATAGTTAGGACACCATTTGAGGCTCAAATTAGTCTTCTGAATACATTTCAATGAATTCCCTTACACACTTATTTCAATGGCTTTCTTTGCTTTTTCCAATCTTATCAACCTCTGTTTCTGCCACACCATATTATATACCAAGGCTCAGTGCAATCAGAGAAACAATCCTACAGGACCCTGAAACCGTATCAGCATTAATTTCAGAGGACTTCAAAACCTTTTTTTACAACCAAACGCTTGATCACTTCAACTACAGGCCCGCAAGCTATGCCACTTTTAAACAAAGATATGTGATCAATTCCAAGTACTGGGGTGGGGCAAATGCAAGCGCGCCAATCTTTGTTTACCTTGGTGCAGAGGCACCACTAGACGATGATCTAGCCGGTATTGGATTTCTCAATGAAAACGCCCCATGTTTTAAAGCTCTCATTGTTTATATAGAGGTATTTATGTAATCAATCTTGAAATTTTGATAATTGTAATGTGTTAATCAAAATCTATTGAAATTGTTTTCTCATCAGCATAGATATTATGGAGAATCAATTCCATTTGGATCAATGGAAAAAGCTATGGAAAATGAGAACACTCGTGGTTATTTCAACTCGGCTCAAGCTATTGCAGATTATGCAGAGGTGATCTTGTACTTCAAGAAAAAACTGTCTGCACAGAATTCTCCGGTTCTTGTCATTGGAGGATCTTATGGGGGAAGTAAGTGACTACAAACCATTGTTTAATGAATTGGATACTTCCCTTTTTTTTCCCCTTCCATAGTAACCGTACTCTGCCTTCTAATCTTTCTTCTTTTGTTAATTTTTCAGTGCTTGCTTCATGGTTTCGGCTAAAATATCCCCACATAGCTCTTGGAGCTCTGGCCTCATCAGCTCCTGTCCTTTACTTTGATGACATTAGTCCACAAAATGGGTACTATACAATTGTTACCAAGGATTTCAAGGTAATTAAATGCAGATATTGATAATTTTCTTTTATGAACTCTCCCTAAAAAAGAAGAGTAATACTATATGTAACAAATTTTCTTATTTAATTTTTTCACTTCTGGACCCAAGATGATAAGAACCATTATAATAAATGTACATATGTGAGTCCCATCACATTATCTCTAATGAATGAAAAAAGAGTAATGATTCAATGTCCAAATCATGTCAACACTCCTTTGACTTGGGACTATTAATGGTCCTACCCTATGTGAGTGTGGATACCATTTGTCCATTCAAACATTACTAATGAGAAAATGGAGTAGAAAACCCGTTATATTTAGAAGGATAGTGATTGGTTCCAAATCAGGTAAGAGAACCTCCTCCTACCCATATACATGTTACAATTTTAGTGAGTCACGTATATATTCACATGTATATCATTTGATTATTTTATTTTAAAAATAAAATAAAATAAAAAAAACACATGTGCATTGCATGTATGTAAGATTATGGTTAATACACATACTCGGATAGAAAAAATTTCATCCTACCAACTTTGGAACTAAGTATTTCCTATTTAAAATTTTCCAAAAAGAGTAACACTTAATGAGTGTGTGATGGATTGTTGCAGGAAGCTAGCGAGAGTTGCTATGAAACAATAAGAAAATCATGGTCTGAAATTGATAAAGTTGCTTCCAAGCATAATGGTCTTTCAATCCTTAGCAAAAGATTCAAGACTTGCACGTAAATAACTCAACCTTCTCTGTCCCCTTCTTAAATTTGTTGGATTTAAAAATCTTAGAATACGAATTTTATTTCAGGCACTTGAACTATTCTTCTGAGCTCAAGGACTACTTAAACCGTATGTATGCGGGTGCAGCTCAATATAATGATCCACCAAGATATCCGGTTACTGTGGTCTGTGGGGGCATAGATGGAGCATTTGAAGGAACTGATATTCTTGGCCGGATATTTGCCGGAGTTGTCGCTTATAAAGGGAATCGACCATGCTATGATACAGACTATTCTCCTAGTGAAACAAGTGTTGGGTGGGCATGGCAAGTAAGTTGCTTATATAACCTCATATTCCTACACATTGACATCACCATTGATATAGATGATAATATAAGCTGCACCGTATGACTGGAATTTGATATTTTATTGCTTCCATTGTATGCGTCTTGTTACGGAATCTGAAGACAGATACACTCGGATATCTCGAGTTTATAAAATAGGTGCAGTACATTTACTAACAAATTAGTATTTTAAGTTGGAGACCCCATCTGTAGCAAGTGATATCAGAACAAATTTGGCTCCTTGTTCCATGTCAATGTTCGCACCAAAGGGTGTCTATACTAATAGCGGGTTTACCCTTCTGTAAAGAAGGTGGTCCTATCACGACAAAGGCATCGCGTGTTCAAGTGAGGGAGAAGTTCTGCTTCGGATAGACATTAGAGTGTTCTGAAACTTATAAATGTGTATTAGTTCTACCTAACAACCAGACTAGTCTTTTGAATTGAATAGAGATCGATCAGTCTTTTGAATTGAAAACCCAGCTGGTCCTACTTCTCTTCTATGAATGCTTTCGTTTTCTTTTTATTTAGATTGAAAGTGACTGGTCTGTGTGTTTAGACTTGCAGTGAAATGGTGATGCCCATTGGCCAAGGTATCAATGACACAATGTTCCCACCGGCACCTTTCAATTTAAGGTACTTCATCGAAGAGTGCAAGAGCTATTATGGCGTCCCACCTCGGCCTCATTGGGTCACAACCTATTATGGAGGCCATGTATGCCCCTTTGTTTTATCTCTATATATTTGGATCTCCAAGCAATTCTGATCATTTATATAATACTTATTTTAGTCACTAATGTTTTTAATGGCAAATTGCAGGATATAAAATTGATTCTCCATAGGTTTGCTAGCAACATCATTTTCTCCAATGGCCTAAGAGATCCTTACAGTAGTGGCGGGTAACTGAAAACGGCATTTTTTGTTATTTCTTTTTATATATATTCATATATAATCATATATATACACCATAGTTGTTATGGGGACGGGTGGTTCCTGTACAGTCGTCTCTCACAAAAACGTTTATACGATGACGGTCTGAACTAGGCGTTTGACCAGCCCAATTCATCAGGACAATAGATATTTGAAATTAGCTAAATTTTATATTTTAATACATAATTAAAATTTTATTTTATAATTACAATCTATTCTTCTCTCTATCTATGTACATGTATAAATTAATCCAGTTGACCAAATTTAATTGTTTTCTTCTAGGCTGTTGGAGGATATATCAAAGACTGTTCTTGCCATTTATACCATTAAAGGTACGTGCTCAAACTCTATCAATCCAAACAATTTTATTATACATATATGTATTTGTGTGTATATATATGCACAATATATTATAGTGCCTTGTTATATTAAAGTTGACTCTATTATTACTTACGCCATGCGTTTGAAAAATACAGATACTTGACACTGAAAGGTTAACCTACCGATCGTATTAAGTTGGCTATATTTTTTTTGATGTCATTTGAAATATATGTAACACTTAAAGTTACCCAATTAAGGGTCACAAGTGTTTGGCAAATATTTCAAGAGAATCTTTTTTAATTTGAACCAGATGTCTATTTTTTTTATTTGACTTTTTTTTCAACTGAAAAAATGTTTACAATAATTATTTTACAAATTTATAAGAAATCTATCAATTTTAGATCTTCTAATAAAACTCAACAATTCAATATATTGTAACACCGTAAATATATATGAGCCCTAAAGATTAAAAAAAATCATAGTTAAAAGGAAGAAATAAATCAAACCTACCTAATAGTGAGAGTGAAACTAGGAGTCCTTTTGTTTTTTTTTAACATAGGTGGGCTAAGTTCGAGGCTAGGCATATACACACGCACACTTAAGTAGAATTTCCTCCTCTCTCATTGTTGTACATAATTAAAAAAACACAAACACACAAACAAAGGGAAATTTGTGTATATTTTGTCAAGTTTTAATTTTGCAGGATCCCATTGCTTGGACCTACTTCTGGCAAAGAAAAGTGATCCAAAGTGGTTGGTCAAGCAGCGACAGAGAGAGGTGGAGATCATTAAAGGATGGATCAAAAAGTACTATGCTGATCTTCGTGCATTCAAACAATAGAACACTCTCTAATCATAGAGATGAACCTAGTGCTTGCAAAGAAAATAATGGTGGTGAAAATTGAATTAGAGCCAACTTTCATGTTATATGTTCTTCTTTTTTTCTTTCTATATGATAGAGCTATCATAATCATAAGAATATGGTACACCACCATATAATATATATACCATAGATGAAATAATTTGGGCCTTCTATATATACTTTAATATCTTCTTTTGTGGACGATGATAAAAAAATAATAATTGAAATCAAGATATTGAAATAACTCTATGACAAGTAATCAAATTGAAATAATAAATGCATTATATGCGACATTAGTTGAGGACCAAAATTGAGATAATTCGGTCAATTTTGGACTCCTTGGAAGAGTTTTTGTATCCTCACTTTTACATTTGCATTAGCAATAAATAAATAAATCTTGAAAAATAGAATTTTATTGATGCAAAGAAGCACAAGTATATGAATAAAGAGAAAAGTGTTAAAGGCATCATAGCAAGCGAACAATATCCCAACTAGGTCAGCACATTGAAGCAAGCAAAATCATGTGCAGCACTAACCCAAAAAAGAACAACAAAAAAAACCAGAGATGGCACCAATACATCTTCCTCAAAGACTAATGACTCAACATAGAGAACAATAAAGTACCACCTGCAATGGATGAGTAATCCAGATAAACTTTGATGAGAAGCTAATGAAAATGTCAACCAAGCTGAGAAGAAGCTAATGATCATCATCAAGATTCATCTATTGCAGAAAAGAGAGTCACCCACAAGGATTACCACAAAGAGAATCAAACCAACTGCATCCCACTGAAGCTGATACACTGAGAGCATAAACATAGCATGGAACCAGTTAGACTTGGTGTTCAAGTGAGAAGCCGAAAAGAGGAGCAGTGAATTACTTGATGTAAGTGGAAAATAAGATCCTTGATGGAATAATCAGATTGAGCCCGTCTATTTTTCACCCAAAAAGCGATTCTAACCTTAATTAAATCCCTGGTAAATTCCCAATGAGGTCGAACATTGTTGAAGATGCAGTCATTTCTCAAGTTCCAGACTGACCACATGACATGGCAAAAGGAATGACTTCCCAAATTGCTTTCAGAAGATTATTGAAAGTTAAAGCTCTGTCACCATTCAAGAATCGCTTTGATGGAGTTTGGGGACATCTATTGAATGTTCCACCAACTAATACATTTAGACCAAGTTTTCCAAACTTTAGGGCATAACAAGAGAATGTGGTTAGACGATTCAACTTCCAATCCACAAAAACAACATAGGCCTTCTGATTCTGATGAAAGAATACCAATTCTGAGGAGTAAATCTGCTTTCTTGATACGATTATTCCATGCCAACCAGACAAAAAATTTGACTTTTGGAGGACATGCATTATTCCAGATAAGAGTTGTGACCTGGAGCTTAGGACCAAGAGAGGAGTCGAAACATGAATACAGTGAGCTAACAGAGAACTGACCCGAGGAATGGGCTTCACAAATCAACTTATCTTGACTGATGCTTTTGTTTTGAAGGGCATGTAGCAAATGGTTGATCATACTAGAGAGACCTTCTTCCTCCCAAGCTAAAAGAGGTCTTCGAAAAATAAAATTCCAAGAGCCTGATATAGATTTTGAAGCCAAAAATTCTGCTAAAGAGCCGTTCTTATGGATTGACAGACTGAATAGCCTAGGAAAAATGAACATTAACTTGGAATTCTCAAGCCACGAATCCTTCCAAAAGGAAAATCTTTGGCCATTACCAATTCATAATTTCAAATGGGTTAAGAAAATTTGGAAGATGCCCGGATGTCTAGATTCAGCCAAGAGAATATCAGCCCAAATCCTCAATACACCTTTCAGAGATTCAATTGAAGGAAGCCATTCACCTCCTGAGAACTTATATTTGGTACACAAAACATTCCTCTAAAGAGAATCTTTTTCTGAAGTAAACCGCCACCACCACTTGATTAGAAGGCACTCATTCATAATCTTTAGGTTTCTGAAACCCAAACCACCTGAAGCATTGCTTTTTGAACAGTTCCCCCAATTGATTAAGTGAAGTTTTCTACCAGAATCTCTTCCATCTCTCAAAAAATTTGCTTGAATTTTATCAAGCAATTTTGCAACAATTTCAGGCATTCTGAAAAGAGAGATAAAATAGGGGAAGACTTTGGAGAGATTACTCTGTTTTTTAACTAACACATTTTTGTGCATTTAGAGAAATTATAATTGGACAATCATCCAATCGAGTCCACAACATTTACAAAAATAAATGTTTGCATTTTTATAGTAAAAAATGAGACTTGAACCTACCTTTCTTTTAAAGAAGACGTGAATAACCAACTGAATTAGTCTCAGTTGACTGCATTCAGAAAAAAAATCTTTCAAATACATAATAAATAAATCACTTTAACCTTTAGAATAATTATACACAAGGTAATTTTGGAGGTGCTGCACACATTATCAAAGATATTATTATTAGCCATTCTCTATCATAAAGCCTGCAACCCTATGTTTCTCTATAGAGGCTAGAAGCATACTAAGCAACTAGTGATACATCTTTTGATTGTTGGTGGTAAAATTTGAAACCTTATCTCAGCCCTCTTTTAAATGTTAAAACGTTACTTTTTTTACTAAGTTACAATTACTTGATTTGCCTTAAAAAGGAAAATATCGAATGAATCAATTGTAAATTGTAAAATTCTATTATTTTTTTCCTTCCTCAAAGGGTATTAATGGAGAAAGATACACCTTAGCAAAAAAAAAAGATGATTTATTTGAATTGACACCAGAATGAACCTTCTTTTCTTAATCTCATCAAGTCCTCCGTAAAAAAAAGTTAACACATCCCTTTCTTAAAGACTAGTAAGGACATGGTAAGCCACGAAGCATTATTAGAATCTACCATATTAAACTACAATCCATCAAGAGTCCCATTCCCACTTAAAACAACTATCACTCAATTATTCTTCTTAAAAGAATCTCATTAAATTTGAAAAGGAAAATGATGGAAAAGTCTTGGAAAAATTATGGACAAAGGTAGGACACGTTTCTACAAGATGATAAAGGATGGACTTATAGTTTTTTAAAGGGAAAATTAAACCGACATTCCATGTGGTTTATTTAATTTTTACTTAATCTTCTATACTTTAAAAGCGAACAAGCACACCGCCTGTAATTTTGAAATTGAAATACATATCCTCTTCAACATGGGGTGTGTTTGTTTAATTTTTAAAACCACAAGATGTGTTTATTCATTTTTAAAGTGTAAAAGGTTAAGTAAAAATTGGACAAACCACAATGGATGTCTATTTAATTTACCTTTTTTAAAAGATTGAGAGAAATCTAACACTTGGAAGTGGTGGACATTGATGATGTTGAGAGCATTATTTTGTTTATTTTTTGAAATCATCACTTTGAATTTAATGAAATTTAATTTCTAAAAATAAGTTAGAGGGGGAAAAAACTACTTTTTTTTTTCAAAAATTTCTAGAATGCTTTCAATAATTCATGGAATTAGACTAAACATAGTTTGGATAATGATCATCAATTTGGACAATTATGTTTGCGTGTGTTGTTGTTGGGAGGGGGGCGACAAAATTTGGAAGACAGTTTAGCCTCTATGGGCCATGGTGCCACACTCGCGGCTCACATTGTAACATAACACACTCCCCAGCAAGATAAACTCTATGTCCTTTCTCTAGTAAATAATAAAAATTTCTTGAGAGATAATTAATTTTTATAGAGTTAATTACATTTACCTCTTCCAGGTTTCTGACAATTACAGATATATTTTTTTATAATTTTGTAAACTACATTGTTTCCCTTATCAGTTTTATTGAACAAATGTTGTTAATGAATTTTATAACATAATCAAATTATTCATGTATTTAATAATAATATTTTAAGTCAAAAGTCATTCGTTTATAAAATTTGAGTCAAAACTCACTCTTTTGTAATATTAGATACACACACACATATATTATGTGTGTGTGTGTGTATTTCTTTACCCATGAAATTTATATAACACTTTGCAGATGAAATTGATCATGAACCTTTGATCAATTAATTATGAAAACACAGGGCTTTTGTAGATTTAAACATGTAGATTATGATTACATGTTCAATTGGAACAATCTGGTATTGATTTGCTCTCAGTTTTAAGCCGTAATTTTTGGATCATCGTACACACAGATTTGGACTTTTGATTCAATTCGTTGATCATTCCAAGTTTTGATTCGAATTGTACGTTAGAGGGCTTTGATAGCCCACTGAAAAACGAACATGATCGTGTGATTCATAATCTTTTTGAGCGATCATATAATGAGAATTTCATGCATATATATCTTTTGTGTATTGCCGAAACCCCAAATTCTAGTTTTCTTAATTTTGATCTACAAAATTTGAATAAAAATTAGAAACTCGATATGAATTTGCTCATCATTGAATTTAGAATCCTTTTATGATATCTGATTACATAAAATATAGGATTTTTGGGATATAAAACAATGAAAATCAGTTCATATATTTTCAGCAGTCGAATGTCTTCTTTGGCCAAATTCCAGCAATATTGGATGAAATTTCTAACAAAACCAATACGGTTTTGGTCTTTTTTTGTATCTCAAAAACCATACAAAGTGAACGAACTTGAAAAGAAATGCACTAGCTAGGTTTCAATAACGTTAAGCAACCTGTTGTGTGTGTTTGTGTGTGTTAAACCTTACCTTTAGCCTACCTAAAAAGGTGCTTGTTGCAACCTGTCTTATAAAGTATGGCAACTTGTTATGTGTGTGTGTGTGTGTGTGTGTGTGTATATATCGTTAAACATAAAATATTGTTTAAAGAGAATTTTTATGAATTTTAGAGATAGAGATATTTTAGGAATTTTAGAGATGAGATATATATTTGAGAAAACTTTTAGGGAATTTATAGTTTTTTTTTTTGTATATCATTTATTATAATTTATGGTTTAAATTTATATTTGAATATATAGTTCATTAATTGTGAGTTTTTTTTTAAATATTTTTTAATTTAAGGGTTCTTACGTCTTTCAATTGATTAAATTTTTGGAAAAGGTTATTTTGTTTTATTTTATAGTATGATTTTCTTTTATTATGAATTTTACTTTTAACAATGGAAATATTTTTAATCAGATTATAAAGGTTTAAATTATTCAATGTTAGTTTTTTCAATTAACAATGTCCTGTGAGGGTAATATAGTTCTTCCATTACTTCTAATTAAGGGTAATTTACATATTTAAGAAAAAATATTGGCTTATATCAGCAATTTTCAACGCTGTCAATAGCAATAGTTGATAATAGGGGAAAATTTATAGTTAAAAGAAAAAACAGAAGGAGGACAATGTAGATTTTTAAATTATAAGGCAAGATATTTACAATTGTCAAAAATCAGTAGGAAGATAAGTATAATTAATCCTTATTTAAATAAGTAACTAAATCAATCAATCCATGTCATATCAAAGTTTTCAGGAAAATGAGAAGTTTTGAATTGTACTAGATTAATCACCGTTTATCATGTATACAATATGTTTAGGTTGCCTTTGGTATTGTTCTTGTTTTTAGTTTTTGATTTTTTTAAAAAAAACAAAAGGCTGTTTTATTTATTTTTTATAAAAATAAAAAGAAAATAGAAAACACATTTAATTTGATATAATAATACTATTTTAAAAAATGAAAACAAAAATAGGAAATGTATTTTATAACCAATTTAGCTTTTCAAACCTAAATTCCATAATATATATATATATATATATTCGAATTTTATTTCTAACACAAAATTGTATTATAAAATTGTTAACATTTCAAATATTATTAATTAACATGTCCAAAAAGTTTCATAGATAAAGTAAGAAAGACAAACTCTCAATCACTAGCTAAACCATGTTGTCTATGTGATTGATCTAACCACAATGAAGAGTTTTTCTTTTTATTATAAACTCTAAATCATACTTTCACTCCCGTACTAAGGAGTGTGTGCCAATTTAGTTCCTATATTTTAAATTTTGACACATTGAATTTTGATTTTTTGATTTTGCAGCAATGTAATTTAAAAAGAAACTTTGACTCTCTTTTTTTTTTCTCAACTTTTTTTTTTAACAGAAATAGTAAAAACTTTATTATGAAAGAGAAGCCCTGTGAGGTATGAATACCCAACAAAACTCCATTATCCACCAAGAGGAAACTCAACAACATAGTAAATGCCAAAGAATGGAGGCCATCAGTGCATATAGTAGACAAATACACCAACATGTAGAAGATAAAACCAACTCTGGTAAAAGACCATATAGATGGCATTTTATTTTTTTATTTTATGCCCTTATGAAGCTAAGAAGATCCAACCCTTGTTATATTAGTGGGAATGCCTTAGTCATGAAATAGTTGTACTAATTTTTATGATTTTTCCAATTTTATTTATATTATTATATTTGATTTGAAATATATATACAATAAAATTCTATCAAAGGAATGCCAAACTTGTCATACTTGTTAATATTCTTTAGTATTAAAGCAACCCCTGACTGTCAAATCTATTCTTAAAATCTCAATATATTGTGCAAACTTTCTATGCTTATAGAGTTAAGAGTACTAGAACTATGTGAACAATGACTTGAACCTTGCACTTGTGCACGATAATGATAAGTCTCTAAAAAGAATATCAGCTGGGTTACAAACACTTTTATGCTATATAACCCACAAGATATATGTTACGACCCAAAACCCACCCTACGCGGATCTCGAGGACGTGATGCCTAGTTGGCCACCTTGCCTGTTTTTCCTGCCGTCAATGCGACCAACCAAAGGCAACTTCTGAACTTTACAATGAATTACATTCTAAATGTAGGGTCAAAGCAGCGAAAATTAAAACATTTTTAAATTGAAAATGCAACTCATCCAGACACATCAGAACACGTCTAGAATCAGTCACCAAATATCTCTAGAGTATCAATATACATGCTCCAATATGTCCTATTCTATATCAATGAATTACTTAAAGCGGAAGTCACACCAGTACAATTCAGCTGATCAATCTCATCTCCAATGATCAACAATCAGAATGTCTCCAAGTACAATTTAATCATAAGTGATCCAACATATTAGGCTAACCTTATCACTAATGATGTAATATTATAATACAATTGTGAACTTAATCTTACATAGTATGTAGTCGACCTGACTTGGAGTTCATCTCGTCAGTGTAAATCAGTTGTGCTTCACTAGTTCTGCTGGTTATCTCACTGCATATCATTCATCATAAGCTACCTAAAAAATGGTTATAAATAAGGGGTGAGCTAACAAAACCCAGTAAGTAAAATCCCTTTCTCTGTTATGGGTCAGGATCAATCCAAGAAGTAGGTATGAGTAAACACCAATAGGAGGTGATATATCAAAGCAGGTCATAACAGAAGACATAATAGAAGTCACAATAGCCAGTCACCGACATATCAATTGATAGAAATGACCATCGGGTCCTATAACCATATTCCAATATGGGTACACAAAATCAACAATGAGGAATAGCCAAATAATACGCTGCCGAAATCAGAAAACGTTTACATAGGCATGTCATCGTATTAAATAGTAAAACAAGAGTAGTCCAAGGAAAAGCTCACAAGCGTATCAAGGATCCAAGGAATACGATATCAACGATGCTCAAGGATATATGACATATTGAAACCAAGAACATATCATATAAGAGACAAAAGAAACTATATGTTAGATGCTATCTTTCAGGACCCGGCATACCCTTTCGTGCTTACAGCACAGCGCTATTAACTTTTTGTGTCCTTCAGGACTCAAGTCGTACGTCATGCCTTGCATGACTACGTGTCGATCGTGTGAAGTAACGCTCACAGCCACGTATAGCCCGGTCGTGCGATGTGACGCTCACAACCACGTATAGGCTATCAGCATCTTGCCCCTGAGGGCTGAAGTGTGTAACGGGGAAAATCAGGTCATGCATAGATAATTTCACAAGTTGTGGAGTAATACTTTTCTTATCATATAACATGTACTATTCAGTATTCGAGCATCAAAGAAATACGTACAAATCATCTCAGGGTATCAACATGCAATCATTCATCAAGTCCACAAGATAGAGCAATATCAATTGTGGAGATTAAGACACATCAGATAATGGAGTACAAGGTGGCAGCATGAAGAGAGGAAGGTGACATGGCTAAGGAAAGACCACATAACAAAGTCTAGGTTTTACTTACCTCGGTTTCTTAGTGTCAGATTCTCCATTTACAAATACTCTGATGATCTCTAGATACTTCAGGCATATCCTTGCATAGCCTGAATAATCATCATTAATTACAACAGATCAAGATTCATTCATGTCTTATTCATCATCTTAGGAGTCTATCAGATGGCCTAATTAAGTTCATTGGCCCTATTACCCATTCATTGGGTTTCAACTTATGTTATTAAATTCCTTAAATAGGCTTAGCAGCTGTCCGAATAATATTTTAAGTAATTTTGACTCCAGTTGTTATCAATTAAGCACTTATTGACCTTAGGGGCAAAATGGTAATTTTTTCATTCTTGTTCTGGACCCTATTGTGGTCCTCAGAATATTCCATATATCTCATATATAAATTTTTAAGTCTTTTGGACTTCATTTGGTATTTGCTTTTGATCATCGGGACACATCGGTCATTTCTCATTTTATACGTTGACTGTTCCGGAGTCTTATTTAGCCCTTCAATTTTCGTAATTATACTTATGACAATTTATTAGATCAGATTGGCCTTTATTCGGCCTCTACTTTGCATTTACCATGCTCAGGATATTTTGGTCATTTTACGTTTCATAAAATTCTGCTCCTAAGTCATCATTTAATCATGTGTACAGTTTTATGAATATCTGGGTTTCTATCAGTATCAATTTCGTCCCATTGGACTTCATTTAGACTTCGTATAGGATTAGGGACATTTTGGTAATTTCAAACTTTCACGCGTCACGTTTTTCAGCACTTCGTTTAGCTAGTACTGGACTCCACCGTTGAGTCCAAAGTGCCCAACATAGTTAAAATGGACTATCTTTTATTTTTATTTGACCCTGGGTATCATTAGGGGTAGTACAGTCATTTATCATTTGCGTGTCTTTATTTTTTGGGAACTCAATTTCTCCAAATTGGACTCCACCATTGAGTCCAGACTGCCCAAAATAGTAAAAATACACTATTTATTTATTTAATTTGAGCTTCGTTTGAGTCATTCAGTGTCCAATGGTAAAATAGTAATTTTACCTAATTAATAAAATAATTAAAATAATTATTTTATTATTTATTTATTTTTCCAGGGCTTAAATAAATTTTTCAACGGCTGGGCCAGAACAAAATATTTAAAACTGTTGGGGGTCAAACCGTAATTAAACTAAGTCCTGGTTTAATTCTTTCATTTAAGCCCCCGGACCACTGGGTTGTCTAAGTCAAACCCTAAACCGGCTAAATAGATCCTTGAACCAACCAGTTCACTTGACTGTACAGAACCGGAATTACATATCTTGGTTCTTGATCTTATTCACGTTTTGGGTACACTGCTATCCTGATTTCAATTCGTTATTTTGGTAACCAAATAGGGGAAATTCCAACTTAAAATCAGTCCTAAACGACATCGCTGTATTAACTTGGTTACGCTCGGTAGGGTCCCGACCCGGCCCAGATCCAGGTCCGACCCAAGGGCTCGTCTTCTTCACCCGACATTCCGGTCACCGTTCTTGTATCGTCTCCGGCACCGGTGCCGGAGACTACAGGAAATTTTCTTATTTTTCTCATGATTTAACGCCTAATTTTCCTCTATTCTTACACCGATCACTTCCTAAGATATAAAGCAATCTTTTGGGACTGTTTTGAGACCTCAAGGTATTCGGTTTTCTTCACCCAAAGCAAGTTTTTGGCCGGATTATCGTTTTGCTCTAGCATGGTCATTTCTTGATCATTTTGTGCGTGATTTCTTTGGTTGTGATCCTCAGATCATAAGACTCTATTTACAGTTCATAAATCTCAGTTTATGGCCTTATATACACATGTTCTATTTTTGGTCGTCGACTGTACATGGTCATTTCTAACTGGTCTTTTCTAACTGGTCTTTTGACCATTTTATGTAATTTTCCCTGTTTAGTGAACCACTTAACATCTAGTTTAGGTTCCAAGCATCAAAAACCAATTTGGTTTCTATCGACATCTGACCCATTTTCAAGCTTCCAACAATGGCAGGTTCCTCACTGGTCTAAACATTCCGAGCTTCCCAGGCTCTCCCAAGTTGCTTAAAACCGTCCCTCTTGTGTCAATTAACACATACATGCAGCTCAATAGAACTAAAACAGATCCAAGGATTTCAAAGGCAGAAAAATAAAAATCAGTTTTTAGGGCCTTACCTTGGTGATCTCTTCCATCCAAGGCTCGATGTGAGGTCCCTGAGTGTTGCCCCAGGTTCAGTCATGTACTACTCAGTCCCCTTCCTCTTTGTGCACCTCCAATGGAGACACCATGCACACACCATCACTTGTATATACACACTTCCACTCACACAAGGCTTCACTTTTCTCTCTACATCACTCTCTCTCTCTCTCTCTCTAGGTTCTCCATATCCGTACACAGAACACACACACACATTATTTTGATTTTACACATAGTACCCCATATGCAGAACATATGTATATAACATCTCATATACTCATGTATATAATTATATCTCCTTTTCTTTTCTCCTTGCATGAAAATGGATTGGTGGAGGTGGGGGTCCAATGAGGCTGCCTGTTGCCCCTGATTCCAAATCTCTACATATATACATATATATATATATACATATAATTATATTTTATATTTGTTAGCTGCATGAAATCCCATTGGTTCATTTGGGAGGTGGATTTTGTTAAATTGAGCATATATACATTTTTGTTGCTTAATTGGGCACAAAAGTGCTGGCAACCCCTTGGTTAACTTTTTAGGTGCATAAAGCCTTGCCTCATTTGGTCAAGGGTTCAAATCTCCTTGGCCTCACTTTTGGCCATTTTCCACATTTTGGGCTTAGGCCCTGTTTGGCCAGCACAGAATTCTGTTTTAGCTTTTTCTCGCGTAATTTCTTTTCTGTTGCTCCTTTTTCTAAACGGTTTCTTTTGAGGGTTTTGTATTTCAATTAGCTTTGACGCCAAAGGCCCCGGGTCGGTTATTATTCATTTGGGATTTCTGTAGTTTGCTAATTCGAGTTCCGTCAGTGTTAAAACGACATCATTTCACCTAATTAATTAGTAATTAGGTTCGGGTATTACACCCTCATCTCTGATGTGTCTAATTATTTTTGTTGGTCTATCGTGACCATCGAGAGATTATAATTAATCTTCATGATTATTCTTTATATTGGTTCTGATTAATAATTAGCAAATTAATTATTAATTACGCAAGGTCGGAGTGTTACATCCTAACCTCCTTAATAGGAGTTTTGTCCTCAAAACTTGGTTGGTCTTATCTAGGAGATTCTATCATCATAATCTCCCTTTTTAATTTGCCTCTTGGACTATCATAGCATTCTAGATACTGTTTCTCCGAACGAGAAAATATTTGTACTAGTTCCACACAGATTTCATATCAGATACAGAAATCCCTATTAAATCTAATTTACAACCACAATTGTAGGATCTCATCAAAGTTCGTTTATCAAACCCATATCACATTAAATCAACTAGGGCGATCATCCTCAGATCAGTAGAAATCATTCACTAGGATCATTTAATCATACGCGACCCCATGAGTGATTCATTTGATATCTGCAATTATAAGTATCAATGCCAAAGTTAGCCTACTTATAGGCATTTTCCTTCTGATCGCTATGTCCATAATTATTCATATCATAATGGACATGTCTCTAATCGGCACCAAGCGATAATCCCCAATTATACAAGTTCAAAGTAGATCCAAAAATCCACAATAAGATTGATTTGTCCATCCAGAAAATATATGGCCTCACAATTTTGACCTCGAGCAGAAGACTAACATGTCTCCAAGTATCATGAGTCTACAACCTCAAATCATACAAGTTCATATCAGATTCAGAAAATCCCCAGTCCTTGGATGCTTTAGAATTACATATCTATCGTCTATTATGAAGACTTCCACAATTCCACGTTAATTTCCAAAAGTGGGATTTAGTATCTATGGCTCAGGTACTCTGTGGTTCTCAATCCATAATTTAATTCTCTGATGTGGAAAATGGTTCGGGAACCACTCCACTAATCATTGCACACCTCTCTGTACTCTTTTGTTTAATTCATTAGCGACCTCGAAGGTCGAAGGTTTGACTTTTAATTTCCTCAGGGTTTTAAGCTCAAGCATTTCAATGCTTATTTCTTTAGTCTTTGGACATGTTGCTATGGATCTATTATGCTTTCATTACTCGCTCAGAGTCGTCTTTTTCAGTTACTAGACTATTTCTCACTGTTATGCCCATGGATCTCCACCATTTATAAACCTTCACTCTTCAATCGATTACTTTTGAAATAACTCGACTAACTCGATAGAGTATTATTCACAATTATGTCATACCGTCATCTAGTTTAGCAAGATTCATTGAATTCCTCCACAACAATCATTCATAATGCAGCAGTCTCCAAAAGAATCATCTCATTTATAATGTTATCTTTAACAGTCTCACCTATTCAGTAGTTGTCTTCAAGGTTTTACTTATCTGTATTCAATTAGGGTCTATATATGATTAACTCAAGAATCCTCATATTGATTGTTGTCAAATCCATCGACTTCCTTAATTTACCAGTCGACACTTACTCAACCATTTAAAGATCAATAACCTCAATACCGCTATGATTCTTCCCAAGAATCTTTAACCTTTGCCCTTTAATGTACTACTATCTCCTCAAGAGTCACTATGTATCTGACCATCTCTATTGTCCAAGAATCATCAAATTCAATCACAGTATAGTCTTTCCCAAAGATTATTAATCTCAGTACCTAACACGCTATTGTCTTCTAGAAGTCACTAATCGTTTAATTGTCTAAATCAACCAATCCTCAAATCCCAAGGTTGGTATGATCTTTCCCAAAGAATCATTAACTATAAGCTCTGATATAGTCCTCGAATTCTTAAGATCATCAACTTTACTCATAGACCTACCATTGTCTCTCAAAAATTATTGATCGTCTAATCATTCTAGTCACTTAAGAAACATCAACCTCAATCACGACTAGGCCTTCCCCAAAGACTATTAACCTAAGCTTTGATACCACTCTGTCACGACTCGAAACCCACCCTACACGGATCTTGAGGACGTGATGCTAGTTGGCCACCTTGCCGATTTTTCCCGCCATCAATGCGACCAACTAAAGGCAACTTCTGAACTTTACAATGAATTGCATTTTAAATGTAGGGTCAAAGCAACGGAAATTAAAACATTTTTAAATTGAAAATGCAACTCATCCAGAAATATCAGACCACGTCTAGCATCAGTCATCAAATATCTCTAGAGTATCAATATATATGCTCCAATACGTCCACTCTATATCAATGAATTACTTAAAGCGGAAGTCACACCAGTACAATTCAGCTGATCAAAACTCATCTCTAATGATCAACAATCAGAATGTCTCCAAGTACAATTTAATCATAGTGATCCGACATACTAGGCTAACCTCATCACTAATGATGTAATATTATAATACAATTGTGAACTTAACATTACATAGTACGTAGTCAACCTGACTTGGAGTTCTGTTCCGACATGCATTGATTGGTATTTGTTCATTGCTTACCTTCTTAAACTAATCTTGACCCATAACAGAGGAAATGACTTTACTTACTGAGCTTTGTTAGCTTACCCCTTATTATAACCATTTTTCAAGTAGCTTATGACGGATGATATGCAGTGAGATAACTAGCAGAACTAGTGAAGCACAAATGATTTACACTGACGAGATGAACTCCAAGTCAAGTTGACTACTTACTATGTAAGGTTAAGTTCACAATTGTATTATACCACTCTGTCACAATCCGAAATCCACCCTACGCGGATCTCGAGGACGTGATGCTAGTTGGCCACCTTGCCGATTTTTCTAGCCGTCAACGCGACTAACCAAAGGCAACTCTTGAACTTTACAATGAATTGCATTTTATATGTAGGGTCAAAGCAGCGAAAATTAAAACCTTTTTAAATTAAAAATGCAACTCATCCAGACACATTAGAGCACAGTCTAGAATCAGTCACCAAATATCTCTAGAGTATCAATATACATGCTCCAATACGTCCTATTCTATATCAATGAATTACTTAAAGCGGAAGTCACACCAGTACAATTCAGCTGATCAAAACTCATCTCCAATGATCAACAATCAGAATGTCTCCAAGTACAATTTAATCATAGAGATCTGACATACTAGGCTAACCTCATCACTAATGATGTAATATTATAATACAAATTATGAACTTAACCTTACAGAGTAAGTAGTCAACTTAGCTTGGAGTTCATCTCGTCAGTGTAAATCATTTATGCTTCACTAGTTCTGCTAGTTATCTCATTGCATATCATCCGTCATAAGCTACCTGAAAAATGGTTATAAATAAGGGGTGAGCTAACAAAGCTCAGTAAGTAAAGTCCCTTCCTCTGTTATGGGTCCAGGATCAGTCCAAGAAGTAGGTATGAGTAAACACCAATAAGAGGTGATATATCAAAGCAGGTTATAATAGAAGTCACAATAGCCAGTCATCGACATATCAATCGATAGAAGTGACCCTTAGGTCCTATGAGCATATTCCAAGATGGGTACACAAAATCAACAACGAGGAATACCCAAATAATACGCTGCCGAAATCAAAAAACGTCTACATAGGCATGTCATCATATCCAATAGTACAACAAGGAGTATTCCAAGGAAAAGCTCACAAGCATATCAAGGATCCAAGGAATACGATATCAACGATGCTCAAAGATATATGACATATTGAAACCAAGAACATATCATATAAGAGACAAAAGAAACTACATGTTAGATGGTATCTGTCAGGGCCTGGCATACCCTTTCGTGCTTACAGCACAGCGCTATTAACTTTTCGTGTCCTGCAGGACTCAAGTCGTACGTCATGCCTTGTATGACTATGTGTCGATCGTGTGAAGTGACCCTCACAGCCACGTGTAGCCCGGTCGTGCGATGTGACGCTCACAACCACGTGTAGGCTATCAGCATCTCGCCCTTGAGGGCTGAAGTGTGTAACAGGGAAAATCAGGTCATGCATAGATAATTTCACAAGTTGTGGAGTAGTACTTTTCTTATCATATAACATGTACTGTTCAATATTCGAGCATCAAAGAAATACATACAAATCATCTCAGGGTATCGACATGCAATCACTCATCAAGTCAACAAGATAGAACAATATCAATTGTGGAGATTAAGACATATCAGATAATGGAGTACAAGGTGGCAGCATGAAGAGAGGAAGGTGACATGGCTAAGGAAAAACCACATAACAAAGTCCAGGTTTTACTTACCTCGGTTTCTTAGTGTCAGATTCTCCATTTACAAATACTCTGATAATCTCCAGATACTTCAGGCATATCCTTGCATAGCCTGAATAATCATCATTAATTACAGACATATCAGAATTCATTCATTCATGTCTTATTCATCATCTTAAGAGTCTATCAGATGGCCTAATTAAGTTCATTGGCCTATTACCCACTCATTAAGTTTCAACTTATGTTATTAAATTCCTTAAATAGGCTTAGCAGTTGTCAGAATAATATTTTAAGTCATTTTGACTCCAGTCGTTATCAATTAAGCACTTATTTGACCTTAGGGGCACAATCGTAATTTTATCATTCTCGCTCCAGATCCTATCGTGGTCCTCAGAATGTCCTAGATATCTTAGATATAAATTTCAAAGTCTTTTGGACTTCATTTGGTATCTGCTTTTGATTATCGGGACACATCAGGTCATTTCTCATTTTATACGTTGACTGTTTCGGAGTCTTATTTAGCCGTTCAATTTTCGTAATTATGCTTATGACGATTTATTAGATCAAATTGACCTTTATTCGGCCTCTACCTTGCACTTACCATGCTCAGGGGTATTTTGGTCATTTTATGTTTCGTGAAATTCTGCTTCTGATTCGTCATTTAATCATGTGTACAGTTTCATGAGTATTTGGGCTTCTATCGATATCAATTTCGTCCCATTTGGACTTCATTTAGACTTCATATAGCATTAGGGGAATTTTGGTAATTTCACACTTTCACGCGTCATGTTTTTCGGTACTTCGTTTGCTAGTACGAACTCCACCAGTTGAGTCCAGAGTACCCAACATAATTAAGATTGACTATCTTTTATTTTTATTTGGACCTATGTATCATTAGGGGTAATACAATCATTTACCATTTGAGTGTCTGTATTTTTCGAAACTTGGCTTCACAAATCGGACTTCACCGTTGAGTCCGGAATGCCCGAAATAGTAAAATTACACTATTTATTTATTTAATTTGGACTTCGTTTGACGTATTTAGTGTCTAAGGGTAAAATAGTAATTTTATCCAATTAATAAAATAATTAAAATAATTATTTATTATTTAGTTATTTTTCAGGGGGCTTATATGCATAAGTTTTTTAGAAGCTGGGCCAGAGTACAATTATTCAGAACAGTTGGGGTTAAAACATAATTAGGAATAGTTTTAGTTTAATTCTTTTCAATTAAGCCCTTGGACCGTTGGGTTTACTGGTCAAACCCTAGACCGGTCCAAAACCTTGGTGAACCAGCCGGTTCACTAGACCATATAGAACCGGAATACGATATCCTGTTATATCCCAATTTGGTCCCTTATCCATGGTTTGGTCAGACTTGAATCCAATTTCAATTTATAATCCATGTCACCAAACAGACTGATTTCAGTTTTAATTTTAAAACATTTAAACCAAAATGGTGCCGTCTCACTTAAACCGTTTGTGTGATGGGTCGGGTCCCGACCCGAACCCGAAATCGAACCGTCACTGTTCATCGTATTCCTCTCTTCTTCCCCAGTTTTGCCCTAATTCCTGATTTATTTTCTTTTTGATTTCGTGGAGTTTCAAGTACGGATTCTCTCTGCTTTTGGTTCCAAATTATTTCTAGGGAGTCAGGCCAACATCTTGGCATTAGTTTTGTGCCTCGAACCTAGCTCATACGTTCGGTTCAAATGGAGATAACCGAACCTGCAACTCGGTTGTAAATCCTCGGTCCATCACCAAAACTTGCTTGGTTTGGCTTAAAATGATCCATGCATCATGGGGTTCAAGTCCCCATTACCAAAATCAAGTTTAAAGCTCTGTAAATGGAATTGGGTCGAGGACCCGTGACCTACAACTTTGTTTTTAAGGGCCTTAACCTGAGTGTTGGGGTCGCGGTCTAAGGTTTTTAGAACCCTCTTGAGGTCTATTTTAAGTTTCGGTTGTCAAGAATGGCTTTCCTAAAGGTCATTTCAGACCTGCTTTAACAGGGGTCATCCATGGCGGTTTCTCACTGGTTTGGTGTTCTTCAAGCCTATCCGACCCTCCCAGTTAACTTATAACAGTCCCTAAGTCTCACAGTAGCTCGTACATGCAGTTTATATGGCCTCAAATGACTGAAACAGTAAGCAAAAAGAAAAGAAAATTTTTATAAGTTTGGTGTTTTATACCTTCACTCAGATTCTCCCTCTCATTTCTTAGGCTCGGTTGTAAGGTCTTCCTCCTCTAGGTTCAGCTCAGTCGTGCACTAGTAAGCCCCCTTCCTCTTTGTGCATCTCCATGGAAACATACCATGCATGTACACACACTTGCATACACACACAAGCTCACACAATGTTCCTCTCTACTTTCTCTCTAGCAGCCCTCTCTCTCTAAACTCTAGATGTAGATCTGTTTCTAATTTTACACATAGCACACATTGTGACTAAAGTGAATCACAATTATTATATATAATATATATATACACACCTATACATATTTATATATGTATATGCTTACTTATGGGTTTGAACCCATTTCTCATTTGGGTCGGGGCCCGACCCGACCCGACCCGACCCAATCCGGATCCGGCCCAAAACCGGTCGGCCCTAGTGAAACCCTAGAGTGGTTCACTTAGGAATAGAATAAACCCTCCGGTTTATTTTAAATATTCTTGGAAAATTACATTTTTGACCTCAGGGAATTCTAGAATTCCATTTTGACCCCCAATAGTTCTGACCATTTGTATTCTGGCCCAGATTCTGAAAAATAAATTCAAAAAGGCCCCTGGGAAAATAAATAAATAATAAAATAATTAATTTAATTATTTTACTAATTAGGTAAAATTACTGTTTTACCCTTGGACACTAAATGAGTCAAACGAAGTCCAAATTAAATAAATAAATAGTGCATTTCTACTATTTCGGGCATTCTGGACTCAGCGGTGAAGTCTAATTTGAGAAATTAAGTCCCAAAAAATATAGACACGTAAGTGGTAAATAACTGTATTGCCCCTAATGATACCCAAGGCCAATTAAACATAAAAGATAGTCCATTTTAACTATGTCGGACATTCTGGACCTAATAGTGAGGTCCATTTTATGAACCGAAGGTCCCGAAAAATTAAGCTAAATAACACGTGAAATTACTAAAATGCCCTTGGTATAGTGCGAAGCCAAATAAAGTCCAAATTAGGACGAAATTGATACTGATGGAAGCCTAAATAATTATGAACTCACATGTGTGACTAAATAACAATTCAGGGTCAGAATATCATCAAATAAGAAATGACCAAAATACCCTGAGAATAGGAACTACAAATTAGAGGTCGAATAAGGGCCAATCGGTCATGATTAATTGTCATAAGTATAACGATGTAAATTAAAGAGCTAAATAAGACTCCGGAACAGTCAACGGGTAAAATGAGAAATGATCGATGAGTCCTCGATAACCAAAAGCAGATACCAAATGAAGCCCAAAAGACTTAGAACTTTATATATAAGCTATCGGGAATATTCTGAGGACTACGATAAGGTCCGGGGCAAGAATAACAAAATTACCATTTTGCCCCTAAGGTTAAATGAATGCTTAATTGCTAACGAATGAAGTCCAAATGACTTAAAAGATAATATTGTGTGTTAGTAAGCTCATTTAAGAGATATAATAGCCTAAGTTGAAACCCTGAAATAGGAAATAAAAAAAAAAACACTTAACTAAATAAACTAAGTTCAAAGGAACTTAAAGCATTGCATAACCATGTTTGGGGATTAAAATGGGTACTAATTCCTTGTGCAATATTTCGGAACCATGATTATAGGAACCTCCAAAGGGAAGGAGAAGGAGACTTGGATTAATAGAACTACTGAAAGTTGTTTTGAGGTAAGTAAAACCTGGACTTTGTTATGTGGTCTTTCCCTAGCCATGTCACCTTTCTTTCTTCCTGCTACCATTTTGTACTCTATTATCTGAAATGCCTTGATCTCCACAATTGATATTGTTTCTATCTTGTGGACTTGATAAGTTCTTGCATGTTAATACTCTGATGTGATTTATACATATTCCTTTGATGCTTGAATACTGAACAGTACCTGTCACACAATAAGAAAAGTATTGCTCCACAACTTGTGAAATTATCTATGCATGACCTGATTTTATCCATGATAGTACTTGACTCGTTACACACTCCAGCCTTAGGGGCAAGATGCTGATAGTCTACACATGGTTGTGAGCGTCACATCGCACGACTGGGCTACGCGTGGGTATGAGCGTCACTTCGCATGATCGACACGTAGTCATGCAAGGCATGACGTACGACATGAGTCTTAGGAGGACACAAAAAGTTGATAGTGCTGTGTTGTAAGCACGAAAGGGTATGCTGGGCCCTAACAGATAGCATCTAACAGATAGTTTCTTTTTATCTCTTACATGACATGCTCTTGATTTTTGATATGTTGTATATCTTTGAGCACCGTTGATATTGTATTCCTTGGATCCTTGATATGCTTGTGAGCTTTTCCTTAGAATACCCTTGTTGTACTATTCGACATGATGACATGCCTATGTAGACTTTTTCTGATTTCGGCAACATATTATTGGCTATCCCTTGTTGTGATCTTGTGTACCCATTTTGGGATATGCCCATAGGAACTGATGGTCATTTCCATCAATTTATACATTGGTGATTGGCTATTGTGACTTCTATTATGTCTTCTGTTCTGACATGCATTGAGTGGTATTCGTTCGTTGCTTACACTCTTGAACTAATCTTAACCCATAACAGAGGAAGGGATTTTACTTACTGGGCTTTGTTAGCTCACCCCTTCCTTATTATTTTTTTCAGGTCAACAGGAAGTAGGAGAACCCTCAGGCGCTCCGGAGGCTTAGACGTCGCTAGCCACTAGGTAGCTCTTTTTGGCGAGTTTTTGTACTAATGGAATACTAGAAGGTCTTAATTGCTCCCATGTCACCACGGTCCTGGAAGTGTGTTTCATTTTAGAGGACCTGTACTTAAACACTTATGTTTTTTAGCATGTACTAAATCGGTGACCTGACTACGCTACCAAATGTCTTAATGATTATAAAATATTTTGTTAAGACTTCACTTAGTATTTCAGATCCTTTTGACGGGGAACGGCCCACGGACCGTAGACCCGGTCACGGACCCCTAATTCGCATAGGGTGGGTTTTGGGTCGTGAAAGAGTTGATACCACTATCATGATTCGAAACCCACCCTACGCAGATCTCGAGGACGTGATGCCTAGTTGGCCACCTTGCCAATTTTTTCAGCCGTCAATGCGACCAACCAAAGGCAACTCTTGAACTTTACAATGAATTACATTCTAAATGTAAGGTCAAAGCAGCGAAAATTAAAACATTTTTAAATTGAAAATGCAACTCATCCAGACACATCAGAGCACGTCTAGAATCAGTCACCAAATATCTCTAGAGTATCAATATACATGCTCCAATACGTCCATTCTATATCAATGAATTACTTAAAGCGAAAGTCACATCAGTACAATTCAGCTGATCAAAACTCATCTCCAATGATCAACAATCAGAATGTCTCCAAGTACAATTTAATCATAGTGATCCGACATACTAGGCTAACCTCATCACTAATGATGTAATATTATAATACAAATTGTGAACTTAACCTTACAGAGTAAGTAGTCAACTTAGCTTGGAGTTCATCTCATCAGTGTAAATCATTTATGCTTCACTAGTTCTGCTAGTTATCTCATTGCATATCATCCGTCATAAGCTACCTGAAAAATGGTTATAAATAAGGGGTGAGCTAACAAAGCTCAGTAAGTAAAGTCCCTTCCTCTGTTATGGGTCAGGATCAGTCCAAGAAGTAGGTATGAGTAAACACCAATATAGAGGTGATATATCAAAGCAGGTCATAATAGAAGTCACAATAGCCAGTCATCGACATATCAATCGATAGAAATGACCCTCAGGTCCTATAAGCATATTCCAAGATGGGTTCACAAAATCAACAACGAGGAATAGCCAAATAATACTCTGCTAAAATCAAAAAAGTCTACATAGGCATGTCATCGTATCAAATAGTACAACAAGGAGTATTCCAAGCAAAAGCTCACAAGCATATCAAAGATCCAAGGAATACGATATCAACGATGCTCAAAGATATATGACATATTGAAACCAAGAACATATCATATAAGAGACAAAAGAAACTATATGTTAGATGGTATCTGTCAGGGCCCGGCATACCCTTTCGTGCTTACAGCACAGCGCTATTAACTTTTCGTGTCCTACAAGACTCAAGTCAGTACATCATGCCTTGCATGACTACGTGTCGATCGTGCGAAGTGACGCTCACACACACGTGTAGCCTGGTCAGTGCGATGTGACGCTCACAACCACGTGTAGGCTGTCAGCATCTCGCCCTTGAGGGCTGAAGTGTGTAACAGGAAAAATCAGGTCATGCATAGATAATTTCACAGGTTATGGAGTAGTATTTTTCTTATCATATAACATGTACTGTTCAGTATTCGAGCATCAAAGAAATACATACAAATCATCTCAGGGTATCGACATGCAATCACTCATCAAGTCCACATGATAGAACAATATCAATTGTGGATATTAAGACATATCAGATAATGGAGTACAAGGTGGCAGCATGAAGAGACGAAGGTGACATGGCTAAGGAAAAACCACATAACAAAATCCAGGTTTTACTTACCTTGGTTTCTTAGTGTCAGATTCTCCATTTATAAATACTCTGATAATCTCCAGATACTTCAGGCATATCCTTGCATAGCCTGAATAATCATCATTAATTACAACAGATCAGCATTCATTCATGTCTTATTTATCATCTTAGGAGTCTATTAGATGGCCTAATTAAGTTCATTGGCCTATTACCCATTCATTGGGTTTCAACTTATGTTATTAAATTCCTTAAATAGGCTTAGCAGCTGTCCAAATAATATTTTAAGTCATTTTGACTGCCAGTCGTTATCAATTAAGCACTTATTTGACCTTAGGAGCAAAATGATAATTTTGTCATTGTTATTCCGGACCTTATCGTGGTCCTTCAAAATATTCCATATATCTCATATATAAATTTTTAAGTCTTTTGGACTTCATTTGGTATCTGTTTTTGATCATCGAGACACATCAGTCATTTCTCATTTTATACATTGACTGTTCCGGAGTCTTATTTAGCCCTTCAATTTCTGTAATTATACTTATGATAATTTATTAGATCAGATTGGCCTTTATTCGGCCTCTACTTTTCATTTACCATGCTCAAGAGTATTTTGGTCATTTTACGTTTCGTGAAATTCTACTCCTGAGTCGTCATTTAATCATCTGTACAGTCTCACAAATATATGGGCTTCTATCGGTATCGATTTTGTCTCATTTGGACTTCATTCGGATTTCGTATAGCATTAGGGGCATTTCAATCATTTATAATTTACATGTCTGTATTTTTCGGAACTAGGTTTCATCAATCGGACGCCATTGTTGAGTCCAGAATGCCCAACATACTCAAAATGGACTATCTTTTATTTTTAATTAACCTTGGGCATCATCAGGGGCAGTACAGTCATTTACTATTTACGTGTCTTTATTTTTTGTGACTCAATTTCCCAAATTGGACTCCACCTTTGAGGTCAGAATGCCCAAAATAGTAAAAAAAACTATTTATTTATTTAATTTGGGCTACGTTTGAGTCATTCAGTGTCTAAGGGTAAAATAGTAATTTTACCTAATTAATAAAATAATTAAAATAATTATTTTATTATTTATTTATTTTTCCAGGGCTTATTTAAATAAATTTTTCAACGGCTAGGCCAAAACAGAATATTTAAAACTGTTTGGGGTCAAACCGTAATTAACAACACGTTTTGGCCCAGAAATGATAATTCTATAGTGAGTTGCAGCCAAGGAAAGGAAAATTGAAAACATGGGTTTAAACTTGCTTTGTTTAGTTCAAGAACACAAAAAGGCTCCTTAGGATCCTAGAAACCCATAGTGAGAAAAAGTAGGTAAAAACAATAGCTAAAACCTTACGAAATAGAAAAAGAAAAGCTCACTGGAGTAGCCATTGTAACCTTCTATATTGACAGTCAAAACCTTGTAAAACCCATTTTCAAACTTGGATATGAAATCTCCATGGAAAAAGGGGTTGAACCCTGTCAAAATTGTCACTGGAAAGTGATCGCCGATGGTTATCAGTGCCGAAGAAGGTGATCGTAACTCTCGCCGAAGAAGTGAAGAAGAAGGTAGAGTGCGGGTCATGTCTCGGGTCGGGTCCTAACTGAATTTTAAATGGGTTTGGACTTTAATTAAAACGACGTCATTTTGATCCAAAGAATAGAAAGAAAAAAAAAATATATATATATATATATATATATATAAATAGGGCTGACATCAGTATGACGTAATGAATCGGACAGAACTGATTGGTTCACCTCCGTATAGGACCGGTTCACTTAAATGGGAACCAGACTAGATGGTTTAGGGTTTTAAGGTTTTTAAAATTATGTTTTGACCCCCAGACCTTTCTTTTATTTATGAAATGACCCCTAATAGTTTTTGTTAATTATGAAATGGCCCAAGAAATTAATTAAATATTAATTTTAAATCCTTTTAATTATAAGAAAAATTATCAAAATATCATTGAGTCAAAAATAGGCCAAATGAAGGCCGATTAAAATAAAAGAAGGGTCTAACCTAATATTTTTGGGCATTCCGGACTCAACGGCGGAGTTCGATTTGTAAAATTAGATCCCAAAAAATATGAATGGGCAAGCTGGAATAATTATAAATATGTCCTAATGATTAATTAAGTGACTAATTGAACTTCAATGACTACGAAAATGCATACTTTAGTATTTTGGGACATTCTAGACCTAATGGCTGGATCCATTTTATGAAACGAAATCTCAAAAATATAGACACGTGAAATGTCATAATTACCATTTTTTCCTTAGTAATCCAAAAGCCAGTTAAATGTCAGAGATAACATATTCTGACTTTTTTTTACGTTCCACACTCAACCGGTAAAGTCTATTTTGGCAAACAAAGTATAGAAAAATGTGACTTGAAAGCGTAAAATTATGAAAATGCCCCTAGGCTTAATGTAAGCCATGAATAAGCTAATTAGGATCCAGAAAAGACTAAATTAATTATATTCATTTTTCAGACTTGACAATGACGTCCTTTTGAGAAAAATAAGACTCGGTAACAAACTAAAAAATGACGAATACGTCTTTAAGACTTAATGAAGTTACCTTAAGTGTATAGATGAAATTAAAAGGCCTATGGAAATGCTATAAGGGCCGATTGGACTCACAAATCAAGTCTAAATACATAAATTGTGTATGGAGTAATATGGGACGTTAAAAGTATAAATTACCATTATGCCCTTGAAAGGCCAAATAAGCTATAAAGTATACGATACCTAAATTTGGAAATTTGAGAATCTCTTAATCAATTAAGACTAAGTTCAAAAAAACTTAAAACGCTGAATAAAGATGCTTGGAATTAGAATGAATACTAATTCAATATACAATGTATTTTTTATCTATGATTATAGGATCATCCAAATGATGAAAAAAATGAAACAAGGTTATGGGATAGCTACTATGGTACCCGCATGGGAATGCAATACTAAGAATCCACTTGTAAGTAACCCAAACTCTAATAGGTGAATTTTTACTCTACCAATGTGACCTACTTGTATAGCTTGCTAATCGTTATTCCTTGAAATCATATATCTATAATTGCTTTAAGTCCACAAACCATTGATTACTGTGTTCCCATTATGTGAAAATTTGTGATTATTGATATCTTATTTGTTGTGAACATCTATGAGTCCTTTGACTCCTTGACTATGTACTATCTATGTGATCATTATGATCCCTTCTGTTGTAGACATTTGTAATCTATGTATATGTATATACCTTGTGGAATCCTTTGTCTGATAATGCTATCTATGACTACCCGAGGTTGTGTTGGTCTTAACGCCCGTTTGTAATACTGATGGCCTAAAGGTTAGTGCTTGGGAATTGTAAGGATTCAAAATTTTTGGAAAAATTTTTTTTTTATTATTATTGCTATTATTATTATTATTATTATTTTTAAATGTGTGAAGATATGAGTAGTGAAATATATATATATGTATACACACACACACACACATATATATATATATAAATATAATATACATGTATGGGGTGTATGTATATATGTGAGGCGTATGGATTATGTATGATGTATGTGTACATGTGTATGCACTTATATATGTTTGTATGTTTAAAGATTGTTTAAGTATGTGTATATAAGTATAATAAATACATTCAAATAATTATATATATATATATATATACATATATATCTGATTTTGTGTGTTACCGTGTGTGGGTGTAAGCCAGCGAGGTCGACTGAGGCTATAGGTAGGTGTGAGGCATATAATATAATATAATATAATATAATATATATATATATATATATATATATATATTACAATGTCAAACTTTGCATTTAATGCAAAGCTGCATTGTGAAGGGCAATGGTGGCAAGAATAGTAGAGAGATCAGAAAAGGGAGAAGTAGGGGGCTGAGGTGATCGGGTGAGGTGAGGTATGAGTATATCAATGTGTGTGTATTAGGAGTATTCGTTAGACTAGAAAGAGAGAGAGAGAGAGAGAGAGAGAGAGAGAGAGAGAGAGAGGAGACACCATTGTTGAGGTAAACACCCTAACCCATTTATTTTCTCTCTCTAAAAATCTCTATGCGCACAATCTGTTTTTTTTTTTCTTTTAGCATGTTGATTTATTTAAATGGTAGGGTCATATTGAGAATGAAAAATGGAGTCTAACACAACAAGAATGAGTTAAAATGGGTGAGAAATGAGAGAGAAATAGAAGTTGCAGGTGGGGGTTGATAATCGGTTGGCTAGAAAAATTTGTTTAAAAACTTGGTTTGGATAAGGAGGAATTGTTCCTCTATGATGCAGAAAAAGTGTTGGGATCAAAATGGGGGTTGAATAGTGACCAAACAATCACGAAAATGAAAAAGGGAGGGCCGACCAGAGAGTTGACCGAGGGGTTTGACCCTCTATTCGTGATAATCTAATGGCTTAAATCCAAAACCAAGCCTACGAATGAAATCCTTGAGAAAAACCGAAGGGAACCACATTTAAAAACCAGTGAAAAATAGCCGAAAAATTCTCGCCGGCGCTAGAGAAGGCGCCGAAAACCTACCGAAAAAATGGGGAAAAAGACACTGTGCAGTCGGGTCTGATCCGAGTCTCGGGTTCGGGTCGGGTCAAGACCGACCCGCCCCTACCACGTGTCAGCCTGGTGTTTTAAATTAAAATGGGGATTGGGACTATTTGGCTACGGGTTTATGAAATTAAAATTTGAATTAAATCAGGAACAGGGATAGGGTTTTGGATTAGCCACTATCTGGCTATCCGAATTAGGAATAAGAGATTTGAAAATTACGAATTGACCCCTGTACTTTTTAGAAATTAAGTTTGACCCCAGGACTTTTGGAAATCCCATTTTGACCCCTAAACTTTTGAGAAATTATGATCTGACCCCATCAGAATAAAATATTAATTAAATTAATTAATTAATTAATTAATTGATTTAATTTAATAATCTGGAGTCCAGATAGGACAAGTCATTAGTGTATTTTGACTATCTCGACCATTCCGAGACCAATGGTGAGGTCCATGTTACGAGACAGGGTCCCAAAAAATAAAAGACCCCTAATAACATTAAAAATTACCAAAATGCCCCTGAGTTGAAACGCAGTCAAACGAACTCCGAATTAAGTAAACGAATAGTGAAACTTTATTATCTCGACCATTCTGGACTCAAGTGTAGAGCCCAATTTACAAAAAGAGGTCTTGAAATGTGAGAACCCGAAAAAGTACAAAATGACCATTTTACCATTTTTAACTCGGATGTCCAAATTGAATTCCACGAAATCCTAAACCTATTGTCTTCGATGTTCTGGACTCAATAGTAGAGTTTAATTTAGCAAAATAGAAACTCATAAAATAAAGACATAAAATTTGATGAATAGCATAATTCAAATAACAAATGAACTGAGTTACATCTTATGATTTTAGGGACACGGAAGGGCAAGGAAAAGGTGGTCTGACCTTCTGTATTTTTACTGTAGTCCAGCCACACCGCGAGTACGATTTATTAGGGTTGAGACCAACCCATCAGGTACGATATATTGTGCTAAGTAAGAAATAGAATTAAGTTTAGGAATAACTGCCATGTTGACTTGATGATTCACATGATTGTTTGATTGCTCATATGCTTATGTGTTTCTTGTTATCTTTTGAAAGTTTGGTGGTGAATGTGGATCATGACTATGTGTATATTGCATGTGTTAGTATGATATATGATTTAAAACATGCTTCATGTATGGATGTGGTGCCTTGTTGAGATTACATTATAGCATGATAGAATCAGAGCATATTGGCATAGTGTGATTCCTTGGACATGGCGTGAGTTGAGCACGTGGTGCTGTGCATTATGAGGGTGCAAATCCTGTGGTGAAAATCCCAAAATCGGTCATTAGGTACTCGCATGCTTGACAGGTTCTGGACCGTGAAGCGAGACATATATTAGTACTTAGGCTATCGGGGAAGGACCGTAAGATGAGACATGGGTGGTATAGAGTTGCATGGGTGTGTCACGCATACTGTTCATATGCCGCATTGATGATATTGAATGCCATGTAGATATAACTGTACACTTGCACATGCCACGCCCTTAATTTTGTTTCTTGCATTAGCATTATATTGTACCAGCAGTTGAGCTGACCCATTCGAGGGATACCATTTCAGATGACACTCTAGTTACGAGAGACTTAGAGATGCTTTGATTGAGAATTATATTTGGCCCGTGGGGCGTATTTGATGTTGTACAAGGGCATAAGTCCTAGACTATTTCCCGTTATCTGTATGTTGTGAATTAATAGACAAAACTTTATGTATTGTATCAGAATGGTGGATTAAATTAGTGTTGAACTGTACTTGATTGTCCTTTATTTCCTTATCATTTTATTTCCCTTTTGTCTCGATAGTCGCGCCTCGGGTTCGCCGAAATTCGGGGTGTGACAGGAATGACAGCCCAACACATAGCTTAATGAGGACATGATTTGATAAGAGTTTTTGGTACTATTCAAGGTAACCTGGATGAGTGTTGTTTGGTAGTAGCTTGGCCTTATTTTTTAATAGCATCTATTTGACTTAAGATTCTATATATTTGATTCCACATCATTTGTTAATTTGATAACGTTATCATTGGATGTGAAATATGCCATTGGGGGTTATCTTTTGTATTTAATTTAAATCTCTTTAATTTGGGCAGCTAAACATCATATGTTGATACATTTATGCTTGTTGACTTGCTTATTCATTCTTATTGCACTTGTGAACCCCTTGCGAACTGTGTTATTCTAGCCTAATGGCGTATTCCTTTGAATTGGAAATCCTATGATTATTCTCTTGATTATACACCATTCTCTAACCAATGGCAGAGTGAAGGATTTACTTACTGAGCTAAGTTAGCTCACTCCAAATTTATAATAATTTTTTAGGTAACACAATATGGAAGGAAATGCAATAATGGCGACTAGTGGAACTAGTGATGTGCTTATGGGTAACGTTGATGATATATAACTCCAAGTTATAATTTGAATGTATATATCCTGCAAGGTTAATGTTAATATCAGATATTGTGACATAGTGACACTAGAAATGATATTAGACTTGTATGGTGATTTATGATGATACAAATTGTACTTGGAGTAATCTTATTGATGATCGTTAGAGTTCGATTTGTTATTAGATGAGTTGCATATGTGTAGCTTCTGCACTTACTTCATACATAAAAGAAAAAATAAATAAATTTTTATTACTCTTGTGCAATTCATTTGATTTTGTACGGCCTACCCGAGTGAAGTAATTAACGATAATGATAATTATCATAAGTTAATTTGCTTATTAATCAAGGACAATTTTAATTAAGACTAGTAGTCTTTAAATATGCAAGCAAAAGTATAATGAGACTAACTAATTCTAAATTAAGACAACCAATTTTAAAGATACGATCTAATGCCAAGGGTCATAACTTGATAACGAGTTACGATTAGTGCTAATCAACAATTAACACACGAGTAGTTATGAAAAAATAGTACACAAAGTGCACTTAAACAAGACTAAGTGCGATACGTGAATAAATTATGTTTAATCAAGATTATTCTAATAATTATAATAGACTTTTGGAATAAATAAATTATATTAAAATACACCATGACAAGACTAGTAATGCATAGATGAAGCATGCAAAATCAAAAAGTATTACAGGAATTCCAAGAGACTTTTATGAGAATTCAAATACAATTTCGGGAGTTCAAGAAATACACTAAGTATGTAATATAATGCATAAAAAGAGAAAAGATAAGGAAAAAAGACCCAAAATGCTTCCACCAAGACTTGAACCTTGCACTTGTGCAAGGTAATGATAAGTCTCTAAAAGGAACACCAGTTCTGCTATAAGCACTTTTGTGTTATATAACCCACAAGATATATATATAACCACTATGGCAGAACCTAGGAAAAACTAGGTTATAAAGAAACCTTAACTAAATGTTGTTTTGTGGTCGTGGGCCAAAACTAGACTAAAAATGGGTCACAAAGAAACAAGAACCGCACGTGTTGGCCTAGAAATAAGAATTCTACAGTGAATTGTAGCCGAGGAAAGAAAAATTGAAAACATGGGTTTAAACTTGTTTTGTTTAGTTTCAAGAATGCAAAAAGGTTTCTTAGGATCCTAAAAACCATAGGAAGAAAAAGTAGGTCAAAGCAGTAGCTAAAACCCCATGAAATAGAAAAAGAAAAGCTCGCTGAAAAATCGTGGCTCGCTAAAGCAGCCATTGTAACCTCCTATATTGACGGCCAAAACCTTGTAAAACCCACTTGGATATGAAATCTCCATGAAAAAAGGGGTCAAACCTTGTTAGAATTGTCACCGAAAAGTAATCGGCGATGGTCATCGGTGTTGGAGAGGGTGACCGGAACCCTCACTGGAAAAGTGAGGAAGAAGGTACTATACGGGTTAGGTCCTGACCGAATTTTAAATGGATTTGGACTTTAATTGAAACGATGTCATTTTGATCCAAAGAATTAAATATATATATATATATATATATATATATATATAGGGCTGACAGCATGCTGATGTCGGCATGACGCAATGAACCAGACAGAACTGGTTGGTTCACCTCTGTATAGGACCGGTTCACTTAAATAGGGGCCAGACCAGATAGTTTAGGGTTTTAAGGTTTTTGAAATTATGTTTTGACCCCCAGACCTTTCTGTTAATTATGAAATGACCCTCAATAATTTTTGTTAATTACGAAATAGTCTAAGAAATTAATTAAATATTAATTTTAAATCCTTTTAATTATAAGAGAAATTACCAACATACCCTTGAGTAAAAAATAGGCCAAATAAAGGCCGATTAAAATAAGAGAAGAGTCTAATCCAATATTTTTGAGAATTCCAAACTCAACGGCCAAGTCCAATTTGTGAAATTAGATCCCGAAAAATATGAACGGGCAAACTGAAATAATTTTAAATATGTCTTAATGATTAATTAAGTGACCAATTGAACTCTAATAACTATGAAAATACATACCTTAGTATTTTGGGACATTCTAAACCCAATGGCTTGATCCATTTTATGAAACGAAGTCCCAAAAATATAGACACATAAAATGTCATAATTACTATTTTGCCCTTAGTAATCCAAAAGCCAGTTAAATGTCAGAGATGACATATTCTGACTTTCTTTGATGTTCTAGACTCAATGATAAAGTCCATTTTAGTAAACCAAGTACAGAAAAATATGACACGTGAAAGCATAAAATTATGAAAATGCCCCTAGGCTTAATTAAAGCCACAAATAAGCTAATTAAGATCCGAAAAAAAAAAAAACCTAAATTAATTATATTTGATTTTTCAGATTTGATAGTGACGTCCATTTGAGAAAAATAAGACTCGATAACAAACTGAAAAATGATGAATACGTCTTTAAGACTTAATGAAGTTACTAGAAGTATATAGATGAAATTAAAAGGCCCATGTAAATGCTATAAAGGCCTGACTAGACTCACAAATGAATTCTAAATACATAAATTGTGTACAGAGTAATATGGGATGTTAAAAGTATAAATTTCTATTATGCCCCTAAAGGGTCAAATAAGCTATAAAGTATAAGGAACCTAAATTAGGAATTTGAGAATCTCTTAATCAATTAAGACTATGTTCAAAAGAACTTAAAATGATGAATAAAGATGCTTGGAATTAGAATGAATACTAATTCAATATACAATGTATTTTTTATTTATGATTATAGGATCACCCAAATGATGAAAATATGAAACAAGACCATGGGATAACTACTATGGTACCCGCATGGGAATGCAATGCTAAGAACCCAATGTAAGTAAACCCAAACTCTAATATGTGGATTTCTACTTTGCCAATGTGGCCTCCTTGTATAGCTGCCAATCATTATTTCTTGAAATTGTATATCTGTAATTGCTTCAAGTCCACAAACCATTGGTTATTGTGTTCCCATTATATGAAAATTTGTGATCGTTGATATTTTATTTGTTGTGAAAATTTATGAGTCATTTGACTCCTTGACTATATACTATCTTTGTGATCATTATGATCCCTTCTGTTATAGGTATTTGTAACCCTGTGTATATGTACATACCTTGTGGAATCCTTTGTTTGATAATGCTATCTGTGACTACCCGGGGTTGTGATGGTCATAACGCTCATTTGTGATACTAATAACCTACAAGTCAGTGCTTGGAAATGATACCCAGCACATAGCCTGATGAGGACATGATTTGATATAAGCTTTTGGTACTATTCAAGGTAACCTGGATGAGTGTTGTTTAGGGGTAGTCGGGCCCTATTTTTTGATAGCATCTATTTGACTCAAGATTCTATATGTTTGATTCCACACCCTTTGTTAATTTAATAATGTTGTCGATGGATGTGAAATACGCCATTGAGGCTTATCATTTGTATTCAATTTGAATCTCTTTGATTTGTATAACTAAACATCATATATTGATATATTTGTCCTTGTTGACTTGCTTAGTCATTCTTATTGCACTTGTGAACCCCTTGTGAATTGTGTTATTCTACCTTGATGGCCAATCCTTTTGAATTGAAAATCCTATGATTATTCTCTTGATTATACACTCTTCTGTAACCCATGGCAGAGTGAAAGATTTACTTATTGAGCTAAGTTAGCTCACTCCAGATTTATAACAATTTTTTAGGTAACATAATAAGGAAGGAAATGTAATAATGGCAACTAGTGGAGCTAGTGATGTGCTTGTGGGTAACGTTTACGATGTATAGCTCCAAGTCATAATTTGAATATATATATATATATATATCCTGTAAGCTTAATGTTAATATCAGATATTATGACATAATGACATTGGAAATGATATTAACTTGAATGGTGATTTGTGATGACAGAAATTGTACTTGAAAATAATCTTATTGATGATCGTTAGAGTTTGATTTGTTATCAGATGAGTTGCATATGTGTAGCTTCCGCACTTGCTTGATACATAAAAGAAAAAAAAACAAATTTTCATTATTCTTATACAATTCATTTGATTTTGTACGGCCTATCCGAGTGATAATGTTGGTCACCGACCCCTAATCCGCATAGGGTAGGTTTTGGGTCATGACAGGCAATAAAATGGATTCTACGATACATTCAGGGTACAATGGATATTGGTTTGATGTTTGAGAGGGATGATCGACTTGGTCAACATATGGTTGGATATGTGGATTCAGACTATGGTGGAGATTTAGACAAACGTTGGTCAACTACAAGATATGTCTTTACTTTTGCTAATGGACCGGTAAGTTGGAGATCGATGTTACAGTCAACAGTTGCTTTGTCTACTAGTAAGGCAGAGTACATAGCGGTGTTAGAGGCGATTAAGGAAGCTATTTGGTTACATGGATTGATTGAGGATTTAAGGATTGTTTAGAAGCAGGTTAAGGTCTACTGCGATAATTAGAATGCAATTTTTTTAGCAAAGAATCAGGTTTATCATGCTCGAACGAAGCACATTGATGTTCGTTTTCATTTTGTTCGAGAAGCTGTGAATGAAGGGGGTATTCTTCTTCACAAGATTGGGACTATGTAGATAATCCTACAGATATGTTTACCAAGGTGGGGACTGGAATTAAGTTTAAGCACTGTTTTTGATCAATATCTTTCATGTGTTGAACACCTAAGGGTGCATGGCACCTCAGTGCGCATTTGGAGGAAGCTTTGATCCATTTACTTGGTTTTGCATGGTTTGGAGAATTCTGGCCAAGGTGGAGATTTGTTAGGTGGTTATCATAAATTCACCCAAATTCTTGATGACCTATTTGCGACCCGAAAAATGGGCAATATGTGGGTTTCCCACCATTGCCATGGGGGTTCTAGGGCAAAGCCCCCGAGAAAAATGTTTTGACCCATTTTTGTTTTTGGGCTATTTTTCCTCTTATGTTGTAACCCACTTATGTAAGAGTATTATTTTTTAGGATTTTGAGGGAATGAGAGGAGAGCTGTTGCTGGGGAATAAAGGGTTTCAGGTTTTGGGAGGTTTTTGCTCTTTGTAATCTCGTTGATTGCATAATGAATTTATTATCGCTGCCAATAGACGTAGGCATCTTGCCAAACCATATAAATCTTGTGTCTTCTCTATTTATTTTTTTTTTTTTTTGCTCATTTGAAATCAATTTATTGTTTGTTTGATCGTTTTCGCACAACAATCACTACTAGTGGTTTGCCAATGTAAGCTTCAACATTTCCAGTATATTAGTAAGAATAGTTGTGAAAGGCAGCTCAAATAAGTGGACATGGTCGCTTATGTCTTACCAAAGGATGGTCGGTACTCCATTAGCATATGCAAGTAATTAAGGAAATGATAGAATATGCTATGATCAGATATGGTTGGACTTATGAGATTATTATATTGTTATTCTAAGGTTGTATAAGTGCAAGGGCAGATCCAAGAAAAAAATTAGAGAAAGGACTACAAAAATTTTGAGACAAATTGTTGGGGATGCGGGAATTTTTTTCCCTCAAAATAAAAGGAATTTTTTTTTCAAAAGTCTTTGAAAATATGCATGTAAAAAAAAAATTCCAAATCTTTGGGGAAGAATTTGGAGATTTTTCCTCAAAATAGAGGGAAAATTTTTCAAAAGTTTTCGAAATCTTAGATGTTAAAAAAAAAAAAATTAGAACTTTATGGTGAAGGGGGGCTATAGCCCACCTCATGCTTCGCCCTTGTATAAGTAACGCTTCTGCAATTAAAATCAATTCTACAAGATTTCATTTTGAAGGCCTTTTGGTCGGTCGCATTCTGAATTTCATAAAGGGCAGGGGTCAGGTGTGACATAGGGTTTCCATCTTCGATGGGGATTTCTGGTCTAACCTTGAATGTGAAGGGAACATTGTGAAACCCTTGGTTGAGGATGGTGGCATTGCATTGATGATAATGGTTTAGGATATATTGAGAAAGGTGTATTATTGTCATTTGGAAAAAAAAAAAGTAACATGTCATCAAAATAGACCCCGTCTCATAAATAAATAAATAAAAACCACCAGTCCTTATGAACAAAAAAAGAATACATGTGGACTTTAGCCCGATTTTGATCTTTTTAAGGAACGTATCATTAATAAACCCAAAATATAAATTAATACGATGAAACCAACGACATGTCATTAAAATATAATGCACTAACAATATTTATTCCATTCTTGGACTAAAGAGGAGCCCATTCTCTTTTACACTCATCTCAACTCGGTTCAACTAGTTTTATTCTCAATTACTTTAGCTTGGCTATAAAATTTTATTATCTTAGAGTATACTTTTTATAAAAATTCTCAATTCTCTTTTACCTCTTCCAGTGTTAGTGATGTAGTACAAAACATGAAGAATGAATACAAAGTAATTCAATATTCAAAAATGGAGAACAATCAACCCAATCAAGATAACAAAATCTCTAAAATTCAAACTAGGAATATCATTGATAAAGTAAAAATAATAAAGACTTATTAAATCGTATTTATAGGGCTAGAAAACTACTACTTTGAATAGGAAATAACTACTCCTATATTAATCTTAATAAAACTAGGAAATGGAGAAATTTGGAATAAATCAAATCGAGCTTTTGGAAAAATTGGAAACTAGAATAAGATAAGAAGAAGATAGCTACAAACGGCATCCCAATTCAAATTTTCTATGCGAAGTAATTGACAAACTAAAGCTTACCCTAAATGGTTAAAAAAGTCTAATTACGTCTAACTAAAGGTCTAAACGAGTGAATTTGGCTAAGATGGGCCATGAATCATCCCCAAAGGTGATGATTTGACTTCATTGACTGCCCAAAATCAAAATATGAGAGTTTCATATAACTGTCTATTAAGGTGACTGACTCCTACTACTTTTACAAAGATATTTAGCTTCAATTTAGACTTCTAGCTAGGTTCCAATTATTCCAAGAATTCTTCTGCCACGGTAAGTGGGAACAATATTGAGTAGTAGTCTTTTTTATTTATTATTATGGAAAATGTGTTTTCTCCCTTCAAACCACTAAAAACAAATCATTTCATTGTCTCTTTCAGTCAAACAAGACCTAGTATAAAACAACCATTTTGTGGTATTGTTTGAAAGATGCTTTAATATGTCCCGCCATTGAAACTATGATTTTTATCCCTAAGAATTGATAGGTACGTTTGTGTTTTCATATGTTTGGTGATGTATTTCTTAACATAGAGTAACGATATATATGTCCAATTTTTATCCTTATTTCTATTCTTAATATAATGATGTCTTTAAAAATCAATTAACGTCAGGTCCAAAATCATCAAAAGATACCACATCATATTAAGAATTCAAATATAGATAAAAATAAATAAATAAATAAATAAACTTAGCATTTTTCTAGCAATATATGGAAGGGTCAAAGTAGGAAAGTTTTTATTGGCTTCACAATCAAGGAACAATGCTATTCTTGTAGGACAGATTAGTATTCAAAAAGAAACGTTGAAATACCTTATATTTCAGAAACATCATGTTGAAAAAGGGCTATAAGAGAGCGGCGATTGCTTCTCTTTGAATGGTTCTGAAAACTTTTTTTCAGCAACAAAAAATCTAAGTGGTCAACCACTGCAGAAGGTCATTCTCTACAGTCATATTATATATAGTGCTTGGGTGTCTAGCACTATTAGCATCCCTCCTTTTCTGTTTTTGCGCAGACTGAAAGAAAAGGAGCCAGTAAATTTGAACAGCTTTTTTGAATGCCGCTTGATGACAATGAGATTCACGCTTGTGTGCCCACTTTACACCTACCCTTTGGGCTTTCGGCCATCTTATACTCAATTAACTTTTTGAACCAACATTATGACCGCACTCACTTGTGGGCTGACCCATGTTCCACGCACAACAATGAAATGAAATGAATTGATGACAAAATTCATTCCTTTATGATGGTGAGATGACATAGACTAGAACCTTTGATGATCAAAGAATGGGATAAGAAGCATTAAGGGAAGTGGATAGAAAAAGTGGAGTGATATATAAATAAGCGGAGAATAGTATAAGAAATGTGTGACAATATTAGAATATTAAGGGATATTTGTGTAATTTAAATATATAATTAGAGTGAGCAAGACCGATAACTAAATCCCTTCCTGTCTCAAATTTGTTTCGAGTTTTAATCTTTTTTTCCGTCCTTATTCTATCTTGTTTATTTTTGTTTCAAGACCCGTTTCATTAAGAATGGGACAAAGACCTGGCGGAATGAAATATTTTATCATCCCTACTTAATATAACAATAACAATTCATATGAAAAAGAACCTAATGGATCATGTATGCCTCCTTATCTCCCCCATTAAAACGCATAAACCTACACCATTTCATAAACATGAACAAGAAAAATAATTAGAAAGGAGGAAATGGCAGGCACTAATTATTTCAACCATTAACTAGTCAAATTTCAAAATTAAGCCCATCTCTCTCTCTCTCTCTCTCTCTCTCTCTCTCTCTCTCTCTCTCTCTCTCTCCCCCACAGAACTAGATTGTTTTGTTATTTATAAAACAATTACCAATGTGTTTGTTATTTTTTATTCTAGCTACTTAGATGGTTTTGTAGAAATAACTAATGTACACTTGGTATAAATTAGTAATATTATTTATTTGTGGTTGACTAGATATATTTGCTTATATGTACAATCTATGTCACGCCCCGAATTCCAGCGAACCCGTGGCACAACTGAAGAAACGAAAGGAAAATAAAATAATAAAGAAATAAAGGACAATCTAACTGATTCAACCCAAACTTACATTCATTTCCTTCAATGTATATCCATGTAAAGCACAATCAATAAAAGCATTCAACATGTCATTCGGGCTTAAGCCCGTACATCACAAAATATACCCCAACGGGCCAAATATTCTCCTAAGCTCATATCTTTTCCACTCTGCAAGACTTCCTCAAGTCTCAAGTGCCGAGAGCGTCATCTGAAATGTTGTCTCACGAATGGGTCAGCTCAACTGCTGGTACAATATAATGCTAATGCAAGAAACAAAATTAAGGGCGTGGTATGTGCAAGTGTATAGTTATATCTACATGTCATTCAATATCATCATATAACGTACTAGCAATGATCTACATGTCATCCAACTCACTAACATAACTTAAGGCAGTGGTATGTGCAAGTGTACATTTATTTCTACATGCATTCTAAATCATCCATGCACTGTAATAACAATAATCCACATGCTTTCCAAATCGTCCATGCCACGTAATAGAAATAATCCACATGCCATCCATATCATCCATGCAATGTAGTGACAATGCCCATGAAACACCCACACAACTCTATGCCACAATCATGTCAAATCAATGCCATGTCCATGTCTCGTTTTCAGAACACATCTGATGGAAGCTGAGTACCATGTCTCGTTTTCAGAACACATCTGATGGAAGCTGAGTACCATGTCTAGCACCACATGCTCAATCCACACTATGCTTTCAATGCATCACACTATGCTAATATGCTTTGATTCCATCATGCAATAATACAATCTCAGATAAACAATTTTACCAACACATAGAGCATGCTTTTAAACAATGTATTCCACTTAAAGCAATCACAACATTTGAATAACAAAACATCTTCCACATAAATGTATGCAATACATGATCACCGAAAATACATGCTCAAGCCATGTGTTCACAATCTTAACAACTCCCCAAAAATATAGATCACGTACAACCCAACACATAGAACAAATCATATCTCCATAGAGTAGCAAGAAGCACATAAGTAACGTAAACAATCAACTCAAGGTTTCATGGTTTTAAAGCAACATTCCTTATGTGATTTTCTGACATTAAACAATAAAATATATGATCCATTCAATCAATATGCAAATCATTCCTAAACTTAATTCTATTTCTTACTTAGCACAATATATCGTACCTGATGGATCAACCTCAACTCGGGAAAGCGTACTCTTAGTAGAGCGGAACTACAGTAAGAATGCAGAAGGTCAGACCACCTTCTCCTTGCCTTTTCGTGTCCCTAAAATCATAACATGTAACTCAGTCTATTTGTTACTTGAATTATGCTATTCATCAAATGTTTTGTCCTCATTTTATAAGTTTCTATTTTGTCAAATTAAACTCTACTGTTAAGTCCAGAACGTCGAAGAAAGTAGGTTTAGGCTTTCGTGGAATCTGATTCGGACATTCCGAGCTAAAAGGGACAAAACGATCATTTTGCACTCTTTACGGCTCTTTTCACCTCGAGACCTCTTCTCACAAATCAAACTCTACGGTTGAGTCCGGAATGCTCGAAATAATAAAATTTCACTATTTGTTTACTTAATTCAGAGTTCGTTTGACTACGTTTCAAATCAGGGGCATTTTGGTAATTTTAAATGTTATCACGGGTCTTTTATTTTTTGGGATCTCGTTTCATAAAATGAACCTTACCATTGGTCTCAGAATGGTCGAGATAGTCAAAATACACTAATGACTTGTCCCATTTGAACTCCGAATTATTTTATGACATTTAAATAAGTAAATTAATTTTATTAATAAATTTAATATTTTATTATGGTGAGGTTAGATCATAATTGTTTAGAAGTTCTGGAGTCAAAATATAATTATTCAAAAGTTCTGGGGTCAAACCTAATTCCAAAAAGGTGTGGGATCAATTTGTAATTTTCAATTCTCCTATTCCCAATTCAGTTAGCCAAACAGGGGCCAATCCAAAACAGGGATAGGATATCCCTGTTTCCAATTTAATTCAAATTTTAATTTCATAAACCTGTAACCAAGCAGCCCTATTCCCATTTTAATTTAAAACCAGAAGGTGACACGTGGCAAGGGTGGGTCGGCCCAAGCCCGACCCGAACCGACCCGGACCCGACCCGGAACAGTCCCCCTTCGTCCCTGATTTTCTGGTAGGGTTCTGGCGTGTCTCTGGCGTCTTCTCCGGCGCCGAAGACACTATTCCTGGTGGATTTTTCAAGTTTTCAAAATGCCTTTTTCTTCCATTTGTCCCATAGACCTCACATCCAACCTCTATTTTCACTTTCATTCATTAGATTCACATGAAATGGCCAAGAACCGTAGCTCCGGCCAACCAAGATTTTTCATTTTCAAGCTTCATTTCTAACTGTTTTGATCTTACAATTCTTCTAATATATTTCTGCACCTCACTACACGAGTTTCCCATCTTTTAAACTAAGTTTTACACATAAAATTACAGAGGTCCGATTCTCTCTCTCTAACTTGCAACTGACCCTAACTGCTTCATCTCGCCACCATTTTAATTCAATTTTTTTGCAAAATGACCTACACTCTATATGCTACAAGGCCCCATGTTCAAAACCCAACAAGCATGCTTGAAAAAAATTAAGAACCAGTAACTAGTTGACTTACCCCTTTTTTTGATTTTTCCTTCTCCCTCTTTGATCTCCACCCTTTGATTCTTCACTCCTGGTTCTCTTGGTTCCTCAAGACACTCTCGGTCCCCTTCCCTTGGTCTATCCTCTTCCTGCTCTTCCCAATTCACTCATACCCGTATACACACATATATCATGTTCCTTCTCTCTCTACTCTCTCTACTCTCTCTCTCTCTCTCTCCACTTTCTGAAATCAGACCTGTACACCCTCTGATAACCCTCTTACACACACAACTAATAGCCCCTCGTTTCTGACCTTCTCTTCCCATTTTTCTTTTTGCATTTAATGCATTACTTCTACTCTTGGTTTTTCAAATATATATATATATATATATATATATATATATATATCATATCACTCAAACCCACTCAAGCTGAACACCCACACACACACACACGGCACACACAGTCACGTGTACACATGCACATCTGCCAACATATATACATATATTATAAAACACACACACAATCGTAAACACACACCCACTTGCACACCAAGCTGTCACACACTCTCTTTTTTTTTTGGTATATATATAACACACACATATTATACATAGACATGCATATATATTTATTCACACATACATATACACATGCACATTCACTACTACCACTAATAATAATAATAATAATAATGATAATAATGATAATAAGAATAATAACAAAATTCATTTTTTAAAAAAAAAATTTAGGTCATTACAATCTAATGATACAAAATGAGCAATTAATTGGAGCATGTGATGAGTTATTTTAGAATTAATTAGAAATTTTGACTGAACGTGATTATTTAATTGTTATATGAATGAAGAACAAAAAATTTAAGACAAAATTTTAAGTGTACTGTAAGCTGAAACGATCATATATGATAATAATAACTAATCACACACAAAAGACAAAGATTTATAGTGAACAAAATCCTTGAAACATAAAGTAAAATTACAAGTATACAAAAATTCTGACCAAGAATACTCAACTACCCAAGTCACATAAGTAGTACCATTAGTCCTCGTACCAATCCATATGATCTTCACTTGAATTCTTTAAAAAAAAAAAATTTCCAATAGTGACAATTATTGAACCACAACCATGATGGTAAACCATGTCAAAATCACATGTAATGATTATTTGTGTGTGCTATGCACCTAAACAAGAACTTAACCAAGAGACTTCACTAATCCCTCACTCTCAGTAAAATAAAATTAATCAAATACAAAATTCATATATGACTATATGGAATACTAATCACACATCCAAGATGAAAAAAGATGTGATTAGCTAAAATATAAAAAATAAGTCTCTATATATACCAACCAACTGATACTGCTCATTTATGATCAAAAGGGTCTCTCGTCCTTCGCTATCTGTCAAGAATTCAGGATCAGAGGGTCACTAGGAAGGCTCCGGTAGTAGCCGCTCTGATGATAAATTCATTAAAGAAAATAAAGCTATAATTGAAAAGAAGAATTGAATATATCTTGAAAGCGTACCTTATAATCTTATTTATAGGTTGTAGATTTTCTAAGTTTAGTAGGATTATGATCCATAAAAATAGGGATTTGAAGATATCTAAATATAGTAGTTGTCATATTGAACACTATTTCCTTATTTTGAAGTCGGTAGGATATGGAAGGTGATGCTATGTTATGAACCACATACCTCTGAACCCCCCAGTGCATATCTGATCTGGATAAACAATCTTTCTTAATATGTACCTTGAAGAGCTCTATGTAGACACATGTCATGCTTTGAATATAGTTTGTTACTTTATGGTATATCAACTATTCCCCCCTCCCCTCGAGCCTCAGTTCTGTGGTACCCATGCAGAGTAGAGGTTAGGGTATCTAAGGCGTTACACACGTAATAGGTATAAATGCGTCGCTTTGTATTCTGAGAAGATAGCCATTGATGCAATATTCATTGCAGTCAACCGCTGGTTAGAATTACGAGGCCATTATTGCTCTAACCACTACGACAATTCAGAATCGAGGGCCTCCCACATGACTCCTATTAGATATGTATAAAAAGGTGAGGGGAGCACAATGATGCCCATCCTTTCATCATTTTCTGCCTCTTTATAATATTGCTAGAGAAAACTTTGAGTAAGACGAACTCCGGTGTCTAAGAAGACCGACTCCGATCAACTCTATAGTCAAGTTTGGTGTCAAATCTCTTTCCAAGTTCTTCGTGTCTTCTTTTGTTCCTCTTCATTTTCTTATTTCGACCATGTCGGCCTCCGATGCTCAATCAAGCATCGACTATGAAACAAAAGAGTCCTTGGAGATATACAACCAAACAGAAGCTAACCTTGTAGCCAGTAGCCTATCAAAAAATGTAAAAAATAGGATTGTCAGTAACCCAAATCTTGATTCTGAAGTTAGGATAGTAGAGGCCTTCATAGAGCTTAGAAATATTATGGGGGAAACCTCGGGTAGACCCTACAAAATGGAGGAGGGAAAAGTGTCATGACTCAGGGCATGATAGATGTTCTGAGGGCTACTTTTGACTTCTCCACAAACATGTCCTATAGGGTACCAGGACCCATGGATTGCCCCTCTAGTACTAAGCAAGGCGAGATATGTGTTTACCTTGAATGGTTTGAGATAGGGGTTAGGTTTCCCTTCCACCCTTTTATTAGGAAATTTTTTTCATTGCTATGATAAAGTCAGTAAAGAAACTAAAGCTATAATTGAAAAGAAGAATTGAATATATCTTGAAAGTGTGCCTTATAGTCTTATTTATAGGTTGTATATTTCCTAAGTTGAATAGGATTAGGATCCATAAAAGTAGGAATTTGAAAATATCCGAAGATAGTTGTTGTCATATTGAACTATGTTTCCTTATTTTAAGGTTAGTAGGATATGGAAGGCTATGCTATGTTCTGAACCACATACCTCTAAACCCCCCCGTGTATGTTTGATCTGGATAAACAATCTTTCTTGACCTGTACCTTAAAGAACTCTGTATAGACACGTGTCATGTTTTGAATATGTTTGTTACTTTATGGTATATCACCAACATAGAAATCCTAATGAGATCAAGAATTTATGCCACAAAAGTAGCTTTGCAATCAGTTAAACAACATGCATTCGAACAAAGAGAGCCAACATGTTCGAATGAACGACCTTAAAGCTAGGCACATTCCAACATAAAGGTAGTGCATTTGAACAATTCAACTACTATAATGTTTTGCATATTAAATAATCAATGTTTCATTCGAATGAACCTTATCAACATTTGAATGAATTATTCTCTAGATGAGTGTGTTCAAACAAGCCTTATGTGTATTTGAACAAACAAGCTATTGAAATTAGAATAGTGCTAGTTTGGATCTTGAACACTAATGGTTCATCTAATAAGTAGAGCACAAGAGTTCGAATAGTGCTCCAAAAACCAAAAGGCCTAATAATAGAAACATTTATGTGTTTGGAATTCTTAGCTTTCAATAACGAAGCAGAATACGAAATGCTTGCTTGTGGATTAACAATGGAAAAAGAATGTAGAGCAAAGAAATTTAAGGCCTTCTAAGATTCATATCTAGTTGTAAATTAAGTCTCTAAAAACTATCAAGTTTGTGATGACATAATGGTTTGATAAATAGAGGTGGTTGAACGTCTCATATCTTTTTTCAAAGAGTTTGTAATTGAAAAAGTAAGTCAATATGAGAACACTAGAGTTGATGCCTTGAAACATTTGGCATCCTCCATGAACCTTAGGTATGATATCATTGTAAGAATATCATTCCATGAAGAGCCTAACTTATTGAGTGAAATCTTAGAGGTTAATGATCAAGGCATAGAGTTGGGTTAGAATATGAGTCGCATAGTTTGGTATTTACAAAGGGCAAAGCCTTCATGGGGATAAACTCTAGGATAATAGAATACATATACAATTAGATTGAAGTATATTACTAAATGGGAAGCTTTATATGAGGTCTTTCTCCTAGCCACTTCAGTCTTGAAAAGGCTCATTATATCCTAAGAGGAATATGTGAAGGCATATGCATGTGAAAATCACAATGAGGAAAGAAATTTTGCACACGAACCTCTATCAAATGGGTACTATTGGTTAAACATCTAGAAAGATGCAAAGGAGTTCGTGAAAAAGTGCGATAAATGGCAAAAGTTTGCTCCTTATCTACATCAACCACTTCAAGAGTTGGTTCTAATTGTAAATCCTTGAACCTTCGTATAATGGGCATGGACATAGTAGGTCCACTCCACTTAGCACTTCATAATAGGAAGTTCCTCTTCGTGGCCATTGACTATTTCACCAAATGAGTGGAGACTGACTCGTTCGCTAAGATAACAGAATCCAAAGTCAAGAACTTCACTTAGAAAAATATCATCTATCGGTTCAAGATTCCTAGATTTTTTATAACAGATAATGAGACACAATTTTAGGGCAAGAGTTTTGAGAAATTTTGTGCAAATCTCAATTTCAATCATCACTTCTCTTCTTCAGGACACCCATAAGCTAACAAGCAGGCATAAGTCACCAACAGAACTATCCTAGAAGCTCTAAAAAAGAAGCTTGATGAGGCTAAAGGAAAGTAGGTAGATGGACTACCTAGTGCCTTGTGGGCATACCAAACTATAAGGTGAGTAACAATTAGGGAAATACCCTTCTCCCTTACTTATGGAAACAGAAGCAGTAATACATGTGGAGATCGAACTCCCCTCTTCCAAACAATAATGTATGATCCAACGTAGAATGATGATCTACTCAAAGCCAACTAAGATTTTGTTAAAGAAAGAATAGAACAAGTTCAAATAAGAATGGAGACCTAATAACAAAGAGTGTCAAAGCACAATAATAAGGTCGTTAGACCAAGAAATTTTTGAGTTAGAGATCTATTCCTCAGGAAAGTCTTCTCGAACACCTAGGATGTTAGATTAGTAAAGCTTTCAACAAACTTGGAAGGCCCCTATAAAGTAATTAAAGTAATTAGGCCTACCACAAATTAGCTTGAAGATCTAGACGGAAGACTAATACCTCGACCATGGAATGTGGAAAATTTATGAAAATATTATCAATAAAAGATTATCATTATTGAAAAATATTTTCTCTCCTAATCTATATTCATTAATTCTTTCCAACAATCTTGTGCAATACGGATGTCATAGCATAAAAAAACGAACCTAAAAATCTTGTGCAAATTTTTACAAGTGTACCAAACTAAAAAACACTGAGCCTAAGTGCAGAGGATGTCAAAGTTTGCATAATTTATTTGACCTAAAAAATTTGTGTAAAATTTTACAAGTGTCACAGGTCGTCCTACTGAACTAAAAATTTCTAAGCCTATGGGCAGAGGATGTCACAGTTTTCATAATTCACTTGACCTAAAAATATTTTGAAAACTTTTACAAATGTCACAGGTCATCCTACCGTTGAGCCAAAGGGCACGAGATGTCGCAGTTTACATGATTCATTTGACTTAAATATCTTGTACAAAAATTTTACAAGTATCACAAGTTGTCCTACTGAACTAAAAGTTCCTGAGACCAAAGGTAGAGGATGTCATAGTTTGCATGATTTAATTGACCTAATAACCTTGTTCAAATTTATTTAAGCATCATAAGTCATTTTATCGAGCTAAAACATTCACGAGCTCAAGGGCAAAAGAGACCATAGCTCATTTAGTTTATTATAGAGGTTGGCGATTTCAAATCCTCAAGATTATGAGGAAATGAACAGATGTGGCAATGCTAGTGTTAATTATGGTATGTCCTTTAACTTGTTATATTTAAAAAAACTATTGTTAAGAGCTAGTCGCTTTGAATACTTCTGTGTTAGAAGTCAGAAGATAAGTTCTATAAGTTAGATGTTTGAAATCAATATATTGGTATAAAGTAAAGCATGAACCAAAAGTGACTTTCATTAAGAAATAATTTTCTTGAGTACATATATAAGAAAAAAAATATGTAAAATTCGGCTCAAGCAGCTAGAGGGTCGGCATTGGTATTAGCATTGGCATTAAAAGTAACCTTGGCTTCGACTACCTATGCATCTTCCTCGTCCCCAAACTTGATGTTGATATCATTTAAAGTTGAAGAGTCAAATTCTAGGAGGGTTTTGATAGCTTCTTGATACAACGATCATAGCCATTGCCTAGTCTTCATTACCTTTGCCTCTTGTTCCCTGTGGGCCTCTACCTTTGCCTCTTCAATCTCAGCCTTGCGCTGATCTTCGGACTCTACTATAGTCCTCCAAGTAGCTTCTGGTTCTAACTGAACCCACTCTAGCTCAGCCTTTACAAAAAGGAGCTCAAACTCCCAAGTCGTCATTCTTTCTTTGACCTTCAAGTTGCTCTGAGTTTCCTCAGAGGCAAACCTGGTTGTCATGGGGCTAGTTGGGAAGCCTCCAGTTCATCTTGGAGCTTGGTAATATAAGTTGTCAACTTAATGACGTTCTTTAGTTGAATTTTCAATTGAGCCTCCAAGTCGTAGGACTCATATTTAATTTGCCCCAAGGTGTCCATAACATGGTGCCCTAGACAGAAACCAAGAAATGTTATAAGCAATAATCAAGAGAAAAGTGTCACAGCCTTAATCCGGAAGATCTAACAATAGGGTAATTTCAACCTTAGCTAGAAGATAATTAGACTAATCAACCTAGTCAAGTATATAAAATACCGTCCACATTTTTTTTGAATTGTTTATAACAAGAATTTCCTTTAATTGTTTTTGTTTCATTCTCAAGGTTATACTTATTCAAGTCCTGTAATAGAATTAAATTAAATTGATCACACTCAGGTGTGACTGTAAAAGAAATTATTCATCAATAATATATAATAAGGTCAGTGTTCGAAGCAGACTCTAATAGTCCAATATATACAACATATACAATGTGATCAAAGAAAGGTACAATCACCTTTTATAAATACAATGAATAAGCTACATCAATGTAAAACCAAATAATGTTATGGTCTCCATCCATATTGTACTACTACAGTACCTGCCATTCCCATGAATAGTAAGGATGAGCCATAACACTCAGTAGAGTTTTTCAAAACACACAAGCATACAACGCGCAAAAACTAATGCAAGTCCGAAGAGAAAAATTATTAATGTCCAATATACAACATAAGTATAGAACAAGTATCATCTACTAACTCATAGATATAGATACGATAATCAAAAAGATAAGATATCACTCAATGTGGTGCAGCAATAGTAATTAAAACATTGAACATATATGAATATGTATATGTATACTATACTCATGAGGCACCTTCATTTCCTATTCAAAGAAATAAGAATAACGATATCCAATAGCAATAAATCCAATGTTAGGCCAATAGTATGATAAGCCAATAACATGTAATCACTACACAATCCACATATATATCAAGTGTAATCCACAGCACAACAAGTCAGAACATCCACTACATTCATCAATACAACCAATGCAATGCACACATGCTCAATGTATGCACACTTTCACAAATGCCATGATCCTTGCTTTAACACCATCACTTTAATAAGGATCACCAAACTTTGGCAAGCCTGATGCTTTTCGGTTTACTAGCCCAAAGGAAACAAATGACTTCCCGCACGGGTTTATGTCTCACATCCAAATAGAGACACAATCCCCATCAAGGAAGACTAGGTATTATAAGGGCTAGCTTCCTATCTCAAGAATCAAGCTGAATTAGCAATGTAGACCAAGTTGTCTACCCTACTCAATCAGGTCTAATGTGCCACACAAGTCCATAATATAATCCATGTCTATCATCAAATATCATCTTATCATCATAGTGCTTACGCATACATCATGCAATGCAATCCAATGCAATGCACAACATTTGTATGCATAAAACCCATACACACAACCAATATGTTCGTCTACACTCATAGTATATATACAATTGAGGATAGCCATATAAAAACATAAATAATCAGTTAAATCATGGAGAACCAATAACGAATATGTCATACTAGCCAATTAGTGCATAGTCCTAGTCCTAATCATTACTAGGCTATAAGGAGACACTACTTGTGTCTTTTATAATTTGTGTTAGATATCTTATTAATTCATATTTTAACTCTCGGGGCCACCTGGACCCTTAATACTTAGGCTTCATATCAATTCTTTATGTTTTCTAAGGTTAATTATACATTAGTCTATACTCCAAGTGTCAATTTGCCCAAACAGTTCTTAACAATGATTTCTAGCCCTCAAAAACCTTAAGCAGGTCCTATTGCGATGTTTCTATATTATTTGAATGTCTTTTGAACCCAAAGAAATTTTTGTAATTTTGTTGGACAAGTTTCACGTCTATCGAAACATTTTCTCACAAAATAAACCTTGAAAACGAATCTAAAAGGTTCGAAAATCCTAAATATACTCTTTTGTATTTTATTAACTCTTCTAGATATTTGTTCTATGGCTAAAAGCACTATCGTAATTTTACACATTCATATGGATCGTGTTTCAGTTTGATTAGTATGATATCATATTAGGGTTCAGGGCATCCAAGAATCTTGAAAATGCCTATTCTACATTTTAATTATGCATTTAATTACTCAATCTAACTCCAAGGACATTATCTTTATTTTATCAATTTAGGTGGGACCATTAGTGGGTCCCTATTAGCCCAATCTGACATTACATTTGAATTACAGGCACCTAAAAACCTTGAGTTAGCCTTTTTGAATTTTAATTTGCATTTTAATTAATTAATTTACCACCAGGGGTATTTTTTTCATTTTACATATTTATATGAGATCACTCTAGGTCCCCAAATGTCAAGACGAACCCTGACATTGAGTCCAGAACCTTAAAAAAGCTTAAGAATTTCCCTTTTAAAATTTAATTGGCATTTAAATTTCATTTTTATAAAGGAAGGCAATTTCGTAAATTTCTACCAAAAATCTGTTAACTGTCAAACTAGTTCTGGCCTTGTACTGGTCCAAACCTGGACTAGGACTCGAAGAACTGACCAACATTGTTCGCGTAGCCAAACACCTATGTGCAAGGCTCATGAACCCGTTGACCAACCCATATCTATTTGACTTTAACCTATTTGACTGGGCCTATCTCGCTTTAACCGTTGATCAGGTCGTTGACCAACCTGACCGGTAAACCCGTTAACTAGTTGACTGGATCACCAGCACTAGTCACTTTCTCCATGTCGGTACATCGAAAACTACAAATCTTCATTTTTTTTATTTCATTTTCTCACCTATTTTCCACTAGTTTTTTGACCTAAACATCCTTAAACATGTTTTTCCATCATTTAGTGTAGATAATCTTGTGAATTAAGAGATTCAAAAACACGGGGTTCCAGCAAACCCTGATTTTTCGGCCGTGGTTGGTCCTTTTCTGGTTTTTCCACTATTTCTTCACGTATTCGATCCCGATCAAACCTAACCATCATTTTTATCATCATATACATTCATTTTACACATTTGGAACAAAAAAAACACCCACTATTACCAAAATTCAATTTTACACATATTCACGGTTACCACTGGTTTCTGCGTTTGGGTCTATGGTTTAAATCCCATTTTTCTCCATTCTTTTTGCATTCTTACGTAGATTATTCAAGCATGCACCAAATGCCTCAATGTCGTAAAGTCGAGAGAACCCATCTACCAAATGGGTTCTCTCTCTACACACTGCTCATTCTCTCTCTCTCTCTCTCTCTCTCTCTCTCTCTCTATATATATATATATATATATATATATATGTAATTACACATTCATATGTTCGAACATGCATATATCTCTGCATTTGAACTGTAAATAACCCTAGAATGTCTAGAAAAATACCCTACCACGATTGCCATTGTAGAGATAGAAACTGGGGAGAAAGAAAACTTCGTTCAGCTTTCCATGGCTACCAAGCTTCAATCTAGCCCTCTACCACTCTCTTTCTTTCTCTTTCTTCCCTTCTTCTTCTTCTTATTCTTCTTCTTTTCTTGTTCACGACTTTCACTCTGTGCGCACGCGCACACACACACACATATACACACGGTTAGACACACTCCTCACTCACTATTTCACTCTTTTGAAACACACACACAACACATGAGTTTACGCGCACGCACTCTCTGAAACACACACTTTTCATTCTCACACACTCTCACATGCCCACACATGTTTATATACACAGCCATGTATGTAAACACACATATACATGCACATTCACACACCATTGGGTAAGGAGAGAGGGAGGGCGAGAGAGAAATTCAAATGGGAGGAGAGAGAGAAAGAGAGTCAACCAAATTAAGGGTGATGAAATAGCCTTGTAAGATTTTTTGTCCCATTAAAGTACATGGATCACTTTTTGGCCTCCTTACAGTGCACCTCACAAACTTAAATGGTTTCATGTATCCACTTCTTAGAATATCTCACAAACTTCTCCAATAAGCTTTGCATAACTCCCAAGGTACCACGTGGCCAATTAGCCAAACGTGCGCGCACACACGTCCAAAAATAAACTGTCTCAGAATGACACCAAAATTGCTACCCTAGCTAATTTCAACACGTTGATTCCAAATATGCCCTTCATTTCTTTAAATTCTACCATTAGCATTTTCATACTCATCTGTGTCCTGTATCTGATAGTATAGCCCCGTGGCCCACACTAACACCGAACAAACTCTAAAACCCCAATTTGGCCTCACAATATTATATTGATGACCTATTAGCTAATTTTATAATTTTCCTTATGCATCTTTAGTTAATTAATTATTTGACATTAGTGTAGACTATAAAATTATCAAATTCCCTTAGACAATTTTTCAGGTCTTTACAAAAAGAAAAGGTCGACTAGTTCCCTTCCGCCTAGGCCATTTTGATTGCATATTCCACTATTCGAAAAATAGGTGTGTTGATCCTAAAGGAAAGATGAGGTTGATTCCTCTTAGCTTGGAAAGTAATCCTTCGTGGCACCTTTGCTATTATAGGGCATTGAACTTCCACCCCGGACTCCTCTTCCAAAGTAGAAAGGGAAGTCTCTAGGGCCGTCTCAAATATAGTCCTCTCAAATAAGGACTCATCTCAAAGCATGAGCCTTTTTTAGCTCCCAGCCCTAGGAGAACATGCTATCAGCTTCTTATTATTTTATTAGGGCTTGAAATCTATAACAATTTACTTTTGTAGATCCATTTGAGTAGCTCTGATCAACTCGACAGCCACGAATGAATAAGGGTTCAAAATCTCGTAATAAGGATGGTGAGTAGTTAAAGTAATTGGCCCAAGGTCTAAAGCTACTTTGTAGACAGGACTGGGCACTTCAAAGCTCTTTTTGCTACAAAAATAATAAAAAATTATGAGAATCTCTATAATAAACATAAAAATATAAACACAAAAGATAAGGCTATCAACATGACTCACTAAAGACTTTGGGGCTTCTGGGTATCACCCCTAAAATCCCGCTCAATGTGATGGGCATCCTCCCAACCTCCCTTCATGAAGAAGTAATACTTCTTCCAAGTCTTGTTGGAGGTCACTAGTTCATGGATGACCTTGAAGCGAGAATCAAAAGACATATATTAGAGTCCATCTTTCCTTTTCTTCAGGTCCATACCACATCAGAAAAGATCAAAGCCTATTCCCACCTTATTTTAGTGGGCTAGAATAATAAAGACCTAATAATACATCCCTGGGCTTAGAAGACCATAGACAATCAGAAGGTGAGGGGAGCCTATATTGAACATTATTAGGGATTTTGTATAAAGACCTAAACGTGTCTAGGTCTCCTTATGTTAAATGGGTGGCCTCAAGGTCTATTTGGTCTATTTTCTCAAATTTGTCTACAATCCTACCCCCTCCCCCCTCCCCCCCCCCCAACTCCTAATGGAAGAAGTATTGCCCCTATCGCTCGTAGGACCAGATGAACATAATCTAATTGAATCCCCTAATGATAGCATTAAAAGGAAAAAAGAATGGGTAAAAACATAAAAGGACCAAGAAAAAGTACTTATGAAAGAAAAAGAGGAAGAAGGGAGGTACATTCACCAGAAAATATGGGGAGTAGGCCATTGAAACTCATTTTTGGTGCATCTTAAGATAATAGGATGCAAATAAAATTCCAATGGAGAAATATTTTCCAATTTAATGAGCAAATTGTTGTGTCTTACGAAATGTCATCCATTTTAATTCCCTTAGGAATATAATCACCTAACGAGGATCGGTGAGAACACGAAAGCAAATAAAAAAATGAATCTAAAATCACACGTACACACAAGAACACAAAGATTTTACGTGGTTCACCCTATAATAGAGCTATGTCAACAGCTATTGCGATTTCACTATGATCTACAAAAGTTATAAGTTACAATGAGATGCGGCTCTTCAACTATAAATACATAATATTATGACAACGGGAAAATAATGTGAAATACCAAAATTCGCAATCGAGGGACTAATGTCCAGTACTTATCAAGATCCATACTACTCAACAAATTCCTAGTAATGGTTAAGACAATCAGGTATGACAAATAATTGAAGTTATTACCCCAAGTAAATGCTTCGTGAAGAGCAAAATTATGGCAACAATAGGATACTATGGTAATGACAATTTTTTAAAAATTGAAGAAACCCTAGCTAGCATCATAATAACAAGTGAAATCCGATATGTCATCTACATACCTCAGGTCAGAAGTGTCCTTTTAGACCTGAGGCTTGGGGGGAGGGAGGGGAGTACGTAGCTATTATACCCAAAATTAATGGCACAACATAGACATTGAATTCACATGCAACGTAAATCCCTAATTCAATGTCTTTGTTGTACCATTTTGGGTATATCCCTAATTTAGAGTTGACCATGTCGCAAGGCTTGGAACAACTCAGCAATAACCTTGATCTTTCACAGCATTAAGATCAAGATTAGTCAAAAGGCATTTTTGGTCTACCTAAGCCTATTGATCTGAACCTCTTTTGCAATCCGATAAAGAAATTGTTACTTTTATACTTATCTGATTCATATCACAAGCCCGAGATTCACTCTATAAAAGATCTTATAAAAAATTATAATTATGCAACGATATAAGGAGGGTGAGGTATGCACTCATACCCTAAGTCTAATTTTTTTTCTTTGATTTCTTGAAAATTCGTTATTCCCTTCTCTCTTACTTGATCATTAGAATGGTCATCTCTAGGACCTTTCTAGTGATCCTCACTTTTGATTATTTTGCATGAATCTTCTCAATGTTATTCCAAGTATTGATTTGATTAATTCAATTTTTCACGTACAACATTTTTAGTTCTCAAAAACAACCAACATTGTTTACCATACCACTCCAAGGACTAGTTACCTATTAAAAAAAAAAAAAAATAGTTCACCATAATAAACAAATCCTTTAACAAAACTTTAGGGACAACTAATCTCAGTTAAGAAAATCTTGGATTGAATACCTATAAATTTTTGTTGCTAAAGTCGTATTTTTCTTATGATTAGTCCCCTGTTTTTGGTACCAACCTAGTTGGGATTAGTTCGGGGGTGATGATGCCTTTTGCATATTTCTCCCTCTCTAATGTTCTGTTATGTATTTCTTGTACATTGATGAAACCCAATTTTTATGACTTCGGGTATCTCGAGTTACATCGTTTCTAAGCGAAACAGTTCCCATGTTTTTCCCTATTCTCTATCATTTTCGATTCTAAACACGTGCATGCAATTAAAACCTCATAAACAACATTTTAGAAAGAAATGTCCTAGTGAGAGAAACTTACTTACTTTAGGTTTGTTCTCACTCCTCGATCTCTCCTTTCCCCCTTCTTAGTTTGGTTCAGTTGGTGGGTGGTTCCTTCAAGCTTCAACAGTCATGCAAAGTCAGTTTTCCCTCCTTTTTCTTATTCTTCTTCTTCTTCCTTCTTTTTCTCTCTCTCTCTCTCTCTCTCTCTCTCTCTCTCTCTCTCTCTCTAGCTGCAGCACACATAAGTCTATTGAATGTATTGTATCACACTTATACACAAACTTGATATATATATATATATATATGCACAGGTTTTGCATGTAATCTAATTGGTTGGAATTAAGGTACTGTAGGGTGATGACACGTCTCCTTTTTTTTGAATTTCCCTACATACCTTCATGTTCATTTCTTTGTTGTTTAAAAAAAAATCTTATTTTCTTGTAGTGACTATTTGAGATTGAGAGTGTTTTTGGGTTCATTATTTTTTTACTTTCCTGAAGAAAAATCCTGGTTTAACTTGAATAAAAAAAAAATAGTAACTATCTCTAGTTTGTAAACTTGAGTTCCGAATTAACCCGGTATATATATACATATGAATAACAAATTAAGAATAGAGAAATTTAAGAGGCTATATTAAGGACTGAGGTAAAGAGAATATCACTGCAGTTTTTCAATGAATAAATTTGCACACTTTCATTGATGTAGAGAGCTAACTTATATACACAGGTATGAAGATATGATTATGGCAATGTACAGCTGTTAGACTAAATCTATGCATCCGTTAAGTTACAAAGTTGACAAAAATTGATTGAGAATGATTTTGCTTGATTGTAGGTTGCTTGATGGTAGGCTAGATGTGCTCTGTCATGTGTTACCCTTTATATGAGGTGTTTTTACGAGTGTTCAATCTCTTTGGCCAGTTTTGCTTCTAATAAAATCTCAATTCTCAAAAAAAAAAAAATATCATTAGCCTCAACTGAGTTTGGAAATGACGCGTTTGTGTAAAGTAGCTCAGCTCTTACCACCGCGTTTTGGCGTTACTGGATTACGTGATCAACGCACTATAAGATAAAAATAATCTCAAGACTTCTCCACATTGTGATGTTCTTAGAACAACCGTCAATTTGTCTTGATTGATCCATTTGTATCTTTTTTAAAAAAAGAAAAAATCACTTTTAGTAACGGACCTGTTTGGAGAGCGTTTGCACTTCAGCCTTTCCTTTTGCTTTCGTAAAAGTTGGTTTGGAAACTGTTTGAAGTTTGATCAAACTCTTAAAATTATTTTTACATTAATTTTGTTTTCTAAAACGTACAGAACTACTTTACAAAAACACTCTTTCAAACAACAAACACTCATATAGTCAATGTAATATGATAAAAGCAATAACACCAAAGCAAGATATTATGTTTCAATTAAGTCAATATAATTGCATGAGAGTAGCCCAAGATACCATTAAAAAAGTTACATCATTTATCCACCTGCTAACCAATGTGATCATTACCCTTTTTTTCAAATTATAAACAAAAGAAAAGTAAAACTTTTATTAATTTCAAAATACCCATAAAAGATTAACAGATAGAACAAGAATAGGGGTTCTTTGTGCATGTATAAATAAATGTAGTTAGGACAACCACTTGAGCTCAAATTGGAACTTCAGAAAATATTCTTCTGAATACACTTCAATGAATTTCCATTCTCTTTTATCTCAATGGTTTCCTCTGCTTTGTCTAATCTTATCAACCACTATATCTGCAACACCATATAACATACCAAAGCTAAGTGCAATCAAAGGAAAAATCCTGCATGACCCAGAAACAGTACCAGCCTCAATTTCAGAGGACTTCAAAACCTTGTTTTACACCCAAACACTAGATCACTTCAACTACAGGCCTGAGAGCTATGCCACTTTCAATCAAAGATATGTGATCAATTCAAAGTACTGGGATGGTGCAAATGCAAGTGCGCCAATCTTTGTTTTCTTTGGTGCAGAGGAAGAATTGGACTATGATCTTGCTGATATTGGGTTTCTCAGCGATACAGCCCCTCGTTTTAAAGCTCTCATAGTTTTTATAGAGGTAAGAATGAAATATTGACATCTTTATCTTTCAGAATTTTGGGTTCCATAAATTTGAAGCTTTGGTACTATGGAAATGACTCTTGTTTTTTCTCATCAGCATCGGTACTATGGAAAATCAATTCCATTTGGAACAATGGAAGAAACCATGAAAAATGAGAGCACTCGAGGTTATTTCAACTCAGCACAAGCTATTGCAGATTATGCAGAGGTGATCTTGTACCTAAAGAAAAATTTATCTGCACAGAATTCTCCTGTTATCGTCATTGGAGGATCTTATGGTGGAAGTGAGTGACTACAAAATTCAGTAACTTAGATACTTCTTTTTTCTTTTATACTATTCTCGTAGTGGCAGGAATCTTGTGTAGTGGACTAACCTGTTTATACAGCTCTTCTAATGACTCTCCCTTCACATTTTTAATTGAAAATTTTCAGTGCTTGCCTCATGGTTTCGGCTAAAGTATCCCCATATCGCTGTTGGAGCTCTAGCCTCATCAGCTCCTATCCTTTACTTTGATGACATCATTCAACAAACTGGATATTATTCTATTGTCACCAAAGATTTCAAGGTAACAAAAATCAGATTTTGATCATTTTCTCTTTTGAAAACTCTTAGACCTTCAGAAGAAAAAAAAAGTTTAATTGGTATGATGAGTACTGTTGCAGGAAGCTAGTGAGAGTTGCTTTGAAACCATAAGAAAATCATGGTCTGAAATTGATGAAGTTGCTTCCAAGCCAAATGGTCTTTCAATCCTTAACCAAAGATTCAAGACATGCGCGTAAATAACTAAGCCTTGCTGTCCTGATCTTCTTAAGTTTGTTTCATTTCAGACTCTTACTATGCAATTTTTGTCCTTTTTTTTCAGGCAATTGAACAACTCTTCTGAGCTCAAGGACTACTTAGACAACATATTTACTGAAGCAGCTCAGTATAATCATCCACCAACATATCCTGTTACTATTGTCTGTGGTGGTATTGATGGGGCACCTGAAGGAACTGATACTCTTGGCCGGATATTTGCTGGTGTGGCTGCTTATAATGGCAACCGGTCATGCTATAATATAAATGCATACAATTATCCCAGCCAAACCAACATAGGGTGGAGATGGCAAGTAAGTTACATACTTTTCTCGCGCCAGTTTTTCTCAGCTGGACTTAAAATCATGACTTCTTCTTTAGAAGAAATTAAAGACACTTGATGTCACTCAGTCACATAAGACTTCAGTACCACTTTCTTGAGCATCACAGTTGTTTTGATAATATTAGGTGCATCCCAGTCATATAATTTGATATTTGATAATAAAAGTTGCATAAATTTTTTAACTTCCACTTTTTACATGCTAGTCTTCTATATATATATATATATGTGTGTGTGTGTGTGTGTGTGTGTGTGTGTGCGTGTGTGCGTGTGCGTGTGCGTGTGTGTGTGTGAATTCATGCTTAGAATTGCCTTTGATGTCTCTCTGTGTTGAATATGTAGACTTGCAGTGAAATGGTGATGCCTGTCGGCCATGGCATTAATGACACTATGTTCCCACCGTCACCTTTCGATTTAAACCAGTTCATCGAGGACTGCAAGAACTTGTATGGCATCCTACCTCGACCTCATTGGATCACAACCTATTATGGAGGCCATGTAAATATATGCCCTTTTGTATTTCGATCGCCAACCAATTTTTATCATTTATGTTGCTTTCACTTATGATAGTAAAATTTATTAAGTGAAGCTTTAATGGCAAATTTCAGGACATAAAATTGATTCTCCATAGGTTTGCTAGCAACATCATTTTCTCCAATGGCCTAAGAGATCCTTACAGTAGTGGCGGGTAACTGAAAAAAGGATTTTTTATTTTATTTTTTTCCTTTCTGGATATGTAAACATAATCTATTTGGCTTAATTTAATTAATTGGTTCCTTCTTTCTCGTCATAGGGTGTTGCAGAACATATCAGACAGTGTTCTCGCTGTTTATACTGTTAACGGTATGTGCTCAACTCTATCAATCCAAACAATTTGATATAAATATGTGTGTGTGTGTGTGTGTATTGATCATGGTTTTCATATATTAAGTTGAAAATTGATGCCATTTGACAGAAGTCACACTAAAAAGTTAAACATCGCCATTGAACCCAGTTTACTACTAGGATCAGACATCAAATATATATAATTTTATTTGTGTGTGTATAAAGTGGAATTTTTATATATTATCTCAGGTGAATCATCAGTAATACAATGGTAATTTTGCAGGATCTCATTGCTTGGACATACTTACGGCAAAACAAAGTGATCCACAATGGTTGGTCCAGCAACGACAAATAGAGGTGGAGATCATTGAAGGATGGATCACAAAATACTATGCTGATCTCCTTGCATTCAAACAATATTAGAGCATTCTCTAATCATAGAGATGAACCCAATGTTACCAAAGAAAAATAATGATAGTGAAGAATTAATCAATTAATATATAATTATGTATCTAATTTTCAACTCAAAATCATTAATTCAGCCATGTCTCGTGTTACAGGTGCCTTTAATGAAATGGTTTTCATCATTTATACCATATCTTATATACATATACAAATATATATATATATGTGTGTGTGTGTGTGTGTGTGTGTGGATGATGAAATTTGTATTTTGCTAGCATAAGCTGTTATGTTTAAAAATTTGCCGTATCATTGGGCCGTTTAATGCATGGGTTGATCCATGCACAACACAACCAAATAACATTAGGAATTTCCAAACATCACAACTAATGAAAACGGCCCCATGAAATTTTGGTGACCCTTTGCTCATTGCAAGTGTTTGAGGCAAAGGGGGCTTAATTTTTCCTCGCGGAGTTCGTAAGGTAAATAGAACCTAGCTTGATGTTGGAGGGTATGGTATGCCACCCCATTAATGGTGATTATTATTCTTCAAAAGCAGCTTAGTATTAAATATGAGAGGGAAAATGACGGAAATTCGTGGGGAAAGGGCCAAAAGTAAGATACCTTTCTTGAAGATGATAATGGATAGACTGATAGATAAGTTTGAGATGGTGGTGATCTCAGACCCCAATACCCAGTTTAAAAAACCTACCAATTCAATTATTATTATTCTTCAAAATTATCTTACTATTAAATATGAGATGGAAAATGAAGGAGATTCGTGGGGAAAGGGCCAAAAGTAAGATACCTTTCTTGAAGATGATAATGGATAGACTGATGGATTCAGTTTGAGAGGGATGCTCTCTTTCATTTGGAACTGGAAGTGCATTTTGTTTATTGGTGTTAACTTTTGTACTGCACATTTAATCAATGGGTATATATGTATACCCTTCTGGGACGGCACATCTTCTTCTTTTTTCGGTAAATAAGGAGCATCAAATCCAGAGAATAAAAAAATTCTCTCTTAACATGAATCATGTAATTACATATATATATATATATATATATATAAGTATGATGTTAACTCGTACTGGAAAATGCTAAATTCAAGGTCATTTTTTACTGAAGTTTCTCACTCCAAAGCAAAATGGAGTGAGACTCACATTAGATGGTGAGAAATTTCAGTGAGATATGCAGCATCACTCATTATTATTATGATTAAAAAAACTTAAAAATTGGTGTCAATTAATGTGAATTGATTTTAAACATACCATTGAGCCAGTAGGTAGGCCCAATTTTTTCATTATTATTATTTTTGACAACTAATTTCCACTTCAATCGTACGTTGGATTAACGAGGGACACCAACTAGTGCTAGGGCCCTTTCATCCATTTTTGGGAGTAAGAAACTAGATGAAAAAAGCAAACGAAGCTTCTCAACGGTTTGCCTCTTAAAGTTTCGTTTCATTCATGAATTTAGTGAATGAAACTAAAAAAGGAAAAAAAAATATTTTTAAATTTCTTTTTTACTCAAATAAAATTAAAAAATGAGCACTACTCTTTTTCTTTTTCTCATTAAATTCAGAAATCAAACAGAATCTCAAATTTTTTTTATAGAGTTATAATTAATTGACTAAAATTAATTTTATCAATTAACTACTTCAAAGAGTTTTGCAAATAATTTTAAAATAATCCAATTAATTAGACATGAATTGTAAATTCTAGTAAATTACTCAAGTCTTCAAGATAGTTATTTAAATATCTTATTCTTATCGTTTTATGACCTAGTGCTAAATTAAATAATAATAAATACAAAATAAAAAGAGCACATCCACATGGGAGAGACACCGATATTGCGTAAACAACCCTCAAAAGGAATAAAACCCATACCAGTGCAAGAGAATTATCACTATAAAACCAATCAGTACAATAAACATCAGACGATTGATTATTAACCTACTACTGTACATTGTAAACTTGAACCGTTAGTCAATCACTCTTCAAAGTAATCATTTTCATAATGTTCCTTTGTCATTTTGTCTTCAAGTTGATCTCTTCACAACAATCATTTTATCCACAATTGGATCTCCTTCAAATTCATGCATACTAGTTCAGTGGCAAAAAGTGTTTCTAAGATTTGAACCCCTTTATATCCAGGTTAATCCAGCTGTGATTCTCTTCCCAAATACCGGATTTGGATAAAGGAAGACTCATTGCCACCTTGTGGGCTTCATCAGAAGGTGCCCCCTATGCCTTCTTTATTATGACATCTAATGATCTTTGCCTTGACTATTTATCTATATCGTTAACTATCGGATTTTGTATTACTTTTTTAGGTGCAAAATCTTCACTGTCACCTTTACGAAGAAAAAATAATATGGAATCCAAAATACTAGAATTATAGAATCAGGTTCAAGGATTCATAAATTGTCCAAGTGCTTAAAAAGGATGCAAAGTTGTCTCTCTATAATACAAAATTTACAACTTGTGATGAGAAACTCATACAAAGAATATATATATATATATATAGATAGATAGATAGATAATTCTAAACCTAATTTGATTTATAATATAAGAACCAATCATAATCTCTAAAAATTGACACGTGTTCAAATGGAGAAGCTTTTACCGTTTGAACACTTATTTTTACTCTGTTTAGACAAACAAGCTAGTGGTTTTGAATTTTAATACAATTTCAAAATCAGTAAATGTCAAAGAAATAATATAAGACATATTTTAAGTCACTTTTAAACCTATAATCAAAATTATAACTTGTCTAACCAATGTTTAATTAAATTTAAGTCCTAAGAAAAACTCATAACATGAAAGATCAAACTCACACATATCCTAAAAATATATCTAGCATGAATGTAAGATATGTAAGTATGTTTATATCTTTCTTGTAATATATAAATTCGAAGTATCAAAATGTATCAATGACATGAATCTTAAAAAGTACAAAGTTATAATTTAAGTGCGGCATAATCAAATCTTCGTGAAAGTGATTGACTAACATTATAATTGAAGTGAGACTTAATCTAACCTAATAATTAAAGACTCAATTGAAATTTTTAGAATGAATTACCAACACATACAATTTTTTCACCAAATTGACGTAGCGGAAGATTACGAAGAAATAGGACACCGCCTGTTTCTTGAAAAATCGACTGAATCCACGAACAAGGTAACACACTCGAATCCAAGAGCACAAAGAATAAGATCTCAGAAGAAAATATTTTTATTGGTTCAAAAGTTAACCTTACAATGAAAAGAACAATCTTTATATAGGCATCAAACCCTAATTCGACTAGGAAAGCAATAATTAAAATAAGGAAAAATACAAAAAATTTCAAAAATAAAAATTATTCTAATTGAAAGCATAAATCAAAAACTCTAAACTTAAGCAGTAATCTGTTAAAAGGATAAATTCAAACGATAATTGTAACTCCCTAAACGTAAACAACATATTATTACTATAAATAGCAAAAACGCGCCTTTGAAGGCCAAAACGAAGAAATTTGCCCGAAAAACGGCATCCGTCATGGCAAAGCGATGAGTATTGATCAGTACATCGTTTTTAAGACACCCACGAAATTTCACGCCATTTCAACCATTTTGACGTCGCACGCAATTCCGTGCGAAAAATTGAATTCTTTCGCAACTTGTTCTACATCACAAATCCACTAACTTAACAAATTCTAAGAAGTTTAGGATAATTTCATCTAAAAATTCTCATTTCATCTTATTTTCATCACTCAGACACTCACCTAGAATTGAGAGTGACTTACAACCATTAATTACAATTGTAAGCAACTGAACGTATTTCCTCTTAGTGGAAAAACTGGTAGCATGTACTTTTCAATCTCCTTAGCCAGCACTAGTTTAATCGTTAAGAAGAACCTTTCTTTTAAACCCAAAAAAAAAGACGTTATGACCTAACACTTAATTATAATCCTACAACAATTGGTAATGATTAATACATAATTCAATGAAAACCTATATATATATATATATATATGAGAGAGAGAGAGAGAGAGAGAGATTTTCTCATAACTTATAGGGTGCAGACTGCAGGTCAATTTTAATGCCTATTTATGGGTTCTCGATATTATGACAGATATTCTAAAGAAAAAAGGTATTGTGAATGAATCCCATGATGGTAGAGCGTATGAATGGATGGAATGTTTCATTTTCAGCTTTTTCAAATCAACCTTACTTTTTCATGTCTAGCAGCTTCTTTATGCAATATGGAAGACTGATAGTGGGGGCTCAGTTGTTAGTGTTCACTCTTTATGAATATGGAAGACCCTGATTTTAACTCATGCTCCATAAGGAACCTTTACTATTTCATGAAAAAAGTTAAGGTGGCTTCACTAGCATAGTGCCATGAAAAGTTGCTTTTCATTCCATATATGTCCTTCAAGTTGGCGTTGGTTGGACTTTTTGTTCAATAAAAAAGGGAAGAGGAAACAAAAACAAAAACGAAAAAGGTGTGGTAGACAGGAAGTATTTCAACAATTGTGATTAAGGTTTTATGTTTGGTTCAATTTTTCTTAATATGTTTTAAGAAGTTCATTAAGCTCCTAATTGATAATAGAATGTTTGAAATGGAATTACAAATAACATTTATTGGTCATAATTTTTTTCAATAAATTGGTTAAATCTATTATGAATGTTGTATTTGATAGTTGTTAAGCATTTTTTTAACAGCTTATCCAGACACTGAACTACTTAATTTAAATAACACTTTTTTATAACTGTTTATTTTAAACAGTACTTTTCCATAACTCAATCAAACGAGTACTAAAATATACACAGATGAAGAACAAGAGAAATGTGCATGTTTCTTATTCCTTTTCTTTTCTTTTCTTCTTTCTTATTACCCTTATTTTTTACATTATAGGGAGTTATATCTCTTAAGTATCTTGAAGTTACATTACCAATAAGTTTCTTACCAAGGCTGTTTGGAAATTTAAAATCAAATTTAAGATCATGTTGGAACAATTACTATTAAGTTATCTGATTTTTTGAAAAATCAAATCCTCATCTAGTCTAATTTTATTTAAGTTTTAAGTATTTTTTTTAGGAACAAATGTAAACTATTATATTACTAAAAGATACATACATACCAAACAATAAAAATTTTAATATCAGTTTATTATATTTTACAATATCGGTTCTGACATTTCTCAAACAAGTGATTATTTATTTTCATACTAAAATTGTTCATGTCACGTCATCCTAATAAAATTATATGAAAGAAATATAAATATATTTTCTTACTTAATTCTCTGCTTTCTCAATGCCTCTTCCCTTTTGGTTGGCCCATTTTATGAAGAAATTATTTAGTAAAACTATACTTTACGTCATTATCTAATGTACGTCATTATCTAATGTGGTGGCATTGTTAAAACTTATTATTTCTCCTCACTCAAAAAGTTATCCATTTTATGCCCTCTGTCTCTCATATATATTTATCAAACTTTCCCTAAAAAAGACTCTTTCCATTTTCCATTACCATTCTCACGAAGGAAAAAAATGATGAAACTGAATGCTCTAAGTCTAATCTCATTTCTAATACAGTTTTTCAATACAAATTAATAACAAGCAAGTTAGACTGTTTAATTAACAATAAGCCTTAAAATTAGTGTCCCTTGTTTTTTTTTTTTTTTTTTTTTTTTTTTTGGGGGGGGGGGGGGGGGAAGATATTTGGCTAATATCAATCTTTGTGATTACAGTTGACACAGACAAATAATTTTAACTATTTTTAATATATTTTGACCATTTTTCCCAATACAAACAAATTCACTACATCAGAAACCTATAAATTTTGATTTTTTACATAGTTCATCGCTGTTTGCTAAGAAAGGAAAATTAATATTTCAGCCATTTTAATAGAAGCAAAAAAAAAAAAAAATTGATCTTTGGTTGAAAGATATGTACATTCACTTTTAATAGAACTATTTGTGATAATAACATGTAAAACTAAGAAATAATTACATAAATAATTTTCTTTTTTTTTTTTTGTAATTTCACTTGTTTTCACTTAACTCTCATATAATTTAAAATTAACAGTTATATTCTTTTATGTGTGAAAAATATATTTTGTATCTATCAACAAAAATTTAATTTTTATCACATGGAATAATTTGCTTGTCGGCTTTCAATTTGGTAGCATGTGTTACCTCAAAGAGTTGGAAAATTGACCGAATACAAATATTATAGCATGTCAATGGGGGCCAGCCCCAACCCAACTTTTGAAAATTTTGTTTTTACTATTATTTTCTATAAAAAAAAAAAAAAAAATTAAAGCTTTGAATTGTCTTTCAAATTTTGTTTCATATTTTATGAGAGATCTCTTTAAATTTTAATTCTTCTATTTTTGTTTCCCTTAAGTCTATGGTAGAATTTCAACTTAGTGGTATTTTTAAGATCTTTTTTTTTTTTGGGTAAGTAAGATTTTATATATAACAAGGAAGAGAAACAAAAAAAAAGAGACAAGCCCCCCCATAAAACAACCAAGGCCATCAAGACCAAACCCACAGTACAACAACAAAAACAGACCTACAGACGTAGCAAACAACAAGTCATTGCTTGAATATAATTTGGGAGATGCCCCAATGCATAGCAACTTCCCAATTTTCAAAGGAGTTGTGTACTCTACTGAAGTTAGAGAATTTACAACGGACAGAGTTCCCAATCTTCTCAATTAACTAATCAGCAGACAAAGAAACATTCTTCTAGGTTTTAAAGAAACATTCTTCTAGGTTCTACTATTTCTCTCCATCCATATATGGTAGGTAGCAGCAAGAGTTTATTTTTTTTTTTGATAACTCGGTATCCGACCTTTTGAACTGACTAATTCAAAGGGACTAATCTCACCGTTCACTAGCAGAGGCCCCAATTAAAATCGAAAGAGCGCCTTGCATGGACTGGCATGCTGAGTTTTGACCTACTGACCTTGGGGGGGGGGGGGGAAGCCCCTTAATTGCTGTCTTTCGCCTACTTAGCCACCCCCCCTTGGGGCCAGTTTGGAAGCAAAAATAGAAGGATTAGAATTTAAGGAGCAAGGGTTAACTTTCTTAGCTTCATTAAGAAGTGATTACCCTTCCACTGACTATTAGCCCAAGGAATGATCTCATACCAAAGCAATTGGGCATCCCGGACAAGGCATCTCTGCATGATCTCTTTCCAAACTCGAGTAGAGTAATTGCATAAAAAGAATAGGTGGTTGGTTCTCTCATCATTAATAGTGCAAAGTTTGCAAGTTGGTTGAACATTGATACTCCAAATCCTAAGTTTATCATAGGTAGGGAGCAATCTTTACATAAAAGCCAAAAGATGAAAAAAAATCTTGGTACAATACACTTAGCCTAAATAAAACTAGCCCAAGGAACCTCTGAGAGTTTTTCCCTAACCCACTACCAGGCAGAAGAAGAAGAGAAAATGTTATTTGTACCAGGGATCCAGACAACTTCATCTCTATTATAAATGTGGGGCACCAGCTCAATAGGAGTCAAATTTTTCAACTGCTAGGTGATATCAAAAAACACTTTAGGCCATTTCCATCCTTTCTCACAAATAAAGCTAGAGACTTTTTCCATATGAGAACTACCAAAATCTCTTATGATCCTATATCCAAACCTTTCAAGAAGGGGGCCAACAGGATGCCACCAGTCATACCAAAGGTATGTGTTAGCTCTATCTCCTACCTTATATTTAAAACAAGGTTTAAAGAGGGTTCTTAGCTGCAAAATCTTCTTCAGGGCCCAGGAACAATATTTTGGGGTGTCTATTGCCCAAATGCTTCTATCCCTAATGTAGATTTCACGTGACACCATTTCAACCACAAGCTTTCCTTGTTAGAGCAAAGATTCCATAGGTGTTTTCCCGTAGCAGCTTTATTCCATAACACAAGATCTTTAATATTAAGACCCCTTTCCTACTTAGGATGACATAACTGAGCCCAGGCCACCTTAGCACCAGTGCTCTTTAAATCAGCCCCAGATCACAGAAAAACTTTTAGAACTTTCTTAATTTCCTAGAAGACACATTTAGGCAAAGTAAAAATATTGCTTCAGTAGTTTTGGATGCTAATAAAGACAAAGATCACCAACTGGAGCCTTCCTGCATAGGACAGCAGTTTAATAGCCCAACTCTTAACCTTGGAAAGCATTCTGTCAACCAAAATTTTGCAATCTTTGATGCATAGTCTGGAAGATATTAGAGGCACACCCAAATATCTAACAGGAAATTTATCCTCTTCCATGCCCATGAGATTAGACATGAGTCTTTTCTCTTCATCTGAGACTCCAGAGAAGAAAATTCTACTTTTGTGGGAATTATCCTGCATACTAGCTAGATGATCAATTTCATTAAGAGCCTCCTTAATCAGCCTTAAAGAATTTTGATTAGCTGCAAAGACTACAAAGAGATCATCAGAAAAATAACATGGGGCAGTTTAAGAATCTGACAATTAGGGTAGACATTGAAGTTTCCCTGTTGTATGTGTCATTCCAGGATTTTAGAGAATCCTTCCATCATTAGTAAGAATAAATAATGGGAGATGGGGTCCCCTTGTCTCAGCCCTCTCTTGCCCTAAAAAAATCCTTCAAGGCATCCATTAATATTAACATAAAATCTATAGGTTGAGATGCATTCATGCATACACCACTAAGTGAAGTTCTCAAGAAAATTCATCACCTTCATAATATTGAGCAAAAAACTCCAAGATACGAAGTCATAGGCCTTCTGAAGATCTATTTTAAGGACATAGTTGGTTTGGTTGTTAGCCTTGTGGTAGTTCTCAATGACTTCTTGCATAAGAAGAATGTTCTCAACAATGGATTTTCCTTTTATAATGATAGATTGGTCTGAGCTAATGATTTGGGGCATGATTGGTTGAAGCCTTGAAGCAATCACCTTTGTAATACATTTATAGAGAGTATTACACAGGAAATTCGTCTAAAATCATTCATAACAGTGGGATTACCTTTCTTGGGGACAAGAGTGATGGCAATATTATTCCAATCTTTTAGCATTCTACTAGATCTGAAAAAAAAAAAAAAAAAAAAAAAAAAAAAAATCACACATAACAACATTTACCACATCATGTTCAACTAGATCCTAGTTCCTGTGGAAAAAACATGCACTAAATCTATCAGGGTCTAGGGCTTTGTTCCCATTGATGGAGAACATAACCCTTTTAATTTTAGCTCTGATAACTAGTTTAACAAGGTCAGTATTTTTTTAAGTTTGTATGGGATAAAAAATGATGATTTTAATCATAAAAATATCTCTTGAAGTGTTGATTTTTATATTTGCATAAATATGGTAAATAAGTTTAATTCTATCTATGTTTGGTATTTAAATTTTTTATTTGTATGGTTGGGGTAAGAACTCGCCATTCTTCTCTCAAGAGACCCAAATAGATACACGGGCAATCTACCATGGTGTTTACACCAAAGGGAGGTAGCTGAGTGACGCAAAAATCTCTTGTAAGAGGTTTGTCCTTCTGAGCTTGCAGGTTTAATTCTCACTATTCATATTTCTGGGGCTGTTGCCATCCAATACTAGTAGTTCGGCCGTTTAACGATCTTACCAGACGGTAGCCTTGCAAAGGAAAATGAGAGATTAATCAGACTCTAATTACTTAAATACCTGTTTTTGCTTGGCCAAAAAAAAAAAAAAAAATCTACCTTATGTGTTGGGCTAGGCTTAGGTTAAGTTGCCTACATTAATAAAAAGAGTTCCAGGTGAGAAGCCCAGGAATGATTTATTTGGACTGCAAAAGTTCAAGGCTTCTAGCCTTCTAGTAATAGCATGGAACAAACAATTCGAAAGTGCTGTGTCAGCCCCTCAAATTGGACCTGTACTGGGCCAGGCCCAGTAAAAAGTATCATTTCTCATTGGGGCTCATAGCTTAGCGATCCACAGTCCCATTCCTTGTGCAATTTGCCAAGTTCATGTTGTTCAACTGCTAAGCAGCACAGCTCTGTATAGAAAAATTCAAGAAAAACTGAGAGAGAGAGAAGGGCGAAATCAGATCAAGGATGTTCCGATTGAAGCGTCTGACCTCGACCACACCAGCAATTTTCAGTTCTCGACTGTTCTTGACACACGAAGATAAGCTGTTCTCTCTAATCCCTACAAACCAGCCTTCGCAAAGGACCTCCAATCGCTTCCTCGAATTCTACCAGGTTATTGAATTTTCCTTCACTCTGTTCGGAAGCTGAGAAAAGTTGGGAAAAGAAAAAAATAGTATGGTAATAGAATTTTTCTGAACTTAGATTCCTATCATTTTGGTGTTTTTTTACAATTGTACTGGAGAAAACATGAACCTCCGCCCAAATATAAACCTAATTTCATGATAAAAATATTATTTTGGCTTCTTTTTTACTTCCTCAGTTTTCTCAGCAACCAAACGGAGGATTAATTTGCATCAATTCGTGTAATCAAGACAAGTTGTTACTTCAGATAATCGATAAAGGCTTAAAATTTTGTATGAAAACCCCTTTGATTACAGATTGGAAACAAAGCTGCCATAGAGAAAGAGCGTGCTCGGCTGTACGTTTCAATACCCATATTGTCTTTCTTTCTTCTTCTTTTTTTGTGCTTTTCGAACCCTCTTACTTTGTCCATGAATTGAAATCAAGCTCCATTATATTGTGTTTGTGAATTTATATGCGATTTAGGGCAGTTCAGATGAGATGAATAGGGGTTACTTCGCCGACATTTCTGAGCTCAAGCAACATGGCGGTAAGGTAAGATATGGTAGCAGTTAGTTACTCACATTTCAATGGCTGTATGGTAAGATATGCAGCAGTTACTTACTCACATTTCAATCCCAGAGACTGTATTTCACATGGATTTATTATGATTGTCTTCAATGTTAAAACTTCAAAGCTTTGTGTGTTAGTTCGTCATCTATTTCATCTTTTGATTTTGGCAATGTTATTTTTCTGTTTCATCTTTTGATATTGGCAATGTTATCCTTTTTTTAGATTGCGATGGCAAATAAGATTTTAATTCCAGCTATGGCAGCTACGAAGTTTCCTTCATTTGAAGTAAATTACTCTGATGGTACATGTCTTAAGCTGCCTGTTACTTCTAATGGAAATGATGTTGATGCCTCCAAATCAGATGTTCCAACCGCATCCTTATTATGTCTTTCATTCCGAGCAAGCTCTCAGGTTTAAAGACTTGCATTACTTTTTATTAATACTTGCTGAGATACTAATATTATATATTATATTTCATGTATGTCAATTCTAAAATGTAGTAGAATGAGAATATGAGAATCATAATAGCCAACCCGCCCTCCCCCCCCCCCCAAAAAAAAAAAAAAAAAAAACACAAACCAATAATAATCATAATCACAATATCGTTGTATCATTTTTAGTAAAAATTTAAGTGAAGAACATTTAAATAAAACTTTTGAAAGTTTGATTTATTATTCATTTGAAAAATCTTACCGACTTATTATTTTCAATATTATTAACTCGGTTAAAGTTCTGACAATGAACTTAAAAATTTGCCCCCGAAAAAGGTACTTCATTCATGAGTACTTTTACATTTGCAGATTACATCATTTCTTGGATAGAAGATCAATATGGTCACTCTGTATAACCCATTTGTAGAAACTTTGTTAATTAGGCATATTCAGCATTTGTATGCGTTAAAGAAAATAGTTCTTTTATATACTGGAATGCATCTTTTATTGGTCTTGTTTCCATTCTAACTGACTTATATAGGTCCGAAATGTGTGGCATGATTTTGTTACATGCGAAGAATGAGAGAAAAAATGTGTAAATTATTTATTAAGGCAGAGTCTAAGTATGTATATAATGGTGTCAACAACGAACACTTTTTCAAGCTGAAGTTGTTAAAGATTGTGTTACATACATGGATTTAAATCGTGGTCGCGGGATACGAATTGGTCGCCGTCGCAATGTAACGGTATCGGGAGTATCGGGTCATTCGTAACGAGAATTGAAAACCGCAACCGTGAATTTTTTCCTAACACTAGCAAATCTCATAAAAGTCATTGATTCACATATCTTGATTACAATCATCACATTTTAATCTTTTTTACTATTAATTTTTTATTTTCTAATACTTAAAAAGATTTTCTTTTTTTTATAAATAACACTTAAGAAGATATTTTTAAGTTAAACTAATAAGAAATATCATTTAATTTGAGTGGTATTGCAAATAATAATATAAATAATAACAAAAAATAATTATAAGTATGAAAATCAATTTAATTGATTAGTTAATGGAATAAAAAAAAATTAAAATTTTGAGGCCAATAGGCGTTTTCGAGTTCGTATTGACCTGAATGTTTCAGTAATCCATTTCAATTTTTTTGGATTATTTTGGTAAGTATCTCTCTTATATATAAATATTATAAAAATTGAAATCATAAGAATTCTGTAGAAAAAAAAATAAAAAAATTGAAAAAAAAACATAAAATAGATGTAGCAGTCCTATAACGGTTCTATAACGGCCTGTAACGTCCATAACGGCCGATACGTAATTGTATCGGCCGATACGGTTGTGAATTTTAGTAATACCGATATATCAATCAATATTTATATCGGAGGGTCAAAAAATCGATACGTAATAGCTGATACGTAACGTAACGGTCGTTATTTAATACCATGGTTACATATTTATATCATCAACATGCCTTGTTAAAACTCAACAAAAAAATGCCTTGTCACATGTGGCAAAACTCTCCATTCATACGTTTATTACAATTATTGGGAATGTGTCAGGATTCGAACGTTAGAATTTCCTGTGCTAATACCATGTTACATGCAACGATCAAATGTGTATATCTTATTAAATAAGGGAAACCCTAAGTATATATCCAATGGTTGCAAATCTGTGGTAGATTACTTACAATAATTGCGGTTTAAAATATATATATATATATATATATAGTTCGTTTAAATTGTTAGATATACTATATATAGTATATCTAACAATTTAAACTGAGAGAGTGAAAATGATTGTTTTTAATGCACCTGTGGTTTTGGTCTCTCTTAACATGATCTCAAGTCATTTAGTATATCTAACAATTTGAACTGAGAGAGTGAAAATGGTTGTTTTAAATGAGCCTGTGGTTTTGGTCTCTCTTAGCATGACCCCGAGTCATTTAATATTGGTTTTGACTTTGATAATCTAAAGCTCATGCTCTCTATTTTCCCATGCTCTAGTCATTTTTTAAAACAAAGCACAAGGCAAACACAAAACCCACATATTGTGTGTCGTTGGGCTGTTCTAAATACGAGGCATTGTTTAAGCTAAAACCAGCAAATATCTATACTATTTGTTACTGCTGCATGATTTGACCTGGATTGTTGCCACTATCATAGAATTTTCTGTTCTTAAACAGGCAATGATTGATTCTTGGAGTTTGCCTTTTCTTGACGCTTTCAGCAACTCACAGAGGGTTCACTTATATGAGGTACTGTTATCTTTTCTTTTCTTTTTTTTCTTATTGAAAGATTGGTTCTTTTTTTTTTCCCCCATTTTTTTACATGCAAGTCAATTCGAGTTTTTCATTCCATTGTCAGAAAACTAGAATATGAGGTTCAGCAGTGGCTTCAGAATTTAATGAAAGATTAATTCAAATTTTCACATTTGCTTCTGGACATAAAACACATTCCGTTCCATTGTTAAAAGCTTAGATCTGGATTATAATCAAATCAAATTTAGTTTTAAGCAGATTTGATTTGATTAAGACTCAAATCCAATTATTAATATTTTTGTACATAATTTTTTAAGGGTAATAGTATAATTCTATCAAATATTATAGTATAATAAATTAATTTATATTTTAAAATTTATATTCTTATGATATTTATTTGGATTCGGTTTGAATTTATACTTGAATTCAGATTAAAATTATTTAAGGTCCATCAAACTCTATTTTGATTCTGGATCTGGTCTGCACCAAATTCGACCCATTGACAACCCTAATTACTAAAGGGTATTTTTCACATTTCAGAACAATCCCAAAATTTCAGATTTTTTCTTTGCAAATTAAATCTCAAAACTCAACCCCCCCCCCCCCCCCCCCCCCCTTTTTTATAAGTAATAAAAATTTATTCAAAAGCACCCTAAAGGGGGATGCAGCCATGTACATGAAGGTTTTAGATTAAGACCAAAAAACAAAAGAACACTATACTTCTCTTCAAATCATAACATCAAACGTAGATCAGTCGGAAAAGACACAAAAGAATCAACAAAGTGTAACGTTGAACTAGCCAAAATGTATCATGCTCAAAAGAAACTCTTAAGCTGAAACACAGATTCCTCCTCCAATGAAAGATTTGAGAATTCCCATCCCTCTACACACACCATAAAAGACTAAGAGGAGCTATAAAGTATGCTTAAACTGTTAGGTTCATAACCACAGCGTAAACGATTTTAAAAATTTATTTGGATATTTTTTCTTACATGAATCATACAATTTTGAAAAGAGGATTAGAATTATCTTATTCTTGATAATCTTGATTGTTGAAGAAGCCTTCTTAAAGAGATTGATACAATCTTTCTTTTCTTACTTCTCTAGGTCTTTTTTTTTTTTTTTTTCACTATGCAAGCCATACACCTGAGAAGAGAGTGGGTTCCTCTTTTACTTTCTCGTAGGAAAATAATATATTAGTTTTTGTGTACGGCTATCCTTTTTATATCACATATTCATAAGGGTTTGCATAATTAGGGCAAAATAAGGGATCTAGGGTCCCACCAAATTAGCTCCAATTAGTCCATTAATTTCTAAATAACTCTTAATTAATTATAATTAATTTCACTAAATAATTAGAATTATACTCTAATTTGGTGAAATAGAGAAAAACCCAAAAATCACTGAACATATACAGTGAGCCCTTCTGCTTGGATATCAATAATTAGGATTTTGGTTTATATACCATCAAACTAATTCCTAATTATTTTTACAACTTAATTTACTAGTTATTAATCACTATTAAATGGTCAACATCTCAATAAACAATTTATTGAAAAGACCGGATCCGAATTTCAGTGATTAATCAATTGAATTAATATATTGGTGATATCCTTCTCTCTAATTTAGAGAGTGTAGATTCTATTTTGAAAATTTGTGTTCCCACAGTCTAAACAATGATTTTTCAAGATACCAAGGTGTTGATTTAAGAGATTTCACTCATTGGTAACTCAAAGTCACCACCATTAAGAACTTGAGTCCATTATTCTATCATGATTAAGAGCTTACTGCAAATAGTGAATATAAGAATCACGTCAAAGATGACAGCTTTATATGACGTGTTTCTTATAGTGATCCAGTTCAGTGTATTCCTAATACACCAATACAATAACCCATAGTCCACTGCTTTAGTGGTTGGGATAAACCATTCTATCACATAGAGGTAAAGTATATTATAGTCTTATAGACAAGATGTCCAGTCTCATCAATGACTGCGAATAATTCTAGAATTGTTTGGAATTGTTTGATCATAAGTTCGTATCTCCAGTACATAAATCTCATTTATATACATGAACTATTTTCAATACTAACCATCTCATGGTATAAAATAACTACACCCACATGTATGATAATTTGAAACTTAATAATAATAAATCAAATTTATTAAATAGTAACAAAATGTCTTGGATGTGAGAGCATACATCCTAACAAATTTTCACTTGCGTTCACATCCTAACAAACTCCCACTTCCGTTCACATTCATATCCCATTACACATGACATCCATCCTATCACATGAACCTGAAAAGGATTAATAAAGTTATCCACAGATGCAATCTTGGTAACTATAATGTCTCCGCACAAAATGCTCTCTTTAATGAAATGATACTTGTGTTATATGTGTGTCCCACTCTTGTGGTTCTTTGGTTCCTTGGATTAAGTTACAACTCCACTATTATCATAACAAAGGACTATAGGTAACTGTGCCTATGGTACTATTCCTAATTTCAAAAGGAACTTGTTGAGCCAAACTGCTTCTTTAGCTGCTTCTAAAGAAGTTGCATATTGTGCTTCAGTGGTTGCGTCAACAATAAACTATTGCTTGACACTGCTATCTGATAGCTCCACCACCAAGAGTAAACACATATCCTGAAGTTGACTTTCTAAAGTCATAATCTAACACAATGTCAAAATTTATGTATCCAACTAGAATGAGATCATCATCGCAATAAATCAACATATAATCTCCAACGCTTCTCAAGTACTTGAGTATATGCTTAACGGATATCTAATGGTTTGGTCCAGGATTAGATTGATATCAACTGACCATGCCCACTACAAAACAGATATCTATCTAGTGCAAAGCATAACCTATATAAGGCTTCCTATACCTGAAGCATAAGGAACTACCATCATGCATTCCTTTTCCCCATGTGTCTTAGGACACTGATTCTTGGATAGAGATACTCCATGATAGAAAGGAAACATGCCTTTCTTGGAGTCTTGCATTGCAAATTTATCTATATATGCAGCTTGAGCTAAGCCTAATATCCTATTTTCTAATCTCGCATAAGCTTGAACACAAGGATATAGCTATCTTCTCCCAGGTCCTTCATATCAAACTGATTTGCTAACCAAATCTTAATCTTAGAGAGAACTTCTACATCATTCCCAATGAGTAGGATGTCATTCATATACATAACCAGAATACCACCATGCTTCCTTAACAATTCTTATACATACAAGGTTCATCCGAATTTTGATCAAAATCAAAAGACTTGATTGCCTGATCAAAATAGATGTTCCATCTTCGGGAAGTTTGCTCAAGTCTATAAATAGACCTATACAGCTTGCATACCATATACACTTGGTCCTTGGCTATGAAACTATCTTTCATAACATTTTACCATTGTCCCGAATCTTTATCAGATATAACTTTATCATAGCAACTGAGATTTAAAATATATTCATCAAAGATTAACTCTCCTACGAACATGTACCTGTCCGGAGGCCTGACAATTCTCCTATTACAACGTAGCTTTTGTGTAATAGAAGGTGTTGGAGTAGTGATTTGAGGAATATTTTGTCTAATATCAGAAATATCTGCACGAGGAACTGAAGAGACATCTGATATCTCCTCCAAGGCGATCTTGCTCTTGGGCTTCTGGCCTATAATTTAATCATCCTCCAGAAAGACAGTATTCATGCTAACGAACACTTTTTGCTCTCTAGGATTATAAAATAGTTAACCTTTTATTCCCTTAGGATTATAGTTGTTGCGGGCGACTGCCTCGGCGTCCAACTGTAATAAAAATGCCTAGGTGATGACCGCCGGAACCTAAATATCTAGGCGGTCGCTTGGGCAATAGGCATTTTTAATTAGCCAAATTTTATATTTTAATACATAATTAAAATTTTATTTTATTATTATATTTGTTTTGTTCATTTTTATTTTGCTAAGAGTTAAATATATCCTTGAATTCGTGAATAATAATTTGTTATTAGGAAATTTTTTTATTTTAATACATAATCAACTTTTCATTTCATTATTATATTTTTTGTTTTTCTTTCTTTTTGTTTTATTTGTAAATAAATGAATTAAAATTAATAGAGAAATTGAAAAATTTTCAAATATTGATTATTTGTACTTAAAGTTCTTATATAAATATAACAACCTTTTATTTTATTTGCATACAATAGCTAAAGACAAATCTCCATAGAAAATTATGTTAATATCATCTGAACCCCCTACTGTTTATTCCATGTTAAAATAAAAGGAATTACATTTCTATGCCTTTAATATTCATTAATTACTCTAAATTTTATCAAGTTTGTTCAATGTTACCCTTTTGAATTATCATCAAGTTTTATTATTAATAATACATAGTTGCTATTGTGTTTTTTTTCTTTATATTTTTATGTAGAATTAAGAATATTATTTTCATTAATTTAATTTTTTATTAATAAAATAGATTATGTGAAATTATGAATTAAAATAAAGATTAAATCACTTTTATACTATGTTTTTGGCTGGGCAGTCGCTTGGGCACATAGGCGGACCTATGCAGTAAGCTAGGTTCATCGCCTAGGGTCGCCTGGGCAATTTAACAACCATGCTTAGGATAGCCTACAAAATAACTCAATTCTGATCTTGATTCCAATTTATCATCCTTTTCCTTTAGCACATAGGCTGGACACCCCTAGATCCAATAGTGATTCAGACTTGGCTTTCGCCTAGTCCAAAGCTCCACTGGGGTCTGAGAAACAAACTTAGTTGGAGCTGCGTTCAAAATATATATTGTTGTTTTGAGTACATATCCCAGAGAAATATAGGTAAATTTGAATAAATCATCATTGATCTCACCATAGCTAAAAGAGTCATGTTTCTTTTTTCAACTACACCATTCTACTGAGGCATGCTTAGTGCCGACAATTAGGATAGAATCCCATTATCCATCAAATACTGCTTGAAGTCACTAGAGAGATATTCTCCACCTTGATTTGGTCAAAGTGATTTAATGTTTTTGTTTAATTGTTTCTCCACTTCTGTCCGAAGCTCTTTGAACTTTTCAAAAGATTTTGACTTATGGTGTAACAGATAGACATAACCATATCACGAGTAGTCATCAGTGAAGGTGATGAAGTACTCATATTCTCCTCTAGTCCTGACATTTATAGGTCCACATACATAGGTCTACATACATCAGTATGAACTAACTCCAATAATTCTTTGGCTTTATTCCTGAAAAGGGTTTCTTGGTCATTTTTCCTTCCAAACAAGATATACAAACTGGTAATGGTTCAATAATCAAGGAAAATAAGGCACCCTTTTTTACTAATCCTATCTAGATTAATATGACCCAACCTCAAATGCCAAAGATAAATTGAATTAATAGAATAAACTTTTTTTTAAGTGGCAAGTTCTTTGAATAATTCTTCTTAGTGTCATGTATAGCAACCTTTGCTTCTTTCCCCAAGTGTAAGGTAATCTCACCATCACTCAGCTTCCTAGTCTCCTCAAACCCCTACAACGAATTACATATGTGATTAGTTGCACCAGAATTAATACACCAGGAATCTGAAATACCCGCTATGTAGCTTACTTCAATAAAAAGTGACTCGATTACACCTTAATTCCTCCTATTGTTTAGATAATGATTGACAATTCCACTTATAGTGCCCCATAAGCCCATAATGGAAACACTTTCCTTTGGGCTTGAGATTTTTCCTTTTATTTCCTTTGCTTATACCGCTTTTAAGATCCATATTTCCTTTGGAATTTTTGGGATTTTTTTTATTCTCCCCTTTACCCTTTCCCTTAGGATTAGGCTTGGAAGAAGAACACTCAGCCAAATGAGCACTAGGATGGCTTTTGATAATATTCTCCGCTGCGTGTAAAAAGCTAAGAAGCTCAACTAAATTCAAATTCATATTATAATTAAGTTTAAATTGAATAAAAGAGTCAAGCAGCGACTCAAGGATAATATCAACCAGGGACTCAACATCAATCTTAGTTCCTAGAACATTCAATATATTTAAAAAAAAAAAATGATCATTTTTAAAATATGTTCTCTTATTGGAGTTCCTTTACCATCTTAGTGTTCATGCAAGCCTTCATGGTAGTCTACCTAATAGGACGCCCCTGATTTCCAAACATCTCCTTGAGGTTAAGAATCATATCTTTGGCACTCTAGAAAATTTTATGTTGATGCTGCAACACACTTGACATCGAAGCCAGAATATAGCTTCGTGACATCTCATCAGCCTTGACCCTTGACCCACCTATCATAGCGGTCAATATCGTCTTGGGATGCATTAGCACCTGGAAGGTCGGGGTAATCTATAGTGAGCACATAGTTGTACCCCTCAATAGTGAGTATTATGTCCAAGTTCCTTTCCAGTTCACTTAATTTAAACCAAGTCAACTTGTTTTCTTTTAAGATGATAGCAAGTAGATTAAATAAACATAAAAGAATCATATACAAGTATACATTGACATAGATGTAAAATAACCAATAAATAACTTTTGCTTTCATAAACATATAGTGGTATCCTCAAGCCACTATCAATAAATGCATTGGAACCTAACCTTATAAGTAACATGCTCCGTAGGGATGACACTGTAATTCATATGATTAAGAGGATCATCATATCCTATATGATTTTATTTGACATGAGATGTCTATGTAATAAAATCATAACTTCCAATATCCTTTAGTCTTCAAAAGAAAGCGACAAACTCCGTGGGGAGAATACCATTCCCTCTTGATTAAGTGTATACCATCATCGCGAATTAAAAGATAACAGTTGTGAGTAGTGTCTCCGTGGGGAGATCAGCCACACACCGTCTCTTCCAATTCTATCCTAAGAGGTCCATACTTGTAGCTAACAAAAATAAGCACCCTCTGTATGGAGGCTACAGAAAAATAACACAAGGTGTCTACTTTTATCTTACTATGTACCGATGATGGAAAACCGTGGGAACTTTCATCAAGGATCCCTCTCCCACTTAATTTTATAAATTGAGAATCTTATTATACATCTCATGTATAATTAAATATTTCATTATTAGTAATAATGACATTACACATCTCATGTGTTAATAATAATCCAAATATGCTTCCTTTTAAATAAAAATAAAATGAATATTATTAACACATGAGATCTACCTATTCATGAATCACAAATGATATTTATTAATAAAAATAAAATATCATGAAAAACTATTTTAAGCACAAAGAAAACACATGCAAATACAATCTTATATCTCTCATGGCTAAACCTACAAGGTAACTAAAATTGGTAGCAAACTTGAACCTTTCTTGATCTTCTTGATGTTATTCACTTTGTAGCTCATTCTTCATTCTTGAAATGAAAGAAAATAAAAATATATTTTCATGAAGAACCTATACCCACATGTGTGAGTTTACATCAAATTTAGAAGGGAAAAAAAAATAGGCTAGAGAAACCAATGGAACTTGCCCTTTCGTGGGAAAAAATTTTCAAGTCCATTACCCTGTACAATTGCCTCAAATCCAAATTTATTACATAATTCCTAATGGCCAACCATGAGAGATAGGATACATCCATTCACATAAATGAGCTATTCAAATATGAGAAATAAGATATTAAAGCATTTAAACATATGAATAATTATATACATTATCCATGTATATCTTAGAGTGTACTAAGATTTAATCATTGTATCCAAAAACTCCTATAACTAAGTCTCACTTGACTTATATAAAATATAATTTTAAATTCAACATATTTGGGTATCAAATATCTGTGAGTATCATATACCCATAATATAAAAAGATGGATATATAAAAAAATAAAATTGAGCCATTGGGTATCATATACCTAAACAATTTAATAAATTTGGGTATCTAATACCCAATTAAAATAATAATCTATATTACTATCAAGATTGTCTATCCATGGGTATCATATATACCTAAATTTATTAAATTGTTTAGGTATATGATACCCAATGGCTCAATTTTATTTTTTATATATATGATACCCATGGATAGGCAATCTTGATAGTAATATAGATTATTATTTTCATTGGGTATTAGATACCTAAATTTATTAAATTATTTAGGTATATGATACCCAATGGCTCAATTTTATTTTTTATATATCCATCTTTGTATCAATAGCTTGTACCACAAAATCACATTCTAATATAACCAAAACATTTTAATTTGGGATCCATGAATAGGTTTAGAACAAGTAAATATAACCTTCAAAATTGATGGATTCATGTAAAGTTGTTCTGATACCAATTATTGGGTTCGTAACCACAGTGGAAGTGATTTCAAAAATCTATTTGAATTTTTTTCTTTACTGAATCATACAATATTGAAAAGAGGGTTAGAATTACTTTGTTCTTGATAATCTTTGATTGTTGAAGAAACCTCTTGAAGAGATTGATGTAATATTTCTTCTCTTACTTTTCTAGGTCTTCTCTTATTTTCCTCTGTGCAAGCCGTACACCAAAGTCGCTTCTTTTTTAACTATCTCGTAGAAAAATAATATATAAGTTTTTGTGTACGAATATCCTCTTTGTATCACATATTTACAGGAGTTTGCAAAATTAGGGCAAAAGAAAGGATCTAGGGTCCCACCAAATTAGTTCCAATTAATCAATTAATTTTTAATTAACTCTTAATTAATTAATGACTAATTAATTTTAATTAATTAGAATTGCACCCAAATTTGGTGAAATAGAGAAAAATCCAAAATCACTAAACACATACAGTGGACCCCTCTATTTGGATATCAATAATTAGGATTTGGACTTATATACCATCACACTAATTCCTAATTATTTTTACAACTTAATTCACTAATTATTAATCACTATTAAATGGTCAACATCTTAATAAACAATTTATTGAAAAGACCGGATCTGGATTTCAGTGATTAATCAATTGAATTAATACATTGGTGATATCCTTCTCTCTAATTTAGAAAGTGTAGATTCCATCTTAAAAATATGTGTTTCTACAGTCTAAACAATGATTTCCCAAAATACCAAGGTGTTGATTTAAGATATCTCACTTATTGGAAACTCAAAGTCACCACCATTAAGAACTTGAGTCCACTATTCTATCATGATTAAGAGTTTACTGTGAAAAGTGAATACAAAAATTATGTCAAAGATGACAGTTTTATATGACTTGTTTCTTATAGTGATCCAGTTCAATGTATTTCAAATACACCAATACAATAACTAGTAATTGAGATAAACCACCCTATCACATAGAGGTCAACTATATTGCAGTCTTACAGACAAGATCTCTAGTCTCATCAATGACTATGAACAATCGTAGAATTACTTGATCATAAGTTCATATCTCCTGTACATAAATCTCATTTATATACATGAATTATTTCCAATAACATTTCAAGGACTAACCATCTCCTGATTTAAAATAACATCATCTACATGTATGATAATATGAAACTTAATAATAATAAATCAAATTTATTAAATAATAACAAAATGTCATAAATACGAGAGCATACATACTAACATAAACAACAACACCAATGCCCTCTCCAACTCAACAAAAAATCCTTAACAGACCCAATGCAACCCAAACAACAACCAGAAACTCCACAAATTACTAACCACTGGATAAATATAAAAACAAATGGTTTACAGATTCTTCTTGTAACCTACAGATACAACACCTACCAAACATAACCTTTGTTTCTACAAATTATCCACGGTAAGATTCGCTTCGAAAGCAGTAGTCCATGCAAAAAATGCCACTTTCAAAAGAACTTTCGTCTTCAAAATACTCTTGAAAGAAAAAGTACCAAGCAAACCTCCTCAAAGAATAGCTAATAAGAATGGATTGTAAAAAGACTAGAACTATTCGACTACCACTTAATAGAATCGTCTTTATCCACCCTCGGCCAGCAGGCATATAAAGACAACAAATTCACAACAAAAACAAGCTATCAATAATGAAAATTCCTACAAAACGAAGGGCTCCCAAATGACGCCATAATCGCCATTAGGAGATATAGAAAAACAAGCAAATTCCATTGCATTCCTCCACCTTGAAACATAAAACAATCTTGCAAAATAACATCTCCACACCACTTATCATGCCAAAACCTAACCCTCTGTCAGTCTCTCCTTTCTTTACCCCAAATTCAACATGCCTAAAAAACTCCACTCACCTCTTCCGAAGACCCTTCCACTCTCCTTCGAAACCCACCCTCCCCTTTCACGTCCAAACTTACAATCACCTGTCACCACATCTCCTTCTCCCTAGCAAACCTCCACAACCACTTCCTTGACAAATCTTTATTAAAAACCCTCAAGACCCCCCCCCCCCCCCCCAACTCCCCTCCAGCCTACAAATTTTATCCCAACTCACCAGAAGAAATTTCTTCTCATCCCCCAATCCTCCCATAGAAATCCTTATGAAGACGTTCTAGAGTCCTTTCCACTCATGCTAGAATAGGAAACCCAACCCCTTTTGTACATTTACAGACCCTGAAACGGCTTATTTTTACCAACCTTTGTCATAAAATTAAAATTGATCTGAAACTCCCTCTAAACATTGCCATAGATCAATTTGGTGTCAGAGCTACTATGTTCTCACAAAATGGAAAATCCTGTGCTCCTAAACTAATAGATTGGCAACTTGTTTGCTTATTTAGAGTCTAACAAGTGGACAGCCTTTCCTTTTTGTTCGAACATCAGCACTTAGAGCTAAGATTTGCTTTTATTTTGAGTTTAAAGGTTGTTTGATTGAATTTTGGTTTTTTAGATATGCTAGACATGGGTTGTAGTAGGGCGACATGGGTCATGTTTGAGACATGGGAGTGGGGTCCAAATCCTTTTAGAGGTAAAATTACCATAATTTTTATAGATAGTTATAATATGCTTTCAATTCAATTATAATAGATCTTACCAAAAAATTTCAATTATAATAAATTTAACTTCTTCTTTTTTCAGAAAGGGGGGGGGGGGGGGTGTGGCGGCTAGCTAGGAGGTTGGTAGGCCTCTTTGAGTATTCAACTAATTCTCTCAACACATGTAATCCCTTCACCCACATGCATCAAGCAAATACAAAGGGCTAATGGCCCCAAAGGGGAAAGAAATTTTAGAAGCTCTTGAAGTGCCTGTGGAATTGTGTGATGCAATTCTGACTTTAGGTTTGATGCATATGAAATCTAGATGTGATGCCCATCTTCATCTTCTCTTCTATTTCTATTCTTTTTTTCCTTCAACTTTTCTGCACTTCTAGAGCTTTTGGAAGCTATAACTACTTCTATATTACCCCTTTTCTCTTGAAATATCCTTAGACAAGCTTAACCTTTTCTTTTCAATCATTCAACACTAGCACTAAGAATAACGCAAACAATTCAGGGGAACTTTCACAATACCAAAACAGCCCCAAAATATCATCTTTCCTTACCAAATTAAAACCTCGAAACCTTACTCCCTTCTTGAAATTCTAAAAATTGGATACTCCATTTTTTTTACCAACCAAAAAGCTAAGCAAAATTGACCCTAAATCCCCTTAATGATTTACTGCATCAGATAAATAGTGTAATTGAATTTCTGAATTTTGAGGTTTTATTTAGTTTGAAGGTAACCTCTGCGGAAATTATTTTGGGGCATTGGCATACAATTCATATTTATTATTATTAGAACACCAAATAATACTTTAGGAATTATTAGTACTCTTTTCTTGACTGTTTTCTGGATTGATACTACATTGCAATACTAATTGATTCTTAAACTTTGTGGTTTTCAATTATAGGATTAAGAGTGATTGAAGATGCCAGAGTACTGATGTGACCTTCATATCATGTCAGGCTGAATGATTCTTAGAATTGAAATTGTTTCTCTTGCCTCTGGATTTTCCTGACAAAAACTATTGGTCTTTTTATTCATTACTTTCATCATTTTAAGTAAGTGCGTGAAGTATATCCATTGCAAGATTGTGTTTGTGTGTATGCATGTGTTCATGCATCTAATGGCTGAATCATGAAGTATATCCATTGCAAGATTGTGTTGTATGTATGCATGTGTTCATGCATCTAATGGCTGAATCATTTCTGTGCATTAACCAATTTTTCACTATCTTTCATAAATTATAATTTTGTTCTATATATTTTCCATAGCTATCTAAATAAAATAAAAAGAGGAGATTGTCAGGCTTTAAGTCAAGCAGCTAGAGAGCTAATGAATTGATTAACATGTTCACTTTAAGACTTTGGGTGTGGAGTGTTTTTGGTCGTTTGTGAGCTTGAAGACAATGCCATCCTTACATTTCATTTTGTTGTCAAGCAAGCATCTAAAGATAGAAAGCCCATTTATAGATTATTAGATCCACACTATTGGGTTTTGATTTCAGGTTTACCAAATGACATTTAAATGACATTTACTGTTGTGATAAACTCTTTTTTTTACTGTTAACCTGACCTTCATAAAGAAAAGGGGGTCGGGGGGAACCAAGTGCACGAGGCTCGAAGAGGGTTAGATGTAGTGCAAGTGGAGAGGTTATTTTCATGACTCGAACTCATGACTTCCAAGTCACCATGTAGCAACCAAGTTGATAGAATTTTTTGTGATACATCAGGATGATGTTTAATAGGCTTGTATCCTATGAAGTACGGACACTCTATTTTGGCTCACGTGTCCGTGTCGGACACTTTCCGGACACGTGTCGGATTGTTGAATCATGGAAATTGATGTTTAAATGAATAAGTTCTTTTATTTTTATTTAATGGTTTTGTTATTTTAATATCTTCATAATATTTTTATAATTTGTGTATTTTTATACCAATTTTAATTACAATAATATTATATTTTTATTGTATGGTCATATAAAAATATAAAAAATTTATATATATTTAACGTGTCCCTGACGTGTCCGTGTTCTACTTTTTTGAGAAATAACATATCTATGTGTCTGTGTCTGTGTCGTGTCGTATCTGTATCCCATATCCGTATCCGTGCGTTTTAGCTTGTATCTATTTCCCAACTTTGTGTTCCTGATAATCCAAGAGCTTTACCATTATCTTGTTTATACAATGACATGTATATTAATAAACAAGTTGTCATATGTTCAGGTCTCCCTTATAGACTCATGGTTATTATCACGCAATCCAATTAAGAGGCTACTTCTTCGAATGATATGGAAATCTAACGCTGATGGAAGGAAAGATGTGCTGCAGAGACAGATTGTTTATTCATTTGGTGACCATTATTACTTCAGAAAAGAGCTTAACATATTGAACCTTCTCACCGGGTACCAAACTTGTTCTTTTTTGTAAATTCCATCATGATTAGTCAGATGAAGTTTATTACTCATGAAATATTCTTCTGTTGTTGACACTGCAGGTATATATTCTTGCTTGACAAATTTGGTAGAGTAAGATGGCAAGGTTTTGGATCGGCAACACAAGAAGAGTTATCGGCACTTTTATCCTGCACATCACTGTTATTGGAAGAGAAATAATATGACCAAAGCATGTTACCTAGAGCTTATTTAGGTATCTCTAATACAACATCAAGTATACTTGACTTGAGTGAAAAAATTTTGATGGTGTAATTTTCATTTTACATATCATTTATTTTTTTAAAAAATAAAATTGTTTTTACAGTGAGTTTTATTTGAATTGGTAATAGCTTGTGACAAGAGAACTGGATTTATGAGCAGATGCGAGTTTGCAACTGATGTAGAATAAATTTTAGTTTTGCAAAGTACAAAAATTTGTAGGGTTTAAAATATTAGAGATTTTGCTTTTGTTAAGTGTTGAAGCTATTAGGGATGAGCCATGACTGATTTAGAATAAATTTTAGTTTTGCAAAGTACAATGATTTGTAGGATTTAAATGTTAGAGATTTTGCTTTTGTTAAGTGTTGTTGAAGCTATTAGGGGTGAGCCGTGGCTTAATGATAAGGTTGTTTTACTGTGGTGTAGAGGTTCCGGTTCCGGTTCTGGGTTTTAGTTGCAGAAAAAATAACTCCGCTTTACGGATTTATGGGTAACGCTATGTACATCTAGCCTTCTCAAAATCTCATTGGTGAGAGCCTTGTGTACAAGGCTATTTCTTAAGAGTTATTAAAGTTATTATACGTAGAACAGTGAACATTGATGGATCAATTTGAAATATAGAATTGGTAATCCGGAGAGAGAGTGCTTTAACATGATAAACTACGCGGAACAAATGAAGAACATGATCAGCCTTATTTTTCATGGAAAATGCTAGAGGTGTCAAACTAGTCGGGCCGGCTTGACTCGTTTCAGCCAGGTCATCGGGCCGTACTATGCTGGCTCATTTGTGAAATCATTAGGCCTGGCTCGGTCCGTTGGCCGAGCCCATGGGCTTTTTTTTTTGTTAATTTTTTTTAAAGATTACATGCTATTTTTTTTCTATTCTTTTATTTATTTTTTTTGGGCCTTTAATATTTTTTTGGTCAATTTTTTTTAAGATTACATTATATGATATATTTTTTAAGTTTATTTATTTATTTTTAAAAAAACAAATGTTAGATTAAGATTTATTTACTTAATGTTGTTACGTTGTAGATTTATAGTTAAACTTAAATTAAATGTTAGTTAAGTGTAATCTAATATATATATATATATATATATATATATATATATATCTTTTTACTTTGCTTTTATTATTTTTTTTTTTTGGGTCAATTTTTTTTAAAGTTATTTGCCTTTTTTAAAAAAAAAAAAAATGTTAGATTAAGATTTAAAATATTTGACATTATAATAAAAATAAACCTCAACCATTACTGAAAATGACAATGAATTATAAATATTTTTTTTGTGACTGCATCTAGTTTAGAATAAGTATTAGACTATCTACGTACCCTTTTAGATTAAATCTTACGTAGTTTTTTTCTTTATATTTGTATTACAATGTAATTTTTTAAATACATAAGATAAATAATTTATTCCAACAAAACTTGTGATAAATCTGTATTTACATCTAAGTTTGTGAAAGTTGTTATCATTTCTTCATCCATCCATTTTTGAATGCGAAGTCTTGATTCCTTCCAATTCTTCAAGCAAATGAGGGTCTCCAAAATGTCCGATGCCAACATTGACCTTCTTTCATCTACTACATTGTTACCTGTACTAAAAGCAAACTCCGATGCTACTGTTGAGACCGAAGGTATTAGTAAATCACGGGCCATGATGGAAAGTACTGGAAAACTCTTTCATTTGATTTTTACCATGTCAAAATATCAAAATTATCTCTTTCTTTAGCAGTTAGGAAACTAATAAATATCTAGTTAGTTCAGAGTTAGAAGAAAAAGATGAGGAGGAGGAAGAAGAAGAAATACCCAACGATCTTCTCCTAATAAGAAATGCAAATACTTGACTTTTACTCAAAACGTTAGAAGAAGTGAAAACAACATTTTCAGTTTCATTGTTACCATATTTTATTATATATTTATTAAATACATCATATAATAAACTTTTTATTTGTTCATTAGTAATTCTTAATTGACAATTTAAATTTTCTGCTATTCCATCAATAAAATGCTTTACACTAGACATTTTTATTCTTGGATCCATTACTGCAACTAAAGTAAAAATTGGGGATAATTCTTCCCAATATTTTTTAAATTTTCTTCCATTACTACACATGTCTTTAAAATTCTCATTCTTCCTATGTATTGAAAAAGGATAAGAAATATTATATAATTCAGACAAGACAATACAAGAAGTGAGAAAATAAACACCCGAACAATTATTTATTGTAGTATAAAAAATTTCTAAAATTGATTTAAATGTAAAAGTTAAGACCCAATCTAGAGTAGTTAAAATGCGATTGTCATGCTTTTCATTATAAAAATCAATAATTACTTGGTCATATTTCTCATAAGACTCGAGCATGAGATATGTTGAGTTTCAATGAGTTGTAACATTTGTTTTAAATTTTTTTGGTTTTAAATTACAACTTCTACATAAATTTTTAAATTCATGAGCTCTAGAATTTGAATTAAAAATCCAAAAAATTGCAGTTCTAATTTTTGCTACTTCAACATCAATTAATTTCAAACCATCTTGCACCATTAAATTAAATATATGACAAATATATCTACCATGGAAAAATAAATCACCAAATGGTGCACGTAAAATACGTTTAAACATGTCAATAGAAGTAGTATTAGCAGTAACATTATCAAAAGTAATGCGAAAATTTTTATTTTGAACTCCATATTCTCTAAAAACATTCATAATATAATTAAATATATTACTAGTATTATGAGGAGGATTCATGCTATGGAATGCAATAATTTTTTTTATTTAAAATCTAATTATTGTCAATATAATGTGCAGTCACACAACAATAACTTTCATTATTCCTACCACTCCATAAATTAGATGTGCAAGAAATAAATGCATTAAAAGAAAAAAGATCATTAATTAAATCATTTTTTAAAATTTTAAATCTTTTCATACAATCTTTTCTAGCAATGTTTTTAAAAACGGCTTTATAACCAGGTTATATAATCATGCATTAGATTTTCAAAATGAATATCTTCCCCAAAAAGTAAAGGTTGCTCCCTAGTAGCTATATATCTAGCAATGCCATTCCTCACATTGTCATTTGAGTATGTCTAATTTCTCATGATGCCACTACTACTACTTTGACTAAGTTGTGCTTGTCTAGGGTCATTAACGCCATGTTCTTCTAGACATTTTTTTATGTCTATTAAGATGACCCGTGCCACTACTACTTTTACATGTATAGTTGGTCTTGCAATACTTGCAAACAACCCATTCTTCTATTTTGTTATTAATTATTAATTGTTCTAAGGTAAAATTAGTACATACTCCCGATGTGTGGATCTCTTAGGCCTAGGAGGACGACTAGATGTAGTGTCGCATGGTGTAGGGATACTAGTCCATTATATTTACTATAGTTAAGGTTTTCTAAGTTAATATTTTTAATAGGGTCCATTTTCAAATTCAATATAATTAAACAATAACAATTAAAAATAAAACTAAGAATAATAACAATTAAAAAATAATACAGATTAAATAATAATACTAATTAAACAATTATGCTAATTAAACAATTATAACGTACAATTAAACAATAATACTAGATTAAATAATAATACTAATTAAATAATTATTTTTTTAATTTTTTAATAATAACAACTAACTAATAACAATTATTATTATTATTATTATTATTTAATAATAACAACTAATAAAGAAATATACCAGCCCGTTGCATTTTTGAATTGAATGTGATTGATATTCCTCCAATTCGCAAACTGGCAATTGTAGTGACTCGATCACACTTCAATCTCTAACAGAATTACAAAATATTTATAGAGAAGCTTGTAAAAATATAAATTGATCTACTATTGATGAGAGAGCTTGAAGAAATGATTTTAGAGTAGAGAAAAGATGAGTAAATTGGTGAGAAAAAATGAAATGAGGTGGTAGGGTATTTATAGAAAAATTTAGATAGTGAATTTTCAATTTTACTCTTAAAACTAGCCGTTAATATAGTTATTTGAAGGGCAAAAATTGTTATTTTAACCAACTTTTCAAAAATGCCCCTTAAAGTAGCTATTAATATGGCTGTTGGAGGGCAAAATGGTAAAAGAATGCTTTTGAAATAAAAAGAGGGGAGGGAATTGAAGCTGGGCCATGTCGGGCCAAGTGGGTCGTGTTGGACTGGGCCATGTCGTGCCGTACCATGGGCCAATGGACCGGCCCGTTCCACCAACTATCGTGTTGTGCCTCTTCTTAACGTGCCATACTCATATTTGTGCCGTGTCTTTGCTGACCCGGCCCGATTGACACATTTAGAAAATGCTACATTCAACGATCTTTTTTTATTATATTTTCACATTTATAGACAAAAGGTAATAGGACTTGAATGTATTTATTATAATGGATCATACTAAAAAAATAAAATAAGAAAATTCATTACATATAGTATTACTCATTTTTCTTTTGAGGCTAAATTTACCCGCATCAGCTGGTGCACTTGTACCACAATGGTTATTCAACAAAGTGTTTCCAAATTCATGAGCTCTTAGTGGGGGTAGCTAGCCATGGTTTTGAGAAAAACTCAAAACCTAAACTATATTGAGAACATGTAGATTTGCTGTCTTCATTACCCAGCATTTTTCTGCATTTCGCTTTGCAAGAAAAGTTCAGCATAAGTAAGTGTGGAGATTAGGGCATACCTTGCCATGCATACCCTTTACTCTTTCAACTAAACCTAGTTAGAAAACTTCTTGGATAATCATGGTCAAAAGGATTTTATGTCTAACAAGTGGGTTTAGCTTAATATACTCACAATAATACAAAAGAAATTTACTTTGACCGGGTAAGGGTAATCATTATCATAATCATCTCAATTAATTTATTGATTTGGGCAGTGTTTAATGACTCAAGTACAGAAGGCTTATGAATATATCAGCCTGTTGAATGGGTATTACTATTATCCATAACCAATAACTGATTAATACAGTGAAGGCAATGAAATAACTTCAAGGATAATAAGCTTGAGAAGAGGCAAATTTTGGTGAAAAACATGATTAAGACACTCCCTTGAGGCGACATCTCTAACAAGAGTGGTGTTTTCAGCAAATGATGCTTATATTGGCGCCACTAGAGGTTTTGTTATTATTCTCTTAGTTGAAAATAAATAGTCAATTAGAATAATACACAAGAGTCACATTAAACTATCAAACATGCTCAATCACAGCCAAAAACTACACATAACAAGCTAAAAAACTAACTCAGTTGATGTCTACATAAGTTTGTAACTTAATGCAAATTAAACTAAGTGAAACTTGAAGGAAAAGAAAACTTAATTTGGGAAAAGATTCAAGGGTCCAATTTTTGGCTTGGTGTGGTCATTTACAACCCCCCCCCCCCCCCCCCACATTGGAAACCTCACCACTAGTTCCCACAAGTTTTAGAAGAATACAACAATATATAGGAAAAGAAAACTTAATTTGGGAAAAGATTCAAGGGTCCAATTTTTGGCTTGGTGTGGTCATTTACAACCCCCCCCCCCCCCCCCAACATTGGAAACCTCACCACTAGTTCCCACAAGTTTTAGAAGAATACAACAATATATAGGAAGCTTCCTTTTGAATGTCTCCGTTTAGGTGGGTACCTTGTGCCAAATGGCGATGTCAGGTTCACGTACCTCAAGGAGATAAATTAGATTCTGATTGTTGTTGAACTATCCCAACTCAAGGACACAAGTTCCTATCGAAATTGACTTCTTTCCTCAAAGCCTGTGACATGGTGTCCTAGCCTGGAAACCCACTAGAAAATGAGTGATGATTCCGTATAATGCTCTCGTTCCCAGCTTTTTAGACCCATATATACATACATACATATCATATATATATACATATATATATTTATATATGTATATCTATATATATTATACACTGCCCTTGACTGAAAGAAAACAAAAAACAATATTTTTTTTGTTTAATGTTTAGATATCAAAAATTCCATGACCAGCTAGCTCTTGAGTTTTCCATTAAATTGATGCCAAAGTTTTAAAAGGTTATTTGCATATTTCTTTTTGTTAATAGAAGGTTTGTTTACTTACAAATATAAATTTACAAATAAGTCCAATCTATTGCAAAAAATAACATACATCATTTTCAAAAATAAACACCCTACCACACACTCTCATAGTCTCACTTGTTCGAAATTGTGACTTCTTATATATGAAGAGGCACCTAAATGTCATACGGTCACTAAAGCCTCGATGATTATTTTCATAAAATTGATGTCAAAGTTTTAGAAGATTATTTGGATTTTTTTCTTTTTTGTCAATGGAATGAGTGTATATTTACAAATAAAGTCAGTCCATTACTGAAAAGAAAACACTCATACCACTTTCAAACTCAGCCCATGGCTGGGAAATAAATAACCTACCACATACTCCTCATTTGAAAATACTTGAAATCGTGGCATCTCTTATAAAAAAAGAAGATACAAGATTTCATTCAATCACTAAAGGATTCGTCCGATTATTTGTGAAAATATAGCCAATATATATGTTTATCAATATTGAAAAAAATCTAAAGTCTAAAATTGTGATTATTAAAATCATAGGCAACCTTTTCTACCATGTGATGCGGAACAAAAACGTGAAAGGAGAATCCAATACGTCGAATTCCTTATAAAACAAGTAACATAAGGAGTCCTTATCCAAACAAGAGAAATAATTCTCCTAAAATTCGTAATTATTTATTATTGATTGAAAAGTTTACCATAAAGACCTATTACATCATATTTATAATGCTAAAATACTACTACTTTGACTAGGAAACCAAAACTCTTATTTTTATACTAACCCTACTACAATAAAGACTAGTAATTCGAATAGGAAACTACTAATTTCTATATTTTCTATATTAATCTTAATAAAATTAGGAAACTAGAGAAATTATGAATAAATTAAAATAAAAAATTAAACAATCTTAATACAACTGTAAAACTAATATTCTTATTTTTAGGTACTAAATCTGTCTTACATCAGTCTCCCCCACTTGAAAACAATTCGACATCGAGTTGACTGGATATATATGACCTTGAACTTGTCCATAACCCAGCAATAATGATTGAGTCTTTTCAAGGACAATTAAAGACTCAAAATTTTCTACTACCTTCATGAAGTTTGCAACTCTAAGCTCTTCTTTTGATGATAATAATGTTCCTATAATAAAACAAAAATTATATTCTTGTTCAACCATAATTTCAATCTTCTTAGAAGCATTATAATAATCTTTCAGAAGTTCATCCTCATCTTTAGCATTGATTATTTCCATGGGGATTTCATCGTTCTATACCAATAAAGAACTTGTAGAATCTATTTGTTTCACTAGATCCATACTTTGATCAACAGATTCTGAACAGTTTCCTTCTTCTTTATTTTCTTCCAACTCCTTGTGATGGTCTTAAAGGCATGGAATAATTGGATCTTTACTTTCTATAACAAGAGAATCTTCTGTAAGGATGTGAACTTCTTTCAGCGATTTAATATTTGCAATCTTATTAGTTAAAGTCACAATCACAATTTTAGATTTTTCTTGTGCTTCTTTCTTGATGCTTTCCTATGTTGGCTTGTATTTATCTTTTAAAATCTACAAATAATTTCTTGGCAAAAATCTATTCATAAACAGTTTCATCATTCTTGGTCATAAACGAATGCATTTTTTTCTTTGCAATTGTCTATGCCTTTGCATATCAAACCACCATCTTTTTGCGAATATAGTGAGTTTATCTTTTGTCCAAAAATATTCATTTTTTTTTCTTCTAAAAGTATCAAATCATTAAGACAATCATCCAAATCATAAACTCAATCATAAAAGTCTTCAAAATAAAAATTATCATCAAGATGTCAAAAGTCTTTCGTAATTACGAATAGCTTTGTCTTCAGGTTGGCCTCGGAAAAATCCTTTGACCCGATTTTTATTGATTGGAAGATCTCTGAAGGCGTTAAGATTGAGTCACATGAGCGTCTGTTGTGAAGCACCCACCTGATTGTTGATTTGTGCTAATTGTTGCCCTTGTTCATCAATTGTCATCCATAAAGCCTCCATCCCACGACAAATGTCAATGAGATTTTTGATTCCGTCTAGCACAATTTTTCATGGAGTCAGACAAATTTTTGCTCTAATACCAAATGATACAAAGCAGGGAAACTGTGAAAGGAGAATCGAACATGTTGAATTGAACAAATAACATGAGGACTCCTCACCCAACAAGAGAAATAATTTTTCAAAATTTGTAATTATTTATTATTGATTAAAAAGCTTCTCATAAAAACTTATTACATCATATTTATAGTGATAAAATACTACTATTTTGACTAGGAAACCAAAACTCTTATCTTTATATTGATCCTATTATAATAAAGACTAATAATTTGAATAAGAAATTACTAATTTCTATATCTTTTTATACTAATTCTAATAAAACTAAGAAATTAAAAAAACTATGAATAAATTAAAATAAAAAATTAAACAATCTTAATACCATCATAGAACTAATATCCTTATTTTTATTTTTAGATACCAAATATGTCCTACATTAACATGAAAAGACCTAACCTGGTACGTACAAAACATTAATTAGAATTAATAGATAAGGTGAGTCTGAAAATTAATAGACTAACGTGTGCAGTCACGCATGGGCAGTTACGCATGCAAGTGCTTAATCTATATGAATGACATGCATAATATATGCCGGGCCCAATCCTGCACTCCAAAAGAAAAGTTTATTGCAAGACTTGTTTAAATCTCGTGATAGATCAGGGTAGAATCGATATTAAGATTTTTATTTATTCTTAAATTTTTATTTATTTATTAAATTAATTATAATTAATGTATTTCAAATAAAATATTATATATATTAAATAAGAAATATACATATTAATAAAGAATTATAATGCTTTTTCAAATATATAATTTTATCAAGTTTGTTTGAATTTCTAATTGTGACTAAAAAATATCATGATAAAAACTGTATAATTGTTCGTTATATGAATCTTACATAAATAAAAAATAGAAAATATTATATATCTCTAATTTATATCATCTATTGTATCTCTAATATGATGTGTTAAGATATGTAATTTTAGGTCTCACATGATGTGATTTTTGAAGTCATTAACAAATCATGTTTTGCTCAAGTATTATTATCCTATATATTTGCAGTTTCTGACTTTAATTTTTAAATTGTATAATAAATAAAATAAATCAGGAAAGTGTATGTAATTATATAATATTTCAGTTTAAATTATTTTTAATTACTTACAGAAAAACATTGAAAAAACTGAAAACAAATTTAACCTTGTTTTATCAAAATTGACAATTCAAAAAGGGTGAAATTATTTCCTCTTTGAAAAAAAAGAGAGGCTCAAATCAATCACTTTTGAGCCTACTTAAAAAAAAAAAAAAAAAAGGCTCAAATTTTATGTATTTATAGTATAATTAAAGTAGAAATCTAAGGTTAATAAAAGTCTAACTTTATAAAATAGTCTCAAATTTTATGTATTTATAGTATAATTAAATTAGAAAAAATCTAAGATTAATAAAAGTTTAACTATAAAAAAACTCCAAATTTTATATATATTTATAATATGTTTCAATTAGAAGTCTAAGGTTAATAAAAATCATACTCTAAAAAAAAGGACTACATAAAAACTTTATGAAAAAAACTTAATTTTATTAATAGAGTTTTAGTGATATGATACTCTAATCTCTTATTGTTATATATTTAGATAAAAAAAAAAAAAAATGTAAAAACTGTATTGTTAGAGTTTTACTTAATATCTCTCTTTCTTGTTGAAAAATAATAAGAGTTTATATTACAAAAATAAATATAATATACATGGGAAACAAAGGAAAAAACTATATTAATATTAAAAAAATTGCCTCAGTCAGAATTATCACTTTATTATTTTAAGCTTTCAATTATATAGAGTTGGTCCTGTTATAGAAGTAAGTTAGTTCGTTAAAAATTTATTAATTATTAAAAATTATTAATTTATTAAATATTAATTATAAAAAATTTAATTGTAATTCGTAATAGAAATTACGTAATAATGTAAAAAATATCACTTTTTACTTTTCGAAATGCACTATTAAACATAAATGCTCACATATAATAATATCAAAATATAAGTTTAGCGCAAAAAAAAATGGCATTTTGCATTGAAATGCTCTGTGTCTATTTATATTTACATATATATATATATATATTATGTAATATTTTTGTAAACATCACATATCTTAAGCATTAAGTGTGCTGAATAAATAAATGAAAAATATTCCCGCACATGTTTCTTTGTGTTGGCATTCTAGGATACGCTGCGTGCGTAACGGCCACCAGCGCCCCGACCGACCCCGGTCAAAATCACTGCTTGCGAATAAAATACATAAAACACGATCTCTCTTCACTTTCCAATATGACAATAGATAACCCTATTAATATGAAAAACCCCAAACATATCCTCCAATACAGCAAATGAAATAGTTTTAGTCGAACTAAGTGACTTGGGGCATGTTAGTCATTTTAGAAAAAGGCAAGCACCCCTTGCTTTTTTAGTCTAATTTTAGAAAGAGAAAGAAAGCAAAGAGATGCGTGCCACTGTTTTTGCTTTCAAAAAACCGACCAGAGATGAAGTTCAAAATTTTGAAATAATTGAACACCTGAATAGCTCGACAAGTTGCGGTTCTCATTTTTGTATTATACTATTATCATACCTGAAACCACATTTTTATATTTAATAACGCTATCTTTTTACCATTATTTGAAGTAATGGCCTAACTCCTCTTATCATTGTTGCCTAAAAAATAAAGCATAGGAAGAAGGCTCATGGGTGTGCTTTAGCATCTCAAAAGGGTGCATACAGAGAAGATGTGACTAGATTATTTGGATTTGTGGGCATGGACCACCTTTTCTTCCAATCTAAGGAGACAACCCACCAAGTCTAGAGAAAGTAAGATTGGTGTGGTCAATAAAAGCTCATTGTCTTGCAAAGTTAATTATAGTGATTTCAATATAATATGTGCATTTATGATTGTACTTTGGTGGTGAAATGAAACCGATTACACCAATTATGTAGGAGATAATTATGAAAAATTAAACTCAAGACTTGTTGTCAATACAAAATATGGACAAATTGAATAAAATTACACCAATTATGTACAAGATAATTATGAAAAATTAAATTATAGACCTATTGTGAATATAAAAATGGACAAATTGAATGTTAAAGGGTGTAAAAGATTGATGCCCATTCCAATCCATGTTAAAGGATAAAAATCCTTTCAAACGAGATTTGGTAGCTAAAACATTTGAGATTTGGTAAACACACCTGCTTAAAGATTTCTAATAATTATAATTGGATAAAGAATAATGTTACATATCTCAAATTTTTGTACCAAAACTTGCATCGCAAATGATGTAATATTTAATTATTAGTGGCATTTTAGAAAATGTGGGACTAAAATTTGGAACAAAGAGTATTATTGTTTGATGAAACATTATGAGTAATGTTTTGTGGTACAACTAGCACAACCACTCATATGGGTGTGGAGCTCCCACTCATCGCACTCACATGAATCCCGCACCCAGATGAGTAGTTGTGCTACAAAAAGTAACATACTTGAGTATTTTATTTACTAATTTGTTGTGCATATTTAATCTTCTCCCGATTTTGCAATGGTAGAAATCTTGTATAAGTTTTTGATACAAGAAGTCTTGTATAATTGGATTTTTCCTCTTTTTTTTTGGTATATTTATTTGTCTTCAAATCGTTTATACGTTTTTTAAACTCTGCAATTACAAACAAATGATTAAATATACTCCAAAAACAAAGTCAATCCTTTTTTGTTTAGGATTTGTTTGATAGAAAACTTTGCCAAAAATGTAACATGAATATCTTTAGTAATTCAATTGGATGCATCAAAACAACATGAATTATATAAGTACTTATCTTGATCCATGATAATATGAAATTACTTGAGACAGAGAAATCTTCACACAAGTGATCTTGATTTTCAAGTTCTTTATTTGTATAAGATCTTCAAACCACTTCTCTCTCTAGGCAACAGGAACCACATTTGTGGTGTTAATCATAAGTTTTGGATGGAATGTGTGATTTGTGACCTTATCCTATTTATACTTGTTGTCTTCCCATCAAAGACCTTAAGCATTATGAAGACTATTAAATAAGTCATAATTTGGGTTAATGTATCTCTTAAATTCATGTCTACATTCTTAATGTATTTACCACATTTATATTGAGATACATTATGCATTTTCCAAACCAATGTATCGATCTTCGTCTTTTAGTATTCCAAGGTGCATTCATTAGTCACCATTTATCAATACGCATTTAGTCTTTCACACCATGTTTATATCAAGGTGCATTCATCAATTATCACTATTTAATTGATGTACATAAATTATTTTTAATAGGATTAATCTAGTATAAACATACATAGGCCACATTAAGTGAATAAAAGCTAACAATCTCCCACTTGGCCAGCATGATTAAATTCAGTTACTAGATTATGAACATAAGATGACCATCACATTTTCCCAATAGAAAGTTGCACCGTCACCATTAGATTCCATTCAATGAAAGCATGAGCACCAAATCATTATAGTCATTGAATTATTCATTGATTCAAGACTGTACAATGGTTATAGTGTTAATACATTTCATCAATATGAATAAGTGAGTTGTTGTAAGTACAAAGATGACATTAGCAACATAGTGGTGATTAATGCTAATTCATCTATAATGGTCTTGTTGCTTTGTTACATTCAAAGTGTACACAATAAGAAAAGAAACAATCATAAGATAACATTTATCACTAACATAATGTGATTATATAAAAAGACACTCTGAGTTAGTCTAAACATGATAGACTTTCCATTAAACCCATGCGCGCAACGTGTTCCTTAAAGAGCTTAGGTGTGAGACCTTTAGTTAAAGGGTCTGCCAACATGAGTGTAGTGCCAATATGAGTGATGGAAACCATTTGATTCAGAACCCTATCTTTAACAACTAGATACTTGATATCAATATGCTTTGATCCTTCTAAAAATTTGTTATTGTTGGAGAATCGGACAGCAGCATCGTTGTCACAAAAAATTGTCAAGGATCTTGAAATTGGTATCTATAACATTTAATCTAAAAATGAAATGCTTTAGCCATACTGCATGACAAGTGGTTTCATAACATGCTATAAATTCTGCCTCAATGGTGGAAGAAGCAGTCAGGTACTGCTTATGGCTTCCATGAATAAGTCCATTTGCAAGCATAAAAACGTACCCAGAAGTTGATTTTCTTGTGTCTTTACAACTAGCATAATCGGCATTTGAATAATCAATTACTTCAAGGTTGTCTAACCTTAGATAGGTAAACATGTAATCCTTAGTTCCTTGTAGATAACGTAACACTTTCTTAACTGTTTTCCAATGGTTAAATCCTATGTTACTTTGGTATCGACTAAGCATACCCACTACAAATACTATGTCGGGGCGTGTACAAACTTGAGCATACATAATGCTACCAACTGTAGAAGCATAAGGAATTCTCTCCATTTGTTCCCTTTCCAAATTATTTTTAGGACATTGGGATTCACCAAATTTGTCACCCTTAACGATAGGGGCAACACTACCCAAACAATTTTGCATGTTGAACCTTTTAAGAACCTTTTCAACATAGGCTCTTTGGGAAAGTCCTAAAATACCACTGAGACCTATCTCGATAAATCTCAATGCCAAAACAAAAGATTTTTCACCAAGATCCTTTATGTTAAAATTCCTTGAAAGGAATTGTTTGGTATCATGTATCATTCCCAAATTATTGCTAGCAAGCAATATATCATCAACATACAACACTAGAATGCAGATCTTGCTCCCACTGATTTTAAGGTATATACATTGATCAACTATATTCTCCTTAAAATCAAATGTAGTGAGGATCTCATGAAATTTAAGATTCCATTAGCGAAAAGCCTGCTTTAAACCATATATGGACTTTTTAAGTTTACAAACCAATTTTTTTTTCCTCGCATCCTGAAAACCTTCAAGTTAATCTATATAAACCACTTCATGCAAGTCACCATTTAAGAAGGTTGTTTTGACGTCCATTTGATATAATTCTAAGTCATAATGAGCTATTAAAGCCATGACTATTCTTAAGGAATCCTTATTAAAAATAGGAGAATAAGTTTCCTTATAGTCCACCCCTTCCTTTTGAGTGTATCCTTTAGCAACTAATCTGGCATTATATCTTTCGATAATACCTTGAGGATCACGTTTAGTTTTAAAAACCCATTTAGAACCAACAGTTGTAGCTCTCTCAGGTAATTCTACAAGATCCCAGACATGGTTATCGTTCATAGATTTCAACTCATCATTCATGACATCAAACTACTGAGTTTCATTTTCACTTTTTATGGCTTGGACATAAGAAATGGGATCATTTTCCATGCCTATATCACACCCATTTAGGTAAACCTCATAGTCATCTGATATAGCAGATTTCTTCTCTCTCTGTGATCTGCGTATGGGCATTTCTACAACTGGGACAGTTTCTTCTTGGATATAGAAAATCTCTAAGTTACCATTATTACTCATAACATGTATAGGTATCTCATTTTCTTGGATAATTGTGATCGACGTAAGAACATGATTTTCCTCAAAAATATGTTTAGGTTGAGTATTTCCACTAACGTTCCCATTTTTTAAAAACACAAAATGTCTAGTTTCAACAATTCTTGTGCTATGAGTAGGACAATAAAATCTAAATCCCTTAGATCTTTCAGGATATCCAATGAAATAGCAACTTATAGTTCTAGGATCCAATTTCTTTATTTGTGGGTTGAAAATTTTAGCTTCAGCAAGACACCTCCATACACTGTAAATAATTCAAAGTAGGTTTCCTACCAACCCATAACTCATAAGGAGTGTTAGGTATGGCCTTATTAGGAACTCTATTAAGGACATGTATAGTAGTTTTCAAAGCTTCACCCTATAAGAATTCTGGCAAAGAAGAACTACATATCATGCCTCTCACCATATCTATTAGAGTACGGTTTCATCACTCAACTATACCATTTTGCTCGGGTGTACTGGGCATTGTATAGTTTGAAACAATACCATTCTCAGCTAGATATAAAGAAAGAACACTTGGCTTTTGACCTGATTCAGTGAATTATCCATAATACTCACCGCCTTTATCAGATCTTACACTTTTAATCTGTTTTTCAAGTTGATTTTCAACTTCAACTTTATAGATTTTGAACATATCCAGTGCTTCTAATTTTTCATGAATAAGATACACATAAGTATACCTAGAATAGTCATTAATAAATGTAATGAAATATTTATGTCCAGAAATGGCTGTAATAGTAAAGGGACCACATATATCAGTATGAATTATTTGTAATAATTCAATGGTTCTAGTAGCACCCTTTTTATTTGTTTTTATGTATTTCCCTTTGATGCAATCCACACAAGTATTAAAATCAGAAAAATCCAGTGATGTTAAAATTCCGTGTTTAACTAGACGTTCCATCATTTCTCTTGAAATGTGGCTTAAGCGTTTATGCTACAACATGGATGAATTGTCATTCACTTGTTTTCTCCTTTAATTTACCTCATTAGTCACGTGAAAGGATAAAAGAGACTGGGCATAAGTATAATCTAAATTCAATGAATAAAGATTACCACATAAGGTACCAGAACCAACCAAGTGAGAATGATAGAACAAAGAGACTCCATTATTTCCAAACTTTAATTCATAACCATAGAAATCAAGCTGTGAAATAGATATTAGGTTTCTAGTAAAAACAGGAACATAAACTATGTTTACTAAATCCATAATAAAACCTGAATCCAAAATTAAATGGAGGATGCCAATAGCCTCAACGTCCACTATTGCTCCATTGCCCAACTTAATGGTTCGCTCTCCTTTATTTAGTCTCCGACTTGTAAGGTATCCCTGCATGAAATTTGTTATGTGACTACTTGCACCTGTATCAATCCACCAAGAATTTTGTGGAACATTTACTAAATAGGATTCATAAGACACAAAACATTGGGTTTTACCTTTCTTTTCCAACCAATTCTTAAAACCTAGACAATCTTTCCTCACATGACCCTTCTTTCGACAAAAATGGCATCGAATCTTATTCCCGTCATTTTGTTCTTTGTGAGTTTCGTCAGTAGCATGCTTCATTTTCTTACCTTTGCCTTTCTTGAAATTCTTTTTGTTTGTACCTATAGTGGTAAGATGAGTCATGCCAGTTTTCTCAACTTTAAGCCTTTCATCTTCTTGAACACACATGGCAATTAATTCGTTTATCTTCCACTTATCTTTCTGCGTATTGTAATTGATCTTAAAAGGAACAAGTTGTGCATGAAGAGAAGTCATAATGAAGTGAACAAGAAAACCTTCAGAAATTTTCATGTCCATTCATTTCAACTGAAAGCCCATATTATTCATCTTTAAGATATGTTCACGAACACCACTTAAACCATCATATTTCATTGTCATCATTTTAATCATAAGGGTAATAGCAAGAGATTTGAAATTTCCCATGAATTGTTCTTCTATTGATTTCATATAACTTATTGCATCTTCAGAATTAGGGATTGCTCCTCGAATTGTAGGCGTAATTGAGCTTATCATGATCATTAGACTTATGCGATTAGAGCGGTCCCATTTTTCATACAAAGCCTTTTGTTCATTGGACTTTCATCAATAGGCTTCATGGGTGAATGCTCTCTTAAAGCATAATCTAAATCCATAATACCTAGAACAATTTCAAGTTGTTCCTTCCATTTCTTAAAATTTGTTCCACTCAAAGCCTCAATACCAGACAAATAACTATTAATTGTAGTAGGGTTCAATGTTGCAAAGACATGAGTTTCCATCACACATCAACATATAATCAGGATTCTTTCAAAGATGTCATGCATAAATAATAACACAATTATTTCTAAATAGAACATATTATGAGTTAGAAACCATTAGATAACGAGAAATACATTATATTATTGTTATCCTTTCGTTGGGCCAAATAACAATATTCATTAGTAATTTTTTTTTTTAAATATGAGATGATCAATATAATAAACATCATTATTAAAATAAAATAATCAATAAGACCTTAATGAGTTTACCACCATTGGGTAGAAAACTCTGTCCATAATTTTATTTTGTTAAAGCACGTAAGAAGTTTATCACCTTTGGGTAGAAAAATTCTACTGCTATTTAATTATATTAACTATCTCAATTTTTCAATCATACATAGTGTTGATCTTCTGTTGGGATGATACAACATTAATTGAACTTGTAAGGAATGTAACAAAACAACATAGTGCATACAACATTATTTTGATCATTACTTGTACTACAATACTAATCGACAAAATATGGAGTATAAAATTATATTAATTGACGTCAAAAAAATTTTGTCAAGTGCAGATCAAAATAAGCAGTGATATGATAGTTATATACTATACTTTATCAAACCATGTTTCAAGTAGAAATTCATAGTATGTGTTTTATGCATCAAAATTGAGAGGCTCTGATACCAATTGATAGAAAACTTTGCGAAAAATTTAACATGAATATCTTTAGTAATTCAATTGGATGCATCAAAACAACATGAATTATATAAGTACTTACCTTGATCCATGATGATATGAAATTACTTCAGACAGAGAAATCTTCACACAAGCGACCTTCAAGCGATCTTGATTTTCAAGTTCTTTATTTGTATAAGATCTTCAAACCACTTTTCTCTCTAGGCAATGGGAACTATATTTGTGGTGTTAATCATAAGTTTTGGATGGAGAGTGTGGTTTGGGACCTTATACTATTTCTACTAGTTGTCTTCCCATCAAAGACCTTAAGCATTATGAAGACTATTAAATAAATCATAATTTGGATTAATGTATCTCTCAAATTCATGTCTACATACTTAATATATTTACCACATTCATATTGAGATACATTATGCATTTTCCAAACCAATGTATTGATCTTTGTCTTTTAGTATTCCAAGGTGCATTCATTAGTCACCATTTATCAATACACATTTAGTCTTTCGTACAATGTTTATATCAAAGTGCATTCATCAATTATTACTATTTGATTGATGTACATAAATTATTTTTAATGGGATTAATCTAGTATAAACATGCATAAGCCATATTAAGTGAATGAAGGTTAACATTGTTCACTTTATTATTCATCATAAGACAATGATAAAGTGTCGGTCAACCAATTAATGTGACTTGTGAGGTACAACAATTATTAGGAAACAATCGCATTAGAGCTGTAGCTATGAGTGCTACAGATGGTTTAACGAGAGGAATGGAAGTGATTGACACGGGAGCCCCTCTAAGTGTTCCGGTCGGTGGAGCGACTCTCGGACGAATTTTCAATGTGCTTGGAGAGCCTGTTGATAATTTAGGTCCTGTAGATACTCGCACAACATCTCCTATTCATAGATCTGCGCCCGCCTTTATACAGTTAGATACAAAATTATCTATTTTTGAAACAGGAATTAAAGTAGTAGATCTTTTAGCCCCTTATCGCCGTGGAGGAAAAATCGGACTATTCGGGGGAGCTGGAGTGGGTAAAACAGTACTCATTATGGAATTGATTAACAATATTGCCAAAGCTTACGGGGTGTGTTTGTATTTGACTTATAAATAATATCTTAGACAATTTCAAAAACAATAATGTCAACTATTGAAGCTGCTTTGTTTGTTGAGCAATTGAACTTCAACTTGAATTTTTTTTTTTTTATTGGTGAAAGAAACCTTTTATCAAGTGAGACTGAATTGTTTATAAAAAAATTAGTAACTAGTTCCTTTAAAATTATTTATATTTTTATAAAAGAAATCTCTTCAAACTTAAATATTTATAATTTTATCCCATAATTAAATTTTTTAGATCTTCTAGTATTATTAATCGAAAGAATATTTGATACAATCGTATGCATATTATTTTATAAATTTAGAGGATTTTCTATAATATATATATTTTTTCTCATATATCCTCAACATGATATTAAATACAAGTGACATCATATTTCTAGTATTAAATAATTAAATAATAAATAAAAAAATTCAAGTGAAATTAAGAAAAAAAGTACTAAAAATGAATCGTGTTCCTACTTTATTAAGGTATTCAAAAAATAAAATATAAGATGGAAGATAAATATTTTGTATAAATCCAATTCATGATCAAACCAATTATAATTTGATATGCAAATTTTTTTTTGTCTAATTGACAAATTATAATTAATTTAATTTACAAACTTAGTCCATGACCTTGGACGATCTAAAATTTATTTGGGTGAAGTGGACTTTGGAATATAACAGGTTAAAATAGAAATTTAGATAAGGAGGGTGGTTACAAAAGTCTCAAAAAAAACAAAAGGCCTTCAGTTCAAGCCCTGAATGCATTTATGATGTAGCTTACCAGACGAAGGAAGACGTCAGGAAAGACAGTTCTATATATATATATATATATATATATATATATATATACACGGATATAAATACTTAATCCAGTTTGAAAACTTCTGTTACCGGTTGTTGTCTCGCGGACTTTCTCTCCTCTCCTCTCTCTCTCTCTCTCTCTCTCTCTAATTCTCTTCATCTGTCTAAAGTTGCAGAAAAAGACGCCCCTCGATTGTTGCTTCCTCATTCTCTTCGTTCTTGTTTATTACTTTAATATATAAATAGCATACATATAATATTGTATACTTCTATATACCATTTAGCCGTTGTTGTTCTGGTTGGTGGTGAAAGTGAAAAAGCAAGAGTTAGAGAGAGGGGGAGTCAGAGAGAGGAGAGAGAAAAACAAAGCCAAAGCAATGCCGGCTTCTTTTCCCGCCGGATTTCCGATTTTCTTGGTGTTCGCCGCCGTGGTGCTGCCGGCGGCAGTAGTTCGCTGTGGATTTCCGGCGACTCTGACACTCGAGAGAGCTTTTCCGGGGAGTCACAGTGTCGAGCTGAGTCAACTCAGAGCTCGTGACAGGGTAAGGCACGGTCGAATCTTGCAGTCTTCAGGTGGTGTCATCGATTTTCCCGTCGAAGGAACCTACGATCCCTTCCTTGTTGGGTAATTCTTTGAATTCTCTTTTTTACTTTCTTTCTATTATATGATTGTGCATTTGTGATATATATAGCTCTATGTAATCAGGAAACTATGGGCATACAATTGATCTTTGGATTTCTGGTTTTTAAATTGGATTTGTTTGCTCTAATTTCAATCTGGTTCATTGCCAATTGATGGTTTGTTTTATCTTTTGTGTTTGTTTCTTTATTTTTGTTATTAGATTTTTTTTTTTTTTTTTTCAGGTTCTTCGTTTGTTACTGTATTTAAAATTGACTGGTTTTGATGCTTTTTGTGAATTTTGTTTTCTTGTTTAGTGTTGTCTGTATGGTATTTTAAATAATATCTTCTTTAGTGTCGTTTTCATTTTTTGGCAATGAATTGATGAGCTCTTGTCTTGGTGGTCTTGTTTTCTTTCTCTTGTCTTTGTTTTGCTTTGGCTTTTGTTCTGTTTTACATTCTGTTTTATTGGGATTAATGGGTATTTAGCATCCTTCTGTTAGATCCATTGTAGTGTTTATAGTGATTTCACCGTTTCTTATTGGAACTTATGATTATGACTTAGGCTTTATTTTACAAGAGTTCAACTGGGTTCTCCGCCAAAAGAATTCTATGTTCAGATTGATACTGGAAGTGATGTATTGTGGGTCAGTTGCAATTCATGCAATGGTTGTCCCACAGCGAGTGGACTCCAAGTAAAATTACTACACCATGCCTGTGATCTTCCTTTATATTGTTTCAATATTGTTGGGCTTGTAGAATGAGGGTGGTAGAATTTTCATTTCATTTGCTTTCTTTCTTTTCTTCCTTACAGATTCCGCTCAATTTCTATGATCCTTCAAGTTCATCGACAGCTTCGCCTATCTCATGTTCAGACCAAAGATGTGCTCTTGGAGCTCAAACTTCAGACTCTGGCTGTTCTACTCAGAATAATGAGTGCATTTACACGTTCCAATATGGAGATGGCAGTGGGACATCAGGTTCTTATGTTGCAGACTTGATGCATTTTGACACAATTGTAGGGAATTCATTAACTTCAAACACTTCCGCTCCCATTGTCTTTGGGTGAGCAACCACAAATCTTTCAAATTGAATATGCTATTCATCTTCGTTTTTAATTGCTTGTTAACCTTGTTGCCTTGATTGTTGGATTGTGAAACAGCTGTAGCACATCACAGACTGGGGACTTGACAAAGTCAGATCGAGCAGTTGATGGGATCTTTGGATTTGGGCAGCAGGGCTTGTCTGTCATCGCACAACTTTATTCACAAGGAATTACCCCAAATGCGTTCTCCCATTGCTTGAAAGGAGATAATGGTGGTGGGGGTATATTGGTTCTTGGTGAGATTGTGGAGCCGAATATAGTTTACAGTCCACTTGTCCCATCACAGTAAGTTTTTAATCTGCTAGAGGTAAACTGTTATGACTCGTTTTTGTCTGACCCCTCGTCTAAATCTTTTTTTATTGTTATCATAATTATGGGAATTTGACAAGCACTATGTCATCAGGTTTTAATTTGGATATAATAAATCTAGCTGTTAATAGATTTCTTTCTTGTGAAATACTGTTTCCATATGGCTTCACATTGCTATTATGCATATTTTTTATTCAGCTCTATACCACCTATTTCCCCGTTGCTATTTTGTTATATCGGCTTGTTAATAAGTATGATACTGAAAGGATGTATGTTATATTGTTCTGTACCAGTAATTGTTTCATGCACTTGGTTTGAGTCTTACAGCATGTTTGGAATTGCTTCAACAGTTTCTTGCATCATGATTTTTGTAATTATATTCTGACACGTTAGATTATTGTTTCTTATAATTTGAACATTATATGAAGTCATTTAGGCTTCAGTTGTTCACCTTCACTAGTTTGTGATAAGTGGAAGTTATTGTCTATGTCTGGCTTTATTAGATAATTTGCTAATGAAAACTATGTAAACTTAAAGACAGACATGTCTGTTAGGCTTGGAGTTTAAACATTAATGAAGAAAGTAAGTGCTACTGAATTCATACTTTATGTATAATGTCCAATTGTCCATGAAGAGCCATCATTTCAACCAGTCCAACCCTTCATTTAATAATGCTTTTAACCATCATTCAGGGTCGGTTCTATATAATTGGAGGCCTAAAGCGAGAAAGTAACAACTCTAAATGAGACTTTTTTTTTTAAATATTAATTTAATTTTTTACTTTGTTTCCTATATAAATTATATTTATTTTTAAAATATAAAATATAATTATTTTCCAATAAAAGAAAGCTATATATTGAATAAAACTCTAATAATAAAATTTTTACATAAATTTTTTTTTATCTAAATAAATAACAATAAAAAAAATAGAGTACAATACGAATAAAATTTTATTAATAGAATTAAGTTTTTTTTTCATAGAGTCTTTATGAGACTTTTTTGTAGAGTTAGATTTTAATTAACATTAGACTTTTAATTGATTATACTATAAATATATAAAATTTGGAGCTGGTAGAGTTAGACTTTTATTAACCTTAGATTTCTAATTTGATTATATCATAGATACCTAAAATTTGGGACCTTTTGTAAAGTTAGACTTTTATTAACCTTAAAGTTCGAATTTGATTATACTATACATACCTAAAATTTGGGGCATTCTCTTTAAGTGAGGCCTAAAGCGATTGCTTCGTTGGTTTTATGCTCCAGTTGGCCTTGTCATCATTTCACACTGTCAAACCCCTTTGATTTAATAATGCTTTTAACCTTTTTTTGTTGTGTAGAAATGTTGATAGTTCCATGAACTGTAATATATAAAAAGAGATAATGAGTTCATAGAACTAGCCCATCATGGTGTAATAACAAATAAGTCCCCTTTGAATCACATGTTAAGTGTGAAGCCCATAAACTACATTGTTTCCTCTAGATGTGGTTCGGAGGACCATAAACTATGTAGTTGCCTCAACTGGTAATTACTTCCATATATGGTTTACCTACTCCACAAGCTAGGTGTCTCTGTTTTCCTTGATGTAAAGCCTTAATATCCATGGTAGTAAGACCTTAAACTACCTTGTGCTCAGATACATCATTTGGAGGGACTTCAAAGGCATAAGGCTGCCTTTATTTGGCCCCTCATTTGATGCCTTGTTACACGGTTTACCTGGTGGGAACTTGTGCTACCGTGTTTTTCAATTGATTGCTACCTCATTACATGATCCGATGAAATCTGAAGTCTTAAAGCTAGAACATCGCCTTAGTATCTGTTATATTAGGACCATGAGAACAATGTGGCCATCATATTAGCTGCCTCAATTCATAGTTTCTTGGTCTCCAAACTATTTTCATTTTTCCAAAAGCTGTGCCCCTTGGGCTATTCAAATTCGTACAACTTAAACTGATAACTGTTCAAGACACATTTTTGAATCTGTCCTTGTCTCCGTGTGTGCAGCACATGCCAAATTGTTTGTTCTTTTGAGATGTCTTGTTATGAAGATCTTAGATTGCTCGATTACCTTTGTATTTGGCAGGGCCTTTGCAATAGTGTTGCCTCAACAAGATTCCATGTTGACTTGGTATATGGCTTGGGTACCATAGAGTATGATGTCGCGTTGATATGTTGAAGTGACTGCTTGATATACATGTTCCTTCGGTTGACAGTTACCTCGACATTTGGTCTAGACACTAGTGGATGCCTTGATAGATGATTTATGTTGTAGAAGCTTATGTTACTATGTTTCGCCATTTCATGTTTGCTTTGCATAGATATGCTCTTGTGGGATCTTAAAACTAATGTATTACCTTGATATGTGGTTTTATAGGACCATAATTTCTCTTGATTGTGGTCTGCTAGGGCTTCAAAATATCATGCGTCCTTGATAATGATCTTAATATGTTGTCTCCTACCCACTGCTATTTCAAACACAGATGGTAAGCCGGCCAGATAGCGTCATAGGAACATGGAGAAAATTCATAGAGGGTTGCTATCAAGTTGACGGCTCTTCTTAAAATAATTTTAGACTTTGATGGGTCCTATTTGGATGCATAATCCCAACCTGTAAAGTTGGGAATATGGTCTGTTGATTCTGGTTTTATTTTGCTTAAATATTTTTTATAAGTTGGAAAATGGATGGGAAAGATGAAAATAGTTACCTACTTGTGAGTGCCTCTTTGATTGTATCACGTCACGTGTGATGATGGAAGAGGAAAGGTTGAATAGATGAGACATTTTTGTACCTAAACCCTCATTTTGGGTTTCTCAACTGCTTTGATCTTTGAAGCACAAACACTCTATTTTGCCTCACGTGTCTGTATTGGACACTTCTCGGACATGTGTTAGACTCTCGAAAAAGAAGTGTTTAATTCTTTTTTTTCTTCAGAATTTCAGACACGTTATGGGCACGTTTGGGACACTTTTTTTTTGGTCCTTTTTGTGTTTGGATTTTTCCTTTTTTTTTTTTTCCCTTTTTTTCTTAGTCCTTTTTTTTTGGTTATATATATATATATATACACACACATACATATGTTCTATATAATAGTCAATAAATTTGTTTTGAAACTTGAATTATGAATGTTGATTAAATAAAGAAGTTCTTGAATTTTTATTTAATGGCGTTATTTTAATATTGTTGTGATTTGTGTGTTTTAATGCTAATTTTAATTGAAATAATGTTAGATTTTTATTATATAAAAAATATAAAAAATTATATATATTCAATTTTTCTGTGTCCTATTTTTTTGATAAATGACGTGTCCGCGTGTTGTATCCGTGTCTGTGCTTCTTAGGTTCTATGTTTAGGATAATTTATTGTCTAATTTTAGTAAAGTTTTCTCAAAAAAAATTGTCAATTTTATCAATTATTAGTATAAATTGACTGCTTTGCTTCATTCATTACCAGCTTAGATATGCTTATGGAGCTACAAACCTCCCCCTCCCCCCCCCCCCCGCGGCAAAAAAGTAAAAATAAAAAAGGGTGGGGGGGACTAATTTTGTCTTTAGCAATAAAAATCTTTCAGCGTGTCTTACACATGAAGAATGGCAATAGATACCTGATCTTTTGATTTAGCATACATATCCTGACATCATCATGTGTAATCTAATAAGCCATGAATAATTGACCAATATTCCTGGAGTTGTGAATATTTCCTGAATTATTGGTGAATGTCCTAAATATCCCTGTTCTACAATGGAGATTCTTAAGAGTTATGCAGCTTTTCAATGTTGTTATATAGTAGGGTGGGGCTTGGGGACTGGAGAGGTTTGCACACAAATGCATAACCTAGAAGTTGAAGAGGATTTTGATGGTTTGGTCTGTAATGAAAGAGCCATTAACTTATGATGGTAATCTAGGTGCCTGCTTGGTATGGCAAAAGTATGAATAAAGGAATGCCAATTGTGAAAACCATACAACGCGATGGGATGAAGTGGTTTATTCAGTTTCTAGGTAGATGCATTTTTGTTTATGAAATCTTTATTAGATTATGTCTCTTAAATGGTTTATGCATTTTCTATGCTCTCTATGCAGTGATGAGTTGTTTCATTCTTAGAATAGTGCTCTTAGCAAGTTCATATCCTCAAATAACAATCACATTACCAACAAGCTATAGGCCAGTTGGTACTGAAAGGGACATTAAGGGACTTCAAGTAAGAGGTTGAGAACTCGAGCCTTAAAGACAGCTGAGTTAGAGCGGGGTTTGGGTCATGTTTCCAATATGTTTTAATGTTTCAATATTCTAAGTTGCAAGAACAGAAGGGGAAAAAAAAATCACCCGTCACATTTGCAACCATATTGAACATCCTGATCCTTAATGCCTGGGTAAGGGTTTTCTGTAATGGATGGTTTACCGGCCTTCTACTACTATAATTCTTTGATTTCATCCTGACAATTCAAAAGTTCTGTTGGTATAAATTTGTGAAAGACTGATGAAAGCTGCTGCATGAATTCTGAAACTAAAGTTCAAGGTGTTTCAATCACTATTTGCCATGAAACAGGGGCAGCTTCTTATTTCTGATCAATTAAGCTTCTCTAATAGGTTCAAGCTTTTATTGAGCTCAGTTAGATGCTTGTTAGCTGACCCCAAATAATTGGAATAAGGTTTTGTTGAGTTGAGTTAGATGCTTTTTGCTGTCCCACGGAAAAGCTATGTGTAAATTACTGATGGACTATTCAACAAATTGAACTGCTCATGAGCAGATCAAATTCAGCTTGAAGAGTCTTGTTTAGGATGTTCACAATCAATGCCCCAAGCTTGAGACTATTTCTTAGTGAGTTGAGCTTGATCTTCTCAGAGCTTGGCTCGGTAAGCTCATGAACAGACATGCACATATACAATTAGGTTTTTCAGCCAATAAATGTATAAGATATTCATGAACAGATCGAGCTCAGCTTATTTATTTGTTTCTTTACGTACATTCACTAATCTAAAAAAGCAAACTTAGACTTATTCTCAATTTCAATTGCTTAGAAAGCAATCTTGATCAATACCAGGTTCAGTGCCCATAGGACATAAACATCAAACAGTTTAGCGGCACCAATTTTTTTTTTTTTTTTGGGGTGTGTAATCAGGAATGTTTTTAGGGCTTTGAGTTGGTGCTTTACTTCAATAAAAAATTTTAGTGCAAAATCTATGCGAATTTAGGGGCTAAGAGGCGATATAGGAACTAATATTCTACTTTAAATTCTTTGCAAATGTTTATACACTAGTCAACCAATTTTTTCCTAAATAAATTAAGTTTCTAGTAAAATATAGAGCCTAGTAAAAGAATTAGAAGCTGTAGGTTTCTGTAACACGGAGTTGTTTACATGTTTATGAATCTTTTGTCATGATGTATGAATATTTTGGCGGGCCCTGCCTAACTGCTAGACTACTCTATTTTATGTCCCGTTTAGTTCTGACTATGTGCAATATTGGGGATCATTTCTGTTAGAGAATATAATAATAAAGTTATACCCTCTCTAATAGCTTAAACTTTTAGATGAGTTAGTGATTTCACATGGTATTAGAGCAGGCAAAAAAGTCGAGTTCAAATCTTACCGTCACCCTAAAAATATAAATTGACACGTGTAGGCTCAAAGTGGCCACACGTGAGGGGGCATGTTAGAGAATATAATAATAAAATTACACCCTCTCTAACAGTTTAAGCTTTAGATGAGTTGGTGATTTCACAGTTTCCTCCTTTCCTTGCTACTTATGAAAGCTTGAAATTTGATACATGCACAAACTTTCAGGCCACATTACAATTTGAATCTGCAGAGCATTGCTGTCAATGGGCAGACATTATCCATTGACCCAGCAGTGTTTACAACGTCTAACAACCGAGGAACCATAGTTGATTCTGGAACAACTTTGGCGTACCTCGCTGAAGAAGCTTATGATCCTTTTGTCAGTGCTGTAAGTGGGAGTGGAGAATTTCTTAGATTTTTTTCTCAAAAAAATTTCTCAAATTTCTATTGATTTATATCTGGAACTTGTTAGATGCTTCCCAAGAAATGTTTGAAATAACATAGTATTTATTTTTAAAACATCAAATGGATTTTGTATGATCAAGAAATGATTATGAAATTTGTTAGCAGTGCAATTTGAAGCTTATAAAGTTCTTGTCCATGCAGATTACACAGATTGTTTCACAATCTGTGCGCCCTGTTCTTTCCAAGGGAAACCAGTGCTATCTAATCACCTCCAGGTCATCTTTAAAGATTTAATATCCTAGTTTGACATCTAAGTTCTTTCTAATTAACTCTTTTTTTTTTTTTTTTGACATCTGAAATATATGTTTAATACTCTGTTCAGTGTCTCTGAGATATTTCCAGCAGTTAGTTTAAACTTCGCCGGTGGTGCATCCATGATTTTGAGACCTGAGGACTACCTTCTACAGCAGAATTCCATTGTGAGTCCATTGTTATTTTAGCATCTGATGTATGTTTTTTTAATTGTTCAGCGGTTGTTTGAATAAGTTTCTATTTTTGCGGCTGACCCTGGTTGAAGACAAGTTTACAAACCACCAACCCCCCCGTGGTGCCGGCATAGTTTGTGTTTCACAATCCTTTTTAACATTGATTCCACACATTTTGTGTTTTTTCCTGTTTTATTTCATTTGGTGAAGAACCTTATCCACAACTACCCATATATTTTTAAAGTCTATCCAATGAGAAAATTGCTTGAATTTCTAGCCTATGGTATGTAGCTACTGTGTCTCCTTTTTAATTGATCCTTTTGGTCCCCAAGAAAATGTTTTTCTTATTAGATTTGATTGCTGAAGCTATCATGAGCGAGATTGTAAATACCATTTCAGCCCTTTCACTTCTTGATGCACTTGTTGGTTCTAGTGCTTCTGAACAATGAAGTAAGCTATTAATGATTTCAGAACTTTGAAATTCTCGATGGTACCTCCATTTTCGCTGCCAACATAGTTGCACTATTGTAACTTGATGATCTCCCTTGTATGAATACCTTTATTTATTTATTTTTATTTTTTTGTTGATGAGATATCCTTCAGCAGTTGTGATAGTAGATTGGCCGATACTAAAGTAGCTGTTCCAAAGATGTGACTTCTTTGTTTGTTCCTTGTGCATCCCAATATCGCTTTTTCACCAACTCAGTCATTGGGGTCATTATGAAACACACAGCTGGGGTTTCTGTTGCAAAGAAGAAATATTCTAAACAAGCTCTACTTCTTTCCAGTGATTCTTACAATGGGTTTGCGCAGTATTGCAGTACAATGGTTTTTTATAGAATCCTTAACTTGAATAACCAAATTTTTTTCTACAGGGTGGTGCTGCGGTGTGGTGTATTGGCTTTCAGAAAATTCAGGGACAAGGAATTACAATTTTAGGAGGTATGAACAATGAACTGAAAAGCTTCTCTCAGTTAAACACTCGGGTAGACTCTGGTTAAGGATACATTTTGTGCACACCCAAGACAGAGAGAGAGGACGCACATTTGTTTCATGCATAATCATGCTTGCAATTCTTGTGGAAATACTATTGCTTTCATATCTATTTTACTCTCTCTCTACACACTGGCATGTACAATAATAATAATCCATGAACAGATTCCAAGTACCAAATTTTGCTTTGAAAATAATGACCAAAATGCAACTCTTAGTTAAAATTCATAATTTGGTTGCTACCACTGTTTCTGTGACATCTTTTGCCTGTTGTACACAATCCTCCTGACTGCCATAGATCTTTTGTACATGTGTTGGAGTTGGACTAGCTCAGTTAGCTCTCTATTTTTGTGATAGGTCGTCAGGGGTTTTTTGGTTCCTCTCTTATACTTCCATTTTTTATTTTTATTTTTCCCAATCCTTTGACTCGCTAGTCATCCAACTTCATATTTCTGTCTCAGTGGTGCCTTATTTTTATGAAAATATTGTCTTGATTACCAAATAGTGCTGCAAATCATGGCCAATTTTTCTTGTCCTAAAAATGTTTTTATTTCTCTATTATGTATTGCTTATTTGTGTTTGTGTTGTGGTATTCTTCTGTTTGTCCAGGCTGTAATCTTTCAACATTTTCCAATCCTACTTATTTCATTTTGTACTGTTATAGGTACCTTTCTAAGAATATTCTGCTATCAGCATAGCGACCATCTATAGTAACAACAATAAATTTGCCTCTATCTAAGAAGTAGTTTGTGTTCATATAGTCCCAAATTAAGCTTTAGAAGCCTGCTTCAAGCTTGGGGTAATGCAATTGCTCAATTGATAAATTGGATAAGCATACAAGCAGAAAACAACTATGCTCAAGCATTACAATGTGTCTTCGAGTCTGCTTATTTAAACTCCATGACCATATTAATTCCCATGTCCAATTTGCAAGAGCCCCGCAAACTATCCTCTGGAACTGTTTCATGTCATTCTTCTCTTTATAGGTTGTCTTGAGAGTTTGATTTAAGACGGAGATCATAATTATCTTCTCTTTTTTGCAGACCTTGTTCTGAAGGACAAGATAATTGTTTATGACCTGGCTGGCCAACGTATCGGATGGGCTAATTATGACTGTATGTTTCAGTGGTCCCACTCTAAAAGGAACACTTGGACGCCGAGCTTTTTCCAGCACTCAAGAAGTTTTAAAAGATATATAGCAGTATCAAGATGTTTTAAAAAAATTTGGGAAACCCATGTTCAGATAAAAAACGCGCATATTAAAAGTGCCTTTAAATATAAAGGTGCTCTTGCTGAAAGCGCCTTTACTTTAAAGATGCTCTTGCTGAAGCACTTTTAGTTTAAAAGTGATCTTTTTGAAAGCGCTTTTAATTTAAAGGTATTTTTTTTCAAAAATCTGCTTTAGTTTAAAGGTATAATAGAAGGTTTGGACTTGTAGTATATCAACATTCAAAGGTGCCTTTAAAAAGCACGCCTTTTAAACATCATGGGTCTTCCAAATACTTTTAAAACATCTTAAGTATGCCAATTATTTTTCAAAACATCACTTGTTTTTCTTTTTAAAGAAAAAAACTCGTTGTACGCCTCATGGAAATGAAATATATAATTTTGGTGATAAATATATGTATTATTGTTAATCAATTAGAATTGTTAGGAATGGAATAAGGAATGACCATTACAATTCCATTCCCAACTCAAGTCATTTCTTAGTTCATTCCATTCCTTTGTCATTCTATTTCAGCTTAGCTGAACACTTGGACACCTCATAGAAATGAAATATATAACTTTGGCTTCCCTAAAATTCCATCTGTCTATGCTGATAATATAGCTTGGATTTATCATAAAACTAATATGACAGAAACAAAAAAAGAGATTTTGTTGAGATCCTTAAATGAAAAATTTTAAAGATATCTCAGACAGATAATTTCATCTAGATGAACTTTTTTCATCACTTTCAGATGCCATTTTAATAAATAGATGAAATGATTTCATTCTTTGTGGTGTCCAGGTGCCCTCTCAAGGAGTTTTACACTGACATCGTGTTCTAACCTGTTGTGTTTGAATTTGTCATTAGGTTCATTGTCTGTAAATGTCTCTGCAACCACGAGTGCTGGTACAAGTGAATTTGTCAGTGCAGGACAGATTGATGACAGCAGTTCGTCACGAAATGCAATTTACAAGTTGATACCAAGCAGCATTATGGCTTTCCTCTTGCATGTATCAGTTTTTGGCAGTTTCTCTTTATTGTAACATCTAGTCCACAAGGTTTAAACTCCCATTTTCTGTTCCATTGAAAAGGTTCTTGCCCGATATTTATTTATTGCAATCGGCAGGGCTGTGTGAATTAGATGGGTTGCAGCTTTTAGCTGCTCTGTTTAGTGTTTGCATTAGAATTTTATGTATTTGTTGGGCTGCTGCTTTCCATTTTTTCATCAGCAGATAAGTAGAATTCCCTTTCCTAGTGGGGATTGTGTTTGCGTTACACATTACATACATGATTATATTACATTACATGTATACACTATACAGGATTCTTTTAGGTCGCAGGATTACGGTTTTCCCCAGCTGAGGGTGCTCTGTTTTCAGTACTGTTCATTATACACAGAAACCTGATTTTTACATTCAAATTGACTATATATGCATGACATTGCATTCAAGCTGCAGGGTCAACTTTTTCAATGATGATATGGGAGTTGTAAAAGAATACCCATTATTACAGTTTCGAATCTAGGTTTTTTTTTTCTTCTTTTTTTTAGGGGTATGAATTTTGTTATCCTTAATAGATTATCTTTCTCCCTTCTTCTCTGCCCTTTTAGCAGAACTTTTTAGTGCACTACCGAAAGATGCTTACTATAAGAATCTACAAGTGGATAGTAAGGCCATGGGAATTTGCTTTATATCATTAACATATACTTCGACCTCTTTATGAATTAAGTCATGTAGGATGGTAGTGGTTGTCCTTTGATATATAGTCCTTGCATTTTTTAGGCTAAAAGGTACGACTTTGTAGCAGTATGTGTTCCACTGTGTTGTGAAGGCAATTTTCTCTATGTGATTAGGGTGCGTCTTGATTTGATTGTACCCTACGAGGCCATCTACAAAGGACATCATGACATGTTGAGATGTGTTGTCTACCAAAAGGTCTATGTTCGGTAAGGGAAAGTCGTTTTTTAGACAAGCCTTGTTGGTTGAGGTCTCTATAGTCAACGCACATGCAGATTCACCCATCCTTCTTGGGGACAAGGATAATATTGGTTAATGTTACGAGGTTAATTTTTGCTTCGTAACAATGTCTCCCTAATGATGGCGTTGCCTCTGCAATCAGTCCTTAACTTGTTAGGCAACACACACATAGAGTAAACACAATGCAACGTACACGTTTATAGGGAAAACACTCCTAAACTTTTATATTGACATTAATCAGATTACAAAGAAATACTAATCCGACCAAAGGCTCTCTGCCTCCATTGCAGGGCCTTGGTAGTGTTTAAATACACAGAGAAGATGGTAGTTGACACCCTTAACCGTCCAAGGGTTTGCTAAACTAGTCTAGATGCGCCACTTGTGGCATAACAGTTATTCAAAACTACTCATGCCTTGCTGCACACCCCCAAGGTTGCCACCTGTGTGGTGCAATTGAAATTGCTGCAGACCACTACCTTCATGGAGGAGAGTTGCTTGCCACTTGTTTGCAACTGCTCTGCTAGCACATTAACCACACGTGTTATATATATACTCACATGTCTTATATATATACACACATGTCTAATGTGCACAGAGGTAACTGACTTGTCCACATGTCCAATAGCCACGTATAGAGCAAACCATCCTTGTGCATGGTGGGTTGCACCCATGTCATACATTCAACTACTCGCATGCTGGGGTGAACCCATGCCATGCTGTCAAGTCATGTATCCTGCACATGCCGTGACACTCCTTCAGTCAACCTTCAACTGCCATAGTCATTCCCACGTTGCCAATGTAATTTAGCCATTGAGTCATATCGAATCCAGTCGCAATGCCATCGAGCCATGCCCTATGCTCCACCCCAATCCAAGTAGCCAACACCGAAGGGTCCATAGGGCTTGGGCAAGCCATGTCGTGCCAAGGCTTGCTTAGACATGCTGCTCTCATGCCTTGGGGTGGTGGGGAGGAAAACCTACTCTATATATGTTTTAGGAACAATTGTCGGTTCGACGGGAATAGACACAATCCCTTGCAACATCATTACTCAGTGGGAGAGATCAACTCTCCCATATATATGCTAAAGTACAATTCCTTGGCCTGACAAGAATAACCATGATCTCTTGCATAAGGTCATCACTACCTTGCTTGCCTGAGTTGGATCATGACTTGGTGCAAGGTGCCACCAAGTATGTCTATGATGGCTAAGCTTACTTAAGGTTTAATAAGCCTTCCTTACCAAGAAAACCTAACGTCCTCGTTAGGAAAAGACTCCAAGTACTTCTCGATCACCTTCTCAAATTGCTAGAGCATCGTGTCTTTCTCCCACATTGCTTCTTCTGTCCCTTTTCCTTTCCACTTGACCAAGTAATAAGTCCTTTTATTCTTCTTACTCATTCCCTCGATCCTGTGGTCCAATATGGTCGAGGCCATATCCGTGTATTGCTGTCTGATGGTAGGCAGTGCCCGTGCCTGACTAGTTCTTAAAGAATCAGTTAAGTCCTTATTATACTTTTTCAGAAAGCTTACATGAAATACTGGATGCAACTTGAGTCAGCTGGGTAAATCCAGTCGATAAGCCAATCTTTCAATCAGTCTAGTGACAACAAAAGTCCCATCATATTGTTGAATAAGCCCCTTGTGAGCACTTTTCTGACTTATTTTCTTCCAAATCTGAGAGGTGAGTTTCAGCATCACTCTATCCCCCAACTCAAACTCCATCGGTCTACGACTCTCATCAACCCACTTCTTGATCCTCTTTCCAGCCTTTATCGAGCAATCTCTAGCTTCTTTAGTCATTTCTTGCTTCAATCTGGCGAACCTGATATGCTGCAAAGCATCGGCCTTAAGACTTTTCTTGGCAACTTCATGTGGTGTAAGAGGCTGTTGGGCCATTGCCAACTCAAAAGGGGTTTGACCAGTGGAAGGAGCTCTATTGTAAATTGTAGTAGAACTGTGCCACATTAAGTAAGTCAACCCATTTCTGTTGATTTGCTGTCACATAATGCCTCAAGTATTCCTCAAGCATAGCATTCACCCTTTCTGTCTATCCATCAGCCTATGGGTGATTGCTAGTTGAGAAGTTCAAGCTTTGAACCCATCATCTCGAACAAGGCTGTCCAAAACCTTTCCGTAAATCGGGCATCTCTGTCGCTAACAATGTCTAGAGGAAGCCCCTAATGTTTTACAACATGCTTGAAAAATAATTTTGCTGTGATCTTAGCAGAACAAATTTTAGGAGCTGGTATAAAAGTTGCATACTTCGATAATTTGTCAACCACAACAAAAATAGAAGTAAAGTTGTTAACTTTAGGCAACCCATTGATGAAATCCATAGAAACACTTTCCCAAGGTCTACTGGAAATTGAGAGTGGTTCTAAGGTACTCGTCGTCGTTTTCCTTTCAGTTTTGTCCTGCTGGCCCACTAAATAGGTCCGCACTAAACAGATCAACACTAGCTTCCATTCGGGGCCAATAATAGCTTTAAGACAATAAGGCAAGAGTCCGCTCCTGGCCTGGATGTCTTACCTAAAGAGAATCATGAAACTCTTTCAAAAGCAACTGTCTGATGCCCCCAGACTTAGGGACATACAGTCTCCTTCCTTAAGCATAGAGAACACCTTCCTCTATCCAAAATCGTCTTGTGATACCATCCTAGATTTGCCTCAAAAGTAGGCTAGTCATAGGATTAGTTTTTGTTTGGATTCTGATCTTTTCCAACACATCTCTAACAATAAGGCTTAGTGCTACAATGTTCTCTTCCACAATTGGCTTTCTACTGAGAGCATCTACAACTTGATTTACACTACCTGGTTTATACTGGATTGTGTAGTGGAACTACACCATGAAGTCTCGCCACCTTGCTTGCTTCGGGGTCAACTTCTTCATGGTTTAAAAGTAGCTAGTGGCCACATTATCCGTTAGAATAAGGAAATGTTTGCCCAGTAGGTAGTGTGTCCAAGTATTAACACAATGTACCACTGTTGTCATCTCCTTCTCGTGCACTGAATACCACCGTCTTTCAGTGTCACTAAGCTTCCTACTTTCGAAAGCCACTAGATGCCCTTCATGCACTAAGACACCTCCAATAGCAAAATCAGAAGCGTCAATCTACACCTTAAAAGGCAAATCAAAATTAGGAAGTTTTCAGAATAGGGTCACTAGTCACTGCCGCCTTCAAGCAATCGAAAATGCCTCCTGGCATTCATGAGTCCACTTCTATGTTCTGTCTTTTCGTAAAAGGTCTGTCAAAACTGCCACATTCTTTGAATAGTTTTTGATGAACTTTTTGTAATAGTTGGCTAAGCCCAAGCAAAATCGAAGTTCCATCACCTTAGTCGGCACTAGCCATTCAAGAATGGCAACAATTTTCTTTGGGTTTATCCGAACAACACCTCCAAAAATAATATGACCAAGGAACATAATTTCCTTCTGGCCAAACTCACATTTCTCAGGCTTCAAGTATAGTTCTGCTTCCCTCAACTTAGTCAATGTCAACCTTAAATGATCAACATGTTCTTTAAAGTCTAACTGAAAACAACTATATCATCCAAATAAATGACAATAAAGCGATCAATATATTCCCTGAATACGTTGTTCATCAAAGTACAAAAAGTTGCAGGAGCATTGGTTAGGCCAAATGGCATGACCAAATACTTATAAGAGCCATACCTTATAACACAGGTTGTTTTAGACTTCATCCCCCTTCGCAATTCTGACTTGATAATACCCAGACCGCAAATCCATCTTGGTGAAGTATACAGCCTTCCCAAGTTTGTCAAACAGCTCATCAACTATAGGGACTGGATAGTTATTTCTAACTGTCACCTTGTTGAGAGCTTTATAATCAACACAGAGCCTAAGGGAACCATTCTTCTTCTTCTAGAACAGAACGGGAGCACCATATAGTGCTTTAGAGGGCTAGATAAAACCAGCCTTCAAAAGATTAGTGAGTTGTTTTCTTAACTCAGCAAGCTCAGAGGGAGCCATATGATAAGGGGCTTAAGTAGGGGGTCTAGTAATTGGAACTAGCTCAATCTGGTGGTTAATCTCCCTTCTCGGCGGTAATCTGGGTGGAAGCTGATCTAGCTTCACATGTTGGAACTCGACAAGCAATTTCTGTACAAGTTCAGGTATAAGCTGCAGTTCTTCCTTTGTTTCTTCCTCGAACAGCATGGCCAAATAAGTCATTTGCCCCTTTCTGAGTCCATCTTTGAGTTGCAATGCAAACACCATCTCCACTACACTTCTGGTTTTTCTTAAAGAAACAAAACAATGACTTGGCAAGTCCATAATAAAAAGACCTTGCAGATGAGGCATAACAGAAACCTTCACCTTTGTAAAAAAATCTAGCCCAAGGATTACTTGGAAATCATCCAAGGGGGCTACCATAAAACTGCATTGGCCTCGCCAATTGCCAACTTTTAAGGGAACATCTTTAGCTATTCCACCAACTAGCTTCGCTTCTAAATTTACGGCTTTGATTCTGTTGGAACCACTAGCCAGAGAAAGTCCTAAGCCGCAGTACTTCACGATCAGAAATGAAGTTTTGGGTGGCTCCAGTATCGATCATAGCATGAACGACAACGTTGTTCAATAGAATCTGCACATACATCAACCCCTTTCCAGCTACTGGTTCCTCTTTTTTCTGAATTACATTCAAAAGTTGGAGAGGGTTGACTTGTGTGGGTTCCTCTAAACGATCAAAAGTTGAGTCTTCTGCAATGAGAGCACTCAACTTCTCTTTCGTGGGGCAGCTCATGGCACAGTGAGGGCCATTGCAGATAAAACAACCCTTTCCACTCTTGGATGTGGAAGGTTTGTCTGTACTCTTTTTTGTTGAAGAAAAAGAAATAAATTCCCCGTCCTTCTTCTTCTTGTTAAAACCCTTCCCTTTCTGTGGCTTCTTTGACTTACCCTTGCCATCTTTCTCAGCAGAATTTGACTGTGGGCTGTAATCAACAAGAGCATCAGTAGCTGCCATTGTTGTAGGCAAGTCTTTAATGCCTTGCCACCACAATTCTAACTACGCCCATCCTTGCAGTCCAACCATAAAATTGAACAGTTTATTTTCCTCTGACATATTTTTAATGTCAAGCATCAGGGATGATAATTTCTTAACATAATCTCAAACAGTACCTGTATGTTTGAGTTTGCATAGAGCATCACTTTCTTGCCAAGCCGTGTTGCTCGGAAGAAATTGCTCTTTCATTTCATGGACTAAAGAATCCCAGGTTGTGATCTGTGCACGTGAATTGTCCTCAGATCGTGTGCGCCACCATAGTTTCGCATCTCCAGCGAGATACATGTTAGTGAGATCTATTTTCTCTGCATCCGGGGTCTGGACTACTTTGAACTAATGGCTCATATATCACAGAAAATTTTTCAACTCCTTTACACTGCGTGCTCCAGATAATGGTTTCGAGTCAGGGACTTTGGCTTTCTGTGAACTCTCGTGCACCACTAGACTCGTCTGATGTAAGACCCACTTCATGAAAGACACCTCCTCTTTAAGAGAACGAACTCTCTCCTTCAAAGCTTCGGCCAGAGAATTGACATCCCCAAGAAGATCGTTCTTCTTGTGTTCTTTTGACATTCTACAACTCTTGGGACAACCTATGAATCTGCACCGAGAGAGGCATAGCATCATCCAGTGGAGTGCCCACAAAGTCGTCTAGCCTTGTCACTCACTCACGTAACTCAGCGTTACTAACACCAGCCATGGATTCCGATCAAAACTGCAGCTCTGATACCAACTGTCATGGGGTTAATTTTTGCTTCGCAGCAATGTCGCCCCAATGATGGTGTTGCCTCTACAATCAATTCTTTACTCGTTAGGCAACACACACACACACACAGTAAACATAATGCAACACACATGTTTATAGGGAAAACACTCCCAAACTATTATATTAACATCAATCAAATTACAAAGGAATACTAATCCGACCAATGGCTCTCTGCCTTCATTGTAGGGCCTTGGTGTGTTTAAATACATAGAGAAGATGACGATTGACACCCCCAACTGCCCAAGGGTTTGCTAGACTAGTCTAGATTGCGCTACTTGTGGCATAGCAGTTATTCAAAAGTGTTCCTGTCTTGTTGCACGCCCCCAAGGTTACCATCTGTGTGGTGCAGTTGAAACTGCTGCAGACCACTACTTTCATAGATGAGAGTTGCCTGCCACTTGCTTGCAACTACTATGCTAGCACATCACCTACATGTGTTATATATATATATATATATACTCACATGTCTTATATATATACACACATGTTTGATGTGCACAGAGGTAACTGACTTGTCCATATGTCCAATAGCCACGCATAGAGCCAACCACCCTTGTGCATAGTGGGCTGCACCCATGTCATGCATTCAACTGCTCGCATGTAGGGTGCACCCATGCCATGCTGTCAAATCATGTGTCCCGCAAATGCCATGACACTCTTTCACTTAACTTTTAGCTGCCATAGTCATTCCCACGTTGCTAATGTAATTCAACCATTGAGTCATACTGGATCTAGCCGCAATGCCACCGAGCCATGCCCTATGCTCTACCCCAATCCAAGTAGCCAACACCGAAGGATCCATAGGGCTTAGGCAAGCCATGCCGTGCTAAAGCTTGCTTAGACATGCTGCTCTCATGCCTTGGGGTGGTGGGGAGGAAGACCCCCTTATATATGTCTTAGGAACAATTGTCGGTCCGACGGGAATAGACACAATCCCTTGCAATACCATTACTTAGTGGGATAGACAAACTCCCCTATATATATACTAAAGTACAATTCCTTAGCCTAATAGGAATAACCATGATATCTTGCATAAGGTCATCACCACCTTGCTTGCCTGAGTTGGATCATGACTTGGTCCAAGGTGCCACCAAGTATGTCCATGACAACTAAGGTTACTTAGGGTCTGACAGTTAACTACTGCGGGTATTCAACCATGGCTAAGAATCCTACAATTAATTGTTTCTCGACTTTCTCTTTGATTTTAAGGGACCACTCTTGCTTGAGTTTCATCAATTTTTGTTTAGTTGGCTTGGTATCAAGGTAAGTCGTGATTTTGTGTTGGGCTATGTCTCTATCTAACCTGGGCATGTCTTTGTAGGACCATAAAAGACATCTTGGTATTCTTTTAACAGCTTAGACAAGGTTTTTTGTTCATCTTGGCTAAGGTTTGCATCGATCTTGACTTCTCTAGTCTCATGTCTGACCCTAGTTTAATGGTCACCATTAGTTCTATGATATGTTGAACCCTATCTTAAGATTTAGTGACTGTTTTGGCCAAGTTTATTAGAAATTTCTTATCCTCTATGTCAAGATTATTCTATTTTTTGAATTCATCATCATGTTCATTATTGGCAATTAAATGATATTTATAAAAGGAATTTATTTCATTGAAATAAGGAAAAATAAAATCAGCGAGTTCATCAAGATTAATGAGATCTAAACAAAGAGAGTCCTTAGACTCAAAGTCAAAAGCATTATCGAAATGAGTCAAATCTGAGTAGCTAAATTCCTACTCTAGTTGTTTGTCTAAGGCTGACACCCCTTTAACTAGGAGCCAATTGTTGATTGGAGCTTGGATGGGTATAATGTCTTTTATTGGATCTTTTCCCATATTTCCTGTGGAGATCATGTCAACCATATCATCAGTGAGTTCCATATTAGCGAAGCATTTTGTCAATCCTCTTGTTAAGGATCCTATTGCTTAATTGGTACCACCACCTCCTTATCAAAACCACAGGTGCAGTCGCCAAATATTTTCCAATCGAGAACTCTGATCTTGGCTTTAATATTGTATGATGGCTCAAAGAATCCATAGTATGGATAGTCCTCTCTTTGTTTGACAAAGCTACTATTCAAGGTGAGGGAAGTAAGGATTTATTTCTATGAGCTTGGGGGGCAGCCCCTGTTCTCTAGCAATTTTCGTGGCTCGTGTGGCCAAAAACTTGTTACGGGAATCTTTTTCAGTGGGTGAATATCCAAGCTCGAATGTGTAATCCTTTTCCGGTTAGGGGGTGGTGTAAGTAAACCTTGTAAATTGCATCCAAGGCCCTTACTCGACATGTATCCCATGTGGACAATCATGTTTATCATAACTTCTTTGTATAAGCCACTGTCAAGTGCTTGTTCTATCTCTAGGCTTCTTATTCAGTCGAAACTTGTTAAAGGTAGATCATCAGTATTGTGTTGGATCCCTAATACGAGGAGAGTATTGCTGGCGGGATCAATGTCCTCATGAATGGTGACTACTGCTATTTGACAGGTGAATTTGAACTTTTGATGCAGAGAGGACGCTACAGCCTTCATTTCATGTAGCCATAGCCTTCTAAGTAGCATATTGAAGGATGTTAGAATGTCTAGCACTTGAAAATAAGTGGTTCTTTCAACTGGACCGAGATTCAGTGGTAAGTGCCATGACCCCTACAACTTCTCTTTGAGTATTATCATGTTCCCTAACTGCTTGGGCTGACAGAGTGAGTTTGATTACCTCTAAGCCACTGGCATTTCATAGTCTTAAGAGGACAAATATTGAGAGCTAAGCCATTGTCAATGAGTATTATAGGTATCCTTTTCCCGAAGGCATCTATAGTGATATGCAAGGCCTTGGTGTGGTTGGCCCCTTATTTTGGTAGATTATGATCTGTGAAAGTGACGATGTTACTAAATTGGACCCCTTCACTAATTTGAGTGAGTTGTTTGGGAGTAGTGGTGGTAGGAACCTGCACTTCATTGAGATGCTTCAAGATAACTTGTCTATATGAAAAGGACGATATCAATAATCCTCATACTAAAATGTTGGTTTGTGTTTTCTTAAGCTGCTTGAGAAGCCCCATCTTCGATAGGGACCTGAAGTGGGACCCCTATCGACTCTTTAGGCTTTAGGAATTTTATGATTGGGTCATCTACATGTAGATGAGCGAGTTTGAATGGTCTCTCCCCTCGTGTGACAAGTACTACATTGCTCGAGCTAGATTGACAGTGCTTTCCCATCGGTTCGTCCCAAGTGATCATGCTACACCTCGAGACATTTGTGGAATCATTGATGAGGCCACTTGGATCTGAATTTTTGAGGCTTAACATATTGATGTTAAGTCGTGCATTGTGGGCCAACAATGGGTTAGTGGTGACATTGGGCTTTGCTATTGAGGCCCCTATTTTTCCTTCATCAATTAAGTCTTGAATTACATGCCTCAGAGCTTGACACTGATTAATGTTGTGTCCGTTACCTTGGTGATAGGCACAATTTTGATTTGGATCAAACCCTTTAGGTAAAGGGTTTGGGATTGGTCTTGGTTCTAAGGGCTGAAGAAGCCCCTTCTCTTGGAGGTTCTTATTTACCTTCCCTATTGGAGTTGGAAAAATTGAAAATTGTCTTTGTAGGCATTTCTATGGAATACCTTGTGAGGTTAGCCATAAAAATGACTTTGATGTGTTGATGGTTGTGATCATGTGGGCTAGGCCACTTGGTTTTGAGGTTGGGAAGATTCTTTGAGGCTTTGAGTTGCTTGCTTTGAGGGTTCCATCATTGATTGCATCTTTTACTTGTGTTCCAGCCCTTACTAGTGCTTTAAATGTCTTAAAGTATTAGGCGAAGAGAGCTTCACAATAGATCGAAAGTAAATTCTTCTTGACCATCTAAACATTTTCGGCCTCATTCGGTCGGTTGATCATTTGAGCTGCTTTAGCCCGTCACCTAGTGATGAATGTGGATAGAATTTCTTTAGGTTCTTGCTTAGTGGTTTCCAAATCTCGGAGAGTGATGTCAAGTTCATTGTTGTACATTTATTAATGAATGAAGGTATTGCATAGTTCCTTCCAATCCTTGGAAAGTGCATCTTTTAAGTTTAGATGCCATCGTAGAACGACCCCAGTTATGGCTTGATGAAACATTTGAACCAAGGCATTGATATTGGTCCCTAGCGGTTGCATGACTCTCACATATATCTTGGGATGAGTCATTGGGCATGTAGTTCCATCAAACTTGTCAAAGTTTGGCATTTTTAATTTTAGAGGAAGGTGAATGTCCGGATAAAGAGATAACTTGTGAATATCAACCATGTCATCACCTCAATGAGCTTTGTAGAAAAAGGGTCTCTATCTTTTCCAACCTCTGAGCAAGGGCCTCATCTTGTGACCTCAGATCTTCTATGAGTCCGTATTGTTCACCCTAATCAAAACGATCATGGGCGGGCGGATCTTGGACCTATTGATTCTGTGGTTGTCTGTCTTAAGGCGAGGTTGGTGACACTTGGTGAGAATTGTCAATTCTTACAGAGACGAGAGGTGGTGGTGGTAACTATTGTTGTACCAAATCTTTAAGCTATGTGTGAGAACCTCTGATTCTCCTCTCGGTAATTACCCATGTCTTTCTTGATGTCGACCAAAATCTGGAGTATTTGTTCAAGGTCCATTACAATTGAAGTTGTGATTTTATGATTTGTTGGGAGGTAAGAGGTTTGGATCAATCGGCCTCGACTAGTCCGTTACTAAGCTAGTTATGGGTACTTATTTTTAGAAAATACATGTGTTATTAACTTGTTTGGTGTCAAGGAAAAACCAAGAAGGTCTTATTTGTAGTCCCGTTGTAGCTTGCAAAATTGGTTTTTTTAGGAAAAATTAGAGTTTTTTGAAAAATTAGAAAACAAGAAAAATTTGTAGTGTGGGAGGAGAGATCTCTGTGTGCAGAATGGCATAGAGAGGCTTTCAACCTCTATGCCAATCAGCCAATAGAGAAGGGTGTTTTATGACCTTCTTGGATTTTTCTAACTTTGTGATTTTGCACAAAAATGTCTATGTGTGTCTTACCAAAACTGAGTTTGAAGTCATGAAATCATGAATCTATGGCAAATTATATGCATAATGCTTCGATTGGGTAAATGTTTCAAGGCCCCCCTTCTGACAAGACGTTCTATATACCTCATATAGTCATTAGATTGTAATGACCATGGTTAAATGGTACTGCATCACCATTTTGCATACTATTTCAAGGCCACTAAAACGTAGCATCCCCGATCAAGAAATATTTGATCAAGGAGTGGAGAGTCTTCACCAACGACACCCGCCAAGCTGAGTGAGAATACGGGGCGAGGGCTACTAACCGTCCGAGGTTTAGAGGGTATGTAGTGCAAATGCAGGATGTTATGGAGTGGTGTGTGTGCATGGTATTTAGATTTTAGTTCACACATTCATCCATTCATATATCCAAACATCCATACATCCTATTCATTTATCATAAAGCATAAAAAAATGAATGTAGAGCAAGTAAACAAAATGAATGGAAAAGACAAAGAATCACAATAGGCGCATTTGCTTTGGTCCGAAGGCTTCCATTCATTTTATTACTTTGGTGAGAATTATCAATTCTTACCGAGTCTAGCCCTCTTTAGTCCCTAGTGGAGTCGTCACAATAGGCGCCAACACCGAGAAAAATTCCTTTTTATGGATTAAGGGATCTCAGTTATCTCCTTCCCTTAAAGGTGGGAATAAACGCCTCTTATGGGAAAGATGAAAGTAAGGAGTCACCAGTTTGCTTTTGGACAAGAAACAAACAAACCCATTACAACAGAACGTAAATAAGGAAAAACAGTAAAGAAAGTAAATTAGATTATAAAGCTTTATTTCCTAATTATATTCTAAAGATCCCTTGACATAGATCAAAAGTAAAGCATTGATCAATATAAAACCAAAGATTATAGATCTGGGGGCTAAGATATGGAGTGAGAAGGTGTTAGGCACCCACTCTGACCGATCTGAATGCATCGGCCTCACATATTCACTTGTAATGCTATTTCGTCATGAAAAAGAGAAAAGAGAGATGCGAGTATAGAAAAGATAGATAACAAAGAATCTTGTATAAAGAAATAAAATGAATGGAAAAGACAAAAATAAGATTTGACTTTGGTCCGAAGGCTTCCTAGATATCCATTTAGAAAATGGAATCAGAGTCACATAGTTATGCGGTTTACCCTCTTTTATCAAGAGTGATAAAAGATGCGAGATCAACCAGATAAAAGAAGATTGTTAAGGGTTTGAGATGCGTACCTTATTTAGTCGTGGTAGTTGGGCAACAATTCGGTTAGGAAAGTTTGATTCGGAGGCTTTAATCAGACAGATCTCTGGCTTGTTCTTCGGTTGGGAAAGCGTCACTTCGGCTTGCTTCTTGAAAGGAGACTGTCACTTCAGCAGGGCTTTGGCCTTGGGAGAGAGAGACTTCTTATAGGGGCTATGAAAACTTTGTGTTTAAAAGTGATGGTCAAGGAGCTCTAATTATAGGCAAAATATGGAGATTTGATTCAAGGGCCTAAGATGAAACCCTAAAATGGAGGGCTAAGATCATGTCTTGAGTTATAATTATTTAATTAAATAAATAAAAAATCAAATAATTATCCTAATAAATGATTATCCAAAATAAATGAATTAATAAATAATTATGACAATGTAAGAACCAATAGAATTGATGTTTACATGTAAGAGCCAATAAGATAAAAGAGAAATATAGTTCAAATGAAAATAAACTCTAAAATAAAAATGTTCAGGTTCAATGTATCTCATTTTAAGGAAATATCAGGCAACCAGATTTATAGAAACTCAAAAAATAGAAAGTTCTAATTATACCTAAATAAACTATTATCACTTAAGATCACTAAATTGCCCCCAATTTCATAGAGAATTTTAAGATCGCCACAAAACATGTGAAATGACAAAATTACCCCAAATTACTCCTAGATGGGTAAAAAGATATGAAAATTATGAAAATGTCCCTCAAGTGACTAGGAAGTCCTACTAAGGCTGGAATTGTGCCAGAATTACAAAAATTCCTTCAATGGGCAGATAGGTGTCAAAATTACTAAAACGCCCTCTAATAGGCAGAAGAATCCTAACCAAGGTGGGATTCTAACAAGAAGAGTTTTACTAGGCATGGGGCTTTGACAAGAGGAGTCCTACTAGGTGCGGGACTCTGTTGAAAGAGTTCCTATTTGGATTGGGACTCTGTCGAAAAGAGTCCTACTTGGGACTGAAACTTTAATTGGAGAGCCCTAGCAGGAATGAGACTCTATCGGAAAGAGTTCTACTTGAAACGAGATTCTGTTAGGAGAGTCCTAACGGTAGTGTGACTCTATAAAAAAGAGTCCTACTAGGATTAAGACTCTAATAGGAGAGTCCTAACGGAAGTGGGACTTTATTGGGAAGAGTCCTACTTAGACTAGGAATCTGGTAGAAGCGTCCCAAAAAGAATGGGACTTTACCTTTAAGAGTCCAACTAGAACGAGGACTCTGGAAAGAGAGTCCTAACAAGAGTGTGACTCTATTGAGAAAAGTCTTACCTGGACCGGGACTCTAGCAAGAGAGTCCTAACGGGAGTGGAGAGTCTACTGGGAAGAGTCCTACTTAGATTAGGACTCTGGCAGGAGAGTTTTAACGACAATGAGACTCTATTAGGAAGAGTCCTACTTAGATTAGGACTCTGGCAAGAGAGTCCTAACAGGAATGGAACTCTACTAGGAAGAGTCCTACTAGAATTAGAATTTTGACAAGAGAGTCTTATAGGAGTGGAACTCTATCAAGAAGAGTCCTACCAGAAGTAGGTTTCTAGATATAATTGCTAAATTTCTCCTACCAAATCAATAGTCACAAAATGAGGTGTCTACATATACCTTAAAGCCTTAAGATAAAGTGTTGTAAAGATTTCAAATCCTAGCCTTAATTATTGTTCCCACACTCTAAGAAAAGGAATAGACCGTTTATTTTACTAGATCAAGCTATATTCATAAGAAAATTTAAGAACTAAAAGAAGAAATGAAAAGCCCTAAATCTTACTCTTTATTCTTGAAGAAACCCCAACTTTCAATCGGTGAGATTTTTCCTAGAGATGAATTTTTGCACTAAGATGTGTTTACTGTGGATTAGTAATCCATAAAAATCTAAACCCTAACTTCCCCTCTTGCTTAGAGAAGCTTTGGAGAAGAGAAAAATGGTGAAATTATGAAGAAATGAGCCTTTTAGCCCACAACATAAAGTGGTATGTCGCATGTTTGTTCGAACGAACAAAGTCTCGTTCTAACGAGTGTGCCTTCATTCGAACGAGTATCAAACAAAGGTTGGGCAAAAGGTTACGGGTGATCGTTTGAATGAACCCCCCTTCGTTCAAACGAAGACCAGAAACTTTGATTCTACATTTCGAGTCTACCTTCCTAATTTATTCCACATATATCATCAACATTCCATATCACATTGTTTAATTTCTTCCCACCTTATTGACATGTTTGTGATGTTCATTATTATGTAAAACCAATATTATCCATTATTTACTCGTTTATTTATTTTCTAATTTTACGAAACGTTACAACTAAAAGGTACTCAAATCCTTCTTCTTTCTTGAACTCACTCTTTCTTCTCTACCAACTTGCTCTCCAACTCAAAGCGGTGGCCCATCTCTTTCTCAATGAAATTGAGATAATTCCTTCTCGAATCCATGTGGAGAGAAAAGTGTTCAAAATATAGCTCACCATTACTACATTTGAATTCTTGTACTTTCTTAGGTCTTCCACGCTTCATTTTTAGGCTTAAAAGGGCTGCTGTCATTGTTTTTGTCTTGCCTTTTGGCTGACTTATTGCTTCCCAATCCAACCTCGTTATTCCTCCTTCAAAATCCTTGGAAACTTCTTTGATTGCTTCCAACTTTGAAGTTATGTTCACGTTAGTGTCTATTCTAGTCTCTTTAAAGAGGAGAAGCCCTAAGTTCTTTTTTTTTTTTTTTTTCACTAATTAGGTCCTAGAGTCACCACAAATGTTCTTCTATCATAAGCACTTTGTCGGAATATTCATTACTCAAGTATGGGACCTGAGCATATTCCCAACAATTGGATATTTTGCATGGCTATAGAAGGAGTTAGTCTTTCCACAATAAAGTGAGGACCCCAAGTTTTCAAAGCCACCTACATACATTAAAACTGGCTCAATATTTGGATGGGATAATAAAATGAGGTTTCTTTCTAGCTTGCCAAAATGACACAGGAGTAACTAAGAAAACGCAACCAAGGGGCCTCTGCTTTGCTAATAAACGGTGGACCAATCAATACCATAAGGTGTAAGTTGAGCAAGGAATTCACATTAGTCTTTCTCGTTTTCTTTAGTCACCATCAAGACCCTTGAACAGTAGTGCTTTGACATATAATGGATGGTAATGGCAGGCGCCAAGAGCTTCAACTTATCACGTAACCACATAGTCAGCAGTAAGGGGCTACCTCTGAAAATATTTAACCCATTGTGAACCAAGTTCAAGCCATTCAAGGTCTTGGACAGAACAATGCCCATTATGTTGTTGCCCTTCTTCGGTTTAGTCACAACATCAATTAAACAAATATCTACCTGATCAGGCTCTTGGAAAATCAAGAACCTCGGGATGACACACAAAACAAAGGTAGTCAGTTTAGTATGGCTAGCCTTTTGATTTATAAAAAGCTCTATTATAGGAAGTAAGGAAAAAATTTCACTTTAAACTAATTCTTTAGCCCTCTCAACATCCAAGTTAAGCAAATAAGATAAAGATAAATAATAACCACATTGTATGGATAGGACAATCTGTTTACCTTGAACCGTGACTGTCAAAAAGAGCACAAACTCTTCAAAGGTGGGACTTATTTTTTCTAGAGGAAAGCAAAATGAGTGATCAATGGGATCCCAAAAACATGCACAAGCTCAACAGATTCTAGTTTATGGTGGCATAAGCAAGAGAAAATAAAGCCTTTAGTTTTAGCGCTTCCAAGTTAATCTTATCTGAGCCTGAGAAGCAGTACAACCACGTACGAATTTGTTCATTAAAAATAGGCACATCTATTATCTTAGAGGTTATAGGGGCAGCGAGGTAGAAAATAGAGCAATGAGGCTGTTAAAAGGCTAAAGATAATGAGTTGGGAGGTCTAGGGTTTACAATATATCTTGAAATCCTCGCACGTTCATTTTCAAGTTGGTTTAGGAGACCAATTTTCAAAAAACACGCAAAAGGTCACAAAATGCAAAAGGTCACAAAACTACACGAAATAGGACCTGCTAGCCGATCTGACAAACCCTAAGTGCCGATCGGCACATAAGCTAGGGAAACCTTCTCTTTTGTGTGCCAATCGGCATACTGAGGTTTTCAGGGCATTTTGCCCAATTTCTATTATTTTAATTATTTTCCTCCCATTTTGTCAGTCTAAAACGTGTCAGATATTAATTCTTGTTCATTTTTGCTCATGTAATGCTCATTAAATACATTCATAATGGAAATGCATGCATTTATTGATCATCCTTTGTTCAAAAACTTAAAAAAAAACATGGAAAAAAAAAAAGAAAAAGCCAAAAAAGATAAATTGTTCATCAAGAAAATGTTCATAAAAAGAAAGTCTCATCTAATGGTGACCTCGCCGTGCTCACTCTTATCGTCGAGACTGGTGGGGAGGAGCCTATTCCTTTTTAGTGTCCTCGCTCTCAAGCTCCACCACTTGTCTTGAGGCTCTGTTAGGCCTAGTCGGCTAAATGCGGGAGTTACTTAGTTGACTTCCTCTCGTCTTTCTCGGCTCCCCTCCTTGCCTCCCGCTAAGAATCCCTCTTCTGGAACGATCCCGTACTTGATTCATGCTCTTAAGGCGAGAGATTCTAGCAGCCTAAAAAACAATAAGTTTCAGATCAAAATTTAGTCAATGCATAAACATTCCAAAAGGGAATCATATTCTCACAATGTCCGAATCTGTCCGGCAAATGGCTTTCCGCCACGATTCAATAGTAACTTGAGCAACCTTATGCTTAAGTGTCGTGATGTACACACATGCCTCTTCATAAATGGCTCGGGCCACCTGAAACTCCTAATGAAGGGTTATTTCGATCTGAAAGCAAAAGGATCACAAATAGGTTTTAGGCAAAAGGCTTACCCTAATTCTGTGGTTAGGAACTGACAGTCCTTCTGTAACACCCTGCACCCAGTGAATTGAGCTTAGGAAAATATAATGATATATTAGGAATAAAAAGAGACTTTTCAAAATTCTTTGAACACTTTATCAAGGCATGAACCTAACTAGGGTTAGGAGAGTATATCAACTCCACAACCAATACTAACCCTAATCAGGCTATAATTTATGCATGGTTAAAAATGAAACATAACCTATAGTTAACCTAACCTAACCTAGGTTAGTAAAAGTAACTAGCTATGTAATCAATATATCACTAACCTAAGGTGGAAGAATTATTATGCCAAATATCATGAATTATTAAATAAATAAATAATTTAATAATTAGAGAAAATAAATAAAAATACAAAATAAATACATGAAAATAAAATAAAAATATACTAAAAATTCTAAAAATCCATGTGACTTGTACATGGTATTGGGAACCCAATATACACACTAAAGTATGTGAATGTGTGTGAAAATAATTATGAAAAATTGAAAGATATTAGTGAAAAATTAAAGAAAAATATATAAAAATAATTTAAAATCATTTTTAAATTTCCCATGTGCCTAGCACATGACTTAGAGGGCTGGCACACCTCGTAAAGTGTGTTAGTGTGTGTATATATAATAGATAAAAATCAAAATGAAAAAGAAAAAGAAGGAAGCTTGAGGGCCAATTCTTGCTACAGAGAGGCGTGTGGGCAGCCCACCATAGCCAGAGTTCAGTTGCTAGCAACTTGCAAGAGCTACCACAAACCCTAACAACCATGGCCACCCTCAACAACCAACCATAGGAATTTCCTTCGCCTTGAAGCCAAGTTCTTCCAATATATACACATGCCACACAACCAAGAGTAAGTTATTGAAATTAAAGAGAGAAATAAAGGAAATTACGTGCAAATGGAGCTTAGAAGAGTGCTGGAACAGAGTAGAAAGAGAGAGAAAAAAAAAGGGAAATTCAAAAAATCGATTAACCAAAGGTTAGAATTGATTTCTCTCATATTTCAATTCCTGTGTAAATTTTATGCATGCTAGGTTAAATTTTAGAAGCTTTAAGCTTATGTGGTGGTAGAAATAGTAGAAAGCCACCATTGGCAGACCTTTAAGGTCTTCCCAAAAATCGATTTGAACAAAACTTAATTATAAGGATTAGAAATTAAACTACATGGGAAATAACTTACAAAACCAAAGAAACCAACTGGAAAGGGTGTAAGTCCGGCCAGAACTAACTACAAGCTCCAAGTGACGATTTTTGGAACTCCATGAAATCAAGCACAAAGCTTGGTTTTAAGAACGGGAAAAGAAACCTTGTGATCCAAGGATCAAAAGCAACCAAACCTCATGAGACTTGGTTGAGAAATCATCAAGAATGAAGCCTTGAACTAGTCATTATGAAAGGTTCCAAAATGCTATGTTTAACCTAATTCGAAGCTCCAAACCTTTATCGAAAGACAAGTTGAAGCCCTAAATGCCAATTAGGATAAAAATGAGCTAAAACGATTGAGAAAGCATGAAGTAAACAACTCTAAAAAATTAGGGTTTTTGATGAACGTCTGCACACCATTAGGGTTAACCAAAACTATGTCGTTTTAGAAATGAATTTAAAAGTTTTTAAAATCTAATTGGGCTTGTTTGGCTAGAAGGTTAATAAATTGGGGCTAGGACAGGAATACCTTATCCGTGTTTTAATTCCTTATTCACTATTTGGCTATATAGGGGCACAAATGAATTTTCTTAATTTAAAATTTAACCCCAACAGTTTAAGAAAATAATACTATGGCCCAAATGAAAAACTTAAAAATTCAAAAATTCTCTTCTAAAATAAAAAATAATATTAACTTTCTAAAATTATAAATTGACTCCCAAGAGTTTTATTTAATTATATAAGGGCTCAAATAATATTAAATTATTTTTAAAATATCCATCTAAATTAGAAAAAGTATTAAAATGAAATAGTAAAATTTTAAAATCACAATTTAGCCCCTGAATTTCTAATAAATTACAAAAATGCCCCTAAAAGTGTCAAAATGACCATTTTTTCACTAAACAAATGCAGAAATGACATCTACGTGCCTAGAAATTAAATATAACATAATTAATCCTACATCTGACCAAATTAATGGTACATATGGCCAAATTAAGATCCTAAAAAACTTAGCCTAAGATTTTTCAATGCTCTGGACCCAATGGTAGGGTCCGTTTTAACAAATGAACTTTCTAAATATATCAATGAAGACCAATGTGCACAATTAGTGCAACTTTGCAGTCTAAATTAAGTAGCCAAACTGAACACAAAAAACTAAAAAACTTCATACTTAAACTTTATGACTATTCTAGACTCAATAGTGGAGTTCGTTTCATAAAATAAAACTTGTAAAGTATAGGTCCTTAAGAAATGTACCATAAAAATAATACTTTATAAATGCTAATCATTACAATAGGATCCATACCACACACCGAACATTGTCTAAAAAACTCTGTATGATTAGCCAAGTGTGTTGGCTTTAAGTCCCTAGCCTTTAACGCCTCTAACTCCCTAGTGAGTATCTTTACCTTAGCTTTCAAGTTGTTCCTCCTCCCTGAGATGGTAAATTCCACCACCATTTTGGTTCCTTGTAGGTCGTGACCTATTTGTGCTTTCAAGAGCACTAGGTCCTGTCCAAGTATGAGCTTTTTCAGCAAGCTCATTGAGGTACTCTATGGCCTCATCAAGATCTTTCTGCAAAAACTCACCATTATAGATCATCTCTACAAATTGGCACTCTCTAAGTGTAAGTCCCTCATAGAAGTAACTCACTAGACGCCAACTCTCATACCCATGGTGAGGGCACATACTTAATAATTCCTTAAATCTCTCCCAAGATTGATACAAAGTCTCACTGTCCTTTTGTGCAAAGGTGGAGATCTATCTTTTTAAAGCATTGGTCTTATGTTGGGAAAGTATTTAGTAAAGAAAACCTGAGTCATCTCATTCCACGATCCAATCGACCGTGGTCTCAGTGATTATAGCCAACTCTTAGCTCTATTCTTCAAAGAGAAAGGAAAGAACTTAAGTCTCGCAATGCGAACTGTTGCATTTTGACTATGGAAAGTCGCAACTACCTCTTCAAACTCCCTAATGTGCACATATGGATTTTCACTTTCCAAACCATGAAATGTAAGGAGTAACTGTATCACCCCCGTTTTAACATCAAGTTGACGCATGTTCGGTGGAAACATGATGCATGATGGTGTGGCTGTACGTGTAGGATGGAAGTAATCTTGAAGGGTCCTAGTGGGTTGATTCTTGTGCTCACTCATATTTTCAGAATTAGAAGAATTATCAAAAAAAATTAGAAAAATTAGACTCCGAATCTGGCTCTAACACAGGCTTACAAGCAAATTGACCTAATGCATCCCTATACCTATTATGCATGCAAGATAACAATAAATAATAATAATAATAATAATGTAACAAGTAAAAAAGAGGGAACGAAGTTACCGCCTTTACAAACTGCTGAAAAAAAAAAAACTATTTACTGATTCTTCTACAGTTTCCCTGGCAACGGTACTAAAATTTGATTACGCCCAAAGAATAACGCAGTAGTTGTAGTGTAGCTTTGGAGTGTCGATTCCATAGGGAGACAAATTAAAAGAATAACAGAAAGGATTTCTGAAACTAAAGAAAATATTAAATGATTAACAAGAAAATAGAAAGTGATTTTAAATGCAAATTAAAATTAAACAAAATGATTAACGAAAAAAGTAATTAAATTAACGAACAGTAGAGCATCGGAAACCCCTTGCACATATCAGGTATTTTAATTATTTTTAATTCACTGATAACTCAATTGAGAATTTAATTCCAAAAATCCCAATCGGAAGATGTAAAATTATAAACCAAATGTAACCTTTTGAAAAATCATTCATCATTTTTAAATCGCGCAAATTGTTATCCACATTGAAAGAACCCAACGACGTCAATATACCCAGGGAGCAATATTGTAGCAAAGAATTAAATCAGTATAAATAATCAATTGATCCAATCATAATCAAAGAACTAATCCATTCAATAGAAAAAGCATGACTGAATCTATAAACAGAATAAACTCAGTAATTATTCGGAGAAGAAAACACCAACAATAAATTGAGAATGATAAACCAAAGAATTTTAATAAATGAAAATCCAGTACATGAATCAAAAATAAATTAAAAATACCATCTAGTGTACAAGTTTATCCCTAGCCCTACTTGGGAATTTAGTTACTCATACACATGACAGACAACATCAATCTCAAGGAAAAAAATTGTGCCGCCATTTTTTTTTTTTCTGCTTTTTCTTCTTTTTTCTCAACCGCACCGCACAACTCTTCGTGTGTTTTTTTCCTGTGCAGCTCTATTTTTTTCACCTCTATTTTTGTACTCCTGCGCAGCCACCCCCTTTCAAAACAACCCAGACCTATTTTGCCCTAGAAGCTAGATGCGGTCTCCCTGGGCTACGGTTGTTCATAGGCTTTTTTTCTTTTTTTCTTCTTTCCTTTCCACTTGCGTTAGCCCATTCAGTGCCTGCCCCTCTTTTTCACTCTCCCCAGTGTCGTACAGCCCTAAAAGCCCATTTCTCTGTTCTTTTCTTCTTCTTTTTTTCCTTCTTTTCTTATTCTATTGCTTACATCAGCCACCAGCCTTTTCCTTCCTTCCTTGCTTTTTTATTTCAGACCAACTTTTGACTTTTCAATCTTCATTTTTTTATGTTTTTTTTCTTTCCTTGCCTTGCATCCTCACGCCGCTTCTGTACAGCCCTGCTCTTTTTTTTTTCTTTCTCTTTTTTTTTCTTTGCAGCCGTAACCTTTAGGTTCCTTTTTCTATTAGATAACGACTAAATCTTAATTTGAGCTCTTGATGAAAGTTGTAGCCCTGGATGTTTAGATAAATTTAGGCTTTTGAACCACCTAATTTAGACTACGAAAACTCAAGTTATGACCCACTGAAGTTTACTGGTTCGGACAGGAATCCAACTCCAATTAGGATTTGGATTAGCTTTCTAGGCCTGACTTTGAAACAAGTTTTGGTGGCCCAAACGAACTAGGATTTTTGTAAACTATACCTTTCTAAAAAGCTTAAGACGTCTTCTAAAAACTTCATGAAGATCACTTTCTCATTCTGAAACTCTAACGCTATCCAAACCTCAATTGAAGCTCTATAGATCGAATTTGCCTAAAAGTTAAAAATTGCACAATATACTCCATATCTATTCTTTTACCTTCAATGCTTCCCTAATTCAATAAATATATTAATCAGCTCACTTAAACAAAAAATATTTCATAAAACTAAATATAAAGGAATTAAGAATATTAAATATTATGCTCTAATAATAGCGTCACATTTTAGCATTTTAATCTAATAATAGAGTATTTAGAGTGCACTTTCGTGCACTCATCAGTCATAGACGACAAATAATGGCGAAAAGGGACTGAGAGAAAGAAAAAAATGATGACTAAGAGGGTTGAAGTAATAAGTTAGAAACCTTTTATAATCAGAACTCCCACTATTGCTAGAGGTAGGAGAAGAAGACCAGTAGTCGCCCGGAAACACTCCGAGAACCAAGAAAGCGTAGGTAAAAATTTCTCAAAGATAGAATCATCTCAGGACCAGAAGTGTGAATTTAGCTACAAGGTAGCCAAGGACTAAGAATAGATAGCTAAGCTAAAGGCAAAGCTGAGTAACACTAAACCTTGAAATGGAAACTTTTTCATTCAAATACAGTTCTTTATAACTTTATTTCATTACATCTAGTTCTTTTCAGCTTATTGACATATTTCAGATTGTGATGCTAAATGCTTTAACTACATGACTCTTTTTAGAATACTAAGAAAAATATTTGAATTGCATGCTTTTAAGTAGCATCTCTTTAAATGTTTTATAACATGGATAACTTAGAGAATGTTTTGCAAGCATGTTTTAGAATAAAGTTTATGTGCCCTACAAAACCCTACTGGGGGTTAAGAGCCGGTAGACTTTTAGTATGTCTTCATAAGCGACTCGGTCGAGAGTCTGAATCCGGTGAGAAGGGTATGTAAGCCCAGAACACTAAATTATATCGAGGTTGCCAAGGTGACATTTACAGTCCTTAAGGATTAAGCTTATGAGATGTTTGGCATGTATTAATTTATTGAGTTACTTCCTAGCACAGATTTTTATGACGTCATAATTTATCTTACAAAACTAAACTGGCATGAAAACTTGCTTGATTTTACAGCATTTATAGCAAAATCAGTTACATACACATGTTTTATAATTGCTAGTAGATTTCAGTACAATTTTTCATATTGCTATCCATGAAAGTTTTTGTGAAAGATCCGAAAAATCCACGACAGGGAACTTGAGTTACTCACGAGCGTTTCATAAATCTCACACGGTTTTATCTTGTATATTTCAAGTGAAAATTCTGATAGCACAACTTAGAAGGGTGTTTTGGATTACAACCACTTTTGGGAGAGGATAATAACCTTTGGCTATCATAGATATATTTTGTAATAGTTTGCCAAAAAAATTTTAGGGCTATAATTTTTAGACTTATTGTATTTGACAATTACATATTTAGTTATGCTCTACCACATTTTATTTTCCACTGCAATGTATAATTATGAATGCATGAATTGCGTACCAGTTAAGAGGCTTTTGGTTGGACACGTCATCAATATTTTAAACAGAGTTAGTGTATTGGCGATGTGCCTAACTATCCAATCACTATCCCGAATCCATATCGGATGGTGTTTGGGATGTGACACCTTCAATCCCCCAATTGGTCAGGATAACTCTTTTAGCCTAAAAGTCCTATCATCAGTTATCACTGATATGTTAAAAGTCAGAAAAGCCACCGGTAGCCCCGTATCGACCGTTGTGGTGGCAACCTCTTAAGATGATTAGTCACTTGCACTAGGTTTCCTGGTGCTAGGTGGAGGAGACAGACCCCTAGTCAAGGGGGCATCAACCGTTCCAAATTATTCGTTATGTCGCCAAACTAGTTGAAGAACCACTAAATGGCCACTCCCTTGTAAAGCTCCAAGAAGTTGGGATTGGAGTTGAAAGAGTCCAAATCTATCATATTAGTCGGAGGAGCGTCGATGCGGTATGCCAACACTCCACTCAACTGAGGCAGGGACAAATGAGTTCTACTGAATCTGTGACAAATGAAAAACATGAGTTTCCCATACCACATGTCAAGAAATGAGTCCTAAATAAAGGAAGTAACCATGTTCGCCTGGAGGCTATCCAAGGCCTCCTAAAATTTATGGATCGAATTTTCCCCCCGACGAGTCAGCCTATCTTCATCTGCCTCTACCAATAAAAAAGGCAACAATTGAAGGAACTCGTAGGGCCAACTATGTTAAAATAGCTAAATTTAGTCAAAATGACATCTTCTAAGAAAAATTGGGAATTTAAAGGTCATACCTCCCAAAAAACATTAAAACCATCAAGCACTTTGGTGATCCCCCGTGATAATGCACACATCCAATGGTATAAAATGACTATTATGGCGTTTCCCCAGTTAAAGCACCCAAAATTGTTAACGTCTTCCAAGTTAGGGAGGCACCAAAGATGGATGGTGTCATTGACAATGACTAAAAGGGTTAGTCTAAATACAAAGAGCATAAAGGCTTTAGTCAGTTGGTTCTTCATGACAGTATCATAGCACTCCTAGTAGTGGAAGGCTACCAAAATATGCTTGACTCTCACGACATCGCTGGAGGCCAATGTAGGCCGCCACCCCCAGAAGCCAGAAGACTTATCCTCCTTGTCATGCATCTCACTATCCCTTGACCCTCGGTCACCACTTACTCAAAGGATCGTGATCATTGAAAAGTTGAGTAGGGTCAATGTCACATCCCCAAACCAAAGGTTAAAGGTTTTAGCGGTGTCTCACTATCTCTCAGCTAGTGTGTAGAGGACCTTTTAATCATAATTGGCATGAAAAATCCAGTCCAAAAATGAACCAAAATCGACCGCTTTTTCGTGCCCATTGCACCTAGTGGCAAATTAGCCCACCATTTTACTATGCCCGTCGTCGAACCTCGGATGCGAATTTCTAATTCTTTTTGTTAAGAATCAAGTCCAAAGTGTTCAAAAAGCCTTCCAATATCATAAGCATGCCAAAGAAGCATAAACCAAATGCAAAAAACCAAAGAAAAGAAAAAATAGCCCATTCGGACATTTTCATAGGCATGTGGTGTGCACCTCTCCCAAAAGGCATATGGGTGAAATGTCCATGCATGTAAACAACCAAAATTTCATGCAAAATGCTCCAAAAGCATTGAAAACAAATCAAATGCATCAAGAATCAACTTAAGAACTCAAAATAATTGGAAGAAAATCCAAGAAAATCTATACCTAGCAATTGCGATATCGTTGTGACAAATAGTGCCCCAATTCTTAGAGAAAACTTGTGTTGTTTTGGCAGCCCAGAATGGCTTATATCAAAAGATTGTTCCATAAACCGATCCAAAAAAAACCCCAAATCACGGTTAATGTTGAACATTGGGTCTGAATCACCATGGCCCTCACTTGTTATTTCTCTTGAAATCTTCAGAGTTGTGATAAAAAAGCCGAGTTGTTCAATCTTCCAAAAGGTTGAAACAAGTTCTAAATACATCAGTCTATCTTCCCTCACAACCTTGCAAAAAATGGGTATAAGTGAGATAGGAGAGAATTCAATAACTGTCGGCCCAAGCATATTGAGTGCTAATCGACACTCAAGGGTGGCCGATCAGCACACAAAGGGTGAAAATTCCCCTTTCTGTGTGCCGATTGGCACAAAGAGGTAATTTTGGCCCATTTTTTGTCAAATTCAAGCCTTTTGTCAAAATTTGTCTAAAAATCTACTGTGATTAGATACCGAACATCGAAGGAAAAATTGATAAGTTTTTGAATCCATTCAATATTGACTAATATGTCATTTAGTGGCATTGGCCGACTAACTCAAAACCATCATTCATCAAATAACTCACGATTCCTGCAAAAGATTGTGCGAATAACATTTCTTTAGTGGTCATTCGAGATTTGGTCCACGTCTCTCGAACAAGACACAACTGCTCATTTCCTCGACAAGTTAGGATAATTGAGTTAACTAGGTTCATTCCCTAGCAAAGATTGAATTATCATCATTTTTTCCCCATGGAGTCTTTATTCTTTGCACAAGCCGTCCATTAAGGATGCAACCGTTACAAAAATTCTAATAGGATAGCATTCATTTTTGAAAAATCCTTTTAGGATAGCATTCCTTCCGAGTAAGCCGTCTATCGTAGTCTTATAAACCTATCAGGATCATGTTTCCTTTTGGCTAAGCCATCTATCACATTCCTTTATCAATCTATTAGGATAAAGTTCTATTTTAGGTAAGTCATTCAAGGATGCATCTTATTTGTCACGCCCCGAATTTCCACAAACCCAGGGAGTGAGTGAAATGAAATAAGAAAAGTAAAGAAAAGGTCATTAAGGTGAATTTAATTAAATATGCATTCATTCCCCCATGTTTCCCCAAGATTTGAGGTGAAGACTTACTATTTAACTTAACCAAATTGACCTCCTAATGTCACTCAAACATCCCTCCCATTTAATGTTCGAAATAATTTAAGTCATGTTCAAAACTGGCTTCCAAAGCATCCCTAAAATGTCTCCAAAAATATCTTAGAATTATGGTCCAAATGGGCCCTAAAATGCCCTAAGGCATATGCTAAGAACAGGTCAAGAAGTCTACCTAAAATGGTCCAAGTATGTGGCCAAACATGGCCTAGAAGAGTGGCCAAACACGGCCCCATAAAATGACCAAACATAGCCCAATTGAGTGATCAAACATAGCCATAAATGGTGGCCAAACATGGTCTAAAAATTGGCCAAACATGGCCCAAAATGGTGCCCCAATATAGCTAAAAATTTGTCCCAAAAATGGCTCAAAACAGTGGCTAAAAGATGGTGTCAAGGGCTGTCGCACAAGGATAGTAATAGGCAAGCACGCGCGCAAGGGCAGCAGGTAGGCAGGTGGGGCATGGTGTGCACGCAAGGGCAGCAAGTAGGCAGGTTGAGCGCTTGCCGGTGCACGGGCCCGCGCGGGGCAGGTTGCGAGCAGCTGGGGGCTAGGCATTGTAGCTACAGAGAACAAAATCTGATTTTTTTGCATTTTTACTATTAATGGTTGCAACCTATTTTTCCCATTTTTGAATTTTTTTTCCAAGTTTTTCAAGCCATTTTTCTTCCATTTTTAGCTCATTTCCCCAAGGTTTCTAAACCTCCATTTTGAGCATTTTTCTCACCCATTTAAATGGTGTTTTACACACTCAATCAATCCTTTAATTTTTCTAAAATTTTGACATAACCTCCTTTGTTTTCTAAGTCTTTTTCTACCTAATATTTTTGCAATTCTTCATATATATAACCACATCACAATCCATCCTCACTCAATGGCCACAAGTTCATTAAATTAAACAAACATCCATTTCCTTCAATATATATACATGTAAGGCACATTAAATAAATATGTTCTACATGTCATTTGAGCTTAAACCCTTACACTTTAAAATGGCCCAAGGCCTATAATCCATAGTCAGCTATTTTCCAAATTTAAATACAAGTTATTTGGGCTTATGCCCATACATACAAAAACATGCCCCAAGGGCCAAATATCCTTTATGATCCATTTTCCTTCATTTCTTCAAGACTTAAACTAGTCTCAAGCATCTGGAACCTCATCTGAAATATGATATCCCACGAGGGGTCAGCACAACCGCTAGTATGACACAATGCTAATGCTAGGAACAAATTTAAGGCGTGGCATGTGTAAGTGTACATTTTAAAAGCTATAATCCCAAAATCCCTCAATGCCATGCAATGTCAACATGCATGACACACGCATGCAACTCTATGCCACCTATGTCTCGCTTCATGGTCCTTCCCCGTGGGCATGCAAGTACGAAAGTATGTCTCGCTTCACGGTCCAGACCTCGTTGGCATACAAGTACCAAATGGCCAATTTTTGGGTTTTTCACCACAGGATCTACAAACTCATAATGCATAGCACCAAGTGCTCAACTCACGCTATGCCTCCAAGGATTCACACTATACCAACATGCTTTGGTTTCATTCTTATGCAATTCAATGAAACATTTCATCAACACATGGAGCATGACTTAAAAATATGTCTTTTTCACAAAGTAAAGCATAACTTCAAATTCACAACACTTTGTCTACATGAATGTGAGTCACAATTCAATGAATTAAACATATGATCAAGTCTCATGTTCATCACTTTAATAATTTCTCAAAGAAAACACAAATGCACAAACTACCAACTCATGGAGTAAATTATAATTCTCAAATCATAAAAGTTTCCCTATATGAACATAAACTAGAATATAATAATCCAAACATATAAACAAGTTACATGTTCATCACTTTGACAAATTCTCAAAGATCACAAAATACATAAAACACCAACACCTTAAATAAATCATAACTTTCCAACTATAAGATTTTGTCTACATGAACCTAAACTAGAATACAATGAATTTCACTTATAGTCATGGTTCATGTTTATCACTTTTCTAAATTCCCAAAGAATACTCTAGTACACAAAAGTACCTAAACTACTAACTCTAAGTTTTCAAAGCAACTACCACCTAAGTGATTTTTCAACATTAAGTAAACATCTAAATCATTCAATTAACATATAGAAAGGCAAGAAAACTCAAATCTATTCCTAACTTAGCAAAGTATCATACCTTAAATAATTTTTTTCAAATTGGGGAAGTTGTGTTCGTTGCACAGCCGAACCGATTGGTGAGAATATAGGTATTGATGAGAGGAACAACTTCCTAGAAGGAAGCTTTGTGAAAATCCAAAATCCAAGTCTAGAGGTGTGTTTTGGAAGCTTGAAGCTTAGAGAACCTAGGGCTTTTTCTCCTTTTCTCTCCATGAACGTTTTCTGCTCCTTCTCCAGCCCAAAAATAATGAAATTATACACTAAGGGGCTGTATTTATAGTGGAGTGGCAAGGGGGGCAAAATGACCCTTTTGCCCTTAATCAATCCGGGTCCCGTTACACTACATCCCATCCCAAATCGCCTCACTTCGACATTTTGCTTTAAACAAAGTTCTTAGAATTATTTTAAATAAAAATTTACAAAAAAAATAAATTTTCGCCTGTGGTCGGGTTTGGCCAGATCCACCCGGGCCACTAGGATGCCCTTTTGGTCTAATTTTTGAAACTGTCTTCGAATAGGCTCAATTTTTACAGTAGGTGTATTTTAATACTCTAAGCATGTTTATCTTCTATGAAACATTCAAATTATGCTCCTAAACATGACTTATACCTAAACGATGCATGTTTAACGCCCTACCGGCAAACGGTGCATGAATCGTGCCCTACTGGCAAAAACAAAAAATTTACCCTCATTTTTCAGATCTCTACACTATCAGACTCTCAGGATGAAGTTCCCTTTTAGATAAGTCATTTGAGGATACATTTTATCAACCTATTAAGATGAAGTTTCTTTTTAGGTAAGTCATCTTAGGACGCAAACATTATCTTGTTAGGATAGCATTCCTTTCAAGGAAGCCTTCTATCACATTTTTATCAACCTACTAGGATGGAATTCCCTTTTAGGTAATATGTTTGAGGATGTAAGGCCATCTTATGAGAACACAACCTCATGAAAGACTTGTTAGGGTCACATTCCTACCAAATAGACTTTAAGGAGTCATTTTCGAGGGCGTAACCTCACAACAATCCTATCGAGACGAGTCTCTTTAAAGAAATCCTGTAAGGGCATCACTTCTTTCCATTAGTTCATGAATTATAAATGTTCTGATTCACTTTAGGGTGATATGTAGGAATCTCATTTTGAAATGAGTCCGACCACATCTAAACAGAAATCACAATCAAGGTCAAAATATGTATTTCTTGCCTTGACGTTTACTTGTTTGCAAGTCCCATCAACGAGGGGCTCTCTGTAGACACCTCATTTTGTGACCCTTGATTGAGTAGGAGAAATTCAGTAATTATGCTAGGAAACCTACTCCTAGTAAGACTCTTCTCGACAGAGTTCTAGTCTGAGTAGGACTCTCTCTTAATAGAGTCTTAGTCCAAGTAGAACTTCTTTGTCAGAGTCCAATTTCTGGTATAACTTTTCTTGTTGGAGTCCTAGTCCTAACAGAGTTCCACTCTCGTTCGAACCCTTCTCGACAAAGTCCCACTCTCGTTAGAACTCTTCCCAACTTAGTCATATTCCTAGTAAGACTCTCTTAATAGAGTCGTATTCCCATTAAAACTTTCCTGTTAAAGTCCCATTTCCAGTAGGACTCTTCTTAACAAAGTCCACTCCTAGTAGGACTTTTTCTGATAAAGTCTCATTCTTGTTAGGACTCTTCTCGACGAAGTCCCATTCCCATTAGGACTCTTCTGTCAGAGTCCGAGTCTAAATAGGACTTTTCTCGACGAAGTTCCATTCCTGTTAAGACTCTTATTGGCGAGTCCTAGTCTAATAGAACTCATCTATCCGTGTCTTATTCCCAGTAGGACTCTTCCTGTCAAAGTCCTTTTTCTAGTAAGAATATTCCCGTCAGAGTCCCATTCCCATTAAGACTCTTCTCATTAGAGTCCCATTACCAATTTCTAGTAAGACTTTTCTTGTTAGAGTCCTATTCCTATTAGGGTTCCTTTTGTTGGAGTCCCACTCCTATTAGAATTCCCCTGTTAGAGTCCCACATCTAACAAGACTCTTCTTGTCGGAGTCCCAGCTTTGTTAGGACTCTTCTACTCATCAAGGGGCGTTTCAATAATTTCAGCACCATTTTGCCTTTAGAGGGCATTTTGGTAATTTTGGCACAATTCTATCCTCAATAGGACTCTTAGTCACTTGAGGGTCATTTTCATAATTGCCATGTCATTTTATCCATCTAAGGGTAATTTGGTAATTTCAACCATTTGGTGATAAGTTAGGCACATTTTTATGCCTTGAGGGGCAATTTGGTCATTTCACATGTCTTGTGACAATCTAGAGATTCTCTACCAAATTGAGGACAATTTAGTAATCTTGAGTGATAGTAGTTTATTTAGGCATAATTAGGACTTTCCATTTCTAGAGTTTCCATGTAAAGTCTCAAAATTTTTTTTTCTAAATTATAAAATAATAATGCAAGTTTTTATTAAGAAATTAAAATTTGTTAAATAGAATGACTAAAATGGGCTTGGAAATAAAAAGGAGGGAAAGAAATAAGGAGGGACAAAAATGAAATTTCACATTTTGTCTTGCTTTTGGCTTATAAAGTAAAAATCCCTACACACCTAAAACACATACTAGAAACACACACATTTGCGTAAACGAGAAGAGAGAAAGGGAGAAAGAGAAGAAGAAAGGGTAAGCAAGGAGATTGAAAGATTTTTCAAAGATTTGGAACATCTTTTGGAAGATTGAAGAAGCACAAGCCCTATTCTACCAACAAGCACCAAGTAAAGTTAAGGATTTTGAAGATTCTAGCCAAAAACATTAAGAACACATTTGGGGTTTCTACCACTACTTGAAGAATTGAGGTAAGGGATTTCTAAACCTAGGTATAGGAAGTGTGTAGGTTGGTTCATTGCATGTCTATCTCATCTATTGCCATAGAATTGTTATTTTTGGCATTTTTGGGCATATATTGTTTGTAACTTGAAAATCTATGAATTAGTTGAATTCTTGCTATGAAATGAATGGTTTTTATCCTATCTTGATGTTGATATAACTCCCGGTTGATTGCGAAAATGTTTGATTGGTGAAATCACAAAGGAGGTTTTATGTGTATTATGCTTGATATTGTAAATGACATGCAAGGTGTTTGTGAAATTGCATGAATGAATCCTTGATGTGAAATTATGAAAATTTGATAAAGTTACTTGAATGCTTAACCCTTATGACGAAAATATGATGAATTGTGAACACAAACATGAATCATAAGCCCTTGGAAGTATGAGAATGAACACTTGGAAAATGATGAACATGGGGCTAAGATTGGGCACGTCAATTGTGTAATTTTGAGCTTGATGAGATTGCGCTTAGTCAGAGTTTTGATTAGTGTTTAGGGTGGTGTCTCCCTTGGCTTACGAGTCGTAAATCCACGTGGGTGGTCGTATGTGACCATCGAGTTAGTAGCTCGTAAAGCACACAAGGCTTATCAGGGCCAACTAGGAATATAGTTTTGTGATTAAGACTTGAGAGATGAAAATAGAAACTTTGAATAATCGAAAAAACTCAAGTGGATTGAAACTTTAAATTTTGGAATAATATACATTGCTTTCTGATATACCACAAACAGACACACCAATCACCTTGAGACACGTATGTTTACAGAGCTGATAATCTCAATCATATATAGCTGATAATCTCGATCATACCGAGCAGCCACAGCCTTCGGGGCATTCTCATATATATATATATATATATATATATATATATCCTACAGAGCCGATAAACTCGGTCATACAGTGTAGGCGGAGCCTCTAGGGCATTCTCATGCACATATCCTCCAGACCTTATGCTCTGGGCAATATTCACTTAGTATCTCATATGGTTCTGACCTTATGATTTTCTTAACAACTGCTAAGCAAGGAATAAGGAAACAGTCTTCAACAAGGAAACAGTCTTCAACAAGGAAGCTACTATCTATGATTATAATCTCTATCTACGACACAACACTCCACAAGGTAGCTGCAATCTCCGATGATCAAATCCCTATATTCATGGCATCAAATCCTAATCAACTTAGGAAGGCCACAACTTATAAATTAAACCCTAAAGGTACGCTTTATTTTTATGCTCATTCTTTGACTTTCAATACAGTCTTTCAATTTCGTTTACTTAAGCATTGGAGCGGCTACCGCCGAAGCCAATCCGGTGGTCCTCTGATCGTCCTTCTGAGTGTTCTACAGGTCACGGAGCCCATACTTATTGCGAGTCAAAAAGTGTAGCATCAGTTTGGCGCCGTCTGTGGGAACGACTAATCTCTAAGTGCTCTATTCACAAACTCATATTTTTCCTCACTGGAAAACCATGGCCCCAAATCTCCGACCGCGACAGAATACTCAGATTCCGCAAAGCTCTCAACGTCGGCCGCCTGCTTCACGAGCAAGGAAGCCAACGGATGATCCCATGCGACAAGAGATCAAATCGATCAAATGACACAATGAACTGGTGTAGGAACAGTTGCTTGCCATCACTAAAACATTGGCAACGCTCACACAAAATCAAGGGACGAGTCCTCCTAACCTGCCGGTCAACATTGCGACTGGAACACAACCCCCTGTTACCACGGAGAATGAAGAGCCCCATGAGCAGGCTCCAAATAACCAACCCGGGCACCCCTAGGGTGTTGCTCACGTCGGCAGAGATTCACAGCTGTCAGCAGCTCCAGGTTGGGGAATATTAGCCTTCGTCCTTGACGTCCATTACCGGAGCATTACTCGAGCCCCAACTCCAAGGGCTTCGGGAGCGCATCCAGCACCACAGGGGCCTCATCCCCATGCAGCACCAATCCCTTTGGTTCAGAATGCTCTTCCATCCGAGGGACGTATTCAACTCGACTACCCTGAAGCCGAGGCTGTTAGGCAGGGTTCACAAGATGTCAGACTCAGAGACCCGTGGAGGGTAGAAGAAATTGCTAAATCTATGGACCGAACAATTGCGTTGAGAGGTCCCCAGAACCTTCCAGAGCAAGACGAGTTGGCCAGGTTGCTCGGAAGACTGGCCACCCCATTCACTCACCCCATCATGTCAGAAGAAAGGCCCAGAAAGTTTATGGTGCCCAAGTTCACCCTCTACGATGGGTCTGGAGATCCAGGAGATCACCTCTTGCACTATCAGCATACGATGGCCCTTCACGGAGCCTCTGATGCTTTCATGTGCCGAACTTTCATCACCAGCTTGAAGGGAACTGCTCTGAAATGGTTCCACAACCTCCCTCCGAACTCAATTACCAGCTTCTATGAGCTCGGTATACAATTCTTGGACAGGTTTATGACCAGTAGAAGGCTTAGAAGAGGACTAGAATTCCTGTTAAATGTCAAGCAGACTAAAGAGGAATCCCTCAGAGCCTACATTGTGCGCTTCAATGCCGAACTCATGGAGATCACTGACTGCAGCCCAAAATTCCTTGTAGCTACCTTAACTGCTGGACTTGCTCACGGTGGCTTCAGAGACTCCTTGACAAAGAGCCCTCCAGTCGACATGGCGGCATTAATGGATCGGGCTAGGAAGTATATCAACTTGGAAGAAGCCAACCGCATATCCTAGAAGGGCAAAGATCAGACCCAGAGGGATAATCCAAAGAGGGAGGATCACAAGAAGGAGGACCACAGAAGAGACTCCAGCAAGAAGAGGGCCAGGAGTTCAGAGAAGAGAACAACGCCCAGAGCTGTGTACAATTCCGGACCAAGGGAGTTCACTAACTTTACTCCTTTAAACACTACACCTAACCAGGTACTCTGGCAGATTCGTGATCGAGAAAACCTGAGGTGGCCGGAACCAATCAAAGGAGATCCCAGCCTTCGGGACCAAAGTAAGTATTGTAATTTTCATAAAGATCATGGACATACGACTAACACATGCAGGACCCTCCGATATGAGATAGAGTAGCTTATAAAGAAGGGGCGTCTTCTGGAGTTCGTCAAGCAAGACAGAAGGCAGAACCCCCAAGAAGACAAGCCTCAACAACGGCCAGACTAGAGGCTCGAGCAGAGGCAGGAGCAGAGGGAAGGACAAAACGAGCCTCAGAGGTAGAACAACCATGTCATCTACGTCCTCTATGCTGACTCCCCTATTACAGGAATGTCCAACAGGGCAAGAAAGAGATATGCTCGGGAGGCTAGAGCTGCCCCGAACGTATTGTAGATCTCCAACGTTGAAAAGAGGCTCAAGCCAGCACCAGAGATCCAATTCACTGAACAGGATCTAGCAGGGGTACATTGCCCTCATAGTGATGCCCTTGTCATCACTCTCAAAATTGCCAACTTCAAGATCAGGAGAGTCCTGGTCGATACTGGCAGCTCCGTCAACATACTATTCCATGAGCCACTTAAACAGATAGGAATGGACCACGACAACGTCAAGCCCACCACTGCCGTAATGGCAGCTTTTGATGGAAATCTCAGTACCCCATTGGGGAGAATCGACCTTCCTACTACTGTAGGAGAGGGTGAAGGGTAGAAGACCACCATCTCGGAGTACATGGTGTTGAATATGAAATCTCCCTACAATGTCATAATCGGGAGACCTTTGTTGCACCAAATAAGGGCGGTCACCTCGACCCTCTATTAGTGTCTAAAGTATGTCCACAACCAGAACGTTCACTCTGTCAGAGGGTGTCAGCCAACCTCCCGGGAGTACCATGCTATTGCACTCAAGGAGAAGGCCACCAAATAACAATTACAGTACACTCGGGTCTATGTAGATCCGGTTCTCACCCATACTCCCGAGGAGGAAGTTTGCCCATCCAGCATTGAAGAACCCCTGAGCCCAAGGGGGACGAGATAGTCGAGCCAAAGCCATTGGCGAGCCCATCAAAGTGTTGGTCAGTTCAGAATCAGAGGGGCGTTATTTGTACATCGGCCCAGATCTGACGCACACCGAGTAAGAGAACATAGGTAGGTTTCTGAAAGACAACCTCTCTATATTTTCTTGGGAGACCAGAGACATGAAGGGTATAGACCCTAGCCTCATAACTCACAAGCTGATGGTAGATCTAGATCATCCACCAGTCAGACAAAAGAGAAGACCGATTGCTCCTGAACGGCATCAGATTATAAATGAAGAAGTCCAGAGGCTGCTTGAAGCCAGGATGAAATGAGAAGTGTTCTATCCCGAGTGGCTAGCCAATACCATCTTGGTTAAGAAGAAAAATGGAAAGTGGAGAATTTGCATTGATTATACAGACCTCAATAAGGCATGCCCCAAAGATAGCTTTCCACTGCCAAGGATAGATCAATTGGTTGACGCCATTGCGGGACACGAGCTCATGAGCTTCATGGATGCCTACTCTAGGTACAACCAAATCCAGATGTACCCTCTAGACCAAGAGAAGACAGCCTTCATAACCGAACGAGGTCTCTACTGCTACAGAGTAATGCCTTTTGGTTTGAAGAACGCTAGAGCCACTTACCAGCGGTTGGTGAACAAGATGTTCAGCCCACTGCTCTGCAGTACCATGGAGGTATATATCGATGACATGCTGGTCAAAAGTCTGCAGAAAGGTAGTCACCTCCAGCACTTAGCCCAGACCTTTGTTATCCTCAAACAACACAAGATGAAGCTCAACCCCTCGAAATGTACCTTCGAGGTTACGAAGGGAAAATTCTTGGGATACATTGTCTTTCAGAGGGGTATCGAAGTAGACCCCACTCAGATCCAAGCTCTGATTGGACTGAAGTCACCAAAAACTAGAAAGGACATTCAGGAACTGAATGGCAGAATCGCGGCACTAAGTAGATTTATCTCCAAATCCACTGATCGCTGCCTACCTTTCTTCAAAGCTCTGAAGGGCAAAAAAGCTTTACAGTGGATGGAAGAATGCGAGAAAGCTTTTCAAGAACTAAAAGAGTATCTAGCCTCTCCAGAACTTCTGTCAAAACCAATACAGGGAGAAAAGCTACTCTTGTACCTTGCAGTTTCTGAAAACGCGGTCAGCTCCACATTAGTTAGACAGGACAGAGGAGTACAAAGGCCCATATTCTACCTCAGTAGGGCACTACTTGACATGGAAAAAAGATATCCAGAAGTAGAAAAGCTAGCCTTTTCCTTGGTCATATCAGCTCGAAAGCTCCGACCTTATTTCCAAGCCCATCCAATTGAAATCCCAACTGCCTATCCTTTGAAGTCAATATTGAGGAAACCTGAGGTATCGGAAAGATTAGTGAAGTGGTCTATGAAGCTAGGGGAATTCGACATATCATACGTGTCTCAAAACTCCATCAAAGGGTAGGCCTTGGCTGAGTTTGTTACCGAGTTCACCCCGGCACTTCAATACAAGGCACAACTCATCGAAACGTTAGGAACCTGGCAGCTCTACATCGATGGATCGTCAACCGATCAAGGCTCGGGAGTAGGCCTGGTACTACAGTCCCTTGACGGGCTCATGTTAGAAAAAACAGTCAGCCTGGGATTCAAAGCTTCCAACAATGAAGCAGAATATGAAGCCCTAATCTTAGGCATCAAGTTGGCCTTGGAATGTGAGGTTCAAAACCTCAAAATCTTCTTAGACTCCCAACTGGTGGTAAGCCAAGTCTTGGGAGAATTCTCCATAAAAGATGATAGGATGCTTCGGTATTCCAAACTGGTGAACCACTTGAAGCATTCCTTCCAGACATTCACTATCCAAAAAATTGAAAGAAGCCAAAACTGCAGAGTAGATGCTTTGGCTAACATGGCGTCCCGCCTAAAGTCTGAAGCAAACTCCATAGTAAAAATCTCCTATCAGCCAGGACCTAGCACAGAGGAAGCCCAAATTGCTCAAATTGCTGAACAACCCCAGAACTGGATGACTCCAATCCTCTAGTACCTACAATCCGGGCTCCTCCCAGAAAACAAAAACAAAGCCAGGAGAATCCGAATCAGAGCTGCTCGGTACCTGATCCTGAACAACAAGCTTTACAGAAGGTCTTATTCTCAACCTCTGTTAAAATGGTTAGCTCTAGAAGAATCACAATATGTCTTGGCTGAAATACACGAGAAAATTTACGGGAATTATAATGGGGGCAGAACTATAGCTCACTAAGCTCTGTCTCAGGGCTATTACTGGCCTAGCATGCTAAAGCAGGCTAAGCAGTATGTTTAGAAGTGCGACAAATGCCAAAGATTTTCCCCATATCAATATCAGCCTCATCACGAGCTCATCCCGATTCCTAGTCCTTGGCCCTTTGCTCAGTGGGGGATGGACATCGTGGGTCCATTACCAAGGACCCCACCAAACAGGAAGTATCTCTTGGTAGCCATTGACTACTTCTCTAAGTGGGCCGAAGCTGAACCTCTAACACATATCACAGAAAAGGAAGTTGAGAACTTCACTTGGAAGAACATTGTTTGCAGGTTCGGTATACCATGTGTGATTATCTCTGACAATGGGGCGCAGTTCACTGGTAAAGGCTTCAAGAAATTTTGTGAAAACCTCAACATTCGGCAACACTTTGCCTCTCCAGGCCGTCCACGAGCAAATGGGAAAACAGAGGTCACCAACCGAACGATCCTTGATGGATTAAAGAAAAGGTTAGAACAGGCCAAAGGAAAGTGGGCAGAGGAACTCCCTGGAGTTCTTTGGGCCTACAGAACAACCAGAAGAACTCCCACCTCTGAAACTCCCTTCTCACTAGCTTATGGTACAGAAGCAGTAATTCCGGTTGAGATCGGTATGCCAACCTTGAGGACTGAAGCCTTTGAGCAAGAATCCAATGATCAGCAGCTGATGGAAAATTTGGATTTGCTCGAAGAAAGAAGGGACTAAGCCAGTATCAGGATGGAAGCCTATCAGTAGAGAATGGTTGACAAATCCAAGGTGGGGCTCAAGACGGTTAACTTTCAAGTCGGAGACTGTCACGACCCGAAACCCACCCTATGCAGATTTCGTGTCGCGGGGCCGACCCTAAGGCCGTCCCTACTTTTTCCATTCCTGTATCATAGAACTAATATGCAAAGTACCAAATTCTTAAAACAATAACAACGGAAGTTTATCACTACAATAGTCAGCGGAAGTCTTAACCTACATCATATGGTTTTACAGTACCAAGTCAAAACTAAACATAGCCAGCACCCGTGGGTGGTGAATACATGGGAGAATTAAAACATAGTCTGATACAATTCTTCAAAATATCCCCCTATGCTTCCAGACTCCTATTGGGGTCTTGCGGTGTCATTACCTGAAAAGGGGTAAGTAGGGTGGAATGAGCTACAAGAGCCCAGCAAGTAAATACAGATCTCCGACACTGGTATCGAGGATCATAAAAGAATATGAATCCAAGAATAAGAATATGATAGCCAATCATAAAAAAAATAAGATGCTATGATAGCCAATGGGAACAATTGTCATGATGGCAAATGAATAGTGGAATCACAATGTGTAATCAGTAGGAATGGCATAACAATGTTCTGAAATTCTCGACGATAATACAATAACAAGAAAGTACTGCCAATATAATTGATCACAACAAATCAATAAAGGAATATCTCGCAATACAAGATAATCACAAGAATATTGTAATTCAACAATTTTAGTTGAACAATCGTATAAGAGATGCTTTTGTTCTGTGTCAGGGCTTGATATGCCCTCGGTCCTTGGGGGCCCGGTTTACCCCCTTCAGTGCATTCCAGTGTATGGCCATATGTCCGTTCACGGACTCGACCCGAAGGTCTTCAGTGTATTTAAAAGCATCGGATGGATATTGTGACTGAGCACAAATCCAGTATACATAAACATTTCATGATCATAAATGATTCCATAGGAGTATATAAAATGGAATATCATCAATTCAATGAAAACATAACAATAGGCATTTGAAAGTACGGTTCAACATGATAACAATGGTACAACAATAAATCCATGTCCACCAGATAGAACAATATCACATTGTGGAGACAATAACATCAGATACGCTCAGGAGTACAAGTTCGGCAGTAAAAGAATGGACTTGGCTTGATAACACCACATGGAAGAGAAAGGGTATCTACTTACCTCTAATGAAATCTTAGCTTAGAAATTCGTGAGTGGGCCCTTCCCCTTCAAGTTCCCTATATATCAATAAACGTGTTTCAGAATAAATGTTTATTCATCAATCTTACGTCTCGTCATCTTAAGTATCTCTAATGCCAATTTAGACTTCACCATTGAGTCCATAGGGTTCGGAATAATAAAAATTCACTAGTTCTTTAATTTAATCAGAGTCCATTTGACTCACTTATGAAGCAGGGGTATTTTGGTCATTTTTTACAAGTTGTAACTTTTTGGGACTCCGTCTCGTGAAACGGACCTCACCATTGGACTCAGAGCATCCGAGATAATAAAAATTGACTAATCATTTACCTTATTTGGACTTCGTTTGACCCACTTTTGAGTTAGGGGTAATTTTGTAAAATTAACATTTTCCTGTTGGGCCTTAGTGTAATTATTCAAAACTTTTGGGGCCGGTTCATAAATCCCATAAGCTGCGGTCTGAACCAGTTGGTTCAGACCCCAAAACCCTAAACCGGTCAGCCTTTCACCTGAACCCAACGGTTCAGGTTCATTCAAGAACCGGAATACAATAACCCAATTCCCTATCCCTATCCATGGTTCGGTTAACCCCTAAACCCCATTTCTATTTATTGTTTCTGCAACCAAACAGCCCAATGATTTTAATTTTACATTCAAAACGACATAGCATCACTGCCCCTAATCGCTTTCGGTCGGGTCCCGACCCGGTCCGACCCAAACCCGGTCCCGTTATGACCCGAAGAAGCCCCCGACTATCCGGTCGTCTTCTCCGGTTGGTTTTCCGACCACGGTCACCGGAAAAATGCAATTCTTCACGGATCTTCATGGTTTTACGTCCAAAATTCACTGTTTTTCTTCCCAATGAAATCTAAAATTGCAAGGAATACTTTAGGACTGTTTTTAACCTCCAACCTCATCGGTTTCATGCACCCATTCCCAGTTTCCGGCGTTGCACCGGTGAGGGAATAACCGGCCATAAAATGGCCATTTCTTGACCATTTAATCTAATTCAAAGTGTTTTGAGATCCTGGGGTAATTTCCTATGCATATTATGGTTCAATTCTCCATTTAGGTCCACCTATTTTAAATCACCATTTCTAACCGAAACTCAATTTCTTTCTTTTTCTTTTGTTTTTCCTTCTTTATTTCAGATCCTACAATTCCAGTAAACAATTCTATAATTATACAAAATGAATTTAAAGAACAAAGACGTAGGGGTTTACCTGTTCTCAAGCAACTGCTATACCTCAATTTTCAGTTTTCTCTCTCTATCTCTATGTCTGATTCTATTTTTTCCTCTCTTCAATTACCTTCTTTATCCCCTTAACCGACCCTCAGTCGGTGGCCCTTGCCACCTGTAGCTGCGGTGGCAGCATACCCGAGCACCAAAGACACCTCACCAATTTTCTTATATATATATATATATACATATATATATATATATATATATACATATTATCCAATTTACCATATATATATTTATATACCGTACCCAAATTATATATATACATATGTATTCATGAGATCACCTAATACATTATTATGCATACATATTCATATACACATATCCATTTAATTATGCAACATAACTTAAAACAGTTCGGGTTTTATTATTGTATCGACTTACCTCGATATTTGTGCCGTACCCCGGGTCGGGGTATTACAGAGACTTTGTCTTAAGAAGAGTCTTTCAAAACACCAAGGATCCCACCATGGGAAAGTTGTCACCAAACTGGGAAGGCCTCTACAAAGTAACGAAGGTTGTTAGACCTACCACCTACTGGCTAGAAGACATGACTGGGAAGCCTACTCCTAGGCCGTGGAATGTGGAACATTTACGGAAGTATTATCAATAGAGACGTTTCTTTCTTTTACTTCCATGGAATGTTCATCTTATAATGCACAGGCCTCCAGAGCCTGGTCCATAATGTACAAGTCTTAGTACTTGGTCCATCTATATTGCATAGGCCTCCAGAGCCTGGTCTATAATGTACAAGTCTTATTACTTGGTTCATCTATAATACACAAGCCTCTAGAGCCTGGTCCATAATGTACAAGTCTTCGTACTTGGTCCATCTATAATGCACAGGCCTCCAAAGCCTGGTCCATAATGTACAAGTCTTCGTACTTGGTCCATCTATAATGCACAGGCCTCCAGAGCCTGGTCCATAATGTACAAGTCTTAGTACTTGGTCCATCTATAATGCACAGGCCTCTAGAGCTTGGTCCATCTATAATGCACAGGCCTCCAGAGCCTGGTCCATAATGTACAAGTCTTCGTACTTGGTCCATCTATAATGTACAGGCCTCCAGAGCCTGGTCCATAATGTACAAGTCTTAGTACTTGGTCTATCTATAATGCACAAGCCTCCAGAGCATGGTCCATAATGTACAAGTCTTCGTACTTGGTCCATCTATAATGCACAGGCCTCCAGAGCCTGGTCTATAACGTACAATTCTTAGGACTTGGTCCATTTATAATGCACAGGTCTTCCAAGCCTGATCCATCTTTAATACACAGAATTCTATGATCCAGTCCATCCAAAGACAGAAGTTTCGAACATCTACAAACTAAAGTTTCCTAGATCGGAATACCTCAGATCTGATATTTAGATTATTTGGCTTATCTATCAAGCAAGCAACAAGTACTATAGTACCTAGCAGGTTTGAAGTACTTTGATTCAAGACTTCTACAAAGTTTCTTTGATCTATTCTTAAAACAGTTAGATATCAGAAGTGCACGAAAAGATGTTTTAACTCCAGAAGAGCACATTCAAATACAAAGAACATCAGATCTGAGAAGAAGGAACCCAATTTTATTGATGATTCAGAAAATTTACATCAGTACAAGAAGACTGGAAACAGAACAAGTACACAAAAAGCTACAACTAAGGCAAACACTATACGACATCATGGCTTTCTTCTTTGAATGAGAAAGGGATCCAGGATCCAAACTTCAATTACCGCCGCCGCCAGCTCCATTTGAAGGAAAGGAATCCTGAACCCCAATCTGCATTAAGAAGCACCCAGGCCATTTCATCGTTACTGTCATTGATCTCAAGACCAACAGATGATGAGGGCTCTAGGTCTCAAGGGACCTCCATTCATCTCCCTCAAAGCAATTGTCACACCCCAGCCGATTTGAGCATGGGTCTCTGCCAAGACACAAAGGGAAGGAGGCATCCCACCTTCGTCTTCATCACCAATGCTCCAAGCCTCGGTTGAATCAAGGAGGGTCCACCTCCTATTGGAGAAATCTCGACCGGATGCTAAGATGGACAAGAAGATCTTAGCCTCCTCTAATCCTTCCTTGGAGACTGAATCAAAGGGAAGGTTAACTCTCGGCCACAGTTTAATCATTCCCAACTCGGACTAAAAATGGTCAATCATCTCCTGGCAAACGATAAGCCTCTAAAAGGCATTCAAATTCTCTCCGACAGGGGAACAGTATGAGAACACAAGTAAAAGAGATAGGGGGAAACCTTATGCTCCTCCTTCATATATATAGACCCTCGAAGCCCAAAAGTCACCCAGACGAACCGTCGCAACGGTTAAATAAAGGGTTGGTCTCGAAAACCCAAAAGATAGTTGTATAAATGGATGACGTATAGAATCGTCCTTTCGGATACTTAGGCGACAAGATACAAGGCTTCCCCAAGCATACCGAACTGGTCAAGTAAACAGAGTCCGATCCACCTTTATACAAAGGCCTTTGGTCTAACATACAGACCTCACAGTCTTTGCCATTCCGTTGATCCTTGACGGACCACGTGTATGACAAAAAGCCTTCAGTTCGGATATATATCAGTCTAGTTCTGAATGATTTAGGAGGCAGAAGTCTCCATCATCAGAGCAACAGACACAAGACACCGTTTTTACTACAAGACTTGGGTTCAGAACAAGCTACCTCCGAATTCTTCAAAAATTTACTCTCAATATATATGTGGCACAAGATCAGCGTCAGATCCCTATATGTCAGATTGAAATTGCTTTCCTCTCTTATCCAAAGAAGAAGAAGCAATCAGAACTAGTCTACAATTATTATCTTATCGTAACTACAGTTCGGAAGATAATCGCCAACTCTTCAAAGCTGATTTGAATGGATCCAGACCAGTCTTACTTGCAGCAATTTCTCACATCAACAACAAATTCAAAGGAAATACTACATGGGTCAACCAAGCACAAGAGAAGACATTTGAGAAAGGAAATATTGTTTCATTCAAAAAAAAAGTCTGTTTCATTGAAGTTCAAAAAAAAAAAAAAAAAAAAAACAACAACAACAAAAAACCTAAACTAAAGCATATTTTCTAAGCCTAGTCGGCAGAAGCAGGCCCAATGACCGGGGAAGGGTCAGTAGGAGTAGCATCAACTGTCTCACTTGGGATGACAACTTCAGTGGAATTGGCAAGAAGAACCTCGACCACCTCGCTCGGAATTGCAACCTCAGGAGGGGAAACCCCTGGAGGCACAATCGAGGATATGTCGAAATCAGGAAATTTGGCAAGGAACCTATCTCGGAAGTTGTTAAAGCCGAACAAAATTAGGGTGTTGGCCATTCCTTCCAGTTCTATCCTCATCTCCATCTCATTATCCACCTTGGCCTGCTCCACTGCATCGTTAAGCTTCTGGTTATACTTATATCGCATGCCGTCCAACTCCCTCTGCAGCCTTTTCTCCTACTGAACAGCAAGATCCCTCTCTGACTCCATCACGATCAGAGAATTCTGAGACTCCTTCAGCTTCTCTACAGAGTCGTGAGTCTCCGACTGAGCAGTACCAAGCTGAAGCCTGAGATCGTCCAGCTCAGTCTTGAGTTGATCAACCTCCTCTGAAGGAGGAGAGACCTCCGTCAAGGTAGAAAGGGTGTGCAGAGCCTATAGTGTACAAAGCACACAGTTCAGTACCAACCAAAACACTTGGAAAAAAGGGAAAGGAGATAAAAACCTGAAGAACTCACCTTGACCTGAAGAGAAGCCAGGTCAGCAAGAAGCTTCTCCGGCTTCTGGGGCCTAATTTTGCTTGAGCCTTTGGCCCAAAAGTCCTTCAGAATCTTTTTGGCCCCCACAGCATTAGGGGCCACCGAGGATGACGCCCCCTTGCCCGCTTGCTTGGACAGGGCTGGGGAGACCATAGAAATGGGGGCATACGTCTCTCTCTCCACCTCAATAGGGTCAAGAGAGATCGAAAGTATTCTCCTCCTTTTCGTCTGGATAGGAGGGTCCACTAGGTAAGAAGCCTCCCCCACTGCCACAGATGAAGATGGCTCGGTCTCTCACCGTGCCATCATATTCTTTGCAAGCTCCTCAACACTTCCTCTGGCAGCCATCAATTTATCAGGATTGACAATGGAGGAATGGTCTCGATTGCTGGGCTTTAAGAGAGAAGGTAGGTCTTCTCCACACACTCTTAACTGCACAAAAGACACAGAAATTGATCAGTATAACAATTGGTGTACAAAATGAAAACAACACAGCCACGGGAAAATTGGGCCTCACCCTTTCGCCCAGTGGTTCGAGGGAATGTTGAAGGTTGGCCTTCGAAGTCCTTGAATTCCCATCCTCCTTTTATGAAGAAATACCACTTCTTCTAGGTTTTGTTGGAAGAGATCACGGAAGTAAGGGGTCTGAACCTACTATCAAAAGACATATAATAAAGGCCTTCCGCCTTCTGGAGTTTCAGATCCATATTACTACGGATCAGGTCAAGGGACACATTGACATTATTCATATGCCCCAACACATTGAAGCTTAACAGATGTCTCCAACTGTTAAGGTTTAGGTCTGCGGGGCAAAGGTCGAACCAACAGAAGAATTGTTTTATAATATCAGGAAGGGGGAGTGTCAATCCCATTTCAAACCAGGCCAGGTAGGCGCAAATTTCCCCATCTCTAACATCGCTTGGGTGATCCCGAGAGTCTGGGACCCTGAAAGTAACGTTTGAGGGAAGATTGAATTTCTCCCACAACTCCATCAACATTTTCTCGGTGATTGCACTCCCACCCTCCTCTCTAAGACCAGATCGACTAGAGGTCTCACCAGCCCTATTCGGGGGCTCATCAAATGCATCAACAATCCTAACCCCCAGACTAGAGGGGGGCTCTACCAGTCTATTCTCATCATCATTTACAGAAAGAAGATTCACTAATTGCAGTTGAGGAACGGTCCTAGAAGGACTGCCTGAACCAAAGGGTGACTTAAGGCCAGACATAGTGAACAAAAGAAAATAATGAAGCAAATGAGAAGGAATGTAGAAGGGGACTAAAATCAAACCTGAAATCAAGAATGGACTATGAACACCGAATATCCTTCAAACTTCAAAATATAGCAAATAGCGGTGGCAGCCTTTGGTACTGTAGAAGCAAGTGCAGAAGAAATGTATAAAAGACCTTTCCTTCTCTTTATATACACATTCAAAATATGAGCCTCCCAAGATGAGTCGACACAACGGTTGAAAATAATGATGGCTTTTCAAGTATCGGTTGCGCAATAAATGACCCATTAAACTGACGTCTCGAGAAATGGAGAAACAAAACGTGTGACTCTTCACAAAGCCCATAACCCTAGTTAAGCCCTAACTTCTAACTAGGGCTCGGGGGAAGTAGCTGATATACCACAAAAAGACACACCAATCACCTTGAGATACGTATGCTTACAGAGCTAATAATCTCGATCATTCCGAGCAGCCACAGCCTTCGGGGCATTCTCATATATATATATATATATATATATATATATTATACAGAGCCGATAAACTCGGTCATACAGAGTAGTGACAGCCTTCAAGGCGTTCTCATATATATATATATATATATATATCCTACAGAGCCGATAAACTCGGTCATACAGTGTAGGTGGAGCCTTCAGGGCATTCTCATGCACATATCCTCCAGACATTATGCTCTGGGCAATATTCACTCAGTATCTCATATGGTTTCGACCTTATGGTTTCCTTAACAACTGCCAAGCAAGGAATAAGGAAACAGTCTTTAACAAGGAAGCTACTATCTATGATTATAATCTCTATCTACGACACAACACTCTACAAGGTAACTGCAATCTCCGATGATCAAATCCCTATATTCATGGCATCGAATCCTAATCAACTTAGGAAGGCCACGACCTATAAATTAAACCCTAAAGGTACGCTTTATTTTTATGCTCATTCTTTGACTTTCAATACAGTCTTTCAATTCCGTTTACTTACTTAAGCATCGGAACAGCTACCGCCGGAGCCAATTCGGTGGTCCTCTGATCATCCTTTTGAGTGTTCTACAGGTCATGGAGCCCATACTTATTGCGGGTCGAAAAGTGCAGCAACACTTTCCTTGATAATGCTTATATGCTTTAGCACATAAGAACTTGGTTTTTGGTTTGAATTCTTATTGTTTTCAAAGCATGCTTGATGAGCACTTGGTTGTCACTACACGTGCACAAGCATACACGTGTTGCCACATGTTCTTGCCTATGTTTATATTTCTTCTACTAGGGTTGTTGAACTAACCCCTACTAAATGTAGGAGCCGGCAAGGAAACGACTTTGAATTGAAGGACCACTATCACCAAGCTATTTTTGGGAAGATATAATTTTCGTATACTTGGATAATCATCATGTGAAGAATGTATTTATATTCATTTTTGAATAACTCTTGAACATGTATATATTTGAAATAGGTCATGTTGGGTAAAAATCGAAGAACTATTAAAATCTCCTTTGGAAGGAACTTTATTTTGTTCACTTAGACATCATGAAATTTCTTTGAGAAACTTGTTTACTTGTGTACTTATTTTTGGAAATAAAACATGTAGTTGTAGTTTAAATTATATATAACTAGATGTGAAATGATATTGGTATGAGTTTAGTATTTTTGCCGAAGACTATGTAGAACAACCCACTTTACAAGACCATATCTCTTACATCCTATGGAATTAAAATCTCATATTTTACATAATTAAACCTCCTTGTCTTATCTTTCCTGAGGGTGTTATGCTGATTTTAAGAAACCTGCGTAGAATTTGACCACTGTTTACAAATCAATCCATAACTTGAGGATCAAGTACTCTTTTCGAGTGCTTCAAAGTTCTATGGAAACTAGACTTATAATGGAATATGGCATATAAATGTAATAAAGGTTTTATAAATTGGGAGATACAGATCTTTAAACATGGTAGACCTGCTACGTGAACAGAGCAGTTCAGACCTGCTTTCACAATTTTATTAATAACTTGAGCGACCGGATGTATTTTCGAGTAATTAAAAATCTCACTAAAAGTATACTCATATTAGAACATTTCCTAAAAATCTCAAGATATCAGGTCTTATGAGTTGAGAGATATGGGGTTTCCAATAATGCAGAACTATTTAGTGAACAAAAAAGAAATTAACCATAGGTTGTATCATAAATGAATTTGATTTTTTTTTTTTTTTTTTGTTTTTGTTTTGATGCATAGGACTTTAAGAAACAATTTATTAAATAGTAAATAGTATAATTTATAGAATGAAGATCAATTAGGGTGAATTTTAAATATTACTAGATGTACCATAGGGAGTCGGTCACAACCCGGGTCTTTGAGGACTTGGGGCATGACATTCCATAAACCTGGTTGCTAGAGATTTTCTTAAAAGGACATACGTTGAACTTGGATGTTTGCATTTTAGAGTTTATTTTCAAGTAAATTCTATTTTTCTTAATTCCCATTGGGTCTTGCATGTAGATATCAATTGCATTGGCTCTTGCATTGTCATAATTAATTATTAATTCATTTATTTAAGATATTCATCACTTAGGATAATTATTTGATTTTTTATTTATTTAATCATGTAATTATCACTCAAGACATGATCCTAACCTTCCGTTTTAGGTTTCATTTTAGGCTTTTGGATCGAATTTTCATATTTTATCTACAAATAGAGCCCTTTGGCCATCACTTTAGCACACAATTCCATAAATTTGTGCTGCTAGTAGAGTCCTAGAGTTCTCTCTCTAAGAACTTTCCCTCTTCCAAGACCGAGCCATGCTGAAGTGATAGTCTCCCTTCAATAAGTAAGCCGACGCCCTGCCAAAGTGACGGTTTCCAAATCAAAGTAGCAAGCCAGAGATCTACTTGATTAAAGACTCTAAATCAGATTTCCCAAGCCAAAGTCCTGCCCGACTACCATGACTAAATAAGGTATGCATCTCAAACCCTTAATAGCTTTCTTTGATCCGGTTGATCTCTTCTCTTTTATCACTCTTGATAAGAAAGGGTAAACCGGAGAACTATGTGACTCTAATTTTGTTTTCTAAATGGATACATAGGAAGCCTTTGGGCCCTTGTCAAATCCTCTTTCCCCTTTCATTTTTCTTCATGTTTTCTAATTCATTTATATCTCATTATTTATACACAGTCTCCTTTTATCTTTTTACTATTATTGCACTCGTTTAACATATTTGAATGTTTGAGGCCAATCCATTCGGATCTGGCGAGTTCGGTGCCTAACACCTTTTCACTATGTACCTTAGGCCCCAGATCCATATCATTGGTTTCGTATGGATCAGTGCTTTAATTTATTTTTGACCCATGTCAAAGGGTCTTTTAGAATGTAAGTAGGAAAGAAAGTGATATAATTTCATTTATTTTATATCTTCTCAGTTTCCTTTTGTTTATATTATGTTGTAATGGGTTTGCTTGTTTCTCATCCAAAAATAAGTTGTCGACTCCTCATCTTCTCTTTATTTCTCATAAGAGGTGTTCTTTCCTACTTTTAGGGAAGGAGATAGCCGGGATCCCCTTACTCCACAAAAGGATTTTTTTTTCTAGCGGTGGTGCCTATAGCTACCAAACGCCTTTTTGTATAAATAATATTAATGTGATGAGCTTGAAATTATTCACTCAAAAAAGTATATAGCACCTCAAATTCTCTCACCACCTAAAAATAGAAAGAGTATGATAAGTCAACAATAAATAATTTACAAGTATATACACAAACACAAACATACACACTGATCTATATTTCACTTGTATGTTTTTAATAATTTTAGTATACATTCTATGGTTAAGTGTAATAGATCAATGTTACTTTCTAGGGTCCTAGTGACACTCACAAATGAGTGTTTTTGAGAAAAGAAAAGAAAATAAAATAGTTACAGTAACTTTAATGAGAGGAGTGATGGTCGGAGACTATTTTTTGGTTGTATGAAAACCCTCATCTCCCTCTGAATCTAATGGAACATAGGGCATTATTTTTAGACCTGTTATCACAAAGTTGTCCTTGTAAAGACCCAAAAAATTTCCAAAGGAAAATTTGGTAATTTTATAGTCTAAATTGATGTTAAACAAGAGATTAATTAAAGATGTATCAAAAAATTGTAAAATCAAATAACAAATCATCAGTATAACAATGTGAGGCTAAATTAGGGTTTTGGAAATTCATCTAGGGCTGGTGTAGGCCATGAGATAACACAGTTATATATGGGACATATATAAATATGAAAATCTTAACAATTGAATCTGGAGAAAGGAGGGCATATTTGGAATCAGTACATTGAAATTAGCTAGGGTGCTAATTTTGGTGCGATTTCGAGAGAATTTACTTTTGGGCTAGTGTACGCGTACATTTGACCAACTGGCCATGTGGCACATCGAAGTGTGTTCAAAGTTTCCTCAAGAAGGTTGGTTGGGTTTTCTAGACAATGTCGAGTGTCTTATTTTGATTGGTTGTTAAGAAATCTAATGTGGGAATGACTTGTGTGTTTGTGTGTGTGGCACATAGTAGGGGGCAAGAATGATGTTTGATGGGACATGAGGGAGACCAAACTCCATCACTGTTCCCTCCCCTCCTTTTTTTTCCCCCATTCGATTGTTTAGCCCTGTTTCTCTCTCTTCCTTTATTTTTCAATTTCAATCTCTCTCTCTCTCTCTCTCTCACTTTTTCTCTCTTTTGCTCCATTCAAATAGGTATGTAGAGCTGTGTGTGTATAAATGTGTTCAAACATATATGTGTATGTGTATATGGTTGTGTGTGTTTTGGGTGCTGAACAAGAGAGAAGTGTGTGTGTGTGTGTGTTGTACCTTGTATATACATATATGTGTGGTGTATATACAATGTGTATATTTAAGTGTGTGAATACACATAGTAGAACATAAAAAGAAGAGAAGAAAAGGAAGAAAAGAATAAGAAAAGGAAGAAGGAGAAAGGTAAGAAGGCTAGATTGTGGGTGGCATGGCAGCCATTGGCGGCCATCTCTCTCTCTCTTTTCTGTTTCTTTCTCTACAATGGCTGGTTGAGGTAGGGTTTTCTAGGTATTTTTGTGCTTAATTTTTGTTCATTTGAGCATGTTAATGTATATATATATATATATATATGTGTGTGTGTGTATTATAGTATATATGTGTATACATATAGTGGTGATAGGATAAAAGAACCCATCTAGGCTCTTTGAAACTTTGAGTACTTGGGTTCTTCAAGGGGATAATGTAACTAGATAAGAGGAAAGGATTGAGAACAAACAAGAAAAAGGTAGAAAGAAAACAATGAAAGAGGTGGGTCACCGGAATCCAAGTAGATGTGGGTTTGGAAAATGGGTTGAGAGTGTTGTATATTTTTTATGGGTTCTAGGCGGTGAGTGGGACTCTTTAGGGTCCCAGAACATAAATGAAAGAAAATGGAGTGAAAGAGGATGGCCAACAATGAGGAAAATGGTGAAGTTACAATGTCATTGACAAGTTGCGGTTTGAGGGTTTTGGGGCGATTTCGATGTCCATTTATGCCTTAAAATTTTCCTCAAACGTATGAAATGATGATATACAAATGATAGAAAGAAAAAGGATTGAAAATAGCTCTTTCCCGATGTACTGACACTGGAAAGGGTGATTGGTGCCGGCAAGTTGACTAATCAACCGGGTCCGATCAATGCAGATCAAGTCTAGTCAAACGGGTCAGAGTCAAATGGGAATGGGTCAGTCAACCAGGTCATTGGGTCTTAAGGGCTATTTAACCATAGAGATTGGGATAAATAGTTTTTCTGGTTTTGGTTCAGATATGAACTTGTTTAGAGCCAAAACCGGTTCAATAGTGAATAGGTTTTTAGCGAAAAAATTATGAAAATGCCCTCCTTTAATAAATTGAAATATGCAAATTAAATTTAAAAAGGGGAATTCTCAATATTTTTTGGGTGTTCTAGACCCAATAGTGTGGTTCATTTGGACATTTTGGGACCGAAGTGGTCCCACATAAATACGTAGAATAATGAAAATACCATTAATGATAAATTAAACAATTCCAATGAGAATTAAAATCCAAAAATGGCTAGTCCAAGGTTTTTGGATGCCTGAAATTCAAATACAATGTCAGATTAGACAAATTGGGATCCGGTGGTGTCCAACATAAATTGATAAAATGACGATTATAACCTTAGAGTTAGATTGAACAATTTAATGCCTAATTATAATATGGAAGAGTGCGTTTCTAAGGTTTTTGGATGCCTAGAATCTAAGTATGACATTAGAATGACCAAACTGGGACACAAGGATGGTCCCACATGAATGTGTAGAATTATAATAATGCCCCTAAGTATAGAGCAAATATCTAAAAGAGTTAATAAAAAATAAAGAGAGCACCTTTAGGATTTTTGGACCTTTTTGAACCGATTCTAGCTTTTTTTTGTAAGACAGTGTCTCGGTAGATGTGGAACTTATTTGGTAAAATTACAAAAATGCCTTTACGGGGTTTAAAATACATTCAAATGATATAGAAACAATGCTATAGGACCTCCTTAAGATTTTTGAGGCCCACAAACACATTTTTAAAATTTGTTAGGAAAACGGGCACTCGGTGTATAGGCTAATGTATAATTAACCTTACTAAACTTAAGGAATCGATATGAAACCATAGTATTAAGGGATAGGGTGGTCCTGAGAGTTAAACCATGAGTGTCTAAAGTATCCAATTCATATTATGAAAGACATCAATAGCGTCTCCCTATAGTCTAAAGATGACTAGGACTAGGATCTCATCTTGATTGGTTCATATTTCATGCTTGTCATTTTATCTTTATAGTGTGATTATTATTATTATTTTGATGCCTTACGTTTAGTTATATGCCTACCATTTATATATATGGACACTATTTTTTATGTTATTCTTATGCATAGAGACATCATATATTTCATTGCATGGTAGTTGTTATAGATTTTGGTATAAGCTTGTGTGGCCACCTTTAATTGTGAACCTGTGTGGCCACCTTATATTGTGAGCCTGTATGACATTGTTGAGCATACCTGAATGGTGTGAGCTTGTGAGATATTGGTACTATGAATGGAAATGAAATAAATAGAATGAACTAATGTAATAGAAGAGTGGTGCACTTGTGAGAGTTATCATACCTAGGGATATTTTATGACGAGGATTATGTCTCCTTTCAGTTTTGAACTATAACCCCACGTGAGAGGTGGTACACTGTCATTGGGTTAGTATCCTGTATAGTACCAGGCTTTATTAGAGGCTGGTAGATGATTAAATTGTTGATTAAGAGAGAAAAAGTTGAGATTTAAATTTTAATTCAAGTGATGCAGATTTACCTTTCTACATGGAGCATAGATGTATGGCATGGATTGTATTGATGAATGTAATAGATGTTGGTATGACTTCTTTTGTAATGGATTTCATAATGATGTATATGGATTATATAATAATCACACTTTATTGGCTTATCATATTATTGACTTTTCGTTGGTTGTATTACTACTAGACATTGTGTTCTTATCGCTTTGAACAAGAAATGGAGGCGTGTCGTGGGGTTAGTATATATCAACATATCTCATATTTGAATATATATTGAATGCCCTTATTTTTACTATGGCACCACATGGAGTGGTGCCTTATTTTCTTGATTGTCGTATCTATATATATAATCCAATAGATGATACTTGTTGAGTGCTTGCGATTGCATACTGTACATTAGAAATTGTATTCTTCGGACTTGCATTAGTTTTTGCACGATATGTCATGACCCATGCCCCAAAGGTCTAAGTAGTTATGTAAAATTGCCATAGAACATTTATAATTTATTTTACATGGGTAATCAAGTCAATAGGAGTCAACCAGACTTCCAAACACTAAGTTTGACCCAGGCGTTGGCATGCTATGGTATAGGAAATTAGGTATTTGAATTCCTTAGAATTGGCCTTGCAAAAGTCCCGATAATTGTTCTTTAGGTATCCAATAGTATAAAAATAATTTTCAATAAATTTTAGCTATAGGGTAACACAACGAACTAGCTATAGTCCAAGGCATTATTTTTATACAAATAGAAATTTTGTTCTTGGAAGGGAGAGTTGGCTTTTTATTCTTAAGGAATTAGGTATTGGGACCAACTTTCAGTCATCTAGTTCTCACATTTAGTCAATTATAAGTTTCAGATCTTTAGGCCTATTAGCTTCTGTTGCTTTCAGTTGACTCTAGACCTATACCAGTCAACTGGTACTAACTTTCAGTCGACTGATTTGGTCGTCCAGTACTTGAACCTGCTGTTTTGTGACCATTTTCTTCCAATTTGTGAATTTCTCTATCAAACTTTGACACAACATAAATAAAGTATTTTATAACATCATTTTACAAGATCACATATGAGTTCAATGTAATTATTAGATATCATAGGGGAGGTTAGTTTAATTATTCCCAATGGTAAAATTATAAATTCATGCTTTCCATTAACACCAGTCTCTCGAAAATTCTGATAAGGGGAAGTTAGTTTAATATTATAAATCATAGTGGATGTCCATGTAATTGTCATATATCACAAGGGAGGTCAGTGTAATTATTTCATTTATTTATTAAATTTGAACTATAAGCTTCATGTAAACATGGCATCAACCAAGCCAAGCATTGTTACTTTTAGTTGTATTGTGTTCTTTTCTTAATAAAATGTCCTCAAACAAGGAAAGCGCTACCATTTTAGAACTATAACTATTCGAAGTAAATAACATTTTCATTCATTTGGGCAACTTTGAAATTAAATATAGCATATGGAAAGGATATATATACCATTCTAACCTAATAGCCAATGCACCCTATCCAATTAAAGATAGTTCTTAAGAGCAACAAGATATGGATCAATATTTATCGCAACATGGATCATGAGTTCCTCAGTACAATTAAGTGGAGCAAAATTTGGTGATGGGTTTGTGGTGCTTATGCCTTTTTCTTCTCTTCCTTACTGCTCAAGAGCAGCAAGATATGGATCAATATTTGGTGTATCATGGATCACAAGTTTTTCAATTGAATTAAATGGATTCGAGGATTGGTTTTCAATGCTTATGGTTTCTATTTTTCTTCCTTCGTTCTTCTCAAGTGAAACAAGATATGGATCAATATTTGGTGCATCCTAGATCATAGGTTCTTTAGTAAAATTAATTTGAGAAAAATTCAGTGATGGTTTTGTGGTGTTTATACCTACTACAAATCTTTCTTCCTTCTTCTCAAGAGTAGTAAGATATGGATCAATATTTGGTATATCATGGATCATAGGTTAATTAATAGAATTAGGCTAAGAATAATTCAGAGATGGGTTTGTGGTGCTTATGATTTCTACATCTCTTCCTTCTTACTTTTCTCTATATTTGGTCACTACAAAAAAATAGATTTTTTGCGACGCACAAAAAGTGTTGCAAAAAGACACTATTAGCGACGCACATGGTGTGCATCGCTCAAAAATAAGAAAAAGGGTTTTCCCACGTGAAAAAAATAGGCGCGACTCGTTTGGCGACAGACACGACTTTATTAGCGACGTGCACTGTGCGTCACTAATAGTTGTACTAATTAAATGACGTCATGTATGGCTTGTTTTGCGACGCACAATGACTTTTTTAGCGACACTCACTAAGTCCCCCATTTATAACCCAACTGCAACCCTCTAGTTTCTTCTTCTTATTCTTCTCTCTGTTCCACTACCTTCTGGTTTCTTCTTCTTCTTCTTCTTCTTCTTCTTCTCTTTGTTTCGATCCTTTATTTTCTCTCTCTCTCTCTCTCTCTCTCTCTCGGTCTTTCACTCTCACTCCCCAAGCTCGGTTCCGATGGCGGCGGACGGCCTAATTGGCGACGACCACTTCTCTTGCAAGACGGTAACTCCCGAATGTCCCTTTAGTAATTTTATCCCTCCTTTTCTTTTATTGTTAGTTGATGATTTTTTAAAATAGATTTCATTGTTATTTATGTTTAGTTTGGATTAGAATATGAACATTAAGTAAAATCTGATTTTTCAAGAACCTCATGCATATATGAGTTCACTTTTCCCAACTTCATCTATTCGACAAAGTTAAGGTTAAAAAAAAATCTATCAAATGTAAGTAATTAACAAAATCGACCTATGGATATTGGCCTGTTAGCTTGAACCCAGATGAAAACATTTATATCTCCATGTCAATGGACAAAGCCCTTTTCTTAGATCTCTGTATGCAGTTTGGCTTTGAAAATTTATTTTTGTTTCAATGTGGTTTTCTCATTTTATAATGAGAAGTCATTTAGTAACAATTCTCTTATCTTGTAACTGATAATGGTTCTAGTTGATTTTTTTAGTTGGGGTGTAATCTTGGTATCTCACCATATCTGAGAGTCTTTTTTTCTTCTTCCTTTTTTCTTTTTCTTTTTTGATTTGGTGCTTAGTAAATGATTAGCTCTTGGTCAGGTGTCAACTTAGTTGGAATGAGATTTTTGAACTTTGATACTTTGTGCATCTCTCTTCCAATTGATGTCATTTTTGTATCTCCTGTACGCTTATTTTGCATCAATATATATCTCTTTTTCGTTGATAAAAAAAATATAACACATCAAACGAAAAAAGAAAAAAAATGAGAACTTCTTTATTTATAGTGTTACATGGAAGGAAACTAATTTGCAAGTCCTAAAATTAACTTTCTTCGCCTCTCCGGACTCTTAAACAGAGTTTTCATATTTGAGAAATCATTGATCAACAAAGTCATGATGATTCCTCTATAAATCTCTCTCATAATACATAAACACATGCATATATGATTTGCAACCGGTTAATCTGATAATTTAAAATCATCTTCCCTGTAGTGAGATTATTCATATGACATCATTGATTATATAACTTTAGAGAAAAACATTAAATCTTGCAGCAAAAAAAATTCCGTCTTCTTGTCCCAATCCACACGTATAAAAAAGGTGTGCAAAAGAATTAAGAAAGAGGGACAAAAGAGCAATAGCCAAATAGAGAGAGAAAAAGGGGGGGATGATAAAAGGGACTAGTTTTGTAAGTTATGGGTTGCATTCATGTAAGCCTAACCCCGTTCGGGAGTCATTTTTATCACATGTGAATCTTGTCGCGAAATTTAATCGTGATTGGGCTCGTGTGTATGAAAATCGATTCTTGAATTGTCCAAAGAGGACAGTTCGGGAATGCATAAATCTGCATTACAATCAATTGCTTCTCATGCTTGAATATTTCATTATGACAAAATTTTAGCACGGTCTCCTATATATTATTCTCTGGGTATATATTTAGGTGTGCTAATGTCTATCTCATATACTTGGAGAACCGTGGGGAGATGTTGCTAAAATTTTGTCTGAGTGGAATCAAGCATTCGATTTGCTGCTAATTGCAATGTAGATTGTGCATTCACAAATGGGATAGGACCACCTTACCCTTTAGAGTGAAGGTGGAGGTGATAGGATTCATGTTTCATATTTATAATGAGCATCATTTTTTACTTGTATTAGGTAGACGAAAATGGATAAGAGTTGGATGGACTTGAGGGGTAGGCATTTACCAGGGTATGTGAAGGAGATCAAAGATTTTATTGAGTTTGCTCGTGCATCTATAGATGGGAGAAATAAGATAAGATGTCCATGTAGAAGGTGCAATAATAGGGATTATATGCACATAGATGAGGCCAAAGAGCACCTACTTGAACACGGGATGGACAAGAGTTATACATGTTGGGAATTTCAAGAGGAACGTCATGACGTACGAGTGGTACTTGAGGATGAAGAAGAAGACGACGATGATGACTTTGGTGATAATGTTGGGGTTGGTTACGAAGGCTTGCCACAAATGCTAGCAGACTTGCAAGGGGTAACAACTGGGAGTGAGTAGTCACAGGAGTGACATCGGACAATCGGAAGCGTTTGAGTCCTTGTTAAGGGAAGCAAGACAATCGTTATATCTGGGTTGTGATAAGTTTTCGAAACAAGACTTTCTCGTGAAACTCCTTCATATTAAGACCATCAATAGATAGAGTAACAAATCATTTAATATGGTCATTGAATTGATTAAAGTAGCGCTTCCTACTGGGGAGACCCTTCCGAAATCATATTACAAAGTGAAAAGAATATTAAGAGATTTGGGCCTTGAGTAATGGATTTCGACTTTTATAATGTAATGGATATTTAATTTTATGATGCAATGAGTATTCATTTTTACTTCGATAAGGATTTTAATTTTTATGATTAAATAGAAACAATTTTATTTTTAAACTTTCTTTGTAGATATGGTTGGACCAGGTTCACGCAGATGCGCAGTTATGCAGGACCCATCAACCCCTTCCCCCTCATTTGCAGGGTCGACCGATCCTGCCATAGATGGTATGCATAATTTCTATTTTTATTAATAATTATATAAATATGGTACTAATTGTTTCTATTTTATTTCTTCTAAAGCTTCAGCTACCGCCCCTAGACAAGGGCAAGGTAGGTCGAAGAATCACAGCTTGCAGGTTCAGATGGAGGCAATGGGGGGCGCACGCCTTCGGATTGAGATACCTCCGGGCTTGTTGAAGCCCATTGCTGGGTGGGCACAGCAGTTCATCACGGAGGTCGGCATCATTTGCTGGCTACGCGCCCCACTCCATATTAGTGACTGGCGTCGGGTCATTGACATTGAGAGACTGGATATTCATGCACATATACAGGTATGTCTTCTATTATTATGTTCAACTAAATTTTAATATATCTAATGCCGTAATGTTTTGACAATGACATGCTTTACAGGAAAAGTTTAACATCGATCTTCACTTGCCTCATATCGCGAAGGCAGTGGATCGTTACTTGGGAACCCATTTCAAGGACTATCGACACAGGCTTTACATGCACTACGAGGCAAAGGTGGCAGCCAGAAGAGAGCCTCGCGACAAACCCTATAGGGCGGTGGTAGTGGAGGATTGGATGTTACTATGCGACCGGTTCGCTAGTGAGGCATTCCAGGTAAAAATTGTCTAAATTATTTTTGTTGTATGATAAATCATTGTCATTTATACTAACCTTCATGTCGTTTTGGCCAAATGTAGGAACTTAGCAAGAAAAATAGTGAGAGCAGAAGCAAGCAACATGTGACCCACTGTGGTGGATCATGATCTTTTGTTCAGTTTAGGCATGAGATGGTAAGTTAATGCATGTATCAAGTTCTTATTGTATAATCTTTTCATAAAATTAATCTTCACAAGCTACTGTTTATTTGTTGCAGCGAGACCAGGAGACCGATGCACCACTCAACCCCATTGAGTTATGGCACAGGACGTACTACAATCCCCAAAAGGGTTGGACTGGGCCTGAAGCTCAGCAGCTTTATGTATATATACCAGTATTACTAATTTAATATTAATCTAAATTTATAAAAGTAGTACCATATATTTATGTGCTTTTACAGGAGGAGATGGTCCAGCTGCATGCTCAACCGACTCTTGAGGGTGAGTATCCACCGACGGATGACCAGATACGGGAGACTGTTCTGGGCAAGAGGCGCGGATATGTGCGTGGCTTAGGGAATGGGATGGAGCCAATAGTATCGTCCTCTACCATCGAGAGTGATGCTAGGGCACACGCAGCCACTGAGGTAGTTCAACAAGAGAATGTAGAGCTGCGGCAAAAGGTGACAGCGCTCAAGGAGCAATATTCCCAGCTAGAGGCTCTTGTGCAGACGATGCTCAGCCAACAGGGTGGCTCTGTTCAACCTTGGTAAGTTTTTAAAATTATATACTTTGTGGATTTATTATTTATAGAAAATGTAACGTGAAAATAAAAAAATATAATTGCACGAACTTATTTAATTTCATTGGTTCGAATGATTGTTAAAAACTTTTGCAAGTTGATGCTCTAAAAAGGCCCATTTTCAGGTTTTGATAGACCAAAACACTGGATATTGGTGTAACTACCACGAAACCCCATCACACACCTCCCAAATAATAAAATAGACTTGCACAACCTTACGCCACTCGGTTTGGATGCTCGATCTGAAACTTCTGCAAGTTTATGCTTCAAAAAGGCCCATTTTTGGGTTTTGACGAACCAAAACACCGGATATCGATGTAACTACCATAAAACCCCATCACACACCTCCCAAATAATAAAATAGACTTGCACGAACTTACGTCACTCGGTTTGGATGCCCAATATGAAACTTTTACAACTTTCTACTCCAAAAGGCCCATTTTGGGGTTTTGACAGACCAAAATGCTGGATATCAGCCTACCAACCTCGAAACCCCATCACACAACTCAAAAATGATAAAATAGAGTTGCACGAACTTATGGCACTCGATTCGGATCAACGGTTTGAAACTTATGTAAGTTTCTGCTCTAAAAAGGCCCATTTTTGGGTTTTGACGGACCAAAACACTGGATATTGGCCTAACTATCCCAAAACCCCATTACACACCTCAAAAATAAAAAAATAGACTTGCACGAACTTACATCACTCGATTCGGATCATCGGTTTGAAACTTATGAAAGTTTCTGCTCCAAAAAGGCCCATTTTCAGGTTTTGACGGACCAAAACACTGGATATTGGCTTAACTACCATGAAACCCCATCACACACCTCAAAAATGATAAAATAGACTTTCACAAACTTACGGCACTCGATTTGGATCACCGGTTTGAAACTTATGCAAGTTTCTGCTCCAAAAAGGCCCATTTTTGAGTTTTGACGGACCAAAACACTGGATATCGGCCTAGCTACCATGAAACCCCATCACACACCTCAAAAATAATAAAATAGACTTGCACGAACTTACAGCACTCAGTTCGGATCACCAGTTTGAAACTTATGAAAGTTTTTGCTCTAAAAAGCCCATTTTCGAGTTTTGACCGACCAAAATACCGGATATCAGCCTAACTACCACGAAACCCCATCAAACACCTAAAAATGATAAAATAGACTTACATGAACTTACGGCACTCGGTTCGGATCACCAGTTTGAAACTTATGAAAGCTTTTTATCCAAAAAGGCCCATTTTTGAGTTTTGACGGACCAAAACACCGGATATTGGCCTAACTACCATGAAACCTTATCACACACCTCAAAAATGGTAAAATAGACTTGCTCAAACTTAGGGCATTCAGTTTGGGTCACCGGTTTGAAACTTATGTAAGTTTCTGCTCTAAAAAGGACCATTTTCAGGTTTTGACGGACCAAAACATCGAATATCGGTGAAATACCATGAAACCCCATCACACAACTCAAAAATGATAAAATAGAGTTGCATGAACTTACGGCACTCGATTTGGATCAACGGTTTGAAACTTATGCAAGTTTCTGCTCTAAAAAGACCCATTTTTGGGTTTTGACGGACCAAAACACTGGATATTGGCCTAACTACCCCAAAACCCCATTACACACCTCAAAAATAAAAAAATAGACCTGCACGAACTTACATCACTCATTACATCACTCAATTCGGATCATCGGTTTGAAATTTATGAAAGTTTCTGCTTTAAAAAGGCCCATTTTTAGGTTTTGACGGACCAAAACACTGGATATTGGCCTAACTACCATGAAACCCCATCACACACCTCAAAAATGATAAAATAGACTTGCACAAACTTACAGCACTCGATTTGGATCACCGGTTTGAAACTTATGCAAGTTGGTGCTCCAAAAAGGCCCATTTTTGAGTTTTGACGGACCAAAACACTGGATATCAGCCTAACTACCATGAAACCCCATCACACACCTCAAAAATGATAAAATAGACTTACACGAACTTACGGCACTCGGTTCGGATCACCAGTTTGAAACTTATACAAGTTTTTGCTCCAAAAAGGCCCATTTTCGAGTTTTGACTGACCAAAATACCGGATATCAGCCTAACTACCATGAAACCCCATCAAACACCTAAAAAATGATAAAATAGACTTACATGAACTTACGGCACTCGGTTCGGATCACCAGTTTGAAACTTATGCAAGTTTTTTTTAATCCAAAAAGGCCCATTTTTGAGTTTTGACGGACCAAAACACCGGATATTGGCCTAACTACCATGAAACCCTATCACACACCTCACAAATGGTAAAATAGACTTGCTCGAACTTAGGGCACTCAGTTTGAAACTTATGTAAGTTTCTGCTCTAAAAAGGCCCATTTTCGGGTTTTGACGGACCAAAACATCGAATATCGGTGAACTACCATGAAACCCCATCACACACCTCACAAATGATAAAATATACTTGCAGGAACTTACGACACTTGGTTTGGATCACCGGTTTGAAACTTATGCAAGTTTCTGCTTCAAAAAGGCCCATTTTTGAGTTTTGACGAACCAAAATGCGGGATATCGGCCTACCGACCCCGAACCCCATCACACACCTCAAAAATGATAAAATAGACTTGCATGAACTTACAGCACTCGATTCAGATCAACGATTTGAAACTTATGCAAGTTTTTGCTTCGAAAAGGCGGGTTTTGGGGTTTTCACGGACCAAAATACCGGATATCCGCCTAACTAACTTGATACCCCATCACACACCTCACAAATGAAAAAATAGACTACCAAAAACTTAGGATAATCAGTTCGGATTAGTGGTTTGCAACTTATGATACTTTATGCCGTTCTTACTATTTATGCATGGAAAAAAATAATATATTCACTTTCATATATATTTAATAAGTGTTCTAATATATATCATTTGATCTTTATTTTAGATTGACCGGGATTATTGTGCCAGGGTCTTTAGATCTTGCATCGGGACTGACTATTTTTATCTGTTTTTTTTTAATCGACATCTGTAGTTACATTTTTTGAGACAATTTTTTATTTTTGTATTTATTCTTAAATTATAATTTTACAACTGTAACTAATTAATTAGTATAATATATATATATATATATATGAATGTATTTTTCTTTTTCAATATATACTCATTTCAGAATGTTTGGATTTTACTGTATATTAGGTTGATTGATACAGGTTTAAACAGGAAGAAAACAACAAATAAAAAAAATCATGTAGGGGAAAAAAATTAAACTTTTAGCGACGCACAAAATACGTCGCTAAAAACCAAGAAATCAATTTATAGCAACGCTTCAAATTCGTCGCTAAAGATTAGCTACAAACTATTAGCGACGCACAATAAACGTCGCTAAAGGTTGGATAAATATACCATTTGTGACGCACACAGTGTACGTCGCTAAACGTTACCATCAACGACACACACTACGCGTTGTTAATAGTAGCTTTTAGCGATGCATGTTGCGTTCGTGTATAGTATTTGCGTCGCACCAGCTGAATTATTAGCGGCGCATGGTGCGCATCGCTAATAGTTACCTTTAGTGATGCAAAGGGATGCATGGGTCGCTAATACTATTAACAACACCACTATTTGCGACGTCTTTAGCGACGCCCCTTTGTGCGTCACAAAACCTTTAGCGTAGCTAATAGTGCCATTTTCTATAGTGGGTGTATTATAGATCATCGGTTCTTCAGTATAATTAATTATAGTAGGATTTTGGGATGGTTTGTGGTGCTTGTGCTTTTTGTATTTGTTCCTTCCTCCTTACTTTTATATTTAGTGTATCATGGATCATAGGTTCTTCACTAGAATTTGGCATTGTAGAATTTAGGGATGGGTTTGTGGTGCTTATACCTTCTACTTCTCTTCCTTCCTTCATACTTTTCTCTTTATTTCCTGAAAATGATAAGAACGTTATAAATTAATTAAAATGGAGAGTTATGAACTATACTACCAAAAACATATTCTTGGAGATAATTATTTTTCATTTGTATAGAACAAATTCTAGTTTTGTTTAGCAACATCTCGATCATAGCTAAAAGTAGCAATATTATCAATGGTCGCTCTTGTGGGTTGGTAATAATATCATGAACCTTTGATGATTTACTAATGCATGAGTCTGTGAAATTAATAACTTCTACTAATTGTTTTTAAATTTTTAGCATGGTTTTGTATGTTGCTAAAAGTGGTAAGTGTTTCCATTGTGGACATTAAAATAGTTAGTTTAAAAAATGGAAAGTTAATTTCGTAACAAAAAAAAAAAAGACTAAAGTTACCTTATCCCTCCTTAAGTTCCTTTTCAAACAGATTGAAAAGATTTTCATTTGCCTCATATAGAAATTCCTCAACTGTCTTGGGAGTTTCTTCTTTGCAATCAACAAGTAAGGAGGACATAATCTCCTTTTGTGTGTTACAAGAGTTTAGGAGGTTTTGATATGCTTTCTCTAGCATCTCCTCAATTGTCTTGGTTGTTGGCTCTTCATCGTAAGCAAATGGGAAGAAGCATTCATCCTCCTTTAGTTTCGGTACTATAGTTGAAAATCTGAGGTGCCTTCTTCCTCTTTAATAGGGTTTGTCGCAACAAGTCAACTTTATTAACCTACAAATAGTACAACAAAAATACTTTTTGTTCATTGTTATTGAATTAACAAATGACTCCTACTTTATGTTCTCTAAATATAGATAATCAATACATCCTTCACTCACCAAAAAACCTTATTCTAATATTTGTTTTGTCATTTAAATGTTGTGGTTTGTGTACATAAAGACCATAGATGATGAACTTGACCACCTCATCAATAGATCGAAACACTTGGTTGATCCCATGGTAATAATACTACAATGGAATATTCATTATGTTCATAGTCACCACTAGTATGTTAATCAAGGCCCCATGGATTTGGTACATCAAATCTAATTATTGAATTATAAAAAAATTTTAGCATTACATGGTTGCCACGGCGATCTCTTAAATTTCTACTAGGAATATCAATGTTATAGTATTTATAGAAATTTTTACACTAAGTATTTATTAGTTTGAAACATTTCATAGCAACAAATAGTTTATGAGATTCATTACTTTAAAATTATAATTTCTTACCCAAAAAAATAAAAATAAAGAATGAAGGTTAGATCCTAAATGTTTGCCTCAAATTCATTTATAAATAGTTCATCTAATGTTCTATAATATCAAAACCATAAGCCAATAAAAAATACCATGTCAAATCTTTTGCAGGCACATTGCCTTTTCTCAATCGTCCATTCTTCCAGTTGTTCAAACAATGATAAATGACTCACACCAAGAGTCACTCGCTTTTCCTCCTATTGATTCACTCAGAATTATAAGAACATTAACCAAAAAAGTATAGGGTTTCCTCCACTATAGGGACAAGGAGGGTTTTTGCATAAGTGAAATTTTATTACCCTAACAAAGGGGAGGAAAATTAAAAAACAACGACAAGTACTCAAATTAGAGCACACAAATAAAGTCGGGGCCTAAACAAAAAAATTTAGAGCATGGAAAAAATAGCAACATAACATAGGGAAACTTAAGGCAAGAATATTCTTTGAGGTTGTCATGCCGCGAATTCTCACAAACCCGGGAAATGAGTGAAATGAATTAAAGAAAATAAATGAAAGGCCATTAAGATGGATTTAGTTGATTATCCATTCATTTCTCTATGTTTCCCCAAGATTAGAAAAGGAAATTTGCTATTTGACATAATCAAAATAGTCTCCTAATGCCAATTAAATATCTCTCATAATCACTATTCAAAATAGGTCTAAGTCATGTTCAAAAATAGTCTCCAAAATAGCCCCAAAATCCTTCTAAGTATACCCTGGAACAATGGCCCAAATGCCCTAAGGCATAGGCCAAGAGTAGGCCAAAAATTCAACCTAAGGTAGTCCAAGTAAGTCGCCAAACATGGCCTTGAAATATGACTAAAATGTGTCCCAAAAAGGTGCCCAACATGGCTTGGTATAATGGCCAAAAGTGGCCTAAAATGGGCTCCAAAAGGTGGTATTAAATATAGAACCAAATGGCCTTGAAAGGTAAGTCATGGCATGCCCATGGCATGGCCAAGGCACAAGTGCACAGTAGGGTAAGGCAGCAAGCGCGCTGGCAAGGCAGCGTTGGCGCACGGGCTGCAAGCTGGGACAGGTCTGAACCAAAATCTGATTTTTTTTTTCTACAGGTTTACTGTAGCTCGCTGCGACTGAATTTCTCTGTCTAGCAGCCAATTCTCTCTATTTCCAAAGTTTTCAAGCTACTTTTTCCCTATTTTTAGCCTACATCTTCAAGGTTTTTAACCCTCTCCCCTCTTTGGCACTCTTCCCCCCACTTATTTAAAGGGTGTTTTACACACCTAACAAACCTTATAATTTTTCAAAATTTTAGCATAGTCCCTTTGTTTTCTAAGTCTTTTCCCACCTAATATTCATAATACTTCACATAAATAAGGATTTATATATTCCATCATCACTCGATGGCCACAATTTCATAGAAATTAAACACACATCATTTAAATATACAATCTACCATATGTACTCATATACTTGAAATTTAAATGTTACAAATTTTATGCTCATTACAAATATAAGGTCTTGTTCGTTGTGTTCATAATATACAAGATTTTTACAAATTTATTACATATGTCTTTGGGCTTATGCCCTCATACAACTCAAAAATTATGCCCTAAGGCTAAATATCCTCCATGGTCCATGTCTCCTCCGCTGCTCAAGACTTCCTCAAGTGTCAAGTACCAGGAGCCTCACCTGTAATATGATATCCCACTGAGGGGTCAGCACAACTGCTGGTATGACACAATGCTAATGTAAAGAACAAAGTTAAGGCGTGGCATGTGCAAGTGTACATTTATAATCTACATGTCTTCCAATTCATTAACACAATGCAAAGGCAATATGTGTGACACACCCATGCAAACTCTATGCCACACCCATGTCTCATTTCATGGATCGCTTCCTGTTGGGTCAATCAAGTACCACCACTTGTTTCACAGATCGATCCTGTTAGGGTCAATCAGGCACCAATACCCGTTCACGGATCGCTCTTGTTCGATACTAGGCACCAATGCAATGGACCAATTTTAGGTTTTCTACCATAGGATCTACACCCTCATAATGCATAGCACCAAGTGCTAAACCCATACTATGTTTTCAAAGAATCACCATATGCTAATATGCCTTGATTTTTCTATGCAATTTCAATGAGGCATTATATCAAATACATGACATACACCTTAAATCATGCATCATCCATAAAGTAAATTCTAACGTTCAAATCACACAACTTCTTCCATATGAACAAATGCTATATACAATCAATTTAAACACATGCTCATGTTACATGTTCACTATATTACCAATTCTCAAAGAAAAAGAACACATAATTACACAAAGCATCAATGCATTAAACAACCATATCTTCCAAAACACAAGGTCTATTCACATGAACATAAGCCACGATGTAATGAATCAAACATATATTCAACTTACATGTTCATCATTTTGACAAATTCTCAAAGATTACAAAATACATAAAGTACCAACACATCGAATAAATCATAACTTCCCAACTACAAGATTTTGTCTACATGAACATAAGCTAGAATACAATGAATCATACATATAGTCATGGTTCATGTTTTTCACTTTACCAAATTCTCAAAGAATACAAAGAACACACAAGTACATAAATGACAAACTATAGGTTTTCAGAGCAACTACATCTTAAGTGACTTTCTAACAGCAAATGAACATATAAATCATTCAATCAATTTATAAAAGACTCCTAAACTTAACCATATTCCCTACTTAGCAAAATATCATACCTAAAAGGGTTTTTCTCAATCCTAGGTAGTTTTTTTCGCTGTGAAGCCGAACCAATTTGGTAATAATGTAATCCTCGATGTAGGGAAACAACTTCCTAGAAGGAAGTTTTGTGAGAATCCTAGCCTAGAGATGTGTTTTAGTGGCTTGAGAATTGGAAACCCCTAAGTTTTTCTTCACTTTTCTCCCATGCACGAGCTGCTGTTATATTCTCAGACCAAATAATGAATTTTTCTCTTTAAAGGGGCTGTATTTATAGTAAAGGGGCAAAGGGGAAAAATGACCCTTTTGCCTTTAATGAGTTTGGGACCCTATTACACTATAACCCGTCTCGAAACACCTCAATTCGATATTCTACTTTAGCCAAAGTTCTTAAAATTATTTTAAATGATATTTTTCTAAAAAATTTATTTTCACCCGTTGGCAGTTTTGGCCGGGTCAACCTGAGATGCCCTTTTGGTCCAATTTTTCAAACTATCTTCGATTAGGCTCACATTTTCACAGGAGGTGTATTTTAACATTCTAAGAATGTTTCTCTTCTATGGCATACTCAAATTATTCTCCTAATCATGACTTATGCCTAAATGATGCATTTACAACGCCCTACCAGCGAACAATGCATGAATAGTGCCCTACCGGCAAAAACAAAAGATTTACCCTAATTTTTCAGGTCTTTACATCCTTCCCCCCTTAAATAAATTTTGTCCCAAAATTTAGAAATGTACCTCTCTGACAAAATTTAGAAAAAAGAATACAAAATGCGTTGCAACATAGAGATGCGCAGCTTTACCTATGAATCTTTCACATTTCCCTTCCCTAGGCGATGTGGGATGCATTACCCTCTCCCATTACCCTCTCCCCCCAAAGGAAACTCATCCTCCCAAGTGGGCATGCAGCGGCATGCAGACATCCCCACACTCTCTGCTAGGGTCCGGTTTCGATACCATCTGTAACGGCCCACTCCACATTCTACAATGCATAATAAAATCCTCAAACATGATGGCCTATCAATACCAATTTTCTAAATCCATCCAAGCATCATGGCCCACCTTAATAATGCAACATATTTAAAATATAAAATTCTCAATGCCCACAAAGATACCTCAAAGTCTCTTAATATATGTGATGACTATTTAACTAACCACAAATTAAGCTATTCGATCATCTAAGTAATCCATCACGATGTCATCAATCCATCACTGCACCTCAATGTAATTTAATAATCCAATATTCTCCAAGTACTATAATTATCCACAAGACATTAACAACATAATCTCAGAGTAAAGTCATCATCATCTACCTTAGTCTATATACATACCCGAGACTAAACATCAAACATTTAAAAAAATTAGCCAATTAATTTCAATCATATACATATCAATTAGATATCCGAACGTAGACAATGTAGTCTATGTATTCCAAATATGAAACCTAAGGCAATATATCAAGGTTTAAAAACTTAAAACATTAGAGAAGGAAAAAAAAATTCCAATTTCATCTAAGGTTATTCTAACTCATCATCATTCTAGTCAATATATTAAATAAGGTGTCAAAACAAATGAGATTCGTAGTGAAACTCTTTACTAATTTTAATTATGAATCTATAAATCTATACACACATGTATCAAAACACACTTACATACTATATGGTTAAGCATACCTTTATACATGCATTAATATCAATCTAGTCTGTATAGATATCATAGTTGTAGTACAATAAATATTGGTTACTAACCTAGCATAGATATATAGAATCAACAAGTAACATTCCCTAGGTAACACATAGCCTACCACATAAATACTTAAGTATAGGATCTATCCTAAGAATATACCTATACATAAATAAGCATACAACTTATCATACAATTAATTAGGCACACAACTAATCCTATGGATATCCAGGCTTATAGCCTATCTTATAAATCACTAGGTCTACTACATAGATATAAGCATCTAGCCCCAATTCATCAATAATTAATCATACCACATATTCCCAGCAAATCAAGAAAATAAGCACATTGTACAATTATGCATACTAAAGTAACAAGCACACACATAATCATGTAATTCAAACCAGCCTAATTAACTTAAGGTCTAACCTCTCCCAACTCATGACAGAGTCAATCCTAGAAAGATCTACGGACACCCCACTACCTGATACAACATGGCCTAGAAACTGTACTTCTTGAAGCTAAAACTCACACTTTGGGAACTTAGTAAACAAATGATACTCCCTCAAAATCTGTAATACAGTTTGTAAGTGAAAAGTATGCTCCTCCTCAGAAGGTGAATAAATCAAAATATCATCTATAAAGACCACTAGAAACTGATCTAAATAAGGTCTAAAGATGTGATGCATCAAGTCCATAAATGCTGCCGGGGCATTCGTCACACCGAATGGCATAACTATAAACTCATAATGGCCATAACGAGTATGGAAAGCTGTCTTTGCCACATCCTCATCCCTTACTCTCAACTGATGATACCCCGATCGAAGATCAATCTTTGAGAAACATCTCGAACCCCTAAGCTAATCAAACAAGTCATCTATCCTCGGTAACGGGTACTTATTCTTGATAGTGACCCGGTTCAGTCTCCTATAATCCACACACAAACGTAATGTCCCATCCTTCTTCTTCACGAACAATGCCGAAACACCCCACGGTGAAGTACTTGGACGACTAAAAACCTTACTCTGTAAATCAGTCAACTGCTCCTTCAGCTCCCTCAACTCAACTAGAGCCATACGGTAAGATGGAATGGATAATAGGCATAGTGCTTGGGATAAGCTCTATAGTGAACTCTATCTCTTGTCTCGGCAGTAGACTAGTCAAGTCATCCAGAAAGACATCTGGGAACTCATCCACTACTGGCAGTAATACACTCCCTGTAAGCCCCACTCCCATCATTTATCAAACTAGCTAACAAGTATTCATAGCCTTCCCCAACTCCCCGAGTCCTACAAGGCTAGAACTATAAAAAAAATCCCCACGATCCCCCGTGAAATAAAAGCTATCTCTGTCAAGAGTACACATAGTCACTCTCCCCCTACAGTAATCTATACTCGCCCGGAAAGCAAACAACCAATCCATCTCTAATATAATATCAAAACCGGACATGTTAAGTAGAATGAAGTCAAAAGAAAGGATACGATCTACAATTTCTATCGAGCAATCTTTACAGATCCTTGTTAGTATCTCACTACCCCAACTAGTGTGTCAACATGCAATGACAGATCTAGTCGATCTATTTCTAACTCCAATGTCAGGACAAGCATGGTAGACATGAATGAATGTGATGCACTAGAATCTATCAGTACGTTGGCCCATGAACTAAACACAAGGAATAGTACCTCGAACCACTGAAGGTCCAGAAGTAGGTGCCTCTAGTGTGGCCACTGCATAAACATGACCCTGAGTGGTCTGGCTCTGTCGACCTCCCCCTCTCGATCCCTACTGACCTCTACCCCTCTGACTAGAAGCTCTAATACTCTGTGTGGAGGGTGCAGGCTGGAAATATGGTGTTGGAGGTCTATGGCCTAACAGTGGTTGTGAAAAAGGTGACTGAATGGGCTGATAGTAATATGGTCTCTGTGAGCCCTGTGAGGTCTTCCCCTAAGGACAGTTGGCCCTAATATGGCCCGTCTAGTGGCAAGTATAACAAAGCTGAGGTACTCTCCATCCCTAACCCCATACTGAAATGGGCTGATAGTAATATAGTCTCTGCGAGCCCTGTGAGGTCTTCCCTTGAGGACAGTTGGCACTAATATGGCCCGTCTAGTGGCAGGTATAACAAAGCTGAGGTACTCTCCATCCCTAACCCCGTACAAGATGTGGAAATGATCCTTGGCTAGATCCAACCCCCTATCCCCGGTTGTGGTCCCTCTGAGGGCATGTGGCCATTTTGTGACTAGGCTGTCCACACCGATAACAAGTTAGGGGCCTCTGTAGTGTCTATGCAAAAGAAGTACTAGCTTGGTACCTCTTTAGTGGTCTCCTACCAGTGTATGCCGGGGCAGGTGTTAGAGCAACGACCTCTTCTACTGCGCTATAAGCAGGAACAGCAGCTCGGGGCCTACCACACCGAGGTGGCACTGTAGCTCTAGGCCTACCGCGCCTAGGTGGTGCCGGTCTTGCTGGGGTTCTCTTTGGGGGCATGTGTCTACAAGTCCAAAAAGAAAATTTAATACCCTTTTTAACTTTATACATAGGTATTAAAATAATATTAAGCATGTTCTTGTCAACAATTAACACTTCACAGGCAACAAGTATAATATATCATAACATACACATAACAAGTTCTTACACATTTCACATTGCTTACTAAAATTTCAAATCAAATGTCACGGCCCTATCGTGTTCAACAACACCCCACGGTCTCTAAGTATTAGAACCTAAGCTCTGATACCACGTTGTCATGCCCCGAATTCTCACAAACCTAGGAAGTGAGTGAAATTTTCACGCCCCAAATTTCCACGAACTTGGGGGTGAGCGATATAAAACAAGAAAGGTAAACAAATGACAATTTAAAGGATTTAACTAAATAGACAGCCATTTTCATCAACACTTAAAATGTAAATTACAGTCCAAAAAACAAATTTTCATGTCACTATGGGCTTAAGCCCTTACATCTCAAAGTGTGCCCCAAGGGCCAATTATAATTCCAAGTTTCCTTCCCTTTCTTTTGTTAAGGTCTCATCAAGTCTCACGTAATAGGGACGTCATCTATAATATGGTATCCCACAAATGGGTCAGCTCAACTACTAGTATAATATAATGCTAATGCAAGAAACAAAATTAAGGCATGGCATCTGCAAGTATACATTTATATCTACATGTCATCCAATATTATCAATGCAGTACATGAACAGTATGCGTGACACACCCATGCAAACTCCATGCAACATCCATGTCTCGCTTTACTGGTCCTTCCCCGTTAGCCTGCAAGTACCACAGTATGTCTCGCTTCACGATCCGGACCCCGTTGGCATGCAAGTACCAATGGCCAATTTTGAATTTTTCACCACAAGATCTACACCCTCATAATGCACAGCACCACGTGCTCAACCCACACTATGTTCCAAGGAATCACACTATGCCAATATGCTCTGATTCCTACCATGCCATAATGTAATCTCAATAAAGCATCTTATCCACACATGAAGCATGCATTAGAAAATGTATTACAAAATAACATTCCAATCACAAAATCCCTTCATCAAGGGTACATGCCATACATAGTCCCTTTAAACACACTGTTTTAAGTTACATATTTCATAATCTCAACAATTCTCAAAAATGTAATTCACACATTATGCTAACACATGGAATATACATATAGTCATGATCCACATCCATCACTTAACCAAACTTTAAAAAAGATAACAAGAAACACATAAGCATATAAGCAATCAACAAATATGTGAATCATCAAGTCAACATGGCAATTACTCCTAAACTTAATCTTATTTCTTACTTAGCATAATATATCATACTTGATAGGTTTGTCTCAACCCTAGGAAATTGTGCTCGACGTGTAGCTGAACTAAATGGTTAGAATGTAGAAGGTCAGACCGCTCTCTTCTGTCTTGTTAGTGTCCCTAAAATCAAGAAACATAACTCAGTCTATTGCTACTTGAATTATACTATTCATCAAATTTTATGTTTTTATTTCATGGGTTTCTATTATACTAAAATAGACTTTACCATTGAGTCCGGAATGTCGAACAAAGTCGGTTTAGGCTTTCGCGGAATTCAGTTTGGACATTTGTACTAAAAAAGGCAAAACGATCATTTTGCACTTTCACGGGTTCCTAGTTCTCGAGACCTCTTTTCATAAATTAGACTCCACAGTTGAGTCCAGAATGTTCGAAATAATAAAAATTTACTATTTTTTTACTTTAACCAAAGTTCGTTTGACTATTCTTTGACTTAGGGTCATTTTGGTAATTTCTCCCCTTTTAAATTATTTAATTTAATATTATTTTATTGCTTGGGTCAATTTACAATTAACCATAATTCCTGGGTATAATTATAATTTCACAAAGTTCTATTTAGATTTGAAATAGCTAAACAATAATTAAGTCTAACCTTGTCTAGTTGCAGTCGATATTCCATCGGCACTACAATTATCATTTAGCAACCCCACAAACACTAATGGACCCTCAGTTGGTCCATTAACCACTTCCTGTAAGTCTCTTTTGCTCAATCAAAAGAAACAATGACCTACAAATAATCGGATCCTTCATCAGAACTAGCTCTCCAATGCATAGCTCCATTGGTATATTCACTTGAAGCATTTAAGGACTTACTACAAGGAAAGCTCTAAATCTTTCTGCAAGAATCAATCTTCTGGCCTCAAGTGTTGCTCAGAACAATTTCTGCAAGTAAAACCATCGACCTATCCGCAAGCCCATCACAGAGCTTCCATTTCCTTCACTCCCCAACATGAAGTTCACTTGTTGCTATTGAGGCCTACTGTAGCAGCTCTCTTTACCCTCTCAATTTTCCCCTGCTACGCGTCATCCTACCCCAACTCCAGTGGCAGCCACACTATCAATCTCTCCTCCAACTCCCCTTTATATTTTACCTCGTAATCAATGCCCCACAACTACTAAATTTCTTTTTCTACAACTGCTTCTAAAAACTTCCTCCAGCTTCCAACAATGCCCGATTTTAATTCAAAATCTTGCAGTTATAGCTGAAAATTTTGGAAGTTAGAATCACTCACTTGATAATCCAATACGTGAAGTGAAGGCACCCAAGTACTCCTAACATCCCATTTGCGGCTAACTCCACGGCATCACCAGGACCGAACTCAGCCCATCCAACTGAAAAATGTTGTTGCCTTTGCCACACCAAAATATATACAAAAATCCATCCCAGTTCTCTAAAATTTCCTGCACTTCCAAATGGGTAGGAAAAACTGTTAAAAATGAAGACATAGCTCCAGAAACGCCCATGTCGCTCAGCTTCTTCTCACCTAATCTCTGAATAAATAAAGCAGGGCACATGCTCCTTTCTTTCCATAAATTGGTAACACCAACACTGTCAGCCACTGTCTCTATCCAACGAACTGCTCCAAACTTTTTCACCCAACCGGTTCAGTCCCTCTCCACACCAAGTATCACCTCACACTTAAAACCCTTAATTTAAACCACAACCCAACAAGCTTTACAAAAATATCATCTCAACATCCATATATATTCCACAGTAATACTCTCCATCACCATTTAGTATTGCGCACAATCAGATCCTTTTTCCCAGTTTGATTTGCTCACACGAACTCCTTCCAAATCCAAAACCAAATCGCTTCACTTCACCGTTGTCTACTCGTGTTCTGTCTTCTATATTTAGAACACCATACTCAATTACAAAATACAGAGTGCTTCCCAAAATAAAATCACAACAACAAATTTCGTATATTATATCTCAAATTAAAATATCACAGCAACAGCCTCAGGTCCCTCAACCCATCCAGCTTGCCGCTGCTATCCACAACTGCTGCATCCCATCTCCCCTCTCTCTCTCTCTCGGCCATAATCACCGCCCCTTCAGCGCCCACTCCTTCTCTCTCTTTTCTCTCAATCTCATCCTTTCTTTTCTCCTCACCTGCACGCTATCTCCCTGTCACACGCCACTCTTTTGAACATCCCCTTTTGTTGACCTTTCATTTCCACTTTTTCTCTTGTGTTTCTTTTCTTTTTCTTTTTTTCCTTGTTTGCTGCTTCCATTGGTATTTTACATATACATATATTATGATATATATATTTTACATAAATATCACACATGCAACTCACACATTACTTTCACACGCATGCATTGCTCACACATTACCACCACACACACGCACCAACACACACACAACCTGTTCACATGTGGTGTGGCTGCCCTCTTTTTCCTTTTCTTATATTCTTTTATTTCCTTTTTATTTTATTTCATTTCATTTTACTTTATTTTATTTTATTTATTTATTTATTTATTATTATTATTATTATTTTGCATTAGGTAGTCATTTTAACTTGTATGCACATGAACACAAAAATATATACATACACTCAATTATACATAGTAATACTCTTACACACATTTGTACATATGCATATAAACATATTCTTCAGTATAAAATATTATTTTATTCCTTATAATGTCAATCTATGGGATACCAACAAGTTTGGCATAAATCCGGGGACTCGATATCATTATTATTTATTTTACCAAGGTTGGGTACCTTAGCCATCTCTGCATAATTTTCAGGATTATTTCACCGTATCGGTTTAATATTTTATTCCATAAAATATTAAATTATAACATGCCAATAAAGCCAAAAATTTATTTTCTAACATCAAGTCCCTGTTAATGACTTATTTATTTTCACATAATTTTCATAATTAATTATTCGTATTGGCCTCATTTATTCATCTTGGTGCTCGGTCGACTGGACCAGTCATTTTTTTCGAGCCTAAATTATTTTTAATGGTCCGGACTAATTTTATATTTTCTAATAATTAATCTCATCATGGCTTACATCCCTATCATCAAAACGAAAAATTTATCCTCAATTTTTCAAGTCTCTACAGAAATGAATTAAATAAAATAAATGAAAGGTCATTAAGATGGATTTAGTTGATTATGCATTCATTTCCCCATGTTTCCCCAAGATTAGAAATGGAAACTTGCTATTTGACTTAATCAAAATGGTCTTCTAATGCCAAGTAAATATCTCTCCTAATCACTATTCAAAATAGGTCTAAGTCATGTTCAAGAATAGTCTCCAAAATAGCCTCAAAATCCCTCTAAGTATAACTTGAAACAATGGCCCAACTGGGTCCCTAAATGCCCTAAGGCGTAGGCCAAGAGTAGGCCAAAAATTTCACCTAAGGTAGTCCAAGTAAGTGTCCAATGGCCTTGGAATATGACTAAAATGTGTCCCAAAAAGGTGCCCAACATGGCTTGGTATAGTGGCCAAAAGTGGCCTAAAATGGGCTCCAAAAGGTAGTGTTAAACATAGAACCAAATGGCCTTAAAAGGTAAGTCATAGCATGCATATGGCATGGCCAAGGCACAAACGCACAGCAGGGTAAGGCAGCAGGCATGCAGGCAAGGCACGTAGGCGCATGGGCTGCAGGCTGGGATAGGTCCGGACCAAAATTTGATTTTTTTCTACAGGTTTATTATAGCTGGTTGCAGCTGAATTTCTTTGTCCAACAGCCAATTTTCTCTGTTTTCCAAAAAAAATTTTCCAAAGTTTTGCAAGCTATTTTTTCCCCATTTTTAGCTTACTTCTTGAAGGTTTTTAACCCCCCCTTCTTTAGCACTCTTCCCACCTATTTAAAGGGTGTTTTACACACCTAACAAACCTTATGATTTTTCAAAATTTTAGCATAGTCCCCTTTTGTTTTCTAAGTCTTTTCCCACCTAATATTCATAATATTTCATATAAATAAAGATTTATATATTCCATCCTCACTCGATGGCCATAATTTCATAGAAATTAAACGTACATAATTTAAATATACAATCCACCATATGTAATACCCCGACCTGAGTTAGCTAGTATCCGACCCGAAGTAGTCAGTACCCGACTCGGGTTAGACCGGATTATGATGTATAAATTCGGACTGTACTTAAATTACTATGTGAATAAAATTGATGCTCGGTTAAACGACGCATTTAGTATATGAGATACAAACATGAAACAAATGGCATGAAGTCACGGGTGTCCAGATGCCGCCGCACCGAAAACTCGGTTGTGAAAAAACGTGCAAGTACGTGTATACAAGTTTAAAAATCGTAAATAATAACTATTAATATATATATATATATACATTTATCAAATACATTAGATATATATATATATATATATGTATATACGATAAAAATAAATATATATATATATCATATATGTAAAGAAACCATGTGCAAACAGCACATGATTTGTGGAAAGAAAGCTGATGAGTGGAGGGTGACCTATTAAGAGCTGGAAAGCTGCATGGCAATATAGATGATAATATACATATAATCGGATAGCAAAGAAAACTGTAGGCAGAATTGAATCAAGAGACATTGGAATTAAAGAGAGAGAATGAGTGGAGGGTGCATAGATAATAAAATACATATGTGTCTGGAATTAGAGAGAGAGAGAGAATGAGTGGAGGGTGCATAGATAATAAAATACATATATATGTGTTGGTTTATGAAGTGGAGAAAAAGGAAAACAAGGAGAGGGACATAGCAGCAGCCGTGTATATATAGATGTGCGTGTGTAAGATTAATATGTAACCAAGTTGCAAGGCTACCAACTAAAGAGTCGGTGGGAGAAAAATCAGAAAAGAAAACCAAAGAAACAGTTTGGAGAAACCGAGAGTTTGAGGAGGAAGAAGCAGCAACCAAACAGGTATTAATCCATGTTAGTTTCTTAAATTTTTCTCTTAAAATTTATCATGAATGCATGCTGAAAATAAGCAACCGAAGCATGAAGAAAAATCAAGAAACTCAAACTAGGTGCACGGTCAACAATGGTAGATTTTTGTATGTCGAATTAATCTTAATTTTAAGACTGGAAACGAGTAGGAAACATCTTCAGGAGTCCATCGCAACTTGAATCAATTAAAATGGTCTCGGAATGACCAAGTTTGGTCAAATTATTTGTCACCGGAGCAGTGGCCCGGAAAACTGATTATGGGTGCCAGAAACGGTAAGAAATCAGGTCAAATCTAGTTTAAACGAGTTGTTGAGATTGTTAGAGGTAATTTGATATGAAAATCGGAGGAAATGGACGTCAAATAAGGTGGAAAACAGTGGGGAAAGGTGGCAGTTCCGGCGACCGGCGCCGGAAGTGGCAACCGGAGTAATGGTCGGAAAATCGTGGGCCATTTTGTGGATTTAGTTCATCTGAACCGGTCGGTTCAGTGGGGGTTTAAACCGGTTTAGGGTTTTTAACCCTAAACCAGTAGGGTTCAGACCGGAACTATTGGTAATTGCAAACCAACCCCAATATTTATGAGAAATTCCCACTGAGGCCCAACAGAAAATTTAATAAATTATGAAATTACCCCTAAGTCAAAAGTAGGTCAAACGAAGTCCAAACGAAATGAATAAATAGTCAAATCTTATTATCTCGAGCCTTCTGGAACTAATGGTAAGGTCAAAATGTTGAAAAGAGGTCCCGGGAATAAAGACACGTAAAGTATAAAATGACAGTTTTGCCCTTTTTAATCCAGAAGTCCGATTTAAGATCCGTAAAAACCTAAACCACTTTTAATTGACATTTTAGACACAATAACAAAGTCTAAATTAGTAATTAAGATGCCGATAGTCAAGATAAGTATATTTGAATATATAATATAAATCGGTTACGGTTATAGACTAAATTTATTTCTAAATGACAGGCACGTCTAAAGATAAAGGGAAGGAAATAGCTTGAATCCTAAGATTCAGTAAAAAGAGTAAGTAATCTCTGATCTCTGTATGTGCTACATTCCAAGCCAAGTCATAGCTCTTTCCATATACATTACTTGTTGTACTCCTTCCACAACTATCAGAATCTATAGAACCACATCGATATTGTTCTATCATGTGGGAAGCATTTGATGATGTTCATACATATATCTTGATCATGATGGTATATTGTATATTGAATTCTTGTTGTGCATTCGTACCCAGGGCTGTAAAGGCCAGATGGTTGTGTTCAATCATAGTTTCACTTTATTCTTCATGGATGATATTAAGTGCCGGAATTGTGATCAATCACATTTCCATCTGATGCCAGTTAAGACCTTCGGGTCTAGATATGACCTTCGGGTCTAGACATAGTTTACTTTGGATCCAGATATGACCTTCGGGTCTAAGGATGACCTTCGGGTCTAGTTATGACCTTCGGGTCTAGTATCATGGCATCACAGATTCGTTTGCTATCAGTATCTTATATTGTTGATGTTATCGATATTTGTAACTTGAACATATTCATGTTTATGTGTGACTTGAAACTTCAAAGCTTTATACCGCACATATGATTATATGGTCAGATAGATCTTTCTTGTTGTCTTTGAATTTTATATTCTCTGATGATCATTGATGAGTTCAGTATTTATGACTGGCTAGCATATCTGCATTTATCCTAACTCTTTCATGGATAGTGCCTCTATTCTCGTACACATGACAGAGCAAAGGATAATTACTTACTGAGCTTTAGTTAGCTCACCCCAAACTTGCCACCCCTTTCAGGAAACGAAGCTGTAGAAGTGCAGTAGCAGTAGCAGTCAACTAGATAGCAGTGGACATTTCTTTTGAAGTTGTAAGTGTAATACTTAGTACAGTCAGTCTTGTAGCTCTCCCATGTTATCCACGTCTTGAGGATGAACAGTTGTATTAAGAAATTTTGCATTCCGCATTTTGTAAAACATTATATAAATTACATGCAGCTTTTATTTATTTTATTCCGCATTTAGTTGTTACATGTTAGTAGCACTGATGTGTTGCAAGTTGAGACCCTTGGTTCGACAAGCAGTGTCAGATCGGGTGCACGATACGAGATCCGCATAGGGTGGGGTCTCGGGTCGTGACACCATATGTACTCATATATTTGAAATTTAAATGTTACAAACTTTATACTCATTACAAATATAAGGTCCTGTCCGTTGTGTTCATAATATACAAGATTTTTACAAATTCATTACATATGTCTTTGGGCTTATGCCCTCATACAACTCAAAAATTATGCCTTAAGGCTAAATATCCTCTATGGTCCATGTCTCCTCCGTTCTTCAAAACTTCCTCGAGTCTCAAGTACCGGAAGCCTTATCTGTAATATGACATCCCACGAGGGGTCAGCACAACAGCTGGTATGACACAATGCTAATGCAAGGAACAAAGTTAAGGCATGAATGTGCAAGTGTACATTTATAATCTACATACCTTCCAATTCATTAACACAATGCAAAGGCAATATGTGTGACACACCTATGCAAACTCTATACCACACCCATGTCTCATTTCACGGATCGCTCCCGTTGGGTCAATCGAGTACCACCACCTGTTTCACAGATCGCTCCCGTTGGGTCAATCAGGCACCAACACCCGTTCACGGATCGCTCCCGTTGGATACTAGGCACCAATGTTGTAACAACCCGACCTGAATTAAGGGCTATTAAGCCGTTGGTATTAAATTAGTAATCGACACCTTAAGTAATGGGGTCGGTTTCGACCCCGACACGCGGACTTTTAGTAATAGTCCTGAAAACTCAAGACGACTGTACATCACTTTCGTTGCAATTACCAACCTGTCGGTTCCGTGATAATTATATTTTCATGTCAACCGCCGGTCATCAATACGAGTACGAGATTTGGGCATGCATTACGAGGTTACGAGGGATTAGTGAAAAGATATCTGCACTTAAGAAAACAATTAATTAATTTAAAATAATTAATTAATTAAATATATGAAATTAATTATTAGTTAGAATAAATAGAAAATGCACACATTAAAGGTGTATTGTGTATATATATGTGGCCAAGTGTACGTATATATACATGCAAGTGTACACATGAATAATTAAACATATAGGTATATATATATATATATATGTATACATATCTAGTATATAAAGACATGCTAATATCCAAGGGTTATAAGAGTGTTGTATGTGGGTCTCCATGTGTGTAAGTAAAATATATATATATATATATATATATATATGTAAAACAAAACCCACACACACACAACCGGCCAATGATGGCCTACCCCAAACAGTAGCCTGAAGAAGCACTCATTTGAGTTGCTGCAACAAGGAAGAGGAAGGCTGGTTGGTGAGGCAATCAGATCTTACAATAATTAAGTGTAGACTTATATACACATATAGATACATTACATACACATGACATATACACCATTCAGTCACTGAGAGAGAGAGAGAGAGAGAGAGAGAAGAGTTTTGAGAAGAAGAAGGGAGGGGATTCAGAAGGAGAATGAGAGAGAAAGGTGCTGTTGAGGTAAACCCACAAAAATCTCACATTTTCTCTCTCTAGAATTTCTCTACGTATGAACTGTTTTAAGCTTTGATTTAGTGTATATAATGTTTAAAGCATGTTTAAACAATGATAAGCATGAAAATTTTAACCTAAAACGCCTCAGAAACATCAACTGTACACAAGGCGACCATGAGAGATCTTGCTTACAGCAGGTCTGAACCAACCTTGGCTAATCCAACTTTGGTCCATAGGGATTGAAACTAGACCCTACAAGCACTCCAAAAACGTGTGACCGCGACCACAAAGCCCAAGAAATGACTCTCAAAAAATGAGTTGCAGGTTTCGGTCGTAGAACCTAGTTCTAGTTTTAGACACCTAAACCTATTTTTGAGAATGGGGGTTGAATCCCCATACTTTGAGGGTCACACAGAACCAAACCATGCTAAAAATGGTGAAGAAACGAGGGTTTACCAGAGAGCTGCAGGTTGGATTATCCACCTCCTGCCCGAACTGATGAACCTATTTTGATTGCTCAAACGAATGCTAAAATGTTCCTAGATGACCCAAAAATGATTTACCATGAAAAAAGCAGGGTTTGAGTTGGCCAAAATTCACGAAATTGTAAGAAAAAGGAAAACTGCAACTAGGGCAACCAGGGGTGGTCGTGGGGAAGACGACGCTGAGTCGACTCGTCGTTTTAAAACCGAGTTGGACGGGTTGACTCGGACACGTGGTAGCACCTAGACCTGCCACCGAATAAATAAAACGGCAGCATTTGGCTTTAAGGGTTTTAAAACCCTGAGGCGACTGTTTGGTTACACGAATATAACCTAAATTAAATAACCCATGTGGCTACAAGCTATCATATCCACGGATAAGTGCCATGTTCGCTGTTTGGCTTCTAAAAATCAGGAAAAATAAAAGAACCGTAGTTCCTGGGGTTCGAACCCCTGACCAACGTGCCCCCAATCGCCTCTCTTTCCACTCGGCCACGCATGTGCGCGTGTCACATATGGGGCAATATATGTATATATAATATATATAATAAATCAGAAAATAAAAAGGTGCATTTGCACCCGTTGAGAATCGAACGCAGTATCTTTTGGGAGGGAGGTGACACGCTGGCCAACGTGCCACCCATTTCATCCGTTAATATATTACAAAAAATATATATATATATATATATATATCATACTTGATAAATTTAATTTAATTAAAGTTATTTAATTAAATTAAATAGTTAAAAAATGCCCGGTGTCCAAATGAGATGAGTTATATTTGTATTCTTACTATCTTAGACCTCCTGAGTCCATTGGTGAGGTCCACGACATGAGATGAGGTCCTGAAAAAATTTAAGACACGTAAAAATGTCAAAATGACCAAAATGCCCCTGCCCCATAAATGAGTCAAACGAGGTCCAAATTAAATAAATAAATAGTGGATTTTGACTATTTTAAACATTTTGAATCTAATGTTGGGGACCGTTTCATGGGACGGTACTCCAAAAAATTTAGACACGTTAAGGTATAAATTACCAAATTGCCCCTAACATGTCCTAAGCCGAATTAAATTCTAAGAAAGCCTAAATTGACGTTATTCAACGTTCCAGACTCAATGGTAGAGTCTATTCAACCAAAAGAAGTGTCTAAAATAAAAAGACATAAAATTTGATGAATAACATCTATTAGATGACTATAAACTAAAATATTGCCGAAGTACTAAACTGAGGCAAGAACGAGGAAATGAAATACGGAAAGACACGATACGTAGTCATGTGAAGTAATTAAATTTAATGAAGCTACCGGAAGAGTATAAATTAAAATAAAGTTAATTTCCTAACACCTTAAATTGTATTTTAAGCAGAAATTAAGAAACAAGAAGACACCGAAACCTTGAGGGAATGGCTTCGCAGGTAATCTTTATTATTATTAAGTGCATGAATGGCTAGGCTATGATGCAACTACAGGTTAGATTAATATTAAGAATTTAGCCTTGTGCAGTCTACAACTGGTAAGTCATAAAGTCGATTAAGTGCATATGGAATTTATGGGATCTTCATAAATTTTGTTAGGATAAGAAAGGAAAAGAGAAAAGGGAAGGCACCTTAGTAGAGCCAGCCCAGACAAAGTAAAGTGAGTAACCCTGCCTTTGAAGTGGAGATTTAACTCCATGAATTTGAAGAAGTTTTAAGTTCAATTTATTTGAAGCCTCGAATATCAAATTCAGTATCATATGATTCCTGTTTTAACATGTTTTCTGCTTTCATAAACTGTATTGTGACATGCTGGGTGATTGGTTTGAATCACGGTTTTCCTTTTTAATTATGTTTCAGCATGTCTGGGTTTAAAATGCTAAATTTTCATAAATGTTCTGAATTTGATTATTCCAAATATTGAAGTTCTATTGCAGAAGTTATATATTTCATGTTTTAAATATTCATGAAAAATGTCTATTGAAGAAGCCATGTGATAAGTTATATATATTTCATGTTTTAAATATTCATGAAAAGTGTCTATTGAAGAAACCATGTGATAAATGTTTTATAAGATAAACGGTACTAAGTACCACCCCCTAAGATGGTTGAAATCCTTCGGGATTCAACAGTAAAATGCCCGGTAGCAGGATCTAATCCCCCAGGCAAATATGATCGGCAGTATTGGCAGCAAAATGGGAGTCTGGTTAGAAACAAATTCCACCTAATTAAAGAGAAAAGATGACAAATGTTTTTAGAAATGGAAGCAGGTTTTACCCCTATTTTCCTATACATGTTTATATGTTTTAAAGTAACGCTTTTGGAAATGGAAGTAGGTTTTTACTCCTATTTTATTATACGTGTTTATATGCTTTTAAATTGCATATACTCTATTTGAAGAAATGTGTATTTAGCTTGAATACTTTAAATGTTTCAAAGCTATCTGTTTGAAAAATGCATATACTCTATGTTCTAAAATGTACGAGCAATTGGTAGTGAGTATTTTATAAACTCTCATGTGCTAAACCACTACCAATTGAAAACCCCATGACGAATGCAGGAATTACTCACAAGCTTAGATTAGCTTACCCGAATTTTTATTCGGACCCCCCTTTCAGGTGATTGATGGCAAATTGATTTTGAAGACAAGGATGATGAGTCTAGCTCTTTTGGAAAGACGTGCTTAAGTAGCTCCTTTTAGGAAATCATATGAACTCTAGTAGCATGTTTTGTATTAGCAGACAATGTAAGATTATGTATTAAGCCCCTCGGGGTAATGGACATGTAATGTTATTAAAATCTTTAAGCTTTTAGTTATGCTCTGAATGTATAATCATGTGTACCACTGATGCGAATAGCAGCAATATCGGACGTGTAACACCCCAGACTTATGTTCTGATTAAATTATGTAATGAAAACTGTTTCTGAAATCTGATCTGTCATTTAACCGTTTAAATTCAACTGTTTAACACTGACAAAACCCATGTTAGCAAATTTCAAAATTCTGAGAAACTGATTACTGACACTGAACCCTTGGACACTGAGGCTAACCTAACTAGGAGTTGACTGGAAGAAACTGCGTCGAAAAATAAGTTACAGATTGAAAGTTAAGTAAGAAACAGCGAAACTGCTTAATGCGCAGCCAAACAGGACCTAAGCCCGAAATATGGAAAAAGACCAGAAATTGTGGCCAAGAGGATTTGATCCTTTGACCAAACTGGGCAGAATTTGGTTTACCAAAAAAATTACCAACTATGCTAGGAACATCTTTGTGTATATATGTGCAAAGATATATATTTAAATAGCATTCAGATCTGGCCATTCCCCAAAGTGGCCAATACCCAAACATGCAATACCTCAGCATTGCATCATGCTATGCCATAGCCATCATACCTATAGTTCATGATTGCACCATCTCCTAACCAAATTGCATACAAAATAATCATGCATTTGGGGAAATGAAGGGTCAAGAGAAAATGTGATATATGAAATCTCTATATATGCAGATCTGTAATTGAGAGAGTTTAGTATACTGTTCCATAGAGAGAGAGAGAGAGAGAGAGAGAATCCTAGAAGAGAGTGTGTGGGAGAATACAAGTGTGTATGCATTTGGAATCCATTGGAGAAGCTTAGAGGGAAGCTAGAAGGTGGAACTGAAGGGTTGCATGACTGGGAGAGGACACAAGCCAACTGTTGAGGGTTATACTCAAGCACAAACCCTAGAAGAACCTCTGTCCGAAGGTAAGCAAGCCAAAATTTTTAAATGTTCTCTTTGAATTATTGGCTACTGTTTTACTGCTTTTGGGGGCTATCATTGCATGTATAATGGTTAAACACTGAAAACTGGAGTGATTGTGCATATTTGGACCTATAGAACTGCCCCAAAAACCCAAACCCGTAGCAAACTGCCATTGATGGACCTCGGGTTACAGGTCTGAATCGACCTTAACCAAATGACCCTCTGCTTACCAATACATGAAATGGACCATCCTAGGACCCCGAAAAACACTATACACGACCTAGAGACCTAGGTCTAAGCCCTCAAAACTGAGGCTATTCTTCTCGGCCCAAAAACCAAACCTCTAAACTAGACCCCAAAACTGAGATTTAAGGATGGGGGATTGAAGCCCTTGCTGTAGGGATTTCAGAGAACCAAACCCCGTGCAAAATGGTTAAGAAACGAGGCCATATAAACCAACTGAAATTTCCCCTGAACATCGGCCTAAACAGAACACCATGGATGAATCCGAAGCTTGAAACCAATGCCAAGAGGTTCGTTTTACTCCCAAAAGTCGTTTAGGATCGAAACCTGTTGAAAACAGCACCTAAAACTCCACAAAATAGAGGGAGAAAATTCTGTAATTTTCTAGGGCAACAGTAGCCCTAGACAGGTGGGGACGATGAACAGTGACCGGGTTTGGATCGGGTCTTCGGGTCGGGCCCCGACCCGAATAAAAATGGATATAACCCATCAACTGTACTGCGTCGTTTTGGATATCTGTTATTTTAAATTTAAATTGTAGGGCTGACGTCAGCCTGATGTCAGTACGTTACCTTGAACCAGCTAGAACCGGACTAGGACCGGTCTGGTTCAGTTGAATGTGGACTGAACCCCTTGGTTCAGTTTAAACTTTTTGGAAATTACGAAATAGCCCCAACAGTTTTAGGAAATTTAACTCTGGCCCAGTTTCTGATATTTTATTTCATTTATACCCCTGATAATTTAATAAATAATAAATTAAATTATTTAATTAATTTATTAATTAAATAAAAATGACCAAATTACCCCTAGGTCAAATGAAGTCCAAATAAGTCAAATGAATAGGTGTATTTCCTACTATTTCAAACATTCTGGACTCAATGGCGGAGTCCGATTTGAGAAACTAAGTCCCAAAAAATACCGATACGTAGATGTAAATGACTATACTGCCCTTGATGATACCCGAACCCAAATAAAACTAAAAGATAGTCTATCTTGACTATGTCGGACATTCCGGACTCAATGGTGAGGTCCGATTGAGACGAAACTGAAAACAATAGAAACCCTGATACGTTTAGGGCTATACACGTGACCGGATGACAAATCGAAGTCAAAACTTCACAACTGTGAAATGACCGAAATACCCCTAGCCCTGCATCAAGTTAGATAACATCCGAATGAACTAAAAACTAACCCAATGAAAGCTAAGATAATTTCATGACCGGACTGCCTAGAGGTAGTACATATCCTGACATCTTGGGATTATGTTATAGGATAAAAACTCAAGCCAGTCATGGAAGGGAAAAACAAGAAATTTACCATTATGTCTAAAGCCGAAAGACTAGCTGACAAAAAGCAACAGGAGTTCATGCGAGAACTATTATGGCAACAAAAGATAATCGAACGAAACATAAGGATAGCCAAGACAACCGAGGTAGTCTCTGTTCGACCGTTTATATACAAAATGCCCACCAAGGCAATGATTGTAGAGGCTAAATTAAAGAAACAAGAAGACACCGAAACCCTGAAAGAATGGATACAAAGGTAATTTTCAATTATCATAGACAAGCAAGATAGTCTAACTCAGGTTGAATTTTGAACCAAGTTAAGTTTCATGTGAGATTTATGGAATGTTCATAAATTTTCTAGGATAAAGAAGGATAGGAAGAAGATAAAGGCTTCTCAGTTAAGTCCCGTTACCGCACAAGGTGAGTAACCTTAACTCCTGAATTGGTGTATAAGTACACCGTCTAGTTACTGTATTTTAAATACTGTACTGTACTATTTTATCTGATACACTGATTTCATGCCCTTACTCAAATGCATGAATTTTTACTCTGTCTGATTCCTCTGTTCTGTACTGTAATAAATCTATCACTGTTTTACTGAAAGAACAACTGACTCTTGGTACCATTTCAGTCTTGATCGCTATATGAGCATACTGCACTATTTAATCTGCGCATACTGTACTGTTTATTCTGTTATACTGTTCTGCTCTACTCATTACTGACCTGTTCTGTTACCCTGATGTCTTAACTGTTCTCCGATTTTTAATACTGTTTCAAATGAACGTATTTAATTACCTTCTCAGAAATGCCTGACTCACCCTCATGCTTTATAAACAACAATGGTTTGAAACCCATGACAGGGGACCCGTGTTACTCACTGGGATTTTTAAAGCTCATCCCATTCCCTAACATTTTTCAGGTGAGGGACCCAGCAATCAAGATTAGCGGGTTGGAGACCCGGAGGAATTATTTTGAAGAACCTTATGATCTAGTCATTTTTGTACTAAATCCCTATTTCTGAACGTGATGTATCTGAAACCTAAGACTCTTATCTTTTGTAGAACAATGATGTAGTAGATAACTATGGATGTATTAATGGCTCTGCCAAGGTGTTATGCATTCTCTCATTTCCGCTGCAAACTTATATAAATTGAATGCATTGTACTTGGATGTTACTGATAAATGGCCTGTGGTTAGGATTACCGTCCGCATTTTGATTTCAAAAAAAAAAAACCGATGGGTGACTAACTGGTCGGTCGCACGCCCCCTAATCCGCATAGGGTGGGTAAGGGGGATGTGACAGGACGGATGTGCAAATTTTAAAATGAGAAAAGAAAAGAAAAAGTTTTTTACGCTTCCACAACCACATGACGCTCATCTATTCGATACCTGTTGCTTATGCGAGCCTTGTCCCGAGGCCTTCGGGTCTTGGGGCGGTGGTCCCGATCCGGGATCCACGCGAGGCAGATTTCGGGTCGTGACAAATGCAATGGCCAATTTTAGGTTTTCTACCGTAGGATCTACGCCCTCATAATGCATAGCACCAAGTGCTCAACCCATACTATGTTTTCAAAGAATCACCATATGCTAATATGCCTTGATTTTTCTACGTAATTTCAATGAGGCATTTTATCAAATACATGACATACACATTAAATCATACATCGTCCATAAAGTAAATTCTAACTTTCAAACCACACAACTTCTTCCATATGAACAAATGCTATATACAATCAATTTAAACACATGCTCATGTTACATGTTCACTATATTACCAATTCTCAAAGAAAAAGAACACATAATTACACAAAGCATCAATGCATTAAACCACCATATCTTCCAAAACACAAGGTCTATTCACATGAACATAAGCCACGATGTAATGAATCAAACATATATTCAAGTTACATGTTCATCATTTTGAAAAATTCTCAAAGATTACAAAATACATAAAGTACCAACACATTGAATAAATCATAACTTTCCAACTACAAGATTTTGTCTACATGAACATAAGCTAGAATACAATGAATCATACATATAGTCATGGTTCATGTTTATCACTTTACCAAATTCTCAAAGAATACAAAGAACACACAAGTACATAAATGACAAACTATAGGTTTTCAAAGCAACTACATCTTAAGTAACTTCCTAACAGCAAATGAACATATAAATCATTCAATCAATTTATAAAACACTCCTAAACTTAATCCTATTCCCTACTTAGCAAAATATCATACCTAAAAGGGTTTTTCTCAACCCTAGGTAGTTTTTTTCGTTGTGAAGCTGAAACAATTGGTAATAATGTAGTCCTTGATGTGGGAAACAACTTCCTAGAAGGAAGTCTTGTGAGAATCCTAGCCTAAAGACGTGTTTTAGTGGCTTGAAAATTGGAAAACCCTAAGTTTTTCTTCACTTTTCTCCCATGCACGAGCTGCTGCTATATTCTCAGACCAAATAATGAATTTTTATCTTTAAGGGGTTGTATTTATAGTAAAGGGGCAAAGGGGAAAAAATGACCTTTTTGCCCTTAATGAGTTTGGGACCCCGTTACACTACAACCCGTCCCGAAACACCTCAATTCGATATTCTATTTTAGCCAAAGTTCTTAAAATTATTTTAAATGATATTTTTCTAAAAAATTTATTTTCACCCGTTGGCGATTTTGGCCGGGTCAACCCGACATGCCCTTTTGGTCCATTTTTTCAAACTATCTCCGATTAGGCTCACATTCTCACAAGAGGTGTATTTTAACATTCTAAGCATGTTTCTCTTCTATGGCATACTCAAATTATGCTCCTAATCATGACTTATGCCTAAATGATGCATGTACAACGCCCTACCAGTAAACAGTGCATGAAAAGTGCCTTACCGGCAAAAACAAAAAATTTACCCTAATTTTTCAGGTCTTAACATCCTTCCCCCCTTAAATAAATTATACTTCCCCCTTAAAATCTACCGACATGAATAGTGCTCAATTCGATATTCTACTTTAATCAAAAGTTCTTAAAATTATTTTAAATGATATTTTTCTAAAAAATTTATTTTCGCCCATTAGCGGTTTCAACCGGGTCCACCCGGGCTACCCAAGATGCTCTTTTAGGTCTAATTTTTTAATCTATCTTTGATTAGGCTCACATTCTCACAGGAGGTGTATTTTATCATTATAAGCATGTTTCTCTTCTATGGCATATTCAAATTATGCTCCTAAGCATGACTTATGCCTAAATGATACATGTATAACGCCCTACCAACAAACAGTGCATGAATAGTGCTCTATCGACAAAAATGAAAAATTTACTCTAATTTTCAAGTCTTTACAGAGGTAGTTTCCAATTATATAGTCTTATTTTTGCAAGCAAAGAGACTATTTTTATGACTCAAACTTGTGACCTCCAGATCACAATGAAGTAATTTTATCATTGCTCCATGGCCATTAAATTACATATCTTTTATAAAATGAGTCTAACTTGGGAAATCGTTATTATCAACACACGTCCTTGGTAAGTGATCACATCCTTAAAACATTGAAAAAACCCCTAATTTGACAAATAAATGCAAACCCAAGAATAAGAGTTGACCGTCATACAGAACCCAATGCTAGACTTTTAGCATTTTAGGCATTGCATTAATCTCACTCTTTAGTAATTTAGAGATCTAAGGAAGTTGAGCAGTGGAGTTACCTCATCCAATTTCATGGTATAATCGATACAATCTTCTTGTAGCTCGAAAGTTATTGGACTTGGTGTATGTATAGTATTTGTGGAACATCGCTTGGTATGCATTTCCACAGAATCATCAACCTGGAATATGGATTGCTTTTCTAATTGCATATATCATACTTCAAAGATACTATAGAAATGTTTTCATTTTTCATATATAAACTTTATCAAGTAACAGTAAAATTCTTTTGCGCAAACCAAATATATTAGCTTTTGATATCTACTAAAAATCCAAAAAAAGAAAAAATGATTTTATGATCACTAGCTTGGGGATCCTAGGTAAAAAAATAGTCAAAACATATGTTTCTATGCGTACATAAAGGTGGATGAGTACACACATATATATATATATATGGACACACACAAGACTTCCTTGAGCCAACATTGAATAGAACAAACATGAATAGATGCTTGTTCTCCAGAATTCTATGTTTCCATAATATATAGATCAGTTGAAATCTTGTACTTGGTCCTGGTCCATTCTTAATATGTTGGTGAAACAATGTTTTGGCAACTTAAATGATAATGGACCTTCCTTAACCAAACCCTCATTTGAAACTTGCTCTATATCTTCTTGTTTCAGCTATGGCAAAGACAAAAATCACACTCTTAGTAACACTACCAAACTTCTTTTTCTTTGTAAATAAAAATTAATTTGATGATCTTGAACTTATTCACTTATAAACATTTTATAACACCCTAAATGCTCTCACCCACCCAAAAAAAAAAAAAAAAAAAATTAAAAAGAAAGAGTACGATAAGTGTACAAAAGATAATTTCCAAATACATACACAAACACACAAACACACACATATACACCATGATCTATATTTCACTTGTATGTTTTTAATAATTTAAGTATACATTTTATGGTTAAGTGTGATAGATCAAGGCTACTTTCTAGGGTCCTAGTGAAACTCCCAAATGAGTGTTTTTGTGAAAGGAACAAAAAAATAAAATGCTTACAATAACTTTAACAAGAGGAATGATGATCGGAGATTGCTTTCTGAGTGTATGAAAACCCTCATCTCCCTCCAAGTCTAGTGGAACATATGGCACTATCTCCAATCCAATTATCACTGAAATTGTCCGAGTTGTCAATAAAGGATGCCTATTAACTTATTGAGAAAAGGGAAAAAGCACAAAGACTAGTGTTTAGAGAAAGAGTGAGAAAGAGATGGAAATTAAAGAGATATGAACAAATGTATTTAGTATGACCCAATGAGACATACATACATACATATATATATATGGCTGAGTGATCGAGAGGAATCTATGAATTTTTTTTAACATTAACTAGCTAGGGTGGGTTGCACATAAGCCTTGTGAGCTTTTAGAAATTGTCTTGAAATTCCTTACTCTTGTGAGCGAAGAGATTGTTTTCGTGGCTTAAACTCGTGATTCTCATGTTACAATAAAATAATTTTATTATTACGCCAGCTCTCCAGGTCAAAATGATGCAAGGGTGCAACTCAGATGGGCCGAGCTTAGGTTGGGTCATGTCCAATCTCTAAAACAATCGAGCCAAACTAGACTCGAGTTCGTCCCGAATAAAAATTTATTAGTATCAGCTTCAACCCGAGTTTGATTATTAATTCCAATTCTCATATTTTATTCACAATCTTTAATAAATTTTTGTCTTTTTCCTATTTTAATTATATAGAGAAAGCTCCAATAATTTCACTTTCTAAATTAAATCAAAAGACATTAAAATAATTCCTTTAACGTAATTGAATTTTGAAAAAATGTTAAAAGTTAATTTTTTTTTTAATATTAAAAATGTAAAAAGTAATTCTTGTAAGGAATTCCTATTAATCTAATGATGGATAACTAAAGTTTAAAAAATATAATATATAAAAATCTAAAAAGTTCAGGTTGGCCTCAGGTTGGCCCGCCTAAGTTGCACCCCCTACAATGAAGCCAAGAAGCTTAAGGAAACAATATTTTGATATAAATTAATCTATTGATTGCACCCAAATTTATCAACACTAAGGGTTCATTTTCTCCATTATTAAGCGCCCGACTATCCTGCCAGACATGAAACACTACCACAAACTACCGCTATATCTAATAAAGATATATGTCCCAGCTTGTCCAGTTGTTTGTTATGTTGGCTATGCTTGTCCAATTGTTTTCTCTATTTTCCCCCTGCTTGGATGTGGGATCATACATTCTCTCTTTTTTTTTTCTTAATAAAATAGCAAACCTTTCCCAAAAAAAAAATATGTTGAAATTTCCATAATGGTTCTCTAAAGAAAATCAACGTTACTTACCCCAAAAAAAAAAAAAATTCAACATTATCAGTTCATCCTCTACTCAAATTTATAGATTGACTGTGTTTGTTTATAACAACATATAATTTTTATACTATGTATATGCATGTAAGCGCATGCATGCATGTTTTGCAGGTAATGGGCCGAGAAAGGCTTGAGTTAACTAATTTAGGATCATAAGTAAACAAGGATGGATCATGTGTTCTAGTACTTCTAGAGTGACCACATGAGAATCCATGCACTTGGCATTTTATTCAAACGCATGTTAAAGAAGAAATTTGTCTAGAATTTTGTAGTGAAATTCCAAAAGCAATACCAAATAATGTCAAAGCTCAATAAATAAAGAACTGAACAATAGATCATATTTAGTTTTTGTCTGAATAGGGGATCTATATAAATCAGATCTAGGTGTTATTATTTTTTGGAGTAATTTCCTTGTTCCCTTTCCTTGAATGTGTCTAACCTTTTTCTTTGTAAATCTTTTTGCACGATTCAACAGTACTCTAATTAATTTTATGGAGGAGAAAAAAATAATAGCTTCCAGTTTTGGAGCTCAAAAGATTTAAATCAAAGGCAACCAATATAAAAGTATTTTAACATAAAAAATAGACGAGTAATGCTAGTCTTACCTTCATATTTTATCAGAAGTGTTACCTTCATAAGTTGGCAGTGTTGTATTGACTGAATATCACATCATGTTATATCATGATGAGATATCCAGCCAATATAACACTGCCAACTCATAAAGATAAATATTTTTAGTTGAGTTTTTAAGTAAGCCTAGCATTATTGAAAATAGACATAAAAACCTAGTTAGCTTTGGAAACTATTTGCCGCATAGAGAGTTGAGCCATTTCCTACAACCGAAAAAAAAAATTAAGTATTTTCATTGGAATGCAAGTAAAACTCTAATGTAGCAGGAGAGAAACAAGAAAATAATGAATAAATAAAAAATAAAATAAATAAAATCAACAAACCTTATCAAACCTTCCCTGGTATTTACCGACGCCACCACCCCAATGATCCATAATGTGATTGAGTTATGCGTCCATCCCGGGTCACCATTTTTTCTTGCACACACTTACACGGCACAGAGAGAGAGAGAGAGATTATATAGGAAATTTTCTAAAATCTAGGGTTTGATTGTAATGGAAAAATATTAAAAGCTTTTTAAAACTCTTTCAAAACTAGGAATCACATTGTTTGAAAGAGATAAGTCTTTGACAGTTGTGGCTTGCATGCAACAAAAATGTGAGGTGGAATACTAGCATGTAAAAGAGACAAGTTAAAATCTTGCCTTATTTTTACAAGAACTTACTTATAGCAGATTAAAATGGGTTGTGGGTTAATTATTACTATGATAAGCATGATGGGTTTTATTACCCCATATATATATATAAAGTCATTTTTTATGTCCCACTTATAGGTTGCCCTCTTACAAGGGATAAGACCCATCATCCATGTTAACCACTACTGAGTCTCATATCTTGTGAAAGAGTGGGCTACATGTAAACTATAAATGATGAGACATAAAACATTACTCACATATCAAACTGCTATTATTTCATTTGGGCTTGTTTCTTTTTCTTTTCTTTTATTATTTGTGTCTAAGTTTAAATTTTGGCTCTGTTTCTTATACTTCAAATTCATGATTAGACCAACTTATATATCAGTTCTATATTTAGAGAATCAATTAATTTGGCTACCTCTAGAGTTGATGGCTTGAAACCATGTAATCTACTATTCTGAAATCAAAATTGCATTTTTTAAACCAAAAAGTATTTGTATTTTTTCTAACTTAGACTTATTTTTATTTTTTCTTTTCTTTTTTTTTTTGGATTTTTTTCTTGAAATATTTTAAGTGGAAGTTTTAATTTTTTGGGCTCTAGCACCTCTCCATTTCAAATTTAAATGAAGAGGTCTATTTGTGATGTGAAGTGGGCCCCACGACTTACAAGTCTAGCACAATGGTAGACTTGGGTAGGGGCAAAAAAGGCTGTCGCCCCTGAACTTTTGAAAATATAGGTTTTTACCACTACTTTTTATAGAAATTTTTTTAAAAAGTTAGGAGTTGCCCCCAATTTTTTTTTTTTTTTAATTTCTATAAGAAACCCTCTTAAATTTGATTTGTGCCCCCAAAGTGTATGGTCTGAGCCCGCCAATGGTCCCACATGTGGTGGGACCTTACTTCCACTCACAAATGGACCTCTTCATTTCAATTTGAAATTAAGAGAAACACATTTAGGAATTTTGTTTGTAAGAAGTAGATTTTGAATTGAGTGTGTTTTAGGAAGATTACGAAAGCAGGACTATTAGTGCGCAAGGTAGCACACTATTGTGCAAATTGTTGTAACCAAATGCATTTAATTTAGACTAAAAAATGGGTTATATATTATATACAACACAACCCTATTAGTTGCAAATTACGGGCACCCCTTAGCAGGATTGTAAAAACTAAACAAGAAAGTAAAATTGATAATTCACTTCTTTTTCCTTCTACTATTTGGCCTTGGAAAATTAATATGTAACCATGAATTAAGAATTTATATTAATGTATTAATTTAATTACTAATGAAATAATTAAAATAGAGAAAATATCTTTGAACTTTGGTTTCAGTAGCTTCATCCTGCTCCCTAACTAAGTGTTTGTTTGCATAGATGTAGCTAGTTTTGTTTTGGATTAACCTCCTCAATGTTTTTGTTTGTTGCGTAGCCCTTGTAAGCTCGTATAGTTTTTCTTTAATGAAATTCCAAACATGAAACATAAAAGGGAATATTAATTTGTTACTAGAAATTTAATTGTGTCCAACATTAGTGTAACATCCTGACAAAATATTATTAGATAATTAAGACTAATGATATAGATTAATAGAAACTAGCCTTAAATGAACAACAAGTAATTTGCTCGAAGCACTTAGATTGTGAATTGGAGGCAAGGTACATGTGTGTGCCTGATGAGTGTGCGAAAGTGCATTCTAAATACCCTCTTATTAGATTAAAATGCTAAAATATGAAATAGAAGTATTGGGATATGATTGATATTATTCAATTTAATTTCTATTTACAGTGAGATATATTTGAGTATTATTTTATAATATTTTAAATCTCAAATATTGCATTTATTGGTGAGAGATAGTTTGTAATTGTGTTTCACACTTAAATATTTTTGAAACTTTACTATTCGGATTGTTTATTTGAATTTACTTTAATGGCAGCCGCATACACAAGTATTGGGCAGGACAACCTGATAGGCCCGTGAGCTTCAAAAGATTCAGAGCCATCCAGCAAAAGCCCAAAAGAAAAAAAGGATTTAGCAAGCAAGAAACAAAAGAAAGAAAAAAAAAAAAAAAAAGGAAAAAAAGTCTAAAAGTGTGGGTGCTGAAGGGCACAAGCCAAAAGAAAGAAAAAAAAAAAAAGGAAAAGAGGACGGTTGGGCCTGGTGCGGAATAGGCTTGTGCGGTTGGGCTTGGGCGAAATAGGCTGCTGAGGCGCTGGGCTTTTAGGCATGTGGCGCAGAAGGAAAATAAGAAAACGCGTGAGGCGCTGTGTAGTGTGCGATTTAAAGAGGAAAAGCAGAACAGGGAAAAAGGGGCTGCATTGTGTGGCTGGGCGTGGAGCAATGGCTTGGGTGGCACGGCTGCATGGAAAGAGAAGACAAAAGGCAAAGCAATAGAAGAAAAAAAAAAAAAAAAAGCCAAAAGGGAAGGGCTGTTTTAAAAGTGGTGGAGCCCAAGGCGCTGAATGGGCTTGCAGTGAGGCGTTGGGCTACGCAGGCGAGATGGGCTTAGACGCACGGTGATAACTAGTTAAAAAGTGCATATTTATTTTGTTAACCCTAGATATTCTTGCACTTTTATTATTTTAATTTCTCCAATCTATATGCATTTGCTAGTTAATTCTTGTTTTATTTTTTTGCAGAGAAAGCTTGACAAAGTTGATGATTTGGTGGTGGATTTGGAGAAAAGGAAAATATTGGGCTTTGAAGTGCTAAAACAAATGGAAAACAAGTGGTTATGAGTTAGAAGAGGGGCTTGATCCATATGTTGGTGGACCAGGGCCCTATTTTAGCATTACAAAATCTATTTTGGAGCACTTTAGCCTCTCTTTTTGGGCCCCTAATGTCTAATTCGGGATTCTTATTTTATTTTCCTTAATTCCTATTTTTAGGGTTTTTAGGAAGAGGACGCGGCTGTTTTTTGGGGGATTGGGACGTTGAAAGGAAGAAGAAAACGACTCTAAAGAAGAAGATGAAGAACTCCATGACTATGGGGTTCTCCTCTTCCACCATCATGGGCTAAGCTTCTCTCATTCTTAGGGTTTAGATGAAACCCTAGTCAAGTAATCTTACTTCTTTGTATTTTATTTTTGGGTTAAGTAGTTTTGGATGTTGATTGTATAACTTTGAAATTTTATTAAGGCAATGATTGTGTTATTCGGTTTTACATAATCAATTTCTAGTGATTTTGTTTATGTGGTTATACAATAGTCATATTTGTACATACATCAAAACCGTAAGACGAGTCATAACTCAGGAAAAACAAATTGTAACTATGATCTTAGAATTAGCGTAGACAATTTGTGTTGACCAAAGATAATTCGTGCTTAGGGTTTTGATGTGTGATTTTCTTAATGATTGTATTGAAGCGTGTAGCCAAAATACATCTTTTACATCCAAATTTAATGGCCCAAGAATTAATACAATTGAAACTAGTTACAAGATTAGTGGTGGATTATTGGAAGCACGTCGTTAACACTCCAAAAATAAATTAACCTTACTTTTTAACACAATAAACACAGTAGCTAGCTGAGTAAGGGTCGATCCCACAGAGAGTGTCTACAATTTATTTTCTATTTATTCTGACCAATTCTAAACTAAAATTCAATTAATAACAAAACAATAAAAGGGGGGGATTGAAATTTTGATCAAACTAATTACGAAAGAAAATTAAATTAATAACAGAAATTAATGAATTAAAACTTCAGTTCTTTGGTTCAATCTCACCCTCACAGTCAATGGAACAATCAATCAATTATAACATTATTCTACCCTTCAATGAATCTAATAATCTTATGTAACAACAAGCTCTGCTACCCGAAATTTCCCTTAATTCCTCACTAATGAAACAAGCTCTCCACTAGATTCTAACCATTACACAATCTAGAACAAGCTCTCTAAATTTAATATAATGGCAGCATTAATATCTAGGAAATTAGATTATTCTAAGCAACAATCACACAAGCTCGGATTGTTTAACTTAGGACATGATAATCATGGCAATAAACAAAAGCTTGACCACAATCATCTATCACTATTTGCCACAACTGATTAGGAACCATATCAATTACGTAATATATCTCCTGAATCTAGCAATTGATAATAATCTGATCAATCTAACAGGCCTTAATTAAATCAATCAAACCAAATATCAATAAACAATTAAAACAGATTATCATGAACAGAATTCATAAAAGGGAGAAATAACGTTACTGAATTGATTCAATCATTAAACTGTAATGAGGGTTCGAAATCCCCTAGAACTGAATTAAAAATCTAGCCTGACATAATTGAATAAGAAAATACAACTAAAAATGTAAAGATTCGAAAATTTGGAATAATTTTTTTTTTTTTTTTTTTTTTTTTGAACGCTATGTGAATGTCCTTAATTTCTAATTAATTTAATTTTGAAAAAAAAAAAATATAATAATAAAAATGACGTAAGACGTGAACGGACACCCAGAGACGTCAAAACAAATAATACTGATATTGAGCCAGCTTTATACCAACTTTATTTACATTCAAAATTAATATATGAAAAATAAAATAAAATAAAAATAAAAATATGTGAAATGGTATACATGAAAAAAAAAAAAAAATATAAAGTATGGTATAATATATATATATATGGGTGTGTGGTGGGAAATGAGTAAAAGAGGAATAAAGAAAAGCAAGAGAAACGGCTAACAGGGGAGGTCGCGTGAAGAACAGGGGAAGAAGAAAAGAAAAGAGAGAAAAAGAGAAAGGGGAAAAAGAGAAAGGGAAGAAGAGAGAAGAAGAGGGGCGACGGTCGCGAGAGAGAATGGACGGGGCTGCGGACGGCGGTGGTCGCGAGGGGGAGAGATCTGGTCGACGGCCATCGCGTCTCGCGTGTCCAAGCTCGTGACGGATTTGCGACGGGTTTTGCGATGGTCGATTGGGGATGATGGCACGGGTGTATTGGCATGGACGAAGCTGCGATAGGTGGTATATGTGTATATATATATGAATAGGCGTGTAGATATGTGCGTGTTGGTGCTGTTTGGGTTTGACGCAGACAGGGGATGTGTATGTATATGTATATATGTACGTGTGTGGATGTTACGGTTTGCGGGATGGCCCTCGGTATGGTGTAGCGATGGAGTAGCAGTGGGTTTTGGATCCCTTGGAGCGATTGAAGCTGTGTGTTACGGATTGGAGGAACACGAGGCAGCAACGATTGGGACGGATCTGTAGAGGAGTTGTCGACTTGGCCGTGTCATGGGATCGTGAGTTGAATTCGATTTTTTTTGCTTCACGTGGCGATGATTCAGTGGTCGTGGGTTGATTCAACGGAAACTTGGGGTTAGGATTCTGTGATTTGTGTTACGGTTGTGGTGTATGGCAGTGGTTCGGGATTGTGTGTGTGGTGTTGCGGTTTTGTCGATGGCTGTCATGGGTGTTGAATTGGTTCGTTGGTTCGTCGGATTGAGAGTCGGTTGGGTTGGGATTGCTGGTTCGGCTGCACCCATGTTGGAGGAGATGTATATATATATATATATATATATATATATATATTGGGAATTGATTTGTGTTGGGGATGAAGAGGGACCAGTGCGAATTAGTTTTGCGGGCTTGAGGAAATTGATGGAAATGGAAGTGCAGACTGAAGCAGTTCGCTGCAAGGGGCAGAATCACGTTGGGCGTTTGATCGTTGACTGTATGGCTGCTGCTACAGGAGTTACGGTGCAGGGAATCGTAGAGGAAGGAAAGTGGCAGCAGGTTGTGCGTTGATAACTAAGGTGGCCACAAGATGAAGAATGGGAAATTTGTGGTCAGAGTTCTGGATTTGGATGAATTTAGTGGCGAATATGTATGTGTGTGCCGTGTGGTACGTGGTTGTGTACAGGAAAATATATATATATATATATATATATATTTGTGTGTGTGTTTGTGAAGTGGTGTAAAAAGGGAGCTGATTTTGGAGAGATGAATGGGGAATTTTGTGTCTCAAATTGTTGGGAGGATCATTGGGGTTTGATGAACAGTTATGAGGTTGAGGTTGCGATTTTGAGATGGGTTCCTCTGTCCCGTTGTTTCGGTTGAGAACAGGGGTTATTCATGGAGATTGCTTTAAATAATTGGTGGAGTGACTCTCTTGTTCAATTCGATGCGGTGAAATGAGAACATGATGTTGTTGATGATTGATAGGAATTCAAGAAAGGCTGTGTGATGCTCCTGAACCGAAGTGATTCCAGGGGCTGGTTAGATGTTACGGTTGTAGCTCGGAGTCGTGGATGGCTAAGGCTAGGGGAGTTATGGTACGAGGTGTTATTTTATAGCTCGGAGTCGTGGATGTTTTGTATATCTTGTCGGTTAAGTGTGAGTCATGCTTGGCGTTGGATGGTTTGAGCTCCAATTTCAATAGTCGGTGAATGTAAGCGCTGTAGGAGTGATGCAGCACCTGCTGTTCAAGATGGACTGAGTTTAATGATGCAAACTCGAGTGCAGATGGCTCACTCAATTTCAAGCAAGAGAAGTTATTGTCCGTTCATCTAGACGGTTGACTGAGCCTGGAACTTTATTCAAAGACTTAATGGCCATCCTCTGGGATGATGTTATCTGTCATGATGGCACGGTGAGGAATGTATGTAGTAATTCGATTATCCAATTTGAGTATGGGGTCAAGGCTGAAGAAACTGATGAAACTGGATGTAAAGTGGCTGGCCGACTCGATCAGCCTGCCGGTGTGTTTTCTTCAACTGCTAAGCCATGGACTGGAGATCAACCTCAAACTCGGGATGCACGAGGGTTTGGTTCACGCTTGACTGCAAATTCTCCAAAGATTGGCTGAGTGGAGATAAGCATAAGCTTGACATGATTCCATTGGAGGACTAAGTTACTTACGGGTTGTTTGGATTGCATAGTGGATACCGCTTAGTAGGGTTGTGACCAACCCTATCAGGTATGATATTTTACTAATGTGAGAAATGAGATTAAGCTTAGGAGTATTTGATAAGATGATTGAATGTTCTCTATGAGTAATTACTGTTAGGAGACCACTTAGAATTTGATTGTTTATATGCTTACGTGTTCTTTATGAATCTGTGGGTGTTATGATTTACTTCTTGAGTTGTCATCATATGTGATTTAGGTTTTAGAAGGATCGCTGATATTGCGACATGTAGAATTGTATAAGTGTTGGGATTGATCGAGCATGACACGTAGATTTATGGATGAAGTCTTGTAATTTAAATGCTATTGTTAATCTTAAATGTGATGCATTATTTAAAGCATGTCGCATATGCTTATGAAAGGGGTGTTTCATTTGAACTGTATTATTGCATTATGAAATCATGGCATATCGGCATCGTGTGATTTCTTGAAAGCATAGTGTGGGTCAGCACGAGGTGCTGGTGCATTATGAGGGTGCAGATCCTGTGGTGAAAAACCCAAAATCGGCCATTAGGTACTCGCCTGCCTGACGGGTTCCGGACCGTGAAGCGAGACATACAAGGTACTCATGCCGACGGGGAAGGACCGTATCATGAGACATGGGTGGGCATAGAGTTGCATGGGTGTGTCACGCATCCTGTTCATATATTGCATACCGTTCATAAACTGTCATCATGACATCGAATGCCATATAGAAATAACTGTACACTTGCACATGCCACGACCTTAGTTTTGTTTCTTGCATTAGTATTATATCATACCAGCATGTTGTCGCTGACCCATTCGTGGGCACAGGTTTCAGATAAAGCTCCTGGTACGCGGGACTTGATGAAATCTTGGAGAAAGGAGAGGAAATGAATTTGGAAGAATGTTTGGGCCCTTGGGGCGTATTTAGATATTATAAAAGATTGGTGTGTTTCTGAAAAGAATAGAAATGACATTGTATATTGTAATAAATAATGAATTTGTGATCTTTTAGTTTAAATGTAGGAGTAGACGTGATGGATTGTATAAGTAGGCGATGTATATTTAACTTTGATAGAGTTGTGGCCATCGAGTGAGGATGGATTGTGACTGTTGCATATATACATGTTGTATTGTGTTTATCAGGGGGAAAAGGTTCGAAAAACAAAGGAGGTGCTGCCGAAATTTTTAGAAAATTTAAGAACTCTATTTAATTTGTCGTAAATTCAGAAATCTGTTTAATTATCTTTTATTTTATTTACTTTCTGTTCGTCAGTCGCACCTCGGGTTTCGGTCAGAAATTCGGGGCGTGACAACGTGGTATCAGAGCATAGGTTCGAATACCTAGAGACTGTGGGGTGTTGTTGAACACAATGGGATTATGACGTATTGTTGGGAGTTTGTATAAACCTTGTATAATGTGTGGACTTTGACAGTTAAGTATTAGAGTCAAATTTGGGAATACTTGGCGATAATAGGTGTTGTTGAACACCATGGGACCTTTGAGGAGAACATTTGACTTAGTGTAAGCTATCGGTGGTTTGTGGTAGGATTTGAGTGTTATGTGGTTATTTTATTGGGTGCATGACTTGTTACGATTAGGTGTTAGCTGATGATATACTATGATATGTGATTACGTGAGTTGATGCAGTGTGGTGTATGATATGGACAATATGTATATTGGTATGACCGTGTCTGATAACATGATGGGTGATCTAATGTTTTGAACATGGAGAGAAGTTTAGGCCTTAAAGTTATTTGGACTAGTTTGGGTGGTAGGTTTTATGTGCACGTGTTACATTGATATGCAATATACTGGATTTCCCGATTGACTGAGAGTACGCGATGGTTTGATATAATGGTTGACTAAGGTTAGAAACACAAGTCTATGTGATAGACCGTATATTTTGTGGGATAGGCTTTATGCCTAGTTGTTTGAGGTATGGGTTGTGCACTTAGTTATCTATACGATAGGCGTTATGCCTAGTTATTTATGAGATAGACAGCAGGCCTAGTTATCTATTTGGTTGGTTGTGTTATTATATATATGTATATGTATGCTAGGTTAGTACCCGATATTCATGGATTATAGTACTATGACTATGATATTTATACAGACTGGATTGGTCTCAGGTCTTGCGTTACAGTTGATGGATGGCGCCCCATCAGCCAGTAACAAAAGGAGTTGTGATCATGAAGGGTTATCACCTAGCTATATAAGTAGGAAATAATGAAAGAATTATAAAAGCCTTAATTAAACACATGCCAATGAAGTAGAGAACCATAAATGAAAAGACACGTAAGACCTTAAAATGCTAAAATAAGAATTTAAACTTATGGGGATTCTTGTGTATAGACTGGACAGTAGATAATCAGAGTGTGGTACAAAAAAAAAAAAAAAAAAAAAAATTTTTTAAAGGTGTCCTTGTGGTAAACTCTTTTGTGGAAAGATGCATTATCTTTGGATGGCATTTGCTTAGAGTTGAGTATTGATAGGTTAGTTGAACACTAACATGACTTGAGGATGTGAATATTGCGTTGTTTACATAAATTTTGTCCTTACGAAAGGCTATGTGAGAACCCGGTGTAAATTGTTTGCGTGTAACCAACGGGTGGGGATGATTGACTTAAGTTATATAAGTGTCGATTAAACGAGTATGTCCGTAAGATGTGTTAGATTCTCGGGCGATAATTGATGATCTTTTGTCTAAGGAGAGTTGCATAAAGACGAATGATTTGACAAGAATGTTATTGTGGATAAACTCGGATTACGATGTAATTGTGTTTTGATTTCGTGTTAGGGTGAAGATTGAGCTGGGATGCGAAGGTGAGTTTGAGAGTTAGGGGTTTTGATGATTTCCTTATTTAATTGAGATTAGTTATATTGTGGTGGACTGTGGAGGTAACCTAGTGATGAATGTTATTGTCTTACCTGGTTTTATGAGATGATCGACGCTAGATGCGAAGAGAATAGCGAGCTGATCTAATGAACTTATAATGTAGGCCTTGTGAAAAATAATGAGTTGTATGAGTTGGGCCAAATTGAGGGGTCGGTTATGAGCCTAGTTTTAACTTAGTTTATAAGGTTGATTCAGAATCATGATTGAATACGGGGTAAGCATTGATTGTTGTTTTGGAGGAAATTGTATATCGAGTTAAAGGTCGCGAATGAATCTGATTGGTTTGGATTAAGTTGTAAATGTTTATGTTGTCTGGATCTGGATAATGAATATTACACTTGGGAGATTTTACTTTATTCAGGGGCTTGCGAGGATTGCCTTATTCCACCATCGTAGGGTTCACCAGTTGAGATAATGGGATACTGATAAGGATCTGTAGATATTGCTCGGTAGAGATAGCTGGTTACATCTTTTCTTTTGACTTCATCCTACTTGACGTGTCTAGTCGTGGTATTACATTGAGGATAGATCAGTTATTTATGTTTGTGGACGAGTATAGACTACTACAGGAGGAGAATGACGGTGTGTACTCCTGAGGGAGATGTTCTTCTTTATTTCACAGGGTATCCGTGGATCCTCCTGGGGTGGGCTTCATTACGAGATAGGAGAGGTTAGACCTCGACTTGATTGGACTGGTTGGGATTACGTGATTGGGTTAAGTACGGTGGTTTTAGTATGTGAAATGTGTGTGACATGTGGTATGCTTGTTTAGTGAGGGGCTGAGACTGGATGTTTATATCTACGTAACAGGCTAAGTGAAATTAAAAGGTAGAATTTGAACTCGTTGTCTGTGATATAGGCTGTGAGCCTAGATATCCATAGGGCTGGATGTACACCTAATTACCTGTGTGGCAGGTGGTGTGCTTATTTATGTATGTGTATATTCTTGGATGGATTTTATACTTGAGTGCTGATGTGGTAAGCTACGTGTTAGACACTGAATGTTGTTTGTTTATTCTATTTATATATATACATGTGTTTTGGGTACATGTGATTAAGGATTGACGTATATTCATAGTTGGAATTAGTGACGAGTTCCACTGAGAATCTCTATTGTTATAAGACTTTATTTGAGATGTTGACTAGAACGATGATGAGTTGAAACCATCTTAAAAAGGAATCGAGATATTCTTTTTACCTCCTCTAATGTTTTGTCTTCCTCGAACCTCGATAAGTTGTTTGAATTTTGTATTTAGAATGCATGGACTATGTTGCCTTCATTCGAATGTTTAGTTAACACATATAGACTTGAAATGAATAGGCTAATTTTATTGATGCATGACACTTAGTCTCGGTTATATATAGACTAGGGTAGACGATGATGACCTTATTTTAAGATTATGGTATTGATGCCATTGTGGTGAATCATTGGATGGTTGCACGACTTGATTTGAGATTGGTAAGATGGTTAGCAAGTGTGTGAGAGACTTGAGGTGTCTTGGTAAACAGTGAGAGCTCCCCTTTATTTTTGTTGTTGTATTGAGTTATTGAAGCAGGCCGTGAGGCATGGATGGATTTGAAAAGTTTGCATTGATGAACCAACATGTTAAGGATTTCGTTACGTGTTGTGCCGTGAGGAGTGAGTCGTTATAGATGGGATCAGCACCAGACCCTAGCAACGGAAGTGTGGTGCAGTTCCGAGGGACTACTCTCGCCAGAAGGCGGAGCCTTGCTGGGGGAGTGAGAGAAGGATTAAAGTTGCATCCCACGTTGCCTGACTGAGGGAGAGGTGGAGGATCCATAGGTAAGGCTGCACATCTCCATGATACAATGCGTTTTGAATTGATCTTTTATTATTTCGTCGAGAAGATACATATTTTTAAATTTCGGGACGAAATTTCTTTAAGGAGGGAAGGATGTAAAGATTCGAAAATTTGGAATAAATTTTTTTTTTTTTTTTTTTTTTTTTGAACGCTATGTGAATGTCCTTAATTTCTAATTAATTTAATTTTGAAAAAAAAAAAAATATAATAATAAAAATGACGTAAGACGTGAACGGACACCTAGAGACGTCAAAACAAATAATACTGATATTGAGCCAGCTTTATACCAACTTTATTTACATTCAAAATTAATATATGAAAAATAAAATAAAATAAAAATAAAAATATGTGAAATGGTATACATGAAAAAAAAAAAAAATATAAAGTATGGTATAATATATATATATGGGTGTGTGGTGGGAAATGAGTAAAAGAGGAATAAAGAAAAGCAAGAGAAACGGCTAACAGGGGAGGTCGCGTGAAGAACAGGGGAAGAAGAAAAGAAAAGAGAGAAAAAGAGAAAGGGGAAAAAGAGAAAGGGAAGAAGAGAGAAGAAGAGGGGCGACGGTCGCGAGAGAGAATGGACGGGGCTGCGGACGGCGGTGGTCGCGAGGGGGAGAGATCTGGTCGACGGCCATCGCGTCTCGCGTGTCCAAGCTCGTGACGGATTTGCGACGGGTTTTGCGATGGTCGATTGGGGATGATGGCACGGGTGTATTGGCATGGACGAAGCTGCGATAGGTGGTATATGTGTATATATATATGAATAGGCGTGTAGATATGTGCGTGTTGGTGCTGTTTGGGTTTGACGCAGACAGGGGATGTGTATGTATATGTATATATGTACGTGTGTGGATGTTACGGTTTGCGGGATGGCCCTCGGTATGGTGTAGCGATGGAGTAGCAGTGGGTTTTGGATCCCTTGGAGCGATTGAAGCTGTGTGTTACGGATTGGAGGAACACGAGGCAGCAACGATTGGGACGGATCTGTAGAGGAGTTGTCGACTTGGCCGTGTCATGGGATCGTGAGTTGAATTCGATTTTTTTTGCTTCACGTGGCGATGATTCAGTGGTCGTGGGTTGATTCAACGGAAACTTGGGGTTAGGATTCTGTGATTTGTGTTACGGTTGTGGTGTATGGCAGTGGTTCGGGATTGTGTGTGTGGTGTTGCGGTTTTGTCGATGGCTGTCATGGGTGTTGAATTGGTTCGTTGGTTCGTCGGATTGAGAGTCGGTTGGGTTGGGATTGCTGGTTCGGCTGCACCCATGTTGGAGGAGATGTATATATATATATATATATATATATATTGGGAATTGATTTGTGTTGGGGATGAAGAGGGACCAGTGCGAATTAGTTTTGCGGGCTTGAGGAAATTGATGGAAATGGAAGTGCAGACTGAAGCAGTTCGCTGCAAGGGGCAGAATCACGTTGGGCGTTTGATCGTTGACTGTATGGCTGCTGCTACAGGAGTTACGGTGCAGGGAATCGTAGAGGAAGGAAAGTGGCAGCAGGTTGTGCGTTGATAACTAAGGTGGCCACAAGATGAAGAATGGGAAATTTGTGGTCAGAGTTCTGGATTTGGATGAATTTAGTGGCGAATATGTATGTGTGTGCCGTGTGGTACGTGGTTGTGTACAGGAAAATATATATATATATATATATATTTGTGTGTGTGTTTGTGAAGTGGTGTAAAAAGGGAGCTGATTTTGGAGAGATGAATGGGGAATTTTGTGTCTCAAATTGTTGGGAGGATCATTGGGGTTTGATGAACAGTTATGAGGTTGAGGTTGCGATTTTGAGATGGGTTCCTCTGTCCCGTTGTTTCGGTTGAGAACAGGGGTTATTCATGGAGATTGCTTTAAATAATTGGTGGAGTGACTCTCTTGTTCAATTCGATGCGGTGAAATGAGAACATGATGTTGTTGATGATTGATAGGAATTCAAGAAAGGCTGTGTGATGCTCCTGAACCGAAGTGATTCCAGGGGCTGGTTAGATGTTACGGTTGTAGCTCGGAGTCGTGGATGGCTAAGGCTAGGGGAGTTATGGTACGAGGTGTTATTTTATAGCTCGGAGTCGTGGATGTTTTGTATATCTTGTCGGTTAAGTGTGAGTCATGCTTGGCGTTGGATGGTTTGAGCTCCAATTTCAATAGTCGGTGAATGTAAGCGCTGTAGGAGTGATGCAGCACCTGCTGTTCAAGATGGACTGAGTTTAATGATGCAAACTCGAGTGCAGATGGCTCACTCAATTTCAAGCAAGAGAAGTTATTGTCCGTTCATCTAGACGGTTGACTGAGCCTGGAACTTTATTCAAAGACTTAATGGCCATCCTCTGGGATGATGTTATCTGTCATGATGGCACGGTGAGGAATGTATGTAGTAATTCGATTATCCAATTTGAGTATGGGGTCAAGGCTGAAGAAACTGATGAAACTGGATGTAAAGTGGCTGGCCGACTCGATCAGCCTGCCGGTGTGTTTTCTTCAACTGCTAAGCCATGGACTGGAGATCAACCTCAAACTCGGGATGCACGAGGGTTTGGTTCACGCTTGACTGCAAATTCTCCAAAGATTGGCTGAGTGGAGATAAGCATAAGCTTGACATGATTCCATTGGAGGACTAAGTTACTTACGGGTTGTTTGGATTGCATAGTGGATACCGCTTAGTAGGGTTGTGACCAACCCTATCAGGTATGATATTTTACTAATGTGAGAAATGAGATTAAGCTTAGGAGTATTTGATAAGATGATTGAATGTTCTCTATGAGTAATTACTGTTAGGAGACCACTTAGAATTTGATTGTTTATATGCTTACGTGTTCTTTATGAATCTGTGGGTGTTATGATTTACTTCTTGAGTTGTCATCATATGTGATTTAGGTTTTAGAAGGATCGCTGATATTGCGACATGTAGAATTGTATAAGTGTTGGGATTGATCGAGCATGACACGTAGATTTATGGATGAAGTCTTGTAATTTAAATGCTATTGTTAATCTTAAATGTGATGCATTATTTAAAGCATGTCGCATATGCTTATGAAAGGGGTGTTTCATTTGAACTGTATTATTGCATTATGAAATCATGGCATATCGGCATCGTGTGATTTCTTGAAAGCATAGTGTGGGTCAGCACGAGGTGCTGGTGCATTATGAGGGTGCAGATCCTGTGGTGAAAAACCCAAAATCGGCCATTAGGTACTCGCCTGCCTGACGGGTTCCGGACCGTGAAGCGAGACATACAAGGTACTCATGCCGACGGGGAAGGACCGTATCATGAGACATGGGTGGGCATAGAGTTGCATGGGTGTGTCACGCATCCTGTTCATATATTGCATACCGTTCATAAACTGTCATCATGACATCGAATGCCATATAGAAATAACTGTACACTTGCACATGCCACGACCTTAGTTTTGTTTCTTGCATTAGTATTATATCATACCAGCATGTTGTCGCTGACCCATTCGTGGGCACAGGTTTCAGATAAAGCTCCTGGTACGCGGGACTTGATGAAATCTTGGAGAAAGGAGAGGAAATGAATTTGGAAGAATGTTTGGGCCCTTGGGGCGTATTTAGATATTATAAAAGATTGGTGTGTTTCTGAAAAGAATAGAAATGACATTGTATATTGTAATAAATAATGAATTTGTGATCTTTTAGTTTAAATGTAGGAGTAGACGTGATGGATTGTATAAGTAGGCGATGTATATTTAACTTTGATAGAGTTGTGGCCATCGAGTGAGGATGGATTGTGACTGTTGCATATATACATGTTGTATTGTGTTTATCAGGGGGAAAAGGTTCGAAAAACAAAGGAGGTGCTGCCGAAATTTTTAGAAAATTTAAGAACTCTATTTAATTTGTCGTAAATTCAGAAATCTGTTTAATTATCTTTTATTTTATTTACTTTCTGTTCGTCAGTCGCACCTCGGGTTTCGGTCAGAAATTCGGGGCGTGACAAAAAACTTATTGTCACTATGCGCCGCTCCTCCTTCACGTCTCTGCTCCCCTGCGCCGCACAACTTCTTCACTCGTTTCTTCCCCTCTTCTTTTTTTCCTCTTTTTTTTTCCTTTTAAAAACCCCAGCCGTCACTATTAAGCCCTACACGCTTGGGCTAGTTTTCCTCCTGGGCCCCACACGCCACTTTCCTTCTTTCCACTTTCAGCCAAGCCAATTCTTCTTTTCTTCTTTTCATTGACTTTTCAAACTTCCCTTTTGTCTTTCTCTTCAGCTTTTATTTCTTTGGCTTTGTGTTCCATTCAGCCGTCCAGTGCAAGCCCAGCCCATTGTTCAGAACTAATTTCCTGAAATTATCAAAACTGCTGAAACTTGCAAGCTATTTTTCCATCTGAAAACGATGGAATATTGACTCGAGTTCTTCATAAAAGTCGTAGCCCTCTAAGATTAGATAATTTTAGGCTTTTAAAACACCTGATTTGGGCTTCGGAACTCAATTTATGGCCTATTGAAGTCGGCTGGTCGGACAGAAAATCAGCTGCAGCGGACAGCTTCCTCAGGCCTGATTTTGACACAATGTTTGGAAGCCCAAACGAACTCGGATTTTTACAAACCAGACCTTTATGAAAAGCCCAAAACGTCCTATAAAAACTTCATGAAGACCACTTCCTCATTCTCGAACTCGAACACCATCCAAATCTCAAATGAAGCTCTATAGGTCAAATTTGTCCAAAAACCAAAAATTGCACAAAATTATTCTTTTACCATCAATGCTTCCATAATTCAATAAATAAATTAATTAACTCACTAAAACAGAAAATATGTAATAAAATCAAATATCAAGGAATTAAAAATATGAAATATTATGCTCTCATCAATTCAACACTCTAGGAATCCTCTTTTAACTTGATTCATCGTTAATTCAATTGAATATTTGCTTTAATTATAGTTCTCATTTAATTTTAGAAAAAAAAATCAACAAAAAATCACTCTTTGTGAATTTGAATTAAAATTAATCTAAACTTTGGGTTTTAAACAATTAACAATCTCTGTAGGTTCGACCCTTACTTCTATACTATACTAGTACTTTAGTTTGGTAATTTGATTGATTTTCACGATAGATCAATTTTTGGCGCCATTACCGGGGGACTGTTGAATTGTTAAAAATTTAGTAGTTGATTTTTATTTTAATTCTTTATTTTCTGCTATTATTCTTCTTCTTTTTTTGTCTTTGGTGTGCAACAATTATAGAAAGCTAAAGAGAGCAGAGTCGATTGGAGCAAACGCGGGTTTGTTAAAAAAAAAATTATTAAAAGAAGAAAAATTCTACCTTCTTTGCAACCGATCACTGATGAAATCTTTCCCTTCTCTTTGCATTTTATTTTTGCTACCGTTGGTATACTTGATTAGGTAGGTTTATTTGTTTTATGTTTGGTCGTCGTTCGTGTAACCCAGACTTAGAAAAATTAGACCTTGAGCTAGAAAGAACCTTGAGATCTTTTCGTGGTTTGTCCATTAAGTCTGGAGTTTTAGGAAATCCTATTTCTATAGACATGACTGATAATAGTGGACAACAACAACCACAGCCTCTTAAGGCTCATTTTTTTCCTACAACATATACCAATCCTTCATGTATTCAAATGCTTGCTGTAACTGGGCATTATGAAATTAGACACCAAACCATTCAAATGTTACCATCTATTTATAGGAAATCAAATGAGGACCTATATCAACATCTGAATGAATTTTTGGAGCTTTGCACCACTGTCAATTTGTAAAATCTAAGTGAGAATGCTCTGAAATTAAGGTTATTCCATTTTTCATTAAAGGATAGAACCAAACAATGGCTCGATTCTTTGCCTACAAATTCCATAACAACTTGGGCTCAACTCCAACAAGAGTTTTTTAAAAAATACTTTCTTATAGGCAAAACCAATGATATGAGAAGACCCATCACAAATTTTACTCAACTCGATGGCGAGTCTTTTCATGAAGCTTGGGAGAGATTTTTGGACCTTCATAGGAAGTGTTCCCATCATGATATCATGTGTTGGCAGTTGGTATAGAGTTTTTATGACGGTATCACAAAACAAAACCATCAAATAATTGACTCTGCTTGTGGAGGGACTTTCCTCAACAAGAATCAGGATGAAGCATGGGATCTTTTTGAGACCCTTAGTGAGAATTCGCAGCACCATGCCTCAGTAAGTCGGAGAGCTCCACCCACCTCCTCTAGTGTCCCTAAAAGATAGAGGGACCATGGGTGGTGCACCAACACCACACCTATACATTAGCTTATGAAATAAATACATATAAAATGAGATGTTAGTGGAACGTTCCATAGAACTCCATGACAATAAAAATTTTAGAGTTCGAGATTAAAATTTAAAAAGGAAACAAGGGGATAAAGGAAGCATGGTCTTAAAAGGGAGACATTGGCCATGGTGGATTTTCTAGGACACATGGTAACTATGTATTATATCTTAACCTCTCACCTACATAAACCACACATAATAATTATACAACAAGTGTTGTATCTTAAGTTCCAGCCCTCCCAACTATAGAGAGAGAGAGAGAGAGAGAGAGAGAGAGAGAAATAGAGATAGAGGGAGAAACTAGAAAAGAGGTTGCATACATACCTTGCAGTGGATTATCCTTACATGTATTGGGTGATAATCAGTGATAGAGTGCTATTGAAGTTATTGTAGTTGTTAGGACCCCAGTGGAAAATCAACCATCGAAGATAAGGGTAACTTTCTCGCTCCTCAAGTTTCTCTCACCAAGCTCAATTTTATGCATTCTTAGATGCGTGCATGTAAATTATAATGTTAATGGATGAAATTAGGAACCAAATGATGTTTTTTTGACTCGGGAAACCCTGGATGTAAGGACTCAAAAAATCATCAAAGGGTAATTTGATAAATTGCCAACATGGACGGAGGTCAGACTGAACATAAATTGAAGATGTGTCAGATAGACTCTGAAATGAAGTGTATAAGTCACTGATATGACACAGTAAACCTTAAGTAGGAATTTTGATGATTTATTCGGGACTGGTGTGAGCCTCGGGGCTACACAATCATTTATAGAACACAGATAAATATGAAAATTTAAATAATTGAATTTGAAAAAACAGACTATATATTTGGAATTAGAGCATCGAAATTAGCTAGGGTGCTAATTTTGGTGCAATTCTGAGATAATTTAAATTCTTTCCATCTCATTATTATATTCATGAGGCTTATTATCATGCAAAATTAACATTATCCATTATTTATTCCTTTATTTATTTTCTACTTTTATGAAACATTACAGTTATGGGCTTGTGGACCTTTGAAAAATAGGAAGAATGGTCCAAGAATGGACCAATTTGGTTTAGAATGGAAGAAAATCATCGATTTACAATCAGCCACCAAAAAGTTGGTGATTTCAATGAATTTGTTGAGATTCAAAGCCCTAAACCTATCCCAAATGAATCATATAGATGTTATAAATCATTTAGATGGAAATAACGACCTAAAACAATGTAGAAAACAAGGTTTCAAAATTTGGAATTTCCAAAACCCGGTGACTGTCATCGAGGATGATGATCGGCAAAGTCACTAGAGAAGAAGGTCATGTACGGGTCTAGGTTCAAGTCTGGTATCAGGTCAGGTCGGGTCCGACCTAGGCATAATACAGGTAACCCGACATTATGTTCGTTTTGATGTTATATTTTAAATATCCTAAGACCTTGTTTGGTTACAGAGTTAAGAAATTAAATGGGAATTGGAATAGGGTATCCCTATTCCGGATATCCCATGAAATTGGAACTAAGGTTGTTTGGTTCCATGAATAAGTAATTGGAATTAAGAAAATTACAAACCAATAGAATTTTTTATCAAAATTATAAAAGAGTTAACTTTAAAATTGCATAACAGTTAGCCTAATTAAGAAAAATTACAAATTGGTTGACATTTTTGGGAGATTTACAAATTGATATTATGTTAATTTATGGCCTACTTTATTGCCGAAAAACACTATTTTAATTTTTCTGAATGTTTCAGACTTAACAATGGGGTCCATTTTATCAAATTAAACCCTGAAAATCAGAATAATTCTAAATACATCCTAAGAACTTAGTTAATTTTTCTCAATGTTTCAGACGTAACGATGGGGCCCATTTCGTCAAATTAAACTCTGAAAATCAGAATAATTCTAAATACACCCTAAGAGCTTAGTTAAGCTACTATATGAACTTAGAAAATAGTAAGGATACCTATCTTAAGGTTTTTTGGCCTTCTGAACCTGAATACAAGGCCTGTTTAAGCAAAAAATGATGCTAACATAGTGTTTTAAGCTACATGGTACCTTGAGCAAGTACTTAATAAGATTTTGAATTGTGCTATAGGAACCCTAGACTAAGGAAAGGACCTTTGTCATGTCCCAAATTTCCATGAACCCGAGGAATGAATGAGAAACAAAATAAGAAAATAAAATAAAAGGCAATTTAATGGATTCAATTAGACTAGCATTCATTTTCTTCAACATATAACCATATAAAGCACATCCCATAGACATATCGTTCACGTGTCATTTGGACTTAAGCCCTTACATCTCAAAACGTGCCCCAAGGGCCAAATACACTTCTAAATCCTTTTCCTTTCTTTTGTCAAGATCTCATGAAATCTCATGTAGCAAAGGCGTCATCTGTAATATGGTATCCCACGAATGGGTTAGCTCAACTGCTGGTATAATACAATGCTAATGCAAGGAACAAAATTAAGGCGTGGCATGTGCAAGTGTACATTTATATCTATATACCTTCCAAATCATCAATACAGTATATGCAATATGCGTGACGAACCCATGCAAACTCTATGCCACACCCATGACTCACTTTATGGTCCTTCCCTGACGGCATGAGTACCCACGTATGACTCACTTTACGGACCTTCCCCGACGGCATGAGTACCCACGTATGACTCACTTTACGGACCTTCCCCGACGGCATGAGTACCCACGTATGACTCACTTTACGGACCTTTCCCGACGACATGAGTACTCACGTATGCACAACACCAAGTGCTCAACTCACACCATGCTTCCAAGGAATCACACTATGCCAAGATGCTTTGATTTCACCATGTAACAATGCAATCTTATCGAAGCTTTTCATCCATCCATGAAGCATGCTTTAAACAATAATATTTAAATCACAAAATTCCTTCCTCATGTGTATATACTATGCATATTCCATTAAACACATGTTCAAGTTACATATTTTCAATCTGAACAATCCTCAAAGAATATTAATCACACACTATACCAACACATGGAATATACATGTAATCATGATCCACATTTATCACTCAACCAAACTTCTAAGAAAATAACAAGAAACACATAATCACATAAACAATCGGATGAATGCATAAATCATGAGATCAATATGAAAATCAATCCTAAACTTAATCCTATTCCTTACTTAGCAAAATATCATACCTGATGGGTTGGTGTCAACCCTAAGAAACCGTGCTCGCGGTGTAGCCGAACTAATCAAAGAGAATGTAGTCCCTTCTCACTGTCTCTAACCGGAAGGTCTAGACTGCCTTCTCCTTACCCTTTGATGTTCCTAAAATCATTGCGACACAATTCAGTCTATCTCTACTTGAATTATTCTATTCATCAAATTTTATGTTTTTATATCATGAGTTCCTATGTTACTAGAATAAACTCTACCATTGGGTCCGAAACGTCGAACAAAGTCAATTTAGGCTTTTGCGGAATTCAATTTGGTCATCTGTACTAAAAAGGGCAATATGGTCATTTCACACTTTTACGGGTTCTTACTTCTCGAGACCTCTTTTCCAAATCGGACTCCACCGTTGAGTTTGGAATGCTTGAAATAATAAAAATTCACTATTCTTTTATTTTGATCAAAGTTTTTTTAACTACTCTTCGACTCATGGGCATTTTGGTCTATTAATTTTTCATGCATCGCATTGTTTGGTGCTTCGTTTACTAATAAGGACTCCACCGTTGAGTCCAGAATGTCCTACATAATTAAAATGAACTATCTTTTGGATTCATTTGGCCCTGGGTATCATCAGGGGTATTATAGTCATTTATCATTTGCGTGTCTTTATTTTTTTGGGACTTAATTTTTCAAATCGGACTCCACCATTGAGTCTAGAATGCCCGAATTAGTAAAAATATACTATTCATTTATTTATTTTGGGCTTCGTTTGACTTATTTAATGTCCAAGGGTAAAATAGTAATTTTACCCAATTAATAAAATAATTAAATAAATTATGTAATCATTTTATTATTTTCCAGGGGTGTATTTGCATAAAAATTCCAAGAATTGGGCCAGAACACAAATTCGTAGAACTGTTGGAGTCAAAATGGAATTCCAGAATTTCCTGGGGTCAAAATGTAATTTTTAAGAACATTTAAAATATCCTTCTCTTTTCAAAGATCACGAGGAAGGTTCCTACAATTATCAAATATCATAAGAAATGTAAGTGTGATCATTTCTAAGAGTAAAATAGTAATTTCATGCTTTCTACTAACGTCCGTCACCCGATAACTCTAATAGAAAATGACAGTGTAATATCAGAAATTACAATGGATGTCCCTGTAATTATCTGATGAGAATACAAAATTTCATATTTTTTCCTTAATGTTTAGTCTTTTATACTTAAATGGTGCCTAAATATACTCATTGTTCTTATATTTTGATTTAGGATGCAACTAGAGGCGTTAATTGGGCGATTCTGGATAGTTTCAACATCGCTTTGTAATCTGGGCATACCTCTCTCATCTGAGCTCCGATTGAGATGATTTAAGATGCTATGGAAAGCCAAGAACCATTTCTACAACGTTTGTGTTTTGAATTTTGAGAGATTCTGGCTACATCAGGGTCAAAATCGGGCTTGACATTGCTACACCTACACTGCAGACATTCTGGATCGTTTTTAGCTACGCGAAATTCTAATGCCCGAGTCCACGAGATTTATTTTTGGAAATTTTAGATTAGTGCAAGAAAATTCTAGCTGCAAACACCACTTTCCTAGTTGTATTAGGACTTTATTTTATTTTTAATATATTTCTCTTAATTAGTTAGATTTGGGTATTTTTATTTTAGGAATAATATTTAGAATATCTTTAGGAGTTCTAGTAGGCTTCCAACACTGAATTAATGTGTAAAAGGAGGAGGAGATCAGATTTGATAGCTCTCTCTCTCCCCTCTTCTCTAATTTTCTCCTTTGAGTTTTCATGGCCGTGCGTGTCTAAACTTTTATAATTGGTCGAAAGAAACGAAAGCCTCGGAATCAATAAAACTATGAGATCTAATTTATTTTTATTGTTCAATTTATGCTTTGAGTATCGGATATTCTTTTGTGCTTATTTTTTTTATTGTCCCGTTTAATTACTATGAGGCCTACTAGTTTATTATTCGTTGCAATCTACAGCTAGGTTAGATATCAAATCCGTAATTGTTTGATCCCTCTAATTTGTGAAGCAACTAAAATTTAATGATTTGTTGCGTCAAAAATTACTAGATCTTAGAAATATTGCTCGACTAAATTAAATACAACCGCTTGTGCTTGTGTTGTTTAGCTTCATCGATCTCTCTAATTTTTAAAACTGCTACTAGATTAAATCTTTAGCTCTTGTCTTGGGTTGTTTAGTAGTTAGGGTTAATTAGATCACTTGTTTTCTAATTAACTACGACTAAGAAGAGAGAGGAAAATAGTTCCAACGGTGAATATTCAAAGTGTGAATTGATATATACTTGCATCGATGATCAGTTTCAAAATTCTGGTGGTAAATGTTAACTTAGACCATGTTAGATTTGGTGGAATAACATAAAAGAGACAAAAGAGAGAGAAGAGAAAAAATGGAAAAAACCCAAAAGACTACATTGTATTAGACTGAATTCATTACAGAAAGTAAACAAGATGGCTCCTTATATAGGAAAGTCATGAGGTTGTACATGGAAAGTATCAATAAAGGAAACAAACTCTAGAACCCTAATCCTACTAACATTACATAATAATATATATGTGGCGGCTAACCCTAACCCTAGTATCACAATAATATATAGGTAACCCTAATATACTTCTGACACTCTCTCTCAAACTCAAGGTGGGAGGTAGACCAACTTGAGTTTGCAAACAAAATCTAGATGTAGACTGGTTGACTGGGTGGCTGATGACCTAACCAGAGTTGTGGCTGAGACAGAACCAATGCTACGGCTTGCTGAGATGGTGGAACCTGATGTGGGGCTGCGGCTGGGGCTGTGACTGAGACAGAACCGCTGCTTGCAAAGGCAGGAACTAGAGAGCTCCAAAAGAATAAGAAGGAACGGCAGAACAGAAAAATTAAAACAAGTAGGCGGTGGCTAAAGCAGGGGCAGGGGCAGAGGAGAAAATAGAAAAGAATCAGCGGCTGGGGAGTAATCAGAAATCAGAAGCAAGAAAGCTGAAGAAAGAAAAGAAAAAGCAAATGGCGGCTAGTCAAAAAAAAAAAAAAAGAGAAAAGTCAAAAAAATAGAGAACCGGCTGCAAGGCTAAAAAGAAAACAAAAAGAAAGAAAAAGCAGCAGGTAGAATAAGAGAATCAGTTGGGCACAGGCTGATCAGAGATCAAACAAAGAAAAAAGAAAGCGGCTGCTGCAAGCAGGGAAGAAAGAAAGCAAACGGAAGCGCTGCGGCTAGGCAAGGCTGATCAGAAAGAATGTCAGAGGGAGTTGCCTGCGGCTGGGCAGTTGCGGCACAAAGCAGAAAAAGCAGAAGAAAGTCAGAGGGAAGGAGGCTCTAAACTGTTGGAACCAGAACCAATAGAGCGACTTAAACCAGAGAAAAATCAGACCAAGGAAGGAGAAGCTCTGATACCATGTTAGATTTGGTGGAATAACATAAAAGAGACAAAAGAGAGAGAATAGAGAAAAAGAAAAAAACCCAAAAGACTACATTGTATTAGACTGAATTCATTACAGAAACTAAACAAGGGGGCTCCTTATATAGGAGAGTCATGAGGTTGTACATGGAAAGTATCAATAAAGGAAACAAACTATAGAACTCTAATCCCACTAGCATTACACAATAATATATGTGTGGCGGCTAACCCTAACCCTAGTATCACAACCCTAGTATCACAATAATATATAGGTAATCCTAATATACTTCTAACAAAACAATGTTTGTTCTTTTGATTGAATTCGATACTTTAATTTGAATTGTTCCTTAGTTGTTTTTCTTTAAATTATTTTCGTTATACTCAAACCTCCCCATCCTTGTTCACGTAACATAAAACTAAGTTAGATACTTTTTGTGGGAACAATCCTTACTTCCACTACTACATATATTTTTAGGAGTTTAAATTTTTTTTTTTTTGTTGGTTGCCTGCAATAGCACACCATTATCAGGTATCAAACAAGACTTCAATGTAATTATCCTATTTATTTATGAAATCTAAATTGTAAGCTTCGTGTAAACATGGCATCAACTATGCCAAGTCCTATTACTCTCAGTTGTTTTACGTTCATTTCTAAATATAAAAAATTTCCTCAAGCACGGAAAGCACCAACATTTCAGAAGTAAAGCTGTTAGAACTAAATAAAATTTTAATTCATTTGAACTTAACTTTGAAATTAAATATAGCATATAAAAAGAATATATCTAGCATTCTATCCTAATACCATATGCACCTTGTCCAAGAAAACATAGTTCTCAAGAGTAGCAAGATATGAAATAATATTTTTTATATCATAGATCATAGGTTCTTCCCTAGAACTAAGTGGAACAACACTTGGGGATGGGTTTGTTGTGCTTATGCCTTCCTACTAGAGGTGTCGTGTTAACAAGCAGCATGGTACGATATGGTGAGCCGGGTCGATGTGTTAACCAGCAGCACGATACAGCTGAAGCCCCGACACGAACACAGCCCAACACGACGGCCTGTTTGCATAATACGTTACGCCCGATTTATTTCCTATTTTATTGTCATTTATTATTATTATTATTATTATTATTATTATTATTATTATTATTATTATTATTATTTACTTTATTTTTTATTATTATAATATTTTATTATATTTGTATTTTTTTCAAAATTATTATAATAATTTTCTTGAATATATTTACATAATAATAATAATAATAATAATAATAATAATAATAATAATAATAATAATAATAATAATAATAATAATAATAATAATAAACTAACAAATAACAAAGTAAAAATACAAAAGTTAAACAAAATATTATAATTACAAATAATAAAATAAGAAATAGTGATATTATGTAATTAGAACAAAAATATAACATTTAAAAAAATCATGATCTATATTAGTCATTAAAAACAAAAAAACAAAACAAAACAAAAGAGTGAAAAAACAAAAACTGAAACGCCCGGCATGACACGACCCAGCCTACCATGGACTTGGGGCAACGGGCCAAACTAGCGTTTCAAACATGAGTCTGGCACAGCCCACTTGGTGAGCCGGCCCGGCATGGCACAGCCTGTTGGCCCGTTTGACACCTTTACCTTCGACTTCTCTTCCTTCCTTTATAAGACTAGTAAGATATGGATCAATATTTGGTGTATCATAGATCACATGTTATTTAATAGAATTGAGTGAAGTAGAATTTGGGCATGGGTTTGTAGTGCTTATGCCTTCTACTTCTCTTCCTTATTCTCAAGAGCAGTAAGAAATGGATCAATATTTGTTATATCATGGATCACATGTTCTTTAGTAGAATTAAATGGAGCAGAATTTGGAGATGATTTTGTGGTGATTATGCCTTCTGCATCTCTTCTTTCCTTCTTACTTTTCTCTATATTTGGTGCATCATCTGTCACGGCCCGAATTTCCACAAACCTGGGGAATGAGTGAAATAAACAAAAAGGGAATAATAAAGGACAATTACATGCATTTCAAATACTAACCCAATTCATGTTCTGATACTAATCCATAAAGCCTTGCCCGTTGTTTCATAACATACAAACAAACATGTATAGTTTAGCGCTTATGCCTTTGTACAACATCAAAATGTGCCCCAAGGGCCAAAATCCTCCATGATCCACATCTCCTCTACTCTCCAAGACTTCCTCAAGTCTCAAGTATCAAGAGCGTTATCTGTAATATGATATTCCACGAATAGGTCAACTCAACTACTGGTATGACATAATGCTAATGCAAGAAACAAGATTAAGGCGTGGCATATGCAAAGTGTACATTTATAATCTAGATGCTTTCTAGTTTATTAATACGATGCAATGTAAATATGCATGACACACTCATGCACTCTATGTTTCAAAAATCTCATTTACGGACCGCATCCGATGGATCTGAGTACCAACTCCCATTTACAAGCCTCCCCCCACTAGATCTAGGCACTAATCAACGGCCAATTTTGGGTTTTTCACCACAGGATCTACACCCTCATAATACATAGCACCAAGTGCTCAACCCACACTATGTTTCCAAAGGATTCACCATATGCCAATATGCTTTGATTTCACTACACAGTAATATCATTTCAATGAAGCATGCTTTAAATAATGTATCATACTTGAAGCTACGATAACATTTAAATCACAAAACTTATTCCACATGAATACATGTCTCATACAGTCAATTTAAACACATGGTCACAATTCACGTTCATCACTTTACTAAATTCTCAAAGAATGCAAGAAATACACAAGAACATAAACAACCAACTCTAGGTTATCAAGCAACATATTCCAAATAATTTCCCTACAACAGTTAAGCATATCAATCATTCAATTTACTCATAAAATATTCCTAAACTTAATCATATTTCTTACTTAGCAAAACATCATACTTGGAAGGATTTTCCCCAACCCTTGGAAAGTCGTGTCCGCCGTGTAGTTGAACCAAACAGCGAAAATGTAAAAGGTCAAACCGCCTTCTCTTTTCCTTTTAGTGTTCTTAAAAGTATGAAATATAACTCAGTCTATTGCTTTTTGAATTATGTTATTCATCAAATTTTATGCTTTTATTTCATGAGTTTCTATTTCACTATAATAAACTCTACCATTGAATCCGGAATGTCGAAGAAGGTCGGTATAGGCTTTTGCGAAATTCAGTTTGGGCATCTGTGCTAAAAACGACAAAACGATCATTTTGCACTTTCACGGGCTTTTACTTCTCGAGATCTCTATTCATAAATCGAACTCCATGATTGAGTCTGGAATGCTCGAAATAATAAAAATTCACTATTCGTTTACTTTAATTGGAGTTTGTTTGATTATTCTTCGACTTAGGGGCATTTTAGTGTTCCTACAGGTCTTTTATTTTTTGGGACCTCATCTCGCATCACGGACCTCACTGTTGGTCTCAGAAGGTCCAAGATAGTCAAAATACACTAATGACTTGTTTAATTTAGGACTCCGGGCCATTTCTTTAATATTTAATTAATTAAATTAATTTAATTAATTAATTACTGTTATTATATAATATATATATATATATATATATTTGTGCCACAATAGGACACGGGATTGTCCTGTCCAAACCGGTTACACGCGCCTCCCCCCACACGCTCGGTCACGGTTTGATTCGCAGGGGTTGCGCCCCTACGCATTTTTTTCTTAATTTCTCTGAGCCATACACTGGACAAGGGCTAAAATCAGGGATAGGATATCCCGCCCCCAATTCAATCCTAGTTAAATTCACTATAGCCGTAGCCAAACACCCCTGATCTAGGTTTTAAATTTAAAACGGCTTCAAGCCAAACGACATCGCATGGCACACTGTTCATCGTCCCCTTCGTTATTCCGATAATGCAACTCTAGGTTTCCATCGCCGTTTCCGGCGACGGTGACTATTGTCCGATCAGATTTCAATGCTTTTAAAATGCAGTTTTCTTCCATTTTTCCTATAGATTCCGTTCCTAGCCTTTGTTTTTGATTTGGACGACTCAAACTCTACGAATAGAAAGTCAAACAACTCCAGCTGACTTTCTGGCCAAGCCTAAAGTTTCATTTTCATGACTTCTCAATCACTGTTTTCACTCATTTTTCTTCCTAACAGCTTTCTGTACCAAAAAGGATTAGTTCCCCATTGTTTGAACAAGTTTTTAAACATAAAATTTCTAAAAACCTATTATCGTCTCTAACCTATAACTAGTGATTTCCCTCTCATTTCTTAACCATTTCAACTAATTCTTTTTGCAAAATAAACTACATTTCATGCTTATTCAGATCCTATAATAAAATCTAACCTTCATGCTTTTGAAAATTAAAACAGAAGCTAATGGGCTTACCTATTTTTCTGAATATCCTGGTACAATTCTCTATTTTCTTCCTCTTCCTCTTCTTGGTTCACTCTCTGAGCTCTCTCCCAATGTTCACAGTCCTTAAATAAAATCCCTTCAGTTTTGATTTTTTTCTAAACGCCTAAAACCCACAGCACATATACATACACACACCCATTACTACTGTCCCTCTATCTCTCTCCACTTCAGGCCTGCTTCACCATCATCATTTCTGATCTTCTCACCCCTCACGCAACACCCATGTACATAAAGAAAGAAATAAACTCCTGTTGCACTCTATGTGTTGGTATATATATATATATATATATATATATATATATACACACACACACACACACACACACATATAGGCACACATTGTACACTGAACACCCTCTTACACACAACACCAGCCGCCCCCCTTTCTGACTTCCTTCCCTACTTCTTTCTTTTCCCCTTTCTTTGCATTTAATGTTTGCTTGCACATTTGGGTTTACATATATATATATATATATATGTATATTATATTACACACACCCATAGTACACACTTGTTCACACACACACTCACGCTGTTATGTTTCTTGATTTTTTTTTCTAATTTATTTTCTTTACACTTACATGTAAATACTTGTATTCATGTATATTATATATATATATTCTACTATATATGTACACATACATAATACAAATTTTATACATACACATATATTCATTAAATGAAAAATTTATTGCAAAAAAAAATTTTCAGATCTCTACATCCTTCCCCCCTTAAAGAAATTTCGTCCCAAAATTTAGAAAAATACATCAATGAATAAACAACTCGGGATATCTAGCACGGACTTCAGCCTCACGTTCCCAAGTAGCTTCTTCGACCCCATAATGGCTCCAAAGGACCTTAACCAAAGGGATGGTCTTGCTTCGCAGAACCTGGTCCCTAGAGTCCAATATCTGCACAGGTCTCTGGTCATAAAAAACATCACCCTCCAACTGAAGATCCACCCAATCTAGCACATGTGAAGGGTCGGGCTCGTATTTCTTCAACATCGACACATGGAAGATATCGTGAATCCTAGATAGATGTGGCGGTAATGCTAGCTTATAGGCCACCTCACCAACCTTTTCAAGGATCTTAAATGGGCCTATAAACCATGGCGACAGTTTCCCACTGCGCTCAAACCTCCGTAATCCTCGCCGTGGGGTTACCTTGAGGAACATATGTCCCTCAACATCAAATGACAGAGGTCATCGCCTCTTGTCTGCATAGCTCTTTTGGCGGCTCTGTGTTGTCAACAGACGCTGCCGGATCAATTGTATCTTGTCCGTGGTCTCACAGACTATGTCTGGCCCTAAAGCAGCTGTCTCTCTAACCTCAGTCCAACAGAATGGTGAATGACACGGCCTACCATAACGCCTCAAATGGTGCCATCTCAATGCTAGATTGATAGCTGTTGTTGTAGGCCACACTCTACCAAAGCAAGGTGATCCTCCTAGCTACCCTTGAAGTCTATAACACAGGCCCTAAGCATGTCCTTTAGGATTTGAATAGTACGCTCTGACTGACCGTCAGTTTGAGGGTGGAAGGCAGTACTAAACTGTAGCTGAGTCCCTAAGGCTGTCTGAAGACTCTGTCAAAATCGTGCAGTGAAACGTGGGTCTCTGTCTGAAACAATGGAAACAGGAACCCCATAGTAGTCATACTATCTCTCGAATATACAACCTACTGAGGACATCCGCTGAATCCGTCGCTCTAATCGGTAGGAAATGTGCGAACTTCGTCAACCTGTCAACTATAACCCAAACTGCATCGTGACCTCTAGGTGACTTCAAAAGACCCATCACAAAATCTATAGTAATGTCCTCCCACTTCCACTCGACCATTGGCAATGGCTGCAACAAACCTCCAGGTCTCTAGGTGCTTCAGCTTTCACCTGCTGGCACGTGAGACATCTAGATACAAACTGCACTACATCTTCTTTCATCCTCGTCCACGAATACTGGCGGCGTAAATCATGATACATCTTAGTGCCCCTTAGGTGCACTATTAGGTGTGAATGATGGAAATCTCTAAGGACTTCAGCCCTAAGAGACTTGGGAACAAAGACTCTACCCATATACCGCAAGCTAAGGTCAGAATGAACTGTCCACCCCTCAAAGCCCTCGGTACTAGCAACTCGTGCTCGAAGCTACACTGCCTCTGTGTCCTGTAACTGTGCCTCAATAACCCTATTCAACAGTGAAGGCTATGGACACATACTAAATAGTGTCGCATGTCTCTCAGACTCGGCAAGCTCTAAGTCAAACTCACCAATGTCTCCCATCATCTCCCACTCTCTAATAGCAATGCTAACTACTGTGCTCCTCGGCCTCCTACTAAGTGCATTTGCTAAGACATTGGCCTTCCCATGATGGTACTAAAGGTCAAAGTCATAGTCCTCCATATACTCCATCCATCTCCTTTGTCGAAAGTTCAAGTCCTTCTATGTGAAAATGTATCTAAGGCTCTTGTGATCTGAGAACACCTCGAACATCACCCCATATAAGTAGTGTCGCCAACTCTTAAGTGCAAAGATGATCGCAGCTAACTCTAAATCATGTGTGGGGTAGTTCTACTCATGACTCTTCAACTGACGAGAACCATAGGCTACCTCCCTCTCGTGAAGCATCACAATAAATGGTATAGCCTATACCTCTCTCAGGTATAATCAAGACGGGCACTGAAGTCAGCCTCCTCTTCAGCTCCTGAAATGATTGCTCACAATCATCTATCCACTCAAATCTAATGCCCTTGCGCGTCAGACGAGTCATCGGCATGGCAAGACGAGAAAACCCCTCTATAAACTGACGGTAGTATCTTGCCAACCCCAAGAAACTCTGAATCTCAAACACATTCTTCGGCCTCTCCCAACTCATAATAGAGTCAATCTTAGAATGATCCACAGGTACCCCATTACCTAACACAACATGGCCTAAAAACTGTACCTCTTGAAGCCAAAACTCACACTTTGAGAACTTGGCAAATAAACGGTGCTTCCTCAAAATCTGTAATACAGTCCGTAGATGAAAGGCATGCTCATCCTCAAAAGGTAAGTAAATCAAAATATCATCAACAAACAGCATGACAAATTGATCTATATAAGGGCTAAAAATGCGGTGCATTAAGTCCATGAATGTCGCCGGGGCATTCGTCACACTGAATGGCATAACTACAAACTCATAATGTCCATAACGAGTGCGGAAGGCTGTCTTCGCTATATCCTCCTCCTGTACTCTTAATTGATGATACCCAGATCGAATATCAATCTTCGAGAAACATCTCGAACCCCTAAGCTGATCGAACAAGTCATCTATCCTCGGTAACGGGTACTTGTTCTTGATAGTAACCCAGTTCAATCTCCTATAGTCCACACACAAACGCAATGTCCCATCCTTCTTCTTCGCAAACAGTACTAAAGCACCCCACGGAGAAGTACTAAAACGGATAAAATCCTTACCCTGTAAATCAATCAACTGTTTTTTTAGCTCTCTCAACTCAACTGGAGCCATACGGTAAGGTGGAATGGAAATAGGTACAGTGTCGGGGATGAGCTCTATTGTGAACTCTATCTCCTATCTCGGCGATAGACTAGTCAAGTCATCCAAGAAGACATCGGGAAACTCATCCACTACTGGTGGCAACACACTCTCTGTAGTCCCACTATCACCTACAACCAAGCTAGCCAACATGTAACTATGTCCTCCCCAACTCCTTGAGTCGTACAAGGGTGGAAATAAGAAATCCTCATAATCTCCTATGAAATAAAAACTATCTCCATTAGTAGTGCATACTGTCACTCTCCCCTTGTAACAATCTATACTCGCCCGGATAAGTAAACAACCAATCCATCCCCAAAATAATATCAAAGCCAGTCATGTCAAGCAAAATGAAATCAAAGTAAAGGATGCGGTCAACTATCTCTATCGAGCAATCTCTACAGATCCTCGTCAATATCACACTACCCCCAACTAGTGTGTCAACATTCAATGGTGGATCCAATCGATCTATATCCAACCCCAATTTCATGGCAAGCAAGGTAGATATGAATGAATGAGATACACCCGAGTCTATCAGTACACTGGCCCATGAACTAAACACAAGGAACGTACCTTGAACCACTGAAGGTCCAGAAGTAGAGGCCTCCGGTGTGGCTACTGCATAAACACGCCCTTGAGTAGTCTGGCCCTGCCTACCTCCCCCTCTCTGTCGCTACTGACCTCCTCCTCTCTGTGCGGGAGCTCTAACACTCAGTGCGGAGGGTGCAAACTGGAAATATAGTGCTGGGGGTCTATGGCCTAGCTGAGACTATAGCAAAGGCATCTGGGTATACTGGTAATAATGGGGCCTCGACGTGCTCTGTGAGGTCTATCCTTGAGGGCAGTTGGCCCTAACATGGCCCGTTTGGTGGCAAGCAAAGTCGTAGAGCTCCCCACCTTTGACTCTGTGCCTGAGGTGGAAGTGATATCTAACTCGGTCCGGCCCCATATCCCTAACTGGGATCTCTCTATGGGCAATCGACCATTCTATGGCCAGGCTGTCTACACCGGTAACATGTAATGGGTCCTTGTGGTACCCCCCTCAAGGAACAGCAGACATAACGGGCTGGGGGGCTAAGAACTGAATAGACCCTTGGGATGTCGATAGAAAAGATGCACCGGTCTAGGACCTCTTCAATGGTCTCCCACCAGTGTGAGTCAGGGTAGGCACAGTAGGCTGGGCAAGCATAGACACCTGTGCTGTGGCTGTCCTACCTTGGGTCCGGGATTCCCTGATCCCTCTAATGTCAGCCAGCTCCCTCTTCACTCTGGTGGCCCTAGTCATCGCCTCCTCATCTGTGTCAATAATGTGTCCAGCCAATCTGTTCTTAATAGAGGTCGTCAACCCCTTGACAAAATAAAAGACCCTCAGACGCTCATCTCTAAAAATGTGTGGGGCAAATCTCCCCAACGCAGTAAATCGGGACTCATACTGAGTCACTGTCATATCCCTCTGGAGTAGTGCCCTAAAATCCTCCACAAACCCTATCCTAGCAGTCTCTAGAAAAATAGTGGTCATTGAACATGGCCACAAAAGCATCCCACCCTTCAGCGAACCTATCTATCTGGTCAACAACTACCTCAAATGTGGCTTAGTGATCCCCTGTGAGTCTAAGATCCTGGTAATTTGTCTCAGCCACTCCTCTGCAGCTAATGGGTTAGGCTACCCAGCGAATGTAGGAGGTCTCATCCTCTGGAATGCCTTCATCACGAAGGTATCCCTAGTCTCACCACCCATAGTCTGGGTCTCCTGTATGGCTCGAAAACACTCCTGTAAAATGGCTGCCAAATCTCTAGCGCCAATGGTCCGCTCTACCTCTTCTACTGGAGCAGGTACAGGAGCAAGAGCAAAGGCATCAACCTCCTTAACTGTACTATGGGCTGGAGCAGTAGCTTTAGGTCTGCCACGTCGAGGTGGGGTAGTGGCCCTAGGTCTTCCTCGCCTAGGTGGTCCAGCTCTCGCAGGAGCTCTCCTTGGTGGCATGAGTCTACAAGTCCAAGAAAGAGAAAAAATTTAATACCTTTTTTTTTTTTAACATCTAGGCATAATCATTTAAAAAAAATCTCAATCATGTTCTTATCAACAACTTACACTTAACAGGTAGTACGTATAGCATATCATAATGTACACTTAATCAATTCTTACATACTACACATATCGTGCATCTAACTACATTAAATCACATAATCATGCATCATAACATAGCATCAATTAACACGTAATCACAACAAGTCATGCTTCAAGTATAGATAATCACATAACACATAAGATCCTATCGCATACTACTGATAGTTCACACGAAGTCTCACTTTTTCCTCTAAGGTCTCACGGTGTTCAACAATACCCCACAATCTCTAGTTATTCGAACCTATGCTCTGATACCACATTGTCATGACCTGAATTTCCACAAACCAGGGGAATGAGTGAAATAAACAAAAAGGGAATAATAAAGGACAATTACATGCATTTCAAACACTGACCCAAGTCATGTTCTGATACTAATCCATAAAGTCGTGCCGTTGTTTCATAACATACAAACAAACATGTATAGTTTAGGGCTTATGCCCTTGTACAACATCAAAATGTGCCCCAAGGGCCAAAATCCTCTATGATCCATATCTCCTCTGCTCTCCAAGACTTCCTCAAGTCTCAAGTATCAAGAGCATCATCTGTAATATGATATCCCACAAATAGGTCAGCTCAACTGCTGGTATGACATAATGCGAATGCAAGAAACAAGATTAAGGCATGGCATATGCAAAGTGTACATTTATAATCTAGATGTTTTCCAGTTCATTAATATGATCCAATGTAAATATGCATGACACACTCATGCACTCTATGCCACAACCATGTCTCGTTTACGGACCACATCCGATGGATCTGAGTACCAACTCCCGTTTACGAGCCTTCCCCCACTGGATCTGGGCACCAAAGCAATGGCCAATTTTGAGTTTTTCACCACAGGATCTACACCCTCATAATGCATAGCACCAACTGCTCAACCCACACTATGTTTCCAAAGGATTCACCATATGCTAATATGCTTTGATTTCACCACAAATTAATATAATCTCAATAAAGCATACTTTAAATAATGTATCATACTTGAAGCTACGATAACATTTAAATCACAAAACTTCTTTCACATGAATACATGTCTCATACAGTCAATTTAAACACATGGTCACAGTTCACGTTCATCACTTTACTAAATTCTCAAAGAATGTAAGAAACACACAACCACGTAAACAACCAACTCTAGGTTATCGCGGATCATATTCCAAATAATTTCCCAACAACAGTTAAGCATATCAATCATTCAATTTACTCATAAAATATTCTTAAACTTAATCTTATTTCTTACTTAGCAAAACATCATAACTATAAGGGTTTTCCCTAACCATTGCAAGTTGTGTCCGCCGTGTAGTCGAACCAAATAGTGAGAATGTAAAAGGTCAAACTGCCTTCTCTTTTCCTTTCAGTGTTCCTAAAAGCATGAAATATAACTTAGTCTATTGCTACTTGAATTATGTTGTTCATCAAATTTTATGCTTTTATTTCTTGAGTTTCTATTTTACTACAATAAATTCTACCATTGAATCAGAATGTTGAAGAAGGTCGATTTAGGCTTTTGCAGAATTCAATTTGGGCATTTGTGCTAAAAAAGGCAAAACGATCATTTTGTACTTTCATGGGTTTTTACTTCTCGAGACCTCTTTTCATAAATCAGAATCCACGATTGAGTCTGGAATGCTCGAAATAATAAAAATTCACTATTCGTTTACTTTAATTGAAATTCGTTTGATTGTTATTCAACTTAGGGGCATTTTAGTCATTTTAGTGTTCCTATCGGTCTTTTATTTTTTGGAACCTCATCTCACATCACGGATCTCACCGTTAGTCTCAGAAGGTCTAAAATAGTCAAAATACACTAATGATTTGTTTAATTTGGACTCCGGGCCATTTCGTTAATATTTAATTAATTTAATTAATTAATTACTGTTATTATATATAATATATATATATATATTTGTGCCACAATAGGACATGAGATTGTCTTGTCCAAACCGGTTACACGCGCCTCCCCCCACACGCTTGGTCACGGTTCGATTTGCAAGGGCTACGCCCCTACGCATTTTTTTCTTAATTTCTTTGAGCCAAACACTAGACAAGGGCTAAAATCAGGGATAGTATATCCTGTCCCCAATTCAATCCTAGTGAAATTCGCTATAGCCGTAGCCAAACACCCCTAATCTCCGGTTTTAAATTTAAAACGGCTTCAGCCCAAATTACGTCGTATGGTACACTGTTCATCATCCCCCTAGTTATTCCGGTGGAGCAATCCTAGGTTTTCATCGTCATCTCCGGCAACGGCGACTATTTTTCGATCAGATTTCAATGCTTTTAAAATGCAGTTTTCTTCCATTTTTCTTATAAATCCCATTCCTAGCCTTTGTTTTTGATTTGAACCACTCAAACTTTACGAACAGAGAGTCAAACAGCTCCGGCCGACTTTCCAGCCAAGCCTAAAGTTTCATTTTCGTGACTTCTCAGTCACTGTTTTCACTCATTTTTCTTCCTGACAGCTTTCTACACCAAAGAGGATTAGTTCCCCATTGTTTAAACAAGTTTTTAAACATAAAATTTCTGAAAAGCGATTATCGTCTCTAAACTGCAACTAGTGATTTTCCTCTCATTTCTGAACCATTTCAACTAATTCTTTTTGCAAAATAAATTACATTTCATGCTCATTCAGATCCTATAATAAAATCTAACCTTCATGCTTTTGAAAATTAAAACAGAAGCTAATGGGCTTACCTATTTTTTTAAATATCCTGGTGCAGTTCTCTATTTTCTTCCTCTTCCTCTTCTTGGTTCACTCTCTGAGCTCTCTCCCAATGTTCACAGTCCTCTCAATAAAATCCTTTCTTTCTGATTTTTCTCTAAACACCAAAACCCACTGCACATATACATACACACACTCATCACCACTGTCCCTCTCTCTCTCTCTCCACTTCAGACTTGCTTCACCATCATCATTTCTGATCTTCTCACCCCTCAGGCAACACTCATGTACATAAAGAAAGAAATAAACTCCTGTTGCACTCTATATGTTTGTATATATATACACATACACATATAGGCACACATTGTACACTGTACACACACTGAACACCCTCTTACACACACCACCAGCCGCCCCCCTTTCTGACTTCCTTCCCTACTTCTTTCTTTTCCCCTTTCTTTGCATTTGATGTTTGCTTGCACCTTTGGGTTTACATATATATATATATATATATATATATATGTATATTATATTACACACCCCCACTAGTACACACTTGTTCAAACACACACTCAGCCGACACACACACTCACGTTGTTGTGTTTCTTTCTTTTTATTTTTTCTTTTTTTTTTCAATTTATTTTCCTTACACTTACATGTAAATACTTGTATTCATGTATATTATTTATATATTCTACTATATATATCTACACATACATAATACACATTTTATACATACACATATATTCATTAAATGAAAATTTTATTTCAAAAAAAAAATTTCAAATCTCTACATCATCGATCATAGGTTTTGTCACACCTCTAACACCAAAAGGCTGAGGGTGACTTCACTTTCGAGATCTCTTAGGTTAGATTGGATCAATTGTTCATTTAATTAGAATTAAATTTCATTTTTCAAGATCTATTCTTCATTATAATTTTATTTGATCTCACTAGTTTACGTGGGCTAGACTCCAAGGAACATTACAGTTAATTTTAGTTGTTTAATCACCTTGGTCCTAAAAATCCTTTAACAAGATCCATAGACCCTCGTACTAGTTAGTACTCACTAATAGAAGTCAACTAGAGACCAAATCCTTTTACATTAGGACACCATGATTATACACATTAAATTTCAAGACTCTTAATTCTCACGTTATTTTTAAATATTAAGATATGAGTAGTATTATAAGAAAGTGCTTTTCAAGATCTTCAATTGGGAGATAAATTTCACCCCATTAGGATGTAAAACCAAAAAGTTGTAACTTTTTGAAAATCACCCAAGTTTATGTCACATTTCCTGAATACACATTTCTAACTTCCCCACATTCAAAAATTCTTAAATATATTTCTAGAATGAATTTGGACCTAAAAAAAATTTTAAATCAAACTAGCCTAAAAAAATATTCGATTTGAACCCGAATTTCACATGAATCTGAACTTACTATGCATTCTAACTTGATCAAAAACTAGAGGGCAAATTATACCGGTTGACTGGAAAGGGCTCTCGGTCGACCAATAGCTACTAATTTTGCACATGAAAAGGCTCTCGGTCGACCAATAGCTACTAATTTTTGCACATGGTCAGAAAGAGTGTGGTGGCCAAACCTTTCTAGCTAGCCAAAAAGGGCTTTTCAACAAAGCAGAAGGCTCTGGAATGGCCTGCTTTATTTTGTCATTTTTGGACAATTTTTCCTTTTTTGCCCACTTAAATCTCTATATTGCACTCATGATTTTACAATGTTTTCACCCAACCAATACCCAATTTTCATGTATAAAAACCTACAAAAACTCATCAAAGAAATTAACAACATTTCTATTCGATGACATAAAGTTCAAATTTTCATTCATCATGCCCCCAAAACTTCAAGTTTATCCTTGTTCATTTACAAGCCAAAATTCACCAAAGTATACACAAATTCCATGAGACAATGGGACATATCCTAAATGAGCTCCATCTAACCCTTCCAAGGTTTAATCATGAACAAAAGAGATGTTCTAAACATACGCAAGCCAATTTCCATATTTCACAACACAACATCATAGTGTCCTTCGCCAAAACAAACCAAAACTTGATATCGTCCCGTAGCCTTCAAAAGATTAACAAAAGGAGAAATATCCATCAAGCTTCAACCCATGGTCGTCTCCTTTCCATTTCCTGTATTTAGTTGGGGTTAGAACAACAACCATGTAGAGGCAACTAACAAAAGGGAAAATAACATGGCAAGAGTGGATGTTTGTGATTGTGTAGTGGTGAACTACAATGCAATATTCCAAGTTCAAAATTTTAAAACCATTCAAGGCATCACAAATATATTTTTTCATTGAGACTCACAAGTACACACAATACTCACCCATTTCCCAAACCTACTCTCACCCCCATATTTCATTTCACCCAAAACTCTACTAATCTCAAGCTACAACAAGACATGATTAAAAAATCCTTGCTTTAAGAACTAATCATCAATCAAGCAATTAAAGGTAACACAAAAAGGTATCATAGAAATTTTAACAAACACTATTTAGGCAAGTATCCACCTTCATGCTAATATAGCCACTAACATGTAAGAGAACCCTATATATATAGCCTTAGGCCTTATAAATGTAATTCGTACACAAAATATAGCAATTAAAAGGAAATAATGAAGGTAAGCATGAACTATGCCTGATCAAGATCTACAACCATAACTTAAGACCTACTAAACATATTAATAGCCAACAATAATTCCAATATAAACATGAACAATATGAAATAATGACCTAATATATCATTTTCAACCTTAGGTTAGTATCCCATACCTTTTTAAGTTGAATAAAGGTAAAAACCCTAAATTAAGATCTTGATTTATGAAGGAATCTTGTAAGCCTAGCTCCAAGATGGTGATAAAAACTTCAAGGGTGTAGAATCTTTTCTTAAAGGTCTTTTGTAAGGTTTGGTTTCAAGATAAATTTGAGAATTTAGAGTGGAGAAGAAGAGATATTGGAAAAGCCCTAGCTTTTCCCCTTTTGTTTCCTTTGGCCATGAGATAGAGAGAGAGTAGAGAAAGAGAGAGTTTTAGAATTCGGTATGGGTGGTGTGGGTGCCGGGTGGGTGGGTGGCCTTTTATAAGCCAAATGTAGAGTTTCAGGCCTTTTGATCAATTTGCCCCGCATTTGTGAGGCTACAATTAATCCCCTCATGTCCTTTTGGTCATATTGCATATACACCATTTGTTTAATCATATCCATCATATCTTTAATGCCCAATTATATTTCCAAAATAGTACCTCTCAGGTACTTCACTTGCATAGACATGCAATCACAATAATCATTTTAGAGATAATCATTTTTCAATGAAAATGAACAAATTCTAGTTTTGTTTAGCAACCAATTGATTATAGCTAAAGGTAGCAGCATTATTGATAGTTGCTCTGGTAGGTTAGTTATAATATCACAGACCTTTCATTAACCGACGATTTACTAACGCACGAATGTGTGTCATTAATAACTTCTACTAATGGAGTTTTTTTTTTTTTTAGCGATAAAGTGATAAATGTTGTCGTAGTAGAATTAAAATAGTTATTATCAAAAATGGACACCTAATTTCATGTGAAGAAGAAAAACTAAACTTACCTTGTGCCTCCACAACTTCCGTATTGAAGAGGTTGAGAAGATTTTGATTTGCTTCATGCAGAATTTCCTCGATTGTCTCAAGGGTTTCTTCTCCACAATCTTGAGGCGAGGAGCACATAGTCTCCTTTTGTGTGTTACAGGAGTTTTGCATGTTTTGATATGCTTTCCCTAGCATCTCTTCAACAGTCTCAATTATTGGCTCTTTGACGAAAGTCTGAGGTGCCCTCTTCCTCTTAAACATGGTTCGTCGTGACGATTCAGTTCCATTAACCTACAAAACCAGTATAGCAAACAGTACTAGTAGTTTATTATTTTTTAACTAAGAAATGACTCCTACTTTACGTTTTCTAAATATAGATCATTAGTACATCCTCAACTCACCAAAGGACGTTCTTGTGATTTTTTCTCATTTAAATGATATGGTTTCTGTGGATGAAGACCATAGATGATGAACCTCACCACCTCAGCAAAAGATCGAAACATCTTGTTGGACATCCCATGGTAATAAAACTGTAGTGGAAAATTCATTGTGTTCATAGACATCATTTGTATGTTAATCCAGGCCACATGGATTTGGCACATCAAATACTAATAATTGAATTATACAAACAATTTAGCACTACAAGGTTGCCATGGCTGTTTCTTGAATTTCTACTAGGAAGGTCAATATTATAACATTTATAGAAATATTTATACAAAATATAAATTGGTTTGCGACATTTCATACTAACTAATAGTTTCTAAGATTCATAATTTTAAAATAATAATTTAATACCAAAAAATTGAAGTTCATATCCCAAATGTTTGCTTCAAATTCATTCATTAATAGTTCATCTAAAGTTTGATATATCAAAACCATAAGTCAATCAAAAGCACCTTGTCAAATCTTTTGTTTTCACGTTGCCTTCTTTCAATTGTCCATCCTTCCAGTCGTTCAAACAATGATAAACGACCCACACCAGGACTGACTCGTTGTTCCTCCTGTTGATGCACTCACAATTATAAGAAAATGAAGAAAACGTACAGGACTTCCTCCATCGTAAGGTTGGTGAGGGTTCTTTTTGGTAAAAGTGAGATTTTATTAGCCCAAAAAAAAAGGAGGAAAACAAAAAACGACCACAAGTACTCAAATAAGGCCAAGGCCTAAACAAAATAACAAGAGAATGGAAAAACACAACAACACAAAGGAGGGTAGCCTAAGGCAAAAAGATTCTTCGAGGCAATTGCCAATTACGCAGTCTTAATCCTGCAAGTAAAGAGACTATTTTATGACTCAAACTAGCGACCTCTGGTTCACAATGAAGTAAGTTTATCGTTGCTTCATTGTCATGTAATTATATATATTTTGTAAATTTGGGCTAACTTGGCCCGTCTCTATTAACAACACAAGACCATGGCAAGTGATCACATTCTTAAAACGTTAATATAAACCCTAATTTGATAAACAAATGCAAACTTTGGAATAAAAGGTAACCGGCATATAGAACCCAATGCTAAAATTTTAACATTTTAAACATTTTGTTAATCTCACTCTTCACTAAATTAAAGATATAAGGAAACTGAGTAGTGGTGTTACCTCGTCTAATTTGAAGGTATAATCAACACAATCTTCTGGTAACTTGAAAGTTATCGGACCTGCCGTACATATATTCCTTGTGGAACATTGCATGTTATGCATTTCCATAGAATCATCTACCTGTAATATGGATTAATTTTCCAAATACATATATAACACTTCAAATATAATATAGAAATGTTTCCAATTTTCATATATATAAAATTTATCAAGTAACAGTAAAATTCTTTTGCACAAACTAAATACACTAGCTTATGATATTAGCCTACCTACTAAAAATCCAAAAAAATCATTTTATGATCGCCAACTTGGGACCCTTGATAAACAAATAGTTAAATCATGTGTTTTTTTTTTTTCTGTACATTGATGTGGATGTATGCATGCATGTATATATATATATATATATATGGACACACACACACACAAGACCTCCTTGTCATTAGAGCTTTGAAAAAGAATCCCTAAGCTAACAATGAATATATATATATATATATATATATACACACTTTTTCTCCACAATTCTATGGTTCCATAATATATAGATCAATTGAAACCATTTACCTGATCCTGGTCCATTCTTAAAATGTTGGCGAAGCATTGTTTGGGCAGTTTAAATGATATTGGAACTGCCTTAACCAAACCCTCATTTAAACCTTTCTCTACTTCTTCTGGTTTCAGCTGTGGCAAAGACAAAAATCATACTCTTAGTAATGCTACCAAGGTTATTTTTTGTGTAAAAAAAAATTACAGTGATGAGCTTGAACTTATTAGCTCAGAAAAAGTATATAAAATCCCAAATACTCTCACCCACCCAAAAAAAAAAAAAAGAACATGTATGATAAGTAAAAGAAATATAATTTACAAATATATATATATATATATATTTATGCACACTACACATATATAAATGTTTATCTACATTTCACTTGTACGTTTTAATAATTTCAATATACATTTTATGGTTAAGTGTTAAAGATCGAGGTTACTTTCTCAGGTCTAGTGAAACACCCATATGATTATTTTCAAGGAAGGAAAGAAAATGCTTACAGTAACTTTAACGAGAGGAATGATGATCGGAGTCTCCTTTCTAGGTATATGAAAACCCTCATCTCCCTTCGATTCTGGTGGAACATAAGGCACTATCTCTAGACCAGTGACCATGAAGTTGTGGGAGTTATCAATGGAGGATGCCATTATCTGCCTGAGAAGAGTAAAAAAAAGCACAAACACTAGTGTTCAGAGAGAGAGAAATTAAAGAGAGATGAATAAATATGTTCAGTATGACCCCAGGGGGTATACATCTATATAGAGATGAGTGAGGGAAAGGAGTCTTTGAAATTGTTTTGAACATGCACTAGCTAGGGTGGGTGACACATAAGCCATTTGAGCTTTTTAGGCAGGAACATTAATGGGGTTCTACTAATTTTGGACGGTTGTAATCTATTAGAGAAACTACCTTGTCATTTTTTCTTGCCCTATTTAAGGCATAGAAAATTGTATTTATTATACCACAATGAGGCATTTTTTTAAGAAGGGATTGAAACATCAAATGATAGTGTCTTTTCAATAATATTTTAACATGTATGTTATAACACACTTGAAAAGGTGAGTCATGACACATATGTCATGACATCATTGAAAAGACACATAGACATAGTAATAAGTCAACCTCATTCAAGAATTTTTTCCAAAACACAAGAATAGATGGTATGTTGTACACCATTTATATCACTGTGTAACATCCACAAGTAATACTTGTTTGGAAGCATTTATTACCATTGGTCCATCCTTGGCCCCTCTAGAATTTGTTGCAAGTGTGAAAACCATGCAGCCCTAATTTATTAAATTCAAAGGGTTTAATTATGAAATTTCTCCCGGCTAGAAAGATGCTGAACTACACACAAGCAAAGGAAAACAACTTGGATTGATCCATCTCTTGATTTTACCAAGATTATAATTCTATATCATCAATTTTTTAAACTATTTTGTATAACCATTAAATAGAAAGATCTAATTATGCCCTAAATTTTATCAACAATCATGTGTAGCTATGGTGTTAGTGAACATTTGTTGTTAAAATATGAGTAACATATGCCTTTTTATTTTTTTTCTAATAGCCCAAAAATGTTGGGAAATTATAACTACTAAAGTGTAGGACCCAAAATTGCTCTGATATCAAATGTAAAATCGAAAGTTACTTTGATACCAATTGTAAAATTTAAAATTACTCTAATATCAAATATTAAACTCAAATAAAATTCAATCAATATATCATGCCCTTGATGTAGAATCAAAACAAAAACAAAGCCTTATTATATATGTAAAGCATAATAGAAACAGGATATCATCCTTTTATTGTCACCTCGAAAAAGACAAACTCAATGTTTTGTTTCAGTCATTGTTTTGTAACCATTGGCAGCAACCTCTCTCACAGCCATTCTCTTTAATTCGACCACACACGGCCACCACTCTCCACTTTAATATTTTGGCCACCTTTCTATTAATTTTGAACTCAATGTTTTATTTCACAGCCATTGTTTTGCAACCATTGGCAGCAACCTCTCTCACAGCCCCTCTCTTTAATTCTACCACACACGGCCACCACTCTCCACTTTAATACTTTGGCCACCTTTTTATTAATTTTCTGGCTCACAACTTTCTGTGACATAAACCAGCATATATATAATACTAACTTTAAATTTTATATTAATTAGAACATCTAATCTCACATACTTAATTACTATAAGTTGTTTAACTATAATTAAAAAACTAATCATCACTATAATATTAGTCCAATTACAATTAGGACTCTTCTAAAACACTCCAAATATTAATAGGAATCAATAAACCAAATTTAAAAACTTCCTAAAATTATAGGCTTGGTTTAATTGGCCAATATAAAGTGAAATATTGTGTTACCTCTAACACTGCACAAGTTGGAACGAATGGTGGCTCATATCCATCATCGACATCTAAGGATGACAAGGGTATCTAGTCTTATTCACTCTCTATAGTTTTCATCACAACGTCAATGTTAGTCTAGCATAATTTTTTTACCATTGATATTCCTTTTTATCTTTACACATTTTACTGCTCCATCAAAAATTCCCTTTACCCCCCACCGTACTCCAATTTGGTCATTTCCACCACTTATATCTATGGTTGAACCTGGTATTTGACGGTGAACTTGAAAAATTCATCTATGTGTGATGCTTTACATACAGGTATTTGGATTAATGCTTGCATCCTTCGCGCTATCACGATTGCAATTGACATAAATTTAGTGGATGCTTATTCTCCATATATATCTTTGTGCTGCCAAACATGACTAATGAATAATTATGCAAGTTGCTACCAACAAATCTAAATGTACTGCCAAATGTGAATGACAAAATAGAAGAGTATTAATAAGAATTTAATCCCAAATTGTAGCTACTCCATGATCAAATCATAACCTAGTTTCCCTTAGTAATAATAGATGCCCTAGTTAAAAGTATCTAAAATTAAACATACAATGCCAAAGTTTGTCAACAAAGTACTTATTTACTTGCACGACCAATTGACAACCGTGAATATAGAAGTGTATTTAATTAAAAAATATTATTTGGATTATTTCAATTTTGTTGGATCTCCCAAAAACTGCGTGTTTAAGAGAAATTAACATAGCTCATAAAAGTTGTGAAGTCATTGTGTAGCCATTACATACAATTATTTCGAATAATGTTTTCAACCATTGTGTTGTCACAGCCATTGACATAGATTTAGTTGATGCTTATTCTCTAGATATTGTCATTATGTCCCCCGAAATATGACCAAAAGTAATATTGTGTGAGTTATTACCAATAGATTAATTACTCATAAATTAATTGCACTATCAAAATATAACCAACAAAATAGAAGTGTATTAACAGGAATTTGACCTCAAATTTTAAATAGTCCATAATCACCACAAAACCTAGTTTTCCCTAGTAATAATAGAAACCTTAGCTTAAAGTATCTAAAATTAATCGCGTGGCACCAAATTTTATGAACAACAAACTTATTAACTCGGGCTGCCAAATTTAGACCGTTAAATTAAATATTGATCTTTCTAATTAACAAATATTCTTTGGATCATTTTAGTTTTTTTCGGATGTTACCATATCAACACATATTAAAAAGAAATATAGGTCGCCATTACGTTTCACCTGTGTACTATCAAGGTTATTAACATAGAGTTAGTTGATGCTTGTTCTGTAGATATCATCATGTGTCACTAGAGTTAAGCTAATTGCGCCGCCAAAATATGACCAAAAAACTGAAGTGTGTTAATAGGAATTTGAGCCCAAATTTTAGACAGTCCATGATCACCTCAAAACCTAGTTTTACTTGAAAATAATAGAAGCCCTAGTTTAAAGTATCTGAAATTAAACATATTGTGCCAGAGTTTATTAACAAAGAACTACTTATTAACTTGCGCCGCCAAATTATGACCATTAAATTAAATATAGGTCTATTTAATTGACAAATATTCTATGGATGATTTTAATTTTGTTGCATGTTTCTAAAACAACGTGTTAAATATAAGCAGAGCTCATAAAACTATGTAATTGCCATTATGATAAATTATTCTGGATTAATTATGTTCGCATCATCTACATTATCAAAGTTATTGACGTAGAGTTAGTTAGCGCTTTTCTCCAGGTATCATTATGTGCCACCCAAATATGCTAATGATAATGCCAAAATATAACTTTAAAAAATGAGGGGTGTAAGTAGGATTTTATCCCAAATTCTTGGCAATCCGTGATCACTTCAAAACCTAGCTTTCCTTGAAAATAATAAAATCCTAGTTTCAAGTATCTAAAATTAAGTATGTGCTGCCAAACTTTATCAACAAGTAGTTTTTAATTTGTGCCGCCAAATTATGGCCGTTACATTAAATATAGGTTCGTTTAATTGCAAATATTCTTTGGATCATTTTAATTTTGTCAAATGTTTCTAAAATAGTATGTGTTAAAGAGAAAGAAAACTCATAAAAACCGTCAAGTCATTGTGTTACCATTACGCACAGTTATTCTTGATTAATAACATTTGCATCATCTGTATTATTAAGGTTGCTGATGTAAAGTTTGTTAATGCTTGTTCTCTGAATATCATCTTGCGCCGCCAAAATATAGGAGAAAAAATTGAAGTGTGTTAATAGAAATTTGATCCCGAATTCTGGATAGTCTATTATCACCTCAAAACCTAGCTACTTTTCTTCAAACATTATAAAATCCCTAGTTTCAAGTATCCAAAATTAAACACATGCCGTCAAATTTTATTAGCAAAGTACTTATTAACTTTCTCTGTCAAATTATGACCATTAAATTAAATATAGGTTTGTTTAATTGAAAATTTTTCATTGGATCATTTTAATATTGTTGGATGCCCTTAAAACATGTATTAAGGAGAAATAAAACCCATAAAAGTTGTCAACTCTTCCTTGTTAGATTGTTCGTCCATTGACCATGGTGTTGAATCAATCTGAAAATAATGCTTACCCTTTCCAAATTTTGAACTAAAAATGTGATGACCAGTCAATAAAAGCTAATCACAAAAATTCGGCATCACTTTTCTGGATTTAAATTTGGGGGAATATAATTTTTGCTTTATCAAAGGCATTTTAACGTCATTTCAATGGTTTGATAGCTCTCATGTTGGGGGGAGGAGAGCATATGGTCGTTCATACTTATAGACCTTGTTTTTAACTCTATGAGCTCTGAAGGCTAGTTTAATGTATGAGATTTTTGTTATTGTGAGATTTGAAAAGAGTTTGATATATGCAATTTTTTAGACTGTTTTCGTGACTCAAACTTGTGATCTTCATGTCAAATTAAAACAATTTTACAATTGTGTCAGTCCTCCAGCTCATAATGAAGAAAAGAAGCTTTAAAAAACAATAATTTGATATAAAATTAACCTATTGATTGGACCCAATTTCATCATCAACACTATGGGTTTGTTTGTTCCACTGTTAAGTGTTCGGCGGCCATGCCAGACATGAAATGCTGCCACTAACTACCATTCTAAGTAATAAAGATAGATGTCTCACCTTGTAGTCTATCCTATCACAAAGATAGGACTCATTAGTGGATCCCCCCTTTTGATTAGTTGGATTACCTACCAATTGGGACAATTGATGTAAAATGTCTATTCTTGTTATTTGAACAACAAACTTTGTGGCCAAACTTGATCCATTTGGGATATTGGATGTTTATTACTAAGAAATGGGGATACAATCTATGACTACTGCTGGGCCTCGGCATAGGCTTCGGCCTTGTTTTAATAATGGATGCACAAACATGGTTTAACCTGTCATTAAAGAGTAATAGTGCATATAGCCTATAAATTAATCATGTTTATTACACCCTATTCTTCCTTTCACGTCTTAAACTTCATCAACAACCCACCACAAGTGAATAATTTATTGTATGATTTCCTACAATTGGGTTTTCTTGAATTTCAGGGTATGACAAAAAAAACTAATTCCATAAATAATTGAATTGACGAACCATGTCCAAATTTGAAGAATTAATTATTTACACACACATATCACCTTTCCCTATTGATTCTTGACCTGGGAATTTAGTAAAGAAAGTATAATTAATTCATTGGCAAAGAACATTCCATCTACCCACTAGATAAAAATTCAAGTTAGGTATAACAATTAAATGTATGTCTATTACTTAATGTAAAATTGTTCCATCCTGCGGTCTATGTATTTTATTATTTCGTTCTTTCTCAAATGAGATAATACTGTATAGTTTGTGAGTTTGAAACTTTACATGAATCTTGTAGAAAATTTCAAAGTTCTGTCACATGAGTCTCTACTTTTCAAACTTCTCTCAACTCATCTTTACTTTGTAACGATATCATTTTTCCAACAAACCAAAGGCTTAGTTCCACCTTCTGCAACTTGGGCAACTTGTTTCTCTCCTTGAGTCTCTGATATGTGATTCTACTATATAAAATGCATGTAGAACAATAGGAGAGGTGGCCTGTGAGCTGTGGTAACCATTGCCCTCATTTTAAAATTTCTTTCCAGAAAATTAGGGGAGTATGTTTTAAGAAGACACTGAGGAGTTGTAGACATCTAAGGAGTAAGGGGTAGTGTTGTGATTAGTGGATTTCCACACTCCAAGCATTAAAGTATTGAAAGCTTTTCAATGCTTTGAAAGCTTTGAATGCTTTAAAAGTTAAACTCTCCCATCACAAAGAGAAAGAAGCACAACTTTGTGTACATGGATGTAGGCTTGAAGCTAAAATTATGTAAATCTGTGTGTACTTGTGTGATTTATTTTTTTGCATTCAAATATTCCTCTATTTTACAACAATAATGGATTTATTTAATAATCTTATTTGAGTTTTGTTGGCATCTCACATTGGTTGCGAATGATGTCCATGATAGAATTATAAAGACGACATATGACAATCCTATTTTAGAGACACCATTTGGGCTAAAGGCCCAAAAAGACAAATTCGTAAAGGCTCGTCACTGAGTTAGAAGCGCAGACTAAAACAGACAATACTTCTAGATGAGAGTTGTACTTAATTTATATTTAGATTTCAACAAAATACATAGATGTATTTAATATTCTTGTTTGGATTCCTAATATACCTTCTCTACTTCTACTACAGTATCACTTTAGCTCTTTTAAATTATCTCCAATAAATAATCTTTTACACGTCTATGAATTTAGATCACCCAAACTCTTTCATTTCAAATTCATCCATCCAAATATTCCATAAATCCCTTTTTTTCTAAAGAAAAACGGAAAGTGTCTGCAATTCTGTACATAACAATGGATTTTTTTCTTGCCCGGGGGGAGGGGGGGGTGTATGCAAGCTCTTTATCGCATATAATCAGAAGCCTTTTCTTAAATTTGAGTAAAAAAAAAGCAAAAAGTAGATTTGATTCATGGGCAGGTGCATGGGATTACTTCTAAAACACAACCAGAAGAAAAATTATTAGTAGTCTCCTACTTCAAAATTTTACAAACTGATATTGACATTAAACTAGAACTAGCACATTAATTTCTGATTTAAAGGCAAGATTAGTGTTATGTCAGTTCATTTACAGAACCATATAAAAATTAAAACAAAAGGAAACTTATACAGAAAGTAGAAGGCCTTCAAGCCAGAATATTAGTCAATTTCGCCAATGAAGCACATGGCTGGAATATGGATTTATCTGAGTGGAATTATCTAATTTTGCACATTTTGAATACTGATTGTATTGTGGTCAAACTTATTCAACATCTCTTCTATGATCACTACAACAAAACAAGAAGAACAAAAAGGATTGATGATAAATACATCGACTGATGACACATACGTACATCTTAATTAAATTATTATTACATTATTTTTGTTTGTTTGTTTTTTATAAGAAAATTGGCAGCAACTTCCATGGGCTAGATGTTGACCATTGAAGCATTAGCAGCTGCATTTTTTACGTTGAGTCAGAATCCATCGGAGTACATGTGTGAAACTAAACATTTTGATGTCCAATAAATAATTTTCTCCTTAAGTAACTGAAGCCACACTTGAAGTGAAGAGAATGCTCAGTTTGAGCAGGAATCATCACTCTGGCTGCATGTTTGGCCCCCCAAGAATGCCCCAAAGACATTAACATCAAACACCTTCTTCAAGTACTTAGATCGATCAGTGTCACCAGTGATTCCAGCATTGCTAAACATTTTCATGTCAAGCTTACCATGCCTTCACACAGCCGTGTCCACAATATTTTGGACATCAGAGTCGCTACTAACATCACAATGGACAGAAATTATTGACTCGGACTCATAGCCAACTTGACTGCATACCTAATCAAGCTACTTGCTGCTATCACATTGACACAAGCACTTGTATCACTCGTGTTTAAAAATGCATCATCTGGAGCACGTGTCCCAATCAGTTTACTTACAACCTTTTATCTGCACAATGCATATATCAATTTTAGTTGAGCAACAATCATATACATTATAAGAGTCTCGGTACCTAAGACCGTGTGCTCCCCATACTCCCATGCTTTAATATACTGTGCAGGGCATATTAGTTATGCAAGGCCTATTCTTTGGTAAGGATCAGAAAAGCTCGTTGTGGGGCTGATTTAACATGTTTTTTTTTGCTTTATGCATATGTGAAAATTTTCTTGTTTTAGGTATTTATCATCAAGTTACAATGCACCGCATATAGATGATTAGGTGCCCATCTAATTAGTCTTTTTTAATTTTTATATTGATTTAACTGACACAAATATTGTGTTTTTTAAAATTTTGATGTCTTGCGTCAACGTCCTCGAGGAGAGGATGTGGGAGGTCTAAAAATAATGCTCTAAATGACCACTGATGAATTGTTACTCACCCCATACGTTATCAAGTTGTGGGGGTTCCGTCTCTTTGAGTCTCACTGTTTGGAGCAACAGCACTCTGTTTTTATCACTCTTTTTCTTAGAATTTAAATAATGATTAGAATATATTATTGTGATATAGCTGAATTAATGAATTGTAATTCGGAATGTCCTACAAAGCACTTTTAATTATAAATTGATTATCGAAAGGTACTCCAGGGGTATAGAAAGAGTGGGATGGAAGGTGTACCCATAAACTCGGAGAATGTCTGTTCGAATCTTGCGTTCTCCTACTTGCTTGTATATGGGATGTGAGGTCGTTTCGTGTACCCTTGGGTAAAATTAGTTTCAGTCAAAGACTTATGACTCCATGTGAAAAAAAAAAAAAAAAAAATCTTCTGTTGTTTTGCGACCTTCATGAGGGCCTACCACATATGGAATAGAAAAAATATAGTTGTTGTCCACAGTGCTTGGGGTTGTGTTCTATCTTATTTTTGTAGTGATATTGGGCTGTATTTGACACTATTGTCATCTTCATTGTGGATTGTAAGAGATATTTGTATTGTTTTGTAGTAATATATATAGTATTGTATTCTTTGTATAGTTTAATGCAATGCAAGAGAATTGTTTTGTACAAAAATTGTATGCCAGCTTTCATTGTGGATTTGTATGGTACTGTGATGGATTGAGATTATGATATTTTGATAGAGGTATATTTATATGATTTTTATATTAAATATACGTACCTTTAATTATTTAGGGAAATTATTTTTTCAAAAACAAAAATTTTAAAAATAACTATTATCGACACTAAAATAACTACTCTAGTTCCTACAAGGTGCAGAGTCACTACCTCTTACTTGGCATGGTTTATAGTTTCTCTAAAGATCATCAATCCTATGACTCTAGTATTGTCCTCAAAATTTTGGAATAAGCAACCTCTGCTCTTGTGCATTCTATGGTCTCCCAAAATTCACTGGGCTTCTCTCATGTTCAAACTATTGTCTTCCAGAAATCATTGATCCCTTGATCATCTTAACTGTCCAAAAGTCTTCAATTTCAGTTCTTAACCATCCAAGAATCATCAACTTTGATGCTCATATGGTCTTTCTCAAAAACCATTAACCTTTGTTTTGATACTATTCTATCATGACTCAAGACCCGCCCGTTGCGAATTAAGGGCAATGACCGACACAGTCACCCAGAAAGCTATACAAAATCAAACGAATTGCAACTGCCAGTAAAAAAATTCTTTTTAAATACATGTGGAAGTTATACGTATGTAATTCAACTTATGCAGACAAAACATTATCATTATTATCTTTAGGAGTATCACAAAGTAATATTTGTATATCAAATGCTTTCCAACATTACGAAAAAGTTGGTCTATTGCAATGTTTTTATTTACTTGCGAAAAGTACGTCTATTGCGATTGTTTTTTACCATTGCTAATAGTCATCTTTCCCTACCAATTTATTGTGTTAGTAAGATTACACTAATTACCATGGTTCCGAATATACTAATGTAGGACAAATATTCTACCTGCCAAAACTATATATTTTGTTTCATAGTTATTATAGGATTCTTTAGTTTCCAATTTTGATTTTTTTTCTTAATTTCTCTAGTTTCCTAATTTTATTAGGACTACTATAAAAAGCATAGGAATTAATAGTTTGCCTATTCGAATTAATAGTTTTCTAACTCTATAAATACAGTGTAATAGACTACTATTAAGTTTTTATTGTCAATATTAGTATAATTTTGAATTTTGGAAAATTTATTTTCTTGATTGGGTTGATTGTTCCCCGTTAGGTTGATTGTTCTCTGTTTTAGATATTGATGTTAGTTGTATACATCCTTTTACATTTCTGTTCTATGTTAGTTAGGTATCAAAGCGAGGGATTGCTTGGCTACATGCCAAACAGAGGTGCCAAAAATATGAATCCCATTAATGTTGGTTGTAGGATAGATGTTTTATGGTTTGTTATTAATGAACATAGGTAGCAATTTGCGCAAGTAAACAATCATCTTGATGTGATCCATGAGATGCTTATGGGACTTAATATAATGCCAATAGAACACCCCTAGTCAATAGGAATCGCGCCAAAGGATTTATGTGAGGTCAGCCTATTGACAATTGCGTGCTAGATCAATGTCTCCAAAAGCAATCCACTTATGGAGATAATTAAGATTATAAATAAGAAGAGGACTACGAGATTCATAGACCTATGAAGAGAAATCAGAGGTAAATAGATTATTTGACTGGTGAGGATTTTAAGAATTTTGTCTACGATTAAGAAGACAAATACATCATAAAAGATGTTGCATAGAACAAAATTTTCAAAGTTCTCGTTTGAAGATTAATCTACCATGTTTTAATGATCATATTTATATCAAGACAACATATTCTATTGTGGAGAAAGAAGATCAAAACCCCAAATTAATAGATCAACGTATGGATTTAGTGGCACCAATCGATGATCTAGGCTCGATCTTTTATGGAAGAGAAGGAGAAAGAACTTCTCAAGAAAGTAGTCAACAATTCAGATGAGAATAAACCTGAATTCAAAAAATATTATTTATAAGAAGATCGAAATTATAGTGTTGGATCAAGAATATGAGTTTTGTTTCATTATGGACATATCAAAACAAGAGCTTAAAATTTCTAAATTGATAGAAAATGTAAAAGGCAAAATTATTGAGTGTTTGATTCATCTCGAAAAGATTCAATCGGGTTACGGACGAGTTCGAGGTCGCATATATCTATTTAACTCGAGGACAAGTTCCTTTCAAGTAGGAGAATCAAATGTAGGACAAATATGGTACCTGTGAAAAATATGTATTTTGTCTCAGAGTTATTATAGGATTCTTTAGATTCAAATTTTCATATTTTTCCTAATTTCCCTATTTCCTAATTTTATTAGGACCAGTATAGGAAGAATAGGAAAACTTTATAAATATGGTGTAATAGACTAGTATTATTAGATTTTTTATCTATATTAATATAATTTCAAATTTTACAGAATTTATTCTCTTGATTTGGTCGATTATTCTCCATTGGGGTGGTAATTCCCCATTGTGTACATTGACAACGGTCGTATCCATAGTTTCACGTTTTTGTGTTGCGTTACATGCCGTTAGAAATGTTATTCTGGCAACTAACTGTCCGGTGCTTATTTTTCCATCGGGAATAATTGTACCTGGTGATTATAAATTTATTAGCCATGGTTTTCTACATCGTTAAAAGCTTATATGGTGTAGTGTCCTGTGTTCTACATCCCACCTTGGTGGCCCATCACATGATCGAGTTATGCGAGCATCCTATGTACCATTTTTTCCTGCACACACATAAAGAGTAGAGAGAGATTGTAAACGAAAAATTTTAAAAGCTAGGGTTTGATTATAAAGGGAAAATATTAAAAGCTAGGGTTTTGAAAATCAGAACTCTTTTGAACCAAGAATCACATTAGGTTGAAAAAGACAAGTCTTTGTCAATTGTGACTTGCAGGCAATGAAAATGTGAGGTGGCAAACTAGCATGTAAGAGAGACAAGTTAAGATCTTTCCTTATTTGGACAATAATTTAACTACAACAGATTAAAAGGAGTTGTGGGATAATTAACTACTATGATAAAGCATTATATGTTTTATTACCATATATATTAAACAGCTTTAATTTAATTTGGGCTTGTTACTTTCTTTTCTTCTTTTTTTCAATCTGAATTAAATTTTGGATTTATTTCTTATAATAAAAATTCATGATTAGTCCAACTTATAAGATACTTGTATATTAGAGCCTCAATTTTTTGGTTGCCTTTGTACTTGGTGACTTGAAACCATGCAATCTACTTTTTTATAATCATAATTTTATTATTTTAAAACCAAAAAAAAATAATAATTGTGTTTTTCTGACTTAAACTTCATTTTCAATTTTTTCCTTTTTTCCTGTTATTCTGTTTTAGGGTTTTTAGAATTTTACGATCTTGAAATGTTTGAAGGTATGGTTACTTTTTTTTTTTTTTTTGTAAGAAGTAGATTTTGAATTAAGGGGGTTTTAGGAAGATTATGAAAATGAACCATTAATGTGCAAGGTAACAAGCACAATTTACAAACCGTTTTAACCAAATGAATTAAATTAAATTCGGTCACCAATCCATTTCATTTTGAAACTGAGAAGTCCATTTGTCAGATGAAATGGGCCCTACTGTGGTTGGGTCCCACGTGTGATGGGGTCCACTTCAACTCACAAATTGAGATTGAAATGGAGAGAAACCCATTTGAAAAAATGGGCTATATCTTAAAAACAACTTAACCTTATTAATTACATATTAGGGCACCACTTAGCAGACCATAAAAACTTTAACATGAGAGTCAAATTGATAATGTGCTTCTTCTTGCTTTTACTATCGGCCCCGAACGATTAAGAGCAACTCCAAAGGGAGTTGCCATTTTGAGGTGCCAAAAACCTTCTTTGCAACCCTGAATAGTGTTATATGGCACTCCTGAATTATAAATCTGCTCCAATGGTAGGTGTCAAAATGGGGTGCCATTTTAATATTTTAATATTTTTTTTAAAAAAATATAATAAAACTTAACAGTTATATTTTAACGGGTATAGTTTTCATAATGGTTTAATTTAAATTAATTTTTAAATTAAATTACAAAAATTAATTTAATTTAAAAAATTAATTTAAATTCTAAAAATTAACTAAATTAAAAAAATTATTTAATTATAAAAATTAGTTAAATAAATAAAATCATTCTAAATTTATAGAATAATTTTTAGAGTGATTTTCTGGGTTTTGGTAAGTTTTCTCTTCACAAACACCTCCTCTATTTATAAAATTTTTTATTGAAATAGAACCGTTGGAACAGTAAAAATGGAAATAGTTCCAACCGTCAAATGGCACCTCTCTATTTTCTCTCTCCAAAGTTTGTAAAAATGGCACCCCAGAACGTTGGGTGCCATTTTGCAACTGCATATGCCACCCCCGTTGGAGTAGAAACTTTTGAGTTTGGGGTGCCATTTTGACGGTTATGGGCTTGGCACCCCGGATGGCACTCCCCTTTGGAGTTGCTCTAATATGTAACCATGAATTAAGAATTTATATTGATGTATTAATTTTATCTATTTTAATGAAATAATTAAAATAGATAAAATATCTATGAGCTTTGGTTTCAGTAGCTGCATCTTCCTCCCTCACTAAGAGTTTGTTTGTGTAGTTGTAGCTAGCTTTGTTTTGGATTAGCCTCCTCGTGCGTGGTTTTTGTTTGTTGTGTAGCCCTTGTAAGATTGTATAGTTTTTCTTTAACAAAATTCCACTTACCCAAAAAAGGAATATTAATTTCTTATTAAAAACTTAATTGTCTGTCCAAAGTCAAAGAATCCAAAAGACAAAAAAAAAAAAAAAATGCGAATCAGGGTTGAGCTTTGGTTGCCAAACTATTATGACCATTTAGCAAAAAATTGGTAAGGCGAGTTATTAACAAAGTATTCATCAACTCGCTAGACCAAAATACGAACATGGAAATGAAGTTTTATTAAGGCCTAAAACCACTCGAAGGCCTTGTTTTCCTAACAAATAAGACAAGTTTATGGAATGAAACATAGTATTTATCAACTAGCTCCTCAAAATTAAAACTGAAAATTGGTGGTTTAATAATATCATATACAATCCTATTAAGGTTTTATAGCATATGACGACCATATATAAAACTTAATTTCTCCAGTGAAAAAAAAAAGCTCTACTTTTTAAATTTCTTTTTTTTTTTTTGAAAAAATTTGAATATTGGATTTGGAAGAAGAATTGGATTAATTAATAATGCACGAATGGATCTCAAGTTTTCTTTCTTATGACAAGTAGAGTGTTGTTCTCCATTACTGCCAAAAGACTCAGTTAGCTTGAACTGGTGGTAAAGTTATGATCACCTTTTGGAGTGGATCAAAAAGGAAAATAGAAACCCTAGTTTATTAATAATTCATTCTTATGTTAGTACATTGAGTTGATGTCTATTATCAAAGTACTTACCAACTTACACACTGTGTCACTCTCATATCCTTTTGAAATGAACTAGGGTTTGTTGGTTCTATAATCTCCATTTAGATTTAGTTATCTCTCTCTGTATTAAGGAATAACGATTATGGATATCAAAACTATACAACGATGATCTTTTCGTCAAAGCATCAATCATATACTTGTGCAATAGGTTCCATCACAATATTATTGAAGAACTTTGTGCGCTAAATTTAAAGTGTGAATGTTAATAGTTTTTTGTTTTTGGGTAAATGATTAAATTTTTGTATGTATTTATTCATTTATTTAAGGATAATTACGCTAACCTCCTTAAAACGAATCATCATGCATCCTTTGCGTAGCGAAAGTAAAAAACTATATCTTGGTTCCATCATCCCATTATCAATCTATGATGTATAAAAAACAATCCTACACACTATGAGAGAAATAAATAACAGTTATCCTTGTAACGTGCTTTACAAAAATTTGTAAATGATCCACAACAACCGCACAAGCATCTAGCCTCTAAGCATATCCACACAAGTGAATCCCATACATGAGAAATCTCTACACCGCAACTTGAACCGTCACCTCTTGAAGATTGGAGAGATGGATGACTATAGAAGGAGGGGAGAGGATAACCCTTCCTTGGGGTTGAAGTAAAAGTGTTAGCTCTTGTCTCTACAAGTTCTATTAATAATAAAGACAACCTTAAACCTTATCATACTAGGATTTAGCTAAATAACGAAACTTCTAATACTAACTCTTAATAGCAATAGGAAACTACAACTATTAACTCTTAACAGAAAATTGACCCTTCTTACTTCTTCAAATTACACATAATCCTTAAGTGTGTGACCCCTTAGCTTCATACTAATCTAGTAGTAGAAATAAATACTTTCTAATATTACAAATTAGAAATCTTTCCAATTTATTAGAATTAGAACCATTTATAATTTTCCCTTAATAAAAAAGTAATAATTAATTCCTATTACTATTTTTCTGGAGCTTTACAAGTCATGAGTGACACCTAGCAGTAAATCATGACTACCCAGCTAGTAAGAATTAGGTTATGAACATTTTCGTTAATTGTTACCTTAAAATTCAACCATTTCATCATACAATGTCCCGATTAAGTCATTTAGGTTTGGAAATATTGTCAAACCCTAACTTAATCATATATGTTTGACCTAACTAATATCAATTCGTGTTGGTGAAATCAGAAACCCTTTTCTAATTCTCACCCTGCCTTGGCTAAGGAATTTCCTGAGTTATATCAATGAAGATCACATAGGGCATTCTCTCTATTCACTTGAGATTGATGGATCACTTATTGTACATTCTGCCTCTATATGTAATCCATCATACCAAACAATACATGTTTACATCCTATAAAGAAACATAAACACCACTTATTATTAAAGAATAATTTCTTACAAACAAAACAACCATGATGTCTCAGGTCTAAAGATCACTTGCACAACTATTACTAAGAACAAACCATTCATAAGCAAGTAAAATCTCATAAGTACGCTCTTAACAATTGGTCACATTCAATGTACTTGTTCTCTAACAAGCACCCATGCTTTGAGACTAGTCACGATTTCAAAAACCAAACATAACATGTGCTAGTCTATTTGAATTAATAATGCCCAATTAGTAATCCTGTAAATAGGAACATATTTAAGAGTAAAGAATAGAGAAGTATAAAGTATGAAATTCTTAGCTCTATAAGAACATATCTTCTTAGTTTTAATTTATAAACTTTTCATGTAAACAAATAATAGTATAAACATTATAAATAAATTTTCTCTTTTATTATAAAGATCAAAGAGATTTCTTTCAAACATAATATCGCTAAAAAACTTCTTCCCACCAATAGATTTTAGGGAATACTACTAACGCTACCCTGAGTTATCTAACAATTAAAAAGATCTCCCTTGTGTTTTCTAAAATTATAATAATCTCTCCTTTGTTATACTGACAATAAACATATCTCTCCCTTCATACAAAATCCTTCATTGATGTGTTAGGACTTTAATCAAATTTTTTTATATGACTAAAATATCCTTGTATATTAGAATAATATCCCTTATCTTTTCAAAGATAACAAGAAAGGTCTTTATAATTATCAAAATATCATATGGGAGGTAAGTGTAACCATTTTCAAGGTTAAAATAGTAAATTCATGCTTTTTATTAACGTCCATCTCTCGAGAAGTCTGACAAGAAAAGTTCCTTTTAATATCAAAAATCACAATGGATGTCCATGTAATTGTCAGAAGTAAATCTATTGGAAGTAAATAACATTTTAATTTATTTGGACTTAACTTTGAAATTAAATATAGCATATGGAAAGGATATATCTATCATTCTGACCTAATACCCTATGCACCTTGTCCAGCAAAACATTCTCAAGAGTAGAAAGATATGAATCAATAATTATTATATCATAAATCATAGGTTCTTCACAAGAACTAAGTGGAACAAAACTCGAGGATGGGTTAATGGTGCTTATGCCATCTACTTATCTTCCTTACTGTCAGAAGCAGCAAGATATGGCCAATACTTGGTGTATCATGGATCACAATTTTTTTATTAGAATTAAGCAAAGCAGAATTCAAGGATGGGTTTGTGGTGCTTATGCCTTCTAGATCTCTTCCTTCCTTCTTACATTTCTCTATATTTGGTGTATCATAGATCATAAGCTCTTCACTAGGATTAATTGCAAAAAAAATTGGAGATGGTTTTGTGGTGTTTATGCCTTCTAAATCTCTTCCTCCCTCCTTACTTTTCTTTATATTTGGCGTATCATCGATCATAGGTTTTGTCACACGCCTAACCCCAAAAGTCTAAGAGTGACTTCACTTCTGAGATCTCTTAGGTTAGATTGGGTCATTTGCTCATTTAATTAGAATTAAATTTTGTTTGTCAAAATCTATTCTTCATTAGAATTCTATTTGATCTCATTAGTTTATGTAGGCTAGACTCCAAGGTCCATTATAGTTAATTTGCTTGTTTACTCACTTTGAGTTCCCACATGATCTTGAAGATCCATGGACCCTCGTACTAGTTAGTACTCACTAATAGGAGTCAAGTAGACACCAAATCCTTTTACATTACGACACTATCATTATACACATTAAATTCCAAGACTATTAAATCTCATTGTATTTTGAAATATTACAATAAGATTAGTCTTATAGGAAACAACATTTCGAGAGATTCAATTAGAACATAAATTTCACCCCATTTGGATGTAAAACTAAAAAGTTATAACTTTTTGCAAATCTCCCATGTTTATGCGGCATTTCGTAAAAAAACATTTCTTACCTCCCCTTATTCAAACATTCTTAAATATCTTTCTAGAATGAATTTGGACCAGAAACAAATTTTAAATAAATCTAGACTTGAAAATCTTTAATTTAGAGACCTAAATTTCACTTGAATCGAGTACTACGAATTTTTGAAGTTGATCAAAAAGTAGAAGGCAGATTATACCAGCTGACCAGAAAGGGCTCCCAGTCGACCGATAGATACTGATTTTGCACATGGTCTCAATGGCCCCAAGGAGGTGTGGTGGACAAACCATTCTAGATTATCAGAAAGCTCGGGAATGGCATGCTCTATTTTGTGGTTTCGGGACAATTTGGCCTCTTTTTGTGCCCACTAAAATCTCTATCTTGTACACATGGTTTTACAATGTTTTCACACAACCAATACCCCATTTTTCATGTATAAAAACCGACAAAAATTTGACAAGGAAATTAACAACATTTCTATTCCTTGACATTGTAATAACCTCAAATTTTTTTTTTTATGTATAAAATTTTGTGGTTATTATTATTATTATTATTATTTATTATTGTCATTATTAATATTATTATTATTATTATTAAAAGTGTGAAATGAACGTATGTGTATATTAAATAAATGGATGATGTGTGGGATATTATATGTATGTGTACATGTATGGGATGACGTATTGCATGTATATGTGAATATGTATATGTATATATATATATATAGCAGTGCATGTGTGCACTGGATGTGTGCAACAAACCGTGGGGGTGTGTGTATGGTGTCGGTGGAGTGTGTGTGTGTCTAGTGTGTGTGTGATGAGTGGTATATATATATAGGTGTATATAGGGCAGCTTTGCATTTAATGCAAAGCTGCATTGGGGAAGAACAGGGTGGCTGAGCAGAGGGAAAGAAGTCAAGGAAAGGGGCTGGTGGTGGGAGACGTGTGGGAGTGGATGTGTTAGTGTATATAGGTTGGTCTCGGTTGGGAGAAGAGAAGGAAAAGAAAAGCAGAAAGCGAGAGAGAGAGAAAGAGAGAAAGAGAGTTCTGGAAAGGAGTCTTAGAGCTTGATTCAAGCTTGGAACCAGAGGGTGAAAGAGGTGCACGGCTAGAGAGAGAAACCCCAACAAAAACCGTAAGTGACCCAGTTTTGTTTTATTTTTTTTTAAAGCATGATAATTAGTTTGATGTATATGATCTTAAAGAGCATGTTATAAGGAAAATAATGCAAAAAGAATGAGATAAAATAGTCGAGAAACTAGGGAGAAAACTCGAGTTGCAGGTTTCGGTTATGGGAGTTGGGTCTTGACATTTTATGTGTAGAACTCGGTGTAAATGGTAGGGAACGAACCCTAGGAGGTGCAGAAACCCATTAGGATAAAAATGGAGGTTAAACCGTGACTGAAGAGTCACGAAAATGAAAGAATAGGGTCGGCCGGAGTGTTGACCGAAATCTTTGAGCCCTATTTCGTGAAGATCTAGTGGCTTAGATCCAAAACCGACCTTGGATATGGAATCTACGTGAAAAACAGAAGAGAACCACGTTTTAAAAACATGAAAACTCCACCGAAAAAATGTCGCCGGCACCGGAGAAGGCACCGGAACCCTACTGGTGCATCATCGAAAAAATGGGGAAAAAGGGGGGACGGCCGGGTCTAGCTTGGGCAATTCGCCCCTGCCACGTGTCGCCCTGTGGTTTTAAATTAAAATGGGAAAGGGGTTGTTTGGTTACAGGTTTAAGAATTAAAAATTTAAATTGAAACAGGAACAGGGATATCCTATCCCTGTTCTGGACTAATCCCTGTTTGGGTAACCGAATTGAGAACAGGAGAATTGAAATTTACAAATTTAACCCTGAACTTTTGGAAATTAAACTTGACCCCAGAACTTTAGAAAATCTTATTTTGACCCACAGAACTTTTGATTAATTATGTTTTGACCCCTCCTGAATAAAATATTAATTAAATTAATTAATTAATTAGTTAATTAAATTAATTTAATTATTTAAATATTCTAAAATTATCCGGAGTCCAAATGGGACAAGTCATTAGTGTATTTTGACTATCTCGACTATTCTGAGACCAATGGTGAGATCCGTTTTACGAGACAGGGTCCCAAAAAAATAAAAGAGCCGTAGTAACCTTTAAAATTACCAAAATGCCCCTGAATTGAAGTACAGTCAAACGAACTCCAAATTAAGTGAACAAATAGTGAAACTTTATTATCTCGAGCATTCCGGACTCAACCGTGGAGTCCGAATTGTGAAAAGAGGTCACGAAATGTAAGGACCCGTGAAAAGTGCAAAATGACTATTTTACCCTTTTGAACCCAGATGTCCGAATTGAGTTCTACGAAAACCTAAACTTACTTTCTTCAACGTCCTAGACTCAATGGCAGAGTTTAATTTAGCAAAATAGAAACCTATGAATTAAAGACATAAAATTTGATGAATAACATAAATTCAAATGACAATAGACTGAGTTGTAATTTATGCTTTTAAGGACACTGACAGGACAGGAGAGGGCGATCTGACCTCCTGCATTTTCATTGATCAGTTCAGTTACGTATCGTGCACGATCTTCTAGGGTTGAGACCAACCCGTCAGGTATGGTGTTTTGCTAATGTTAGAAATGAAGTTAAGTTAGGAATATTTTGTAAATGACTTGAATGATTTATGTGTTTATTTGAAATGTGTTTACTTGATAATTTGAAGTTGGTTGTTTACATGTTTATGTGTTATTTGCGTTCTTTGAGAATTTAGTAAAGTAAAGAACATGAACCATGATATATGAACACTTGAGATATGCGTACATATGGAATTGACTGATGATTATTATGTTATTGTTCGAGGATGCTATATTATTGAAAACCATGTTCATTGAGATTACATTAGCATATTGGCATATAGTGAATCCTTGAGAACATGGCGTGAGTTGAGCACGTGGTGCTATACATTATGAGGGTGTAGATCCTGTGGTGAAAAACCCAAAATTGGCCATTGCATTGGTACTTCGAAGCCATCGGGGAGTACCCGTAAATGAGACATGGGTATGGCATAGAGTTGTGCATAGGTGCGTCATGCATACCATTCATATATTACGGCGATGCTTTAAATGACATTTAGATATAAATGTACACTTTGCACATGCCACGCCTTAGCTTTATTTCTTGCATTAGCACTTCATCATACCAGCAGTTGAGCTGACCCATTCGTGGGCAACATTTTTCAAATGAGGATACTCCAACTACTTAAGACTCTATGATACCTTGATAGGGTGAAGCACTTGGTATATTTTTGGTCCATGGGACTTATGTTTTGTAATGTAAGGGCTTAAGCCGGAATGACCTATGAACAATGCAGTTGTGAGATGTACTTTATATTATTTTTTGTATTGATGGGAATGGATGCTTGTTTAGTGGATTTATTTACATTTGTCCTTTTATTTATTTTATTTTCTGTCTCGTCAGTCGCGCCTCGGGTTTGTAGAAATTCGGGGCGTGACAGACATAAAGTTTCAACTTTTCATTTATCTTGCCCCCAAAACTTCAAGTTTATCCTTGTTCATTTACAAGCCAAAATTCACCATAGTATACACAAATTCCATAAGACAATGGGACATACCCCAAATGAGCTCCGTCTAACCCTTCCAAGGTTGAATCATGAACAAAGGATGTGATCTAAACACACACAAGCCAATTTCTAGATTTCACAACACAAAATCAAAGCGTCCTTCGTCAAACAAACCAAAAATAAATATTGTCCCACAGTCTTCAAAAGATGAAAAAAATGAGAAATATCCATCAAACGTCAACTCGTGCCCGTCTCCTTGCCATTTCTTGCATTTAGTTAGGGTTAGAACAACCCCAAAAAGGCAACTAACAAAAGGGAAAATGACATGGTGAGAGTGGATGCTTGTGATTGTGTAGTGGTGAAGTACAATGCAATATACCAAGTTCAAAATTTTAAAACCATTCAAGGCATCATGAATATATTTTTCATTGAAACTCACAATACTTACACATTTTCTAAACCTACGCTCACCCCCACATTCCATTTCACCCAAAACTCCACTAAGCTCAAGTTATAACAAGACATTATTACCAAGTCTATGATTTAAGAATTAATCATCAATCAAGTACTTAAAGGTAGCACAAGAAGGTCTCATTGGCATTTTGACAAACACTATATAGGCAAGTATCCACCTTCATGCTAATATAGCCACTAACATGTAAAAGAACCCTATATCTACAGCCTTATGCCTCATAAATGTAATTTGAACACAAAATATAGTAATTAGAAGGAATTAATGATGGTAAGCATGAAGTATGCCGGAATCAAGATTTACTGCCATATCCTAAGGCACGTTAAACATATTAATAATCAATAGTCATTCCAATATAAACATGAACAATATGAAATAATGGCCCAACATACCATTTTCAACCATAGGATTGTAACCATTACCCTTTAAGTTGAATAGAGGGAAAAACCCTGACTTAATCTCTTGATTTGTGAGGGAATATTATTACCCTAGCTCCAAGATGATGATAAAACTTTAAGGGTGTAGAATCATGTCTTAAAGGTCTGTTGTTAGGTTATGTTTCATCAGAAATTAGAGAATTTAGAGTGGAGAAGAAGAGAGATTGGAAAAGCCATAGCTTTTTCCGTTTTCTTCCCCTTGACTGTGAGATAGAGAGGGTGAGAGTTTTAGAATTTTTTTATGGGTGGTGTGGGTACCAGGTAGGTGAGTGGCCTTCTATAGGTCGAAAGTATAGTTTAGGTCTTCTGACCAATTTGCCTCGCATTTGTATAGCTATAATTAATCCCCTCATTTCCTTTTGGTCATATTGCATAAACACCATTTGTTTAGTCATAACCATCATATCTTTAATGCCTAAATATATTTCCAATATAATACCTCTAAGATACTTCACTCGTGTGGACACGCAATGATGGAAAAATAACTATTACGCCCTTTAATCATATAATGTATCTAAATAGACTCAACTACCAAAAAAAAAAACCATTATTTATAATTATTATTCTATTATATGCCAATATGATGAATTATTTATACTTTAAACTATTTATTTAATATTAAGAAACTATGGGGTGTTGTATGTTTTTCACTAGAATTGATTGGAGCAAAATTTGAGGATGGTATTATGGTCTTCATGCCTTATGCATCTCTTTTTTACACCTTAGTTTTCTCTATATTTTGTGTATCATGGATCATAGGTTCTTCACTAGAATTCAACGGATAAAATTTGGGGATGGGTTTGTAGTGCTTATACCCATTTCTTCCCTTCCTTCCTTCTTATTTTTCTCTGTATTTCCTTCAAATGTTGAGAACCTCAAAAATTAAAATGAAGAGATACTAGCTATACTAAACATAACATAGTTTAGAGATAATCATTTTCCACTAGAAACGAACAAATTGTTGTTTTGTTTAGCGACCTCTAGATGATAGCCAAAGGTAGCAATATTATGGACAGTCATTCCTGTGGGTTAGTAATAATGTCATAAACCCTTCTTTAATCGAAGATTTTCTAACGCACAAATGTGCATCTTTAATAACTTCTATTTTTTTTCAATTTTTAGCAATGGTTTTGTGTGTCGCTAAAAGTGGTAAATGTTGTCATAGTAGACATTAAAATAGTTACTATTAGAAATGAAAACCTAATTTCAAGTGAAGTAGAAAGACTAAAGTTACCTTATGCCTCCTCAACTTCGTTATCGAAAAGTTTGACAAAATTTTCATTTGCCTTATATAAAAATCCTTCAATTGTCTCGAGAGTTTCTTGTCACGCCCAAAATTTTCACAAACCCGGTAAGTGAGTGAAATAAAATAAGAAAAGTAAATGAAAGGTCATTAAGGTGAATTCAAGTAATTTTACATTCATTCCCCCTTGTTTCCCCAAAATTAGAAATGAAGACTTGCTAATTGACTTAACCAAAATGATCTCCTAATGCCACTCAAACATTCCTCCCAATTAATGTTTAAAATAGTTTAGGTCATGTTCAAAAATGGCTTCTAAAATAGCCCACTCAATGTCTCTAAATATGCCCTTGGATAATGGTCCAAATGGGCCCCAAATGTCCCTAAGGCATAGCCCAAGAATAAGTCTAAAAGGTCTACCAAAATTTGCCTAAGAAAGTGACCAAACATGGCCCATGAGAGTGGCCAAACATAACCCAATGGTTGGCCAAACATGACCTAAAAGGGTGGCCGAACATAGCCCAAAAAAAGTACCCAAACATGGTCCAAAAGGGGGTTGTCAGGGCTAGTGCCATAGTTGCCAAGCAGCAGGCGGACAAGTGCAAACCATGGGCGCACAAGGGGGCAGCAACAGGCAGGCTGGGCGTGTCAAGCACAAGTAGGCAAGCGGCCAGGCGATGCACACGCGCTTGCGGGGCTGCGGCAGGCGTGGGCTGTTCAGGCTAGGACTAGTCTGGGGCATTTTCTGTAGAATCACTGTTCATGGCTGCAACCTAACTTTTCCATTTCCTGCAGGTTTACTGTAGCGGCTGCGGTTAAATTTCTTTATTTTTCCTATTTTTTTCCAAAGTTTTGCAAGTTCGTTTTTCCCATTTTTGGCCTATTTCTTCAAGGTTTCTAACCCTCCGTTTTGAGCACTTTTCTCACCTAATTAAATGGTGTTTTACACATTTAATTTTTTTTTCTTAATTTCACTAAAATTTTGACATAACTTCCTTTGTTTTCTAAGCCTTTTTCCCACCTAATATTCATGATACTTCATATGTATAAACATGTCACAACCCACCCTCACTCGGTGGCCACAATTCATGTAAATTAAATATACATCCCTTGTTTTCACATACACATCTATTTGTCTCAATATATATATATATATGATGCTCATTAGATAAAGATATCTTACATATCATTTCTTTCAACATATATACATTTGATACACATTTAACTAAAGCACACTACATGTCATTTGGGTTTTAAGCCCTTACATTACAAAATGATTCAAGGTCTATTGTTCATCATTCATCCATATTGAAATACAAGTCATTTGGGCTAATGTCATATATACAAAATATGCCCCAATGGCCAAATCTTCATCGTGGTCCATTTTTCTTCCCTTTTTCAAGATTTCAACAAGTCTCAAGTACCGGGAGCCTCATCTGTAATATGATATCCCACGAGGGGTCAGCTCAACTGCTAGTATGACATAATACTAATGCAAGCAACAAAATTAAGGCGTGGCATATGCAAGTGTACATTTATAAACTATATGCCCTTCCAATTCATTAAAGCAATGTAATGGGTATATGCCTGATGCACACATGCTACTCTATGCCACACCCATGTCTCGGTTTACAGAACACTCCTATTGGATCAGCGAGTCCTAAATGCAATGGCCAATTTTGGGTTTTTCACCACAGGATCTACACCCTCATAATGCATAGCACTAAGTGCTCAACCCACACTATGTTTTCAAAGGAATCACCATATGCCAATATGCTTTGATTTCACCATGCAACAATGCAATCTCAATTAAGCATTTCATCAAACACATGGAGTATGATTCAAATAATGCAATATACTTAAAGTAACAATAACCTTTGGACCATAAAACTTTGTATTAACATGTAATCCAATCAATTATACATATAAACACATTACATATTCACAACCTTAACAATTTCTCAAAGATCATAAAATACATAAAGTACCAACACATGGGATAAATCATAACTCTCAAACCACAAGAGTTTCTCTACATGAACATAAGCTAAAATGCAATGAATCAAACACATAAACAAGTTACATGCTCATCACTTTGACAAATTCTCTAAGATTACAAAATACATAAAGCACGAACACCTTGAATAAATCATAACTTTCCAACTACAAGATTTTGTCTACATGAACATAAGCTAGAACATAATAGATTATACATATAGTCATGATTCATGTTTATCACTTTACCAAATTCCCAAGGAATAACAAAAAACACACAAGTACATAAACAATCAACTCTAGGTTTTTCAAAGCAACTATGTCCTAAGTGATTTTCTAACATCAAATAAACATATGAATCATTCAATCAACATACAAATCACTCCTAAACTTAATCATATTCCTTACTTAGCAAAATATCATACCTAAAATAGTTTTTCTCAAACCGAGGGAGTTGTGTTCTATGCAGCCGAACCGATCAGTGAGAATATAGGTCTTGATGAGAGGAACAACTTCCTAGAAGAAAGCCTTGCAAGAATCTTGGCCTAGAAGTGTGTTTTGGTTGCTTGAAGCTTAGAGAACCTAGGGTTTTTCTTCACTTTTCTCCCATGCACGACTTCTGCTCTAAATCTCATATCAAAATATGGAAAAAAAAAAAAAAAATACACTAAGGGGCTCTATTTATAGTGGAGGGGCAAGGGTGTAAAATGAACATTTTGCCTTTAATGAATCCAGGACCCCGTTACACTACAACCCGTCCCGAAACACCTCAATTCGATATTTTGTTTTAGCCAAAGTTCTTAAAATCATTTTAAATGAAAATTTTCAAAAATTAAAAATTTTTGCCTGCGATCGGGTTTGGCCGGTTCCACCCGGGATGCCCTTTTGGTCCAATTTTTGAAACTATCTCCGAACATGCTCAAAGTTTTACAGGAGGTGTATTTGAATATTATAAGAATATTTCCCTTCTATGGCATACTCAAAATATTCTTCTAAATATGACTTATGTCTAAATGTGCATGTATAGTGCCTTATTGACAAATGGTGCATGAATAGTGCTCTACCGGCAAAGCGAAAAATTTACTCTCATTTTTCAGGTCTCTACATCCTTTCCCCTTAAATAAATTTCATCCCAAAATTTAAAAATGTACCTCTTCGACAAAATTTAGAAAGATCAATAAAAAATGCGTTGTAACATTGAGACGTGCAGCCTTACCTATAGATCATTCATCTCTCCCTTCGCCAGGTGATGTGGAATGCATTACCCTCTCCCCCCAAAGGAACCTCGTCCACTTGGGCGAGGGTGTAGCAGCATGCAGACATTTCCACACTCCCTACTAGGGTCTGGTTCTGATCCCATCTGTAACGGCTCACTCCACATGGCACAACGTATAATGAAATCCTCAAACATGTTGGCTTATCAATTCCAATTTCCCCAAATCCATCCAAGCATCATGACCCACCTCAATAATGCAACATAAATTCTCAATGCTCACAAGAATACCTCAAAGTCTCTCACACATGTGATGATCATCTAACTAACCTCAAGTCAAGTTATGCAATCATCTAGTAATTCATCACAATGGCATCAATATATCACCTGCACTTCAAGATCAACCCAATCGAGTACATGTGAAAGGTCAGGCTTATACTTCCTCAACATCAATACATGAAAGACATTATGAACCCTAAATAACTGTGGCGATAACATCAATTGATAGGCCACTTCTCTAACACCTTTTTCCAATCAAGATCTTGCAAGGATCTATAACACTCACATTGAGTTCTCGGTTAATTAAAAGAATCCATCAATCATATGAAACTTATCACATTACCTTCAGAAACCATTCTACACATCAAATCCATCATTTAGTCATCTTTGTCATAAGTCCTCAAATTGAGTTTTTAACTTATATAATTTCACAATCATCACAAGATACATTATCAAGCCATTCTATGGAGAATTCACTCTCCCTACAATAGTAATTTTTCCAAGTAAATCATCAGAATGTCCCAAACTAATTCATCACTATTAGTGTTCACTCATCATGTAAATTTATGATTATAATCTATCATCCGTCAACTAGGAAAAACAAAATAGGTATACACAGGCCTTACTAACAAAATGACTTCTATCATCAAAGAAATATGATAGAAAACCTCACCCTTGAAGATCAATCCAATCACCATGTGGCCACAATAATAAATAGTCATACCAAAATTCCTAGCACTTTCATACCCCACTAAAAATCAAAAGCTATCAAATGCACTATTATAATTCTCAGTAGCCAACCACAGTTCAATATGCATATCTATAAGTCACTCCATCCCTGAGACATACTATCTCTAACTAATCTTACATTCCGAGAGTATCCATCAATATTGGCAGTAAATCGTAACCCAATATTAACAATAATCCACCATTTCTGTTCACAAGTCCTTGGACTTCCGCAAGATCATTCCATTTTCAAATTTAATATTTCCATTCTCAATTTACATGTTAAGCAAAATTTGAAATCATACTCACCACCAGCTTGACCTAACCATGCCATTCACAATTCACTCTCCATATCAACAACACTATCATCAACTAATAGTTCAGCAATCTAATTCATCAAAGATAAATTAAAATATCTTCTACCCCGTATCCAAGGTATATTCTATACAAACTCCCACATATGGTTAAAAGCTTTTCCATCTTCATCTTTTTAAGCTTTCAAGCTTTTAATTCCATGCACTATCTAATGACATTCTCCAAAATACAACATAAACATGTAAGCACATATGTACCCAATCCATGGGTGTGTATAAAAACAAAACATGCAATACATATCTCTTACACATCAAAGAATTTAACATACTTCATTTATACCCACATACCTTACACATACATTAAGTAAAAAAAAATCATACTTAACACATATAACAAATCAATCAAAACTTGACTAATGCTAAATATGCATTACGTTTCCATCATGTAATTAGTACATACTCATGCAAGTTTGCCTTAGTTAATTCATTTTTTCTTGCTACCTTAAGTCGCCTTATTAGGTATCTTTTACATTTTTTCTGTATATAACTAAGTGATAACCCTTCATGGATCATAGCTCCTTTTGTTACTAGGTGATGGATTGGTCAGCCCATACACTTGTAACTCAAAACATGCTACCAATTCAGTATATTCATAATACAATTTCAAGTGATCCTAATCACATGGGTTTATGATCTAGTATATACATTTCTACATCATATGCTTATAACAGTTAATATTCATTTAATCATTCATACATACATAACATGGTTAAGCATACTTTTATACATGCATTACTACCAATCCAATCTATTTAGATATCATAGTTTAGTACTGTAACCCTATGAATATCGGGTACTAACCTAGCATACACACATAGAATCAACAAACAACATTCAGCAGCTAACACGTAGCCTACCACATAAACACTTAAGTATAGATCCATCCTAAGAATAACTTACTATATAAGTAACTAAGCACATAGTCTACCTCATAAATCACTAGGTCTACTATATAGATATAAGCATCTATTCCCAGTTCATCAAAAATCAAGCATACCATATATTGTACAATTTCGCACACAAAAGTAACAAGCACTCACCTAATCATATAATCCAAACCAGTCCAATTAAGTCGAGGTCTAACCTCTCCTAACTCATAACAAAGTCCATCTTAGAAGGATCCACGGACAACCCGTGAAATAAAAAACTATCTCCCTCAGGAGTACACACCATCACTTTCCCCCCTGTAGCAGTCTATACTCGCCCGTAAAGCGAACAACCAATATGTCCTCAATATAATGCCAAAACTAGGCATGTCAAGTAGAATAAAGTCCGAATAAAGGACGTGGTCGCTATCTCTATCGAGCAATCTATACAGATTCTCGTCAGTGTCACATTACCCCAAGTATATTCACGTAATTTTCATCTTAAACACAAGACTCTTATTCAAAAATTTACATCATCCAACTCTAAACCTGATATAAAACTTCCTTCGAAGCAACGACCAATATTTATCCTTCATTCTATCATAATTATGTAATCACTCTTACAAATATGCTAGAACTAAGTTCATGATCCACACCTTAATTCGGTCCAATTCAAGCAACTCTTTATTTTTACTAGGCTTATTTTCATTGGTTCATTTAATCAATCCACTACTCTTATCACAACTAGTACTGATCATCTTATAGGACTAGGTAAGACAATAGTATTGATCTCTAGGTTACCTCTATAGTCCACCACAAGATAACATATTCCAATTCAATAAAAGAATCATTACAACCCCTACCTTTCCGATTTACATTTCTTGAAGTTATCAATATTCACCCTAAGCACGAAATAAAGATTCAATTACATCATAATCTGGATCAATCCATATCCATATTTCCAAACCATTCATGTTTATACAATTCTCCTAAGACAAAATATCATTACTCATTACCTGATAACCTAACAAATCCTGTAAACACATTTGCTTAATCATGATTTATAAAACTCACGTCAACCACCTTCATCCATTGTTTACAATAAACAAATAATACCGAGTTCTAACACAGTCTTTCTAAAAAGAAAAAAAATCATTTAAGCAATACAACACACACATGCCCAAGTAATGCTAGTATTCAACTAGTCCAACTAACTTAAGGTCTAAATTCCATCCACTGTTCCAAGACATTAGATCCTAAATCTCACATCAATCAGGTTACTAAGGTTGATAGAGGTTCGAGAACTAAATTTCTCCCTCTCCCTCAACTTACTCTACCTCAACCTTGTGTTTTGGATAGCATCCTACAGTGGGAACAAGCATCATTTATAATTTCAACTTTTACTCATCTAATGTATTTCACATCCTATGGCATTCTTCCATAATGCTACATACTATCATAAAGGAAAAATAAGTCACATCTATCACACATGTAAACATATACCAAGTCACATACGGTCATGCCAATATACACATTACACATATCATGCATCTCAGTACACCAAATCATGTAATCATGCCTCATAGTATAATTTCAACTAACACATAATCACACAAATCATGCTTCAAGTATAGATAATCACATCATACACATGGTCTTATCACATGCTACCGACAGTTCATACTAAGTCACAGCTTTCTTCTAGGGTCTCATGGTGTTCAACAACACCCCATCGTCGCTAGGTATTCTCAAACTAGAGCTTTAATACCTAACTGTCAGATTCTACACGTTACACAAGGTTTCCAAAAATTTTCAATTTACACGTCGTGTTCCCATTGTGTTTAACAACACCCTACAATCCCTAAGTATTCGAACCTAAGCTCCGATACCACGTTGTGTCACGCCCCGAATTCCCACGAACCCTGGGCGCGAGTGAAACGAACCAAAAATGAAAATAATAAAGTACAATCACATGCATTTCAAATACTAATTCAATCCACTGTTCTATTACAATCCATAAGGCCTTGCCTGTTACTTCATAACATACGAATAACATGAAATAGTCTAGGGCTTATACCCCTATACAACATTAAAATACGCCCTACGGCCAAATATGGTTTCTAGCTCTTTCCTTCATTAAGGCATCACTAAATCTCACATAGCCAGAATGTCATCTGAAATGGTATCCCATGAATGGGTCAGCTCAACTACTGGTACAATTTAATGCTAATGCAAGAAACAAGATTAAGGCGTGGCATGTGCAAAGTGTACATTTATCTCTAAATGCTTTCCAATATAATGTAATAAAAGTATGCATGACACACCCATGCACTCAATGCCACACCCATGTCTCCTTTACAGGCCTTACCCCGATGGACCAGAGTACCAATTCCCTTTACGAGCCTCCCCCGATGGATCAGGTACCAACGCAATGGCCAATTTTGGGTTTTTCACCACAGGATCTACACCCTCATAATGCATAGCACTGCGTGCTCAACACACACTATGTTCCAAGGAATCACACTATGCCAATATGCTCTGATTCCACTATGTCATAATGTAATCATAATGAAGCATCTCATCCACGGGTCTGACTCTGGGTCTGAGGTGGAAGTGATGTCTAACTCGGTCCGCTCCTATGTCCTTGACTAAGATCTCTCTGTGGGCAATCGGTCCTCCTGTGACCAGGCTGTCCACACCGGTAACATGTAATAGGTCCCTGCGATACCCCCCATCGAGGAGTAAGATACATAACAGGCTGGGGGGCTAAAAACTGAACAGACCTCTGGGATGTCGATAGGAAAGATGAACAAGTTCGGAACCTCTTCAGTGGTCTCTCACCAGTGTGAGTCAGGGTAGGCGTAGTGGGCTGGGTGAGTGTAGGTGTCTATGCTATGGCTGGTCTGCCCTGAGTCCGGGACTCCATGATCCCTCTAATGTTGGCCAACTCCCTCTCCACTCTAGTGGCCCTGGTCACTGCCTCCTCATATGTCTCTATAATGTGGCCTGCCAGCTTCTCTCTAATAGAGGTCTTCAACCCCTTGAGAAAATTATAAATCCTCAACTCCTCCTATCCAATGATATGTGGGGCAAACCTCCCCAGTGCAGTGAAACGGGACTCGTACTAGGTCACAGTCATGTCTCTCTAGAGAAGTGTCTCAAACCCCTCCCTGAATCTAATCCTGGCAGCCGCTGGGAAATAGTGGTCATTGAACGTGGCCACAAACACGCCCCATCCCTCACCAAATCTGTCAATCCTATCAGCTGCTACCTCCCACCACTGACTGGCCAGGTCCGTGAACTGAAAAGTGGCACATCTAATCCTCAAGTGTGGCTCGGTAATCCCCTGTGAGTCTAAAATCCCAGTGATCTGCCTCAACCACTCCTCTGCAACCAATGGGTCAGGCTGCCCAGCAAAAGTAAGAGGTCTCATCCTTTGGAACACCTTCATCACGAAGGTATCCCTGGTCTCACCGCCTGTGGTTCGGGTCTCTAGCATAGTACGAAGACACTCTTGTAAAAAGGCCGCCATGTCTCTGTCACCATCTGTCTGCTCCACTTCCTCCACGGGGGCAGAGGTAGGTGCAAGAATAGGAGTGCCGCCTCGGCTGTACTACGGACCAGGGAACCAGCTGGAGCGATAACCTCCTCCACTGTGTCACGAGCTGGAGCAGCAACTCTAAATCTGCCACGTCGCGGCTGGGTAGTAGTCTTAGGTCTGCCCCGTCTGGGTGGCCCGGCTCTCATAGGGGCTTTCCTCGGTGGCATAAGTCTACAGTCCAAGGAAAAGAAGAAATTTAATACCTCTCTTTGCATCCATAGTTAAACATTCTAAATTAAATCTCAGTTATCTTCTTATCAGCGACTTGCACTTAACAGGCAATACGTATAGCATGTCATAATATACACTTAACAAGTTCTCACACATTATACATGTCGTGCATCTCACTACATTAATCACATAATCATGTATCATAACATAGCATCAAGCAACACGTAATCACCACAAGTCATGCTTCAAGTGTATAGAATCACATAACACACAAGATCCTATCACATGCTACTAACAGTTCACACTAAGTCCCACTCTTTCTCTAGGGTCTCATGGTGTTCAACAACACCCCACAGTCTCTAGGTATTCGAACCTAGGCTCTGATACCACGTTGTCACGCCCCGAATTCCCACGAACCCGGGGTGCTCAAATTAGGATTCCTAAAAGTTTCGGTTTATTTGTTCTTAATTAAGTCTTTGAACCCAAGGGTTTAAACATGGAAACCCTAGACCGGACTGAGTTCTGACTGAACCAACCGGTCCAAGCTTCTTATTAAACCGGAATCCAATAACCCTTTTAATTTCCTTATCCACGGTCGGGCTAATCCCTTGTTCCCAATTTCAATTTCTTACATTCATGACCAAACGACCCAAATTAACTTAAACCAAGCAGCAAACGGCGTCGTTGGACTAACCCTATTTATCCTCGGTCGAGTCCCGACCCGACCCGACCCAAGTCCGGCCCATCAGCAAAATGGACCCTTCTTCCTCACCTGTTTTACTGTTACTTCATAACATACGAATAACATGAAGTAGTCTAGGCTTATGCCCTTATACAACATCAAAATACGCCCCACGGCCAAATATGGTTTCCAGCTCTTTCCTTCATTAAGGCATCACTAAATCTCACATAGCCGGAGTGTCATCTGAAATGGTATCCCACGAATGGGTCAGCTCAACTGCTGGTACAATGTAATGCTAATGCAAGAAACAAGATTAAGGCGTGGCATGTGAAAAGTGTACATTTATCTCTAAATTCTTTCCAATATAATGTAATGAAAGTATGCATGACATACCCATGCACTCAATGCCATACCCATGTCTCTTTTACGGACTTTACCCTGATGGACCAGAGTACCAATTCCTTTTACGGGCCTCCCCCGATGGATTAGGTACCAATGTAATGGCCAATTTTGGGTTTTTCACCACAAAATCTACACCCTCATAATGCATAGCACTGCGTGCTCAACACACACTATGTTCCAAGGAATCACACTATACCAATATGCTCTGATTCCACCATGTCATAATGTAATTATAATGAAGCATCTCATCCACACATGAAGCATGCTTTAAGATAATGTATTACACAGTAACATTCCAATCACAAAATTCCTTCACCAAGGGTACATGTCATACATAGTCCATTTGAACACATGCTTTAATTTACATATCTTAGAATCTCAACAATTCTCAAAATATAATTCACACATTATCCTAACATATGGAGTATACATATAGTCATGATCCATATCCATCACTTAACCAAACTTCCAAAAAGATAATAAGAAGCATATAAGCAAATAAGTAGTCTAACAAATATGTGAATCATCAAGTCAACATGCAGTTATTCCTAACTTAATTGTCACATCCCGAACCCCACCCTACGCGGATGTCGAGGACGTGACTGCCAGTCGGTCGCGACGCGACCAACCAAAGGCAAATTCTGAACTTTCCGACGAATTGCACTCCAACTGTAGGGTCAGATGCAGCGGAATTTAGAACTTTTTCTTTGCATCACGGGAATGCAACTCACTTATCCATCATAAGTATATGTATCACAGAGCAAGACTAAATCCAGTCAGTCAACAATTCTAATTTCAGAGCATATCTAAAATCAAGCATATAACAACAGAGCAGATCTAATATCTCTAGAGTACCATTAGTTCCATGAGCCATGTCTATCTAGTATATATCAGTCAAGTCAGTCATAACATACCACTCACCGGAATAACCAGGTTCGATCTACAATAAACCAGTCTCTACAATTCAGTGCCGTCAGATCCTTACTTGCGATGCCACTTGGCCTATTCACGTCATGTCATAGTACCTTCTAATCCAAAGGAGGTAATTCCTGAAAAATGTCAGAATAATGGGGTGAGCTTAAATAAGCCCAGTGAGTAACACAGATTCCCTATCATGGGTTTCAAAACCAGTTTTGTGCTTCCATGGCACATGGATAATTTAGTCATTTCAAAAATAACCATTTTCATAAGTCCATTTCATAAGCAGTCTAGTACAATAAAACAGAATTGAACAAACAATACAAACGGATCGGAACATGACATAACCAATCGGTCAAAACAATAACCATTGCTAATGTATCGGTGAAGACACAGACTCTTCATTAACAGAACGAATCACAATCGGGACTGAGTGGGAACAATAAGTCAGTCAAGACAGGGGCATATTATCAATGGCTAGAACATAGCGAAGTTGAACAAGATCAATCAAGACAAGGCATAACAATAACATGACAGAAACATAACGGAACTAGACCATTTATCAATCAGGCCAGACATATCATCAACGGACGGAATATAACGGAATCGAACGGAAACAATACATCAGTCAAGCAAAGGCATATCGCGAACGGATAAAATTATAACGGAACTGAACGGAAACAATACACTAATCAAGACACAGGCAATCATGAACAGGACACAACATAACGGAACTGGTAGAAACAATATAACAATCAAGTCAGGGACACATCACTGTCGGAACTAATCATAACTAGACCATTTATCAATCAGGCCAGACATATCATCAACGGACGGAATATAACGGAATCGAACGGAAACAATACATCAGTCAAGCAAAGGCATATCGCGAACGGATAAAATTATAACGGAACTGAACGGAAACAATACACTAATCAAGACACAGGCAATCATGAACAGGACACAACATAACGGAACTGGTAGAAACAATATAACAATCAAGTCAGGGACACATCACTATCGGAACTAATCATAACTGGACTGAACAATGTTTCAATCAAGACAGACGTATCATCAACGGACAGTACACAACGGAACTGGACCATATACCAATCAAGACAGACAGATCATCAACAGACGGAACATAACAGAATCGAACGGAACAATACATCAGTCAAAACAAAGACATATCATTAACGGATAGATCATAATGAAACTGGACCATATATCAATCAAGACAGACAAATCATCAACGGACAGTACACAACGGAACTGGACCATATACCAATCAAGACAGACAGATCATCAACAGACAGAACATAACAGAATCGAACGGAACAATACATCAGTCAAAACAAAGACATATCATTAACGGATAGATCATAACGAAACTGGACCATATATCAATCAAGACAGACAGATCATCAACGGACGGAACATGTCAGAACCGGACGGAACATATCAATCGAGAGCAGACATATCATTAACGGACAGCACATAACCGAACTGAACGGAATTCCTAATTCGAAGGACACAAGCACATCACGTGGAATGTGGTACAAAGGGCGTACATTAAGTACATACATTTAAACAATATAGCATTCAGACAGTATACTATACAAAGCGGTACGATACAACAAAATGTTGTTCTTTGCCTATATCACATGGTTTATTTAATCGTTTCGGAAATAATGGTTCAATATATCCATTTTATCTCAACAGTTCAAAACGGGCAAAACAGTACGGGATGCTAGCACAGGGATCAGGAATATAGTCAATTATTTAAAAAGACTAAAACCATGTCATAAGTGATATAGTACGGGAAGCATGCATTTAAATAATTGCACTTAAATAATTACATTCAAAACAGATCAGTAAATCAAGGGACAGTATCAAAACAGTGTCAGAAGTTACTCACAAACTTTACGCTTATTTCCTTGCATAAATAATCCGATAACCTCCAGGTACGTCAGGCATCTCCATGTATATCCTGAATAATAATCATCAACCACAGACAGATCAGAACTCATCCATTCAGGTCTCATTCGTCATCTTAGGTATCTATCAGATTACCTAAGATAGCCTAGTAGCCTATCGCCCTTCCATTGGGTCTCACCCGAGGCTATTTCATTCTTTAATTAGGCTTAGCAATTATTAGGATTATATCCTAAGTCATTTAGACTTCAATTGTTATCAGTCAGGCACTCATTCAACCTTAGGGGCAAAATGGTAATTTTACCATTCTTGTCCCGGACCCTGTCATGGTCTTCGGAATAGTCTTTATATCTTAAGTACAGAGTTTTACGTCCTTTGGACTCCAATCGGTATCAGTTAGGTTCTCATTTTAACCATAGGGGCAAAATGGTAATTTTGCCATTCTTATCCCGGACCCTGTCATGGTCCTCAGAATATCCCATATATCGTATATATGAAGTTTTAAGTCTTTTAGACTTTAATCGGTATCAGTTGGGTACTTATTTAGTCTTAGGGCAAAATGGTAATTTTGTCATTTTTGCCCCGGACCCTATCATGGTCCTCAGAACGTCCCATATATCTCATGTATAAATTTGTAAGTCCCTTGGACTTCATTTGGTATCTGCTTTAGATCGTCGGGACACATCGGTCATTTCTCGTTTTACGCGTTGACTGTCTCGGAGTCTTATTTAGCCCTTCAGTGTTCATAATTATCCCTATGATAATTTATCAGATTTAGTTTGACCTTTATTCGACCTCTACTTTGCACTTACAGTGCTCAAGGGTATTTTGGTCATTTTATGTTTTGTGTAATTCTGACCCCGATTCGTCACCTAATCAAGTATACAGTCTCACCAGTGTCTGGGCTCCTACCAGTATTAGTTTCGTCCCAATCGGACTTTGTTTAGGTCTCGTACGGTATCAGGGGTAATTTGGTAATTTCGTGTGTCGTATTTTTCGGCACGTCAGTTATAAAATGGACCTCACCATTGGGTCCAGAGCATCCAACATAGTGAAATTGGACTGTCTGTTATGTTTAATCGGCCCTGAGTATCATTAAGGGCAATTCTGTCATTTACACCTACGTGTCTGTATTTTTTCGGGACCTCAGTTCGTTAAACGAACCTCACCGTTGAGTTCAGAATGCCCGAGGTAGTCAAAATAGGCTATCTGATATTTTTATTTGGGTCTGGGTACCATCAGGGGCAGTTCGGTCATTTATCACTTACGGGTCTGTATTTTTCGGGACTGTATTTCCAAAATCGGACTGTACCATTGAGTCCAGAATGCTTGAAATAGTGAAAAATACACTATTTATTTAATTTATTTGGACTCCGTTTGACATATTTAATGTCCAGGGGTAAAATTGTAATTTTACCTATTTAATAAAATAATTAAATTATTATTTTATTATTTAATTAATTACCAGGGGCTTAAATGAAGAAATTTTCCAAAATGTGGGCCACAGTAGGATTCTGTTAAACAGTGGGGACAAATCCGTAATTTCGGGAATTATTTGGGGTCCAAAATGTAATTACATGATTTAGGGGTTCAAACCGTAGGGTTCAAGGGTTCATCAGTTGAACCGGTCCAAAACTCCAGTGAACCAACCGGTTCACTGACCCTCACAGAATCGAAATGGCATAATCCAATTAACCCCAATTGCCTTTAATCCTCGGATAGCTTATCCCCAAAACCTGATTTTAATTTATTAGTCCCGCATCCAAACAGGCAGAATTTGATTTTAAACAAATCAGTTTAGCCCCAGAACGGTGTCGTTCCATTAATGGGGTGGCACATCCGGGAGTGGACACGTGTTTTGAGTCAACCCGTGTGACTCGGTTCCAACAGTGAGTCGACTCACCGTCTTCTCCACCCTTCTTCCCCATTTGATGCCCTGATTTACGATTTCGGTCTCCTCCATTTTCGTGGAGTTTCAGGTAGGGTTTCCAACTGATTTTTATTCCAAAACGTTTCTGGATGTGAAGCCATCATTTTGGCATCGGTATTGGGCTTCGAATCAAGCCAAAATGCTTGATCTAGGTGGGGAATAACCGGACCTGCAACTCGGTTGCAAATCCTTATTTCTCAACCAAATGTTGTGAGGTTTGTTTTAAAATGATCCTTGAGTCATGTGGTTTCAAGTCCCATTATCAAAATCTAGTTTAGGAGTCGATTTCATATTTTAGCTTCCACGGCCGAAAAGAATAATTCCAGATTTGAGGGTCTTCTAGTGTGATTTCAGGTCGCGGATCAGTGTTTTTGTAACCCTAGGAAGGTCTAGTTCAGTTCTGTACATGCAAGAAGTCAATTGGTTGAGGTCGGTTCAGACCTGCAACCTGAGGTCCATTAATGGCGAATTTGGGTATTTGCTTGAATTCCAAGCAGTCCGATGGTCCTTCTTATGCTTAAACAACCCAGATTTTCAGTCTAGCTAACATGCATGCAATTATAGTCCTTATAGCCTCAGAATTTCCTCAAAACAATTCTAAAAATTCAAACCAATAAATGAAGGAAAAATTTGAATTTTTACCTTCAACAGTGGCAGTCTCTCCTCTGGCTTGGTTCAGGCACGACCTCGGTGGCTGCCTCAGTTCAGTCATGCCCTCAGTCCCTTCTCATTCCTCTTGTATCACTTCACATGGCCACACATACCATGCATACAAGGTTGTATACCCAAGCCATGGTCACTCACATGCAAGCCTCACTAACCCACTCTCTCTTTGGTTGCAGACCTGTCCGTACACCAACACACTCACAAGCAGTTTTTTTGGACTCCAATTCTGAGACACCATCACAACATATACAAGTATATGTATATATTTTATAAATTATGTTGTTGCATGGTCTCTCATTGGGTGGAATGGTGGTCCAATCAGATTTAGTCTGCCTATATATATATATATATATATATATATATATATTACATATTTTATATATCATATATGGCTGCATGAAACCCCATTGGTCCATTTGGGTGGTAGCTTGGGACAACCTTGAATATATATACAATTTAGTTGTATATATGTGCACAAAGATGCTGGATGGCCACGTGGTTAAGTTTTTGGGTGAGATTCATTCCTTCCATAGGTCAAGGGTTCAATTCCCCTTGACCACCAATTTGGCCATTTTTCACCATTTTGGGCTACGGCCCTGTTTGGCTACACATTAATTCAGTTTTTGATGTTTGCCACATAACTTTCATTCCGTAACTCCTTTTTCGATGCGGTTTGTTCCGAGAGTTTCATATTTCAGTTATCTACAGTGTCAGAGGTTCCGTGTCATTTATTAGTCATTCGGGATTTTCGTGGTTAACTAATTCGGGTTCCGTTAATGTTAAATTGACATTATTTCACCTAATTAATTGGTAATTAGGTTCGGGTATTATACCCTATTCCCGAACATGTTTTAATTGTTTTTATCGGTCTATCTTGACCGTCGAGAGATTAGGGTTAATTCCCTTGATTATTCTCTGAGCCGGTATTAATTAATAATTAATATTTAATTATTAATTATACAGGATCGGGGTGTTACATTAATCCTATTTCTTACTTAGCACAATACATCATACCTAATGGGTCGGTCTCAACCCAAGGAGTCGTACTTGTAGTGTAGCAGAACTATCAGTCAGAATGCAGAAAGTCAGACCACATTCTCTTTACCTTTTTGTGTTCCTAAAATCATGAAATACCACTCAGTTCAATTGCTACTTGAATTATGCTATTCATCAAATTTTATGTCTTTATTTTAGGAGTTTCTATTTTTTCAAATTAAACTCTACTTTGAGTCCGGAACGTCAAGAAAGTTGGTTTGGGCTTTCGCGAAATTTAATTTGGACATCCGAGCTAAAAGGGCAAAACGATCATTTTGCACTTTTACGGGTCCTTAAATTCCGAGGCCACTTTTCATAAATCGGACTCCACGTTTGAATCTGGAATGGTTAAGATAATAAAATTTTACTATTTGTTTACTTCAATCGGAGTTCGTTTGACCGTATTTTAACTCAGAGGCATTTTAGTAATTTTTAATGTTACTGCGAGTCTTTTAATTTTTGGGACCTCGTCTCATGTCACAGACCTCACCGTTGGTCTCAAGAGGTCCAAGATAGTCAGAATACATATATGACTTGTCTAATTTGGACTTCGGACCATTTCGGGGTATTTAATTAATTAAGTTAATTTTAATTAATTAAAATGTAATATATATATATATATATATATATATATATTTCATGCCATGTATGCTAGGTAAACAAAATATAATTTACAAATATAGAGGCACACACACACACATATACAAATGTTGATCTATATTTGAATTGTTTGTTTTTAATAATTTCAATATACATTTTATAGTTCAGTGTGAAATATCGAGGTTACTTTCTAGGGTACAGTGAAACTCCCATATGATTGTTTTCAAGGAAGGAAGAAGAAAAGAAAATTCTTAAAGTAACTTTAACGAGAGGAATAGTGACCAGAATCTCCTTTATAGGAAACCCTTATCTCCCTTTGATTCTGGTGGAACGTATGGCACTATCTCCAAACCAATGATCATGAAGTTTTCGGAGTTTGTCAATGGAGGATGCCATTAACTTTTTAAGAAGAGAAAAAAAAAACACACACACTATTGTTTAAAGAGAGGGAGAAATTAAAGATAGATGAACAAATTTGTTTAGTATCACCCAATGAGGTATACATATATACCTATATATAGAGAGAGAAGAGTGATGGAGAGGAATCTTTGAAATTGTTTTGAACATGCACCAGCTAGGGTCGGTGACACGTAACCATGTGAGCTTTTAGGCAGGAACATTAATGGGGTTCAACTAATTTTGGATGGTTGTAATCTATTGGAGAAACTACTTTATATTTTTTTTTTATTAGCCTATTTAAGGCAAAACAGAATTGTATTCATTATACCAAAATGAGACATTATTTTAGTAGGGACTAGAACATCATATGATAGTGTCCCTTTCCAATAACACTCCAACATGTGTGCTATGACACACTTAAAATTGTGGGCCATGACATACATAGTATGACATCGTTGAAAAGGCACCCAAACACAGTAATAAGCTAGTCCCATTCAAGAATTTTCCTCAAAACACAAGATAGAGATGGTGTGTTGTACACCATTTATATCACTATGTGCAACGTCCACAATTAATGCCTATTTGGAAGCATTTATTATAGTTGGTCCATCCTTGGCCCTTTTAGAATTTGTTGTAAGTGTGAAACCATACAACCTAAATGATTAAATTCATATGGTTTAATTGTGAAAATTTTCCCATGGCCAGAAATATGCTAAATTACACACAAGCAAAGGAAAATAACTTGGATTCATCTATCTCCCGATTGTACCAAGATTATCACTCACCACTTTTTAAAATTATTTTTTATCACCATTAGATGAAAATATCTAATTTTGCACTAAATTATATCACTAATTATGTGCAACTATGGAGTTAGCAAAAATTTGTTGATAAAATATAGGTAACATATTTTTAATTTTTTTTTTCTAATAGCCCAAAAATGTTGGCAAATTATTACTACTAGACTAAAATAGTGTTTCCTCTGACACTACACAAGTTGATATGCATAGTGACTCATATCGGTCATTGACAACTAAGGATGACAAGGGTATCTAATCTCACTCACTCTCATAGTTTTCATCCCAATGTCAATGTTAGTCTAGCATAATTTTGTTTACCATTGATATTATTTTTTATCTTTACACATTTTATTACTCCATCTAAAATTCCCTTTACCCTCCATCGTACTCCAATTTAGTCATTTCCACCACTTATCTAAGGTTAAACCCTAGGATTTGATAGTCAACTTAAAAAATTCATCTACGTGCAGTGTTTTTCATGCAATTATTTTGATTAATGCTATCATCCTTTAGGCCATCATGATTGTAATTGACATAGATTTAGTTGATGCTTAATCTCCATATATCTCTTTGTGTCACCAAAACATGACTAATGAATAATTGTGCAAGTTTCTACGAACAAATCTAAATTTGCTTCCAAACATGATTGACAAAATAGAAGTGTATTATTAAGAATTTAATCCCAAATTGTAGATAGTACATGGTCATCTCGTAACCTAGTTTCTCTTGGTAATAATAGAAGCCCTAGTTAAAATTATCTAAAGTTAAACACATGGTGCAAAAGTTTGTCAACAAAGTACTAATTTACTTGCATGACCAAATGACAACCATGAATATAGAGGTGTATTTAACTAACAAATATTATTTGGATCATTTCAATTTTTTTGAATCTCCCTAAAACATGTGTTGAAGAAAAATTAACAAAGCTCATAAAAGTTGTGTAGCCATTACGTACAATTACTTCAAATAATGTTTTCAGCCTCTTTGTTATCATGGATGTTGGCATAGAGTTAGTTGATGCTTATTCTCTAGACATTGTCATTATGTTCCCCAAAATAGGACCAAGTTATAATGTGTGAGTTATTACCGATAAATTAATTACTTAAAAATTAATTGCACTATCAAAATAAGAGAAACAAAATAGAACTGTATTAATAGGAACTTGACCGGATATTCTAAATAGTCCATGATCAACCACAAAACCTAGTTTTCCTAGGTGATAATAGAAACCCTAGTTTAAAGTATCTAAAATTAAACACGTGGTGCCAAATTTTATCAACAAATAAATTATCAATTTGGGCTGCCAAATTTAGACCGTTAAATTAAATATAGGTCTTTTAATTGACAAATATGCTTTGGATCATTTTAATTTTTTTGGATGTTACCAAAATAGCACGTGTTAAAGAGAAACAGAGCTCATAACCACTCTCAATTCATTGTGTTTCCATTACGCTCAATTATTCATGATTACGTTTGCATCCTATGTATTATCAAGGTTGTTGACATGGAGTTAGTTGTTGCTTATTAACTTGCACCGCCAAATTATGACCAATAAATTAAATATAGATCTATTTAATTGACAAAAATTCTTTGAATCATTTTAATTTTGTTGGATGTTTGTAAAACAAAACGTGTTAAACAGAAGTAGAGCTCATAAAAGTTGTCAAGCCACTTTGTAATTGCCATTATGCACAATATTTTGGATTAATTATGTCTGCATCCTCTATATCATCAAAGTTATTGACATAAAGTAAGTTGATGATTATTCTCCATGTATCATTATGTACCACCAAAATAAGCTAATTATGTCGTCAAAATATAACTTAAAAATTGAGGGGTGTTAATAGGATTTTACCCTAAATTCTAGGTTGTCTGTGATTAGCTCAAAACCTTTCTTTCTCGAAAATAATAAAATCCTAGTTTCAGGTATCTAAAATTAAACATGTGCAGCCAAACTTTATCAACAAGTAGTTATTAACATGTGCCGCCAAATTATGATCGTTAAATTAAATATAGTTATCTTTAATTGAAAATATTCTTTGGATCATTTTAACTTTTTCGGATGTTTCTAAAATAGTATGTGTTAAAGAGAATGAGAGCTCATAAAAGTTGTCAAGTAATTGTGTTGCCATTACACACAGTTTTAAATGATTAATAACATTCGCATCATCTATATTATCATGGTTGTTAACGTAGAGTTAGTTAATGCTAATTCTCCAAATATGATCATGCGCTGCCAAAATAAACTAATTGCACAACCAAACTATAACTGAAAAAATTGAAGTGTGTTAATAGAAAGTTGACCCCAAATTCTAGATAGTCCATTATCACCTCAAAACCTAGCTACTTTAACTTGAGCCTCTAAATAATGGCCATTAAATTAAATATAGGTCTTTTTAATTTACAAATATCCTTTGGATCATTTAAATTTTTTCAGATGTTTCTAAAACAAAACGTGTTAAACAAAAATAGAGCTCACTAAAGTTGTCAAATCACTTTGTAATTGCCATTATACACAATTATTTTGGATTAATTATGTTTGCATCCTCTATAGTATCAAATTTATTGATGTATAGTTAGTTAATAATTATTCTCCAAGTATCATTATGCGCCACAAAAATAAGCTAATTATGTTGTCACGACCCGTAACCCATCCTGTGTGGATCAAGGGCCCGAAAGCCGCCAAAGGATTTCAAATATTATTTATTTAATCATCATTTGCATGTCATGTCATTCGCTATTCTAATATCATCATTAGAGTATACTTATACATACCAAATTAAAAATAAGTGTTTAGTTTGCAGATCCTCATAAACCAAGAACATACCCAAGACGTGGATACATGGGACGACTAAGACTACATTACACTTAGTCTATTACAATGATAGTGAAAGCGTCCACCATACTTGCAAAAGGACAATTCATAGCAAAATGTGGAGTCTACTCGATGTGTACGCCTGATGGTCCTTCTACAGCTTGTTGTCCTAAAAAAAATGTCATAACTAGAATGAGCTAACTTAGCTCAGTAAGTAAATTTTCTTGCTTTGTCATGGGTCAGGGTTAATCCAAAAGAAGATAATGAACAATAGCAAGAAAAGGATAAAATCATAATAGCATGCGAATGATAGAATATCACAGTAGCTAGTCACCAAGAATGTGAATCAATAAAATGATCCGTAGGTCCCAAAGGCATATCCCAAGGTAGAACAAGAAAATCAATAATAGGGATTGGCCTATACAATAGTTAGCTGTCATAATCACAAGATAGCAATTCGAGTCCAAAGATAGGCAAGCAAGCATAGCATCAATCAGATAATATATCATCATATATCCAAGGATAGACTCACAAGGCATATCAATAATCAATGAGTACATCATCAAACATATCCAAGATAGGCTTGTAAGGCATATCAATAATCCATGAGTTCATCATCAGAATATCAATAAACGATATGAGATACTAACAGAATAGATGTTATCACAAATAGGGCTCGGCATACCCCCAAAAGCACTCATCTAAGTCCACCCCACTATCGGGCTACTGGATAACACTAGAGCTCTATACATATATCATGTCCTTCATGAACTAAGTGTTGGACATCATTCCCGAACACCAACCCGTAGGTCTAAAAGTATCTGTGAATTAGATGGACGTTGTGAAAGATCACAACTCCAGGCACTCCTAATAATATCATGATCGTCAAAATTTCACAGGCAATGTACATATTTGTGGAATAGCAAATTCTCAGTAATTAGAGGTATAACAATTTTCAAATATCCAAGCAAGGTATAGAAATGGACAAATATTCACATTAGGATATTGCAATCAAATTCTCAACAAATCCACAATGTAGAACAAGTATAAAAATGTGGAGATTTACAATGTCAGGTATGTAAGGAATACAAATTGGCAGTATTAAGGAAATAAACTATGACATGGCTAGGAATACCACATGCTAGACTTCGGGTTTACTTACTTCAAAATAGCTTTTCCTCCTTTCACGAGGAATCAGACTTCTTTTTCTTTTCCTTTGGAAGATCCTATAAATCAGGAAATATTATTCAGTATTTATAAACTTAATCTAATTTTATTTATGAATTTACTGTCTTTTAATCTCATGTGTCACATTTTAAGTCTATGGGCTTATTTTTCCTTTCTTTATAACATCGCCGTATTTTTAGAGTGTCCTAAATATAGCCCATTTCATATATCAGTATTTTAGATATTTAAGTTGGCAAAACAAACTCCACTATTGAGTCTGGAACATCGAAAAACTCTAAGGTACATATTCTCATAATTTTTGGAGGTCGTTCGGTATCTTTATTTGGCCTTTAGGACATTTTTGGGATTAACCCAATTTGTACATTCGTATTTCTTGAGATTTTATTTTTCAATTTAGACTCCGTCATTAAATCCAAAATACCCAAAAATTTTGGGTTACACTGTCTTTTTATTTTATTCGGACACCGAAAAAATCTTGTTAATTAAATTATTTTATTTTATACTATATATTTATTTAAGTATTATTTTAACCAAGTGCCTCAGTGGCACAGTGGTTCACACGCGTGAGTTAAGTCTCACACACACACACATGTCAGTGGGTCGAAACCCACTAGCCGCGGTTCTTATATTTTTTTGTGATTATTTAAAAACCAAACAACGGATAGTAGCTACTTCAAGGAAAGGCTATCCCTATCCCATCCGTGGCTATCAAATTGAATTTATTACACTTGTTTCCAAACATAATCAATTCTGTTTTAAGCTTAAAAACCCAAATACTTAAATAGTGTCGTTCCACTAACCTTATTGCCCGATGGGGCGGGTCCCGACCAGAACCCGTGTAGAGACCTGGAAAAATGAGAATTTTTTTTTTATTTATTTGTTTATTTTAGTTTTATTCAAGTTAGATTATGGGAATTATGTGAAAATAAATAAGGCATTAACAGAGACCCAATGTTGGCAGAACAAATTTTCGGTTTTTATCGGCATATTGTAATTTAATATTTTATAAAATAAAATATTAAATCGATACAGCGAACTAATCACGAAAATTATGTGGAGGTGTCTAAGGCACACATAAAGAATATATTATATATATATAAGAGCTTCAAAAGAAGCTACTGGAAAACCGGAAGAAAATAAAGAAAAGAAAAGGCTGAGGGGCGGTGCAGGTTACGTAGAAGAAGGGAAAAGAAAAGAGAAAAAGAGAGAGAGGGGGAGGGAAGAGAAGACGCAGACGTGGTGGTGGTCGCGAGGGGGATCGAGGCAAGGGGGCGACAGAGGAGCAACGGTGGGTGAGACGATCATCTCGGTGTGGCACCGAGAGTTGTTGATCGGAAGGGCGAATCCGGCGATGATCTCAGCCTTCTCGCGTACCAGGTTGGCCTTCGTTGCCAACGATTCTACTCCATCAATCCAAGGCCAAACAGTGCACGGTTGCCGCATCAGTCGATTCAGCGTTCTCGCGGATTCAAATTTTTATGGGCTAAATTCAACTCGGTTCTTGAGACAGATTGGAACAGGGAGAGATTGATTGAGTTGGATAGCGCTTCGGTGAACAGGGATGATGCGTCCAACTGCAGTAAGAAGGCTGACAAGCGATCTGATGCTCTGGGAAAGCATGGAGACAATAACTTGGTCGTTGAGTTAGACTTCGAAGCTGAGGTCTCTGCGGTTGAGCCGGTTCGTCGAGTTAAGATCGAGTAGACAAAGATGGCTAAGCCGTGAAATTCAGACGGCCGTGACACCGAGATTAAAATAGAAGAGATCGGGAAGGATTCGCACAAGATTAAATCTCATATCTGAAGCAGTGAATTTGTTTATAACTGAAATTGGAAATTCAGATCTGGAATCGGGCTTGTTGCCAAACGATCTTGATCGCTTGCGCACTGACGATTTGTGGTGATGTCACGGTTGTGTGGGTGTATATGTGTAGGTGCAGGTGTATCGGTGTGTATATAAATAGATATATAATCGTGTGTGTAGCAGTGCTGCGCATAACTTGTTGCGCAGTAGAAACGGTGAAGAGTGGGGGGGGTTCAGTTTGGATGTCAATCCAGTGGCAGTAGCGATGGCGTAGCAGGCCAGTGTGTATGTATTTATGTGTGTTGTTTATGTTGGTTGGGTTGGATTAAAATGGGCTGTTTAGAGTTTATTGGAAGCAGTTCATGGCAGCAGCAGACCTGGAGTACTTGAGAGAAGCAGTAGTCCGTAGGACCGGATGGATTGGAAGGTTTGGTGAGTGACTGTGGCTGTTGTCCGATGCAGTTTGTAGTGTTAAAACTAGAAGAAATTAAGTTAGCGTGCAACAGAGAAATTATACATATTTATACCTATGGCCGTGAGTGGAACAGGAGCTGTACAGAGGTAGCAACAGGGTAAGATACTGAATTTTTGTCTTGAATTTTTAGAAGTATGAATAATTGGATTGATTTTGGAATTTCATTAAATATGGAAATTGTTTTAGAATTGCAAATTGAAATCCAGAAAAATAATCTAAAAACTAGAGGGAAGGAAATACGGCTTAGCGACTGAGTTTTGTGATTTTATTTGGGCCAAACCGGGTCAGGTTTGACCCAACCCAACCATTCAGATAGCTTCCCAACACTGTTACTTTATGGATAAAATTTTAAATTTGAGTTCGGGAGATGTTTGGTTGAAAAGGAGAAGCTATCCAATGATTGGCTTACAAGGAAAAAAAAAACAATGTAAACGTACGGGAATTGGAAAAAAATTATGGGCAGTGAATAGAACCTTGTGAGATTTTAATTATACCCAGAGAGTTGAGTTAATTGTGAATTGACCCAAGTGAATAAAAATAATATTTAATAAAATAATAATTTAAAGGGTAAAATTATCAAAGTGTCCCTAAGTCAAAGAGTAGTTAGACGGACTCAGATTGAAATAAAAGAACAGTGAAACCTTATTATTTTGAGCATTCCGGACTCAATGGTAGAGTCCGATTTGCGACGGGAGGCCTCGAGAATTGGGAACTCGTGAAAGGACCAAATGACCATTTTGCCCTTTTTGGTACAAACGTCCAAATTGAATCCCGCGAAAGCCTAAACTGACTTTGTTCGGCGTTCCGAATTCAATGGTAGAAGTTAATTGAATGGAAGAAATACCAATCATAAAAAGACATAAAATTTGATGAATAGCATAAATTCAAGTAGAAATAAATTGAGTTATGTTGCTTGATTTTAGGAACATCGAGGGACAAAGAGGAGGCTGTCTAGACCTTCCAGTCAGATACAGTACAGAGGCTACGTAGTGGACACATCTTTCTAGGGTTGAGACATGCCCTAGTCAGGTATGGTATTTTGCTAAGTAAGGAATAGGATTAAGTTTAGGAATGCTTTGCATGTTGATTGCTTTATGCATGTATTGATTTGATGATTAGGGAATCACGTAGAATATAACTGCTTGAAGAACCCATAATTGATAACTTATATACTCTGATATGTGCTTTGAATTGTTTTATAATTTGTTGCTATAGTGAAGATGGATCGTACTTCTGAGTTTGGATTATTATGTTTTGGCTTACATTCGTGTTGATATATCATATGTTTGGGAAGGTGTGATAGTTTGATGTATTGGTGCTTTATAGAGTTATGTGTTCTTTGTGAATTGTTGAGATTGTGATTGTGTGAATCAAGCATGTGTTTAATTTGACTGTTCATAGCATACAGGCTTGTGAAAGAAGTTTTGAGATTCAGATGATATCGTTGCTTTAAATATGTTGCATTACTTAAAGCATACTACATGTGTTGGCAAGAAATGTTTTATTAAGATTGTGGCATTGCATGGTGGAATCATGGCATTTGGCATAGTGTGATTCATTGATGACATAGGGTGGGTGAGCACGAGGTGCTATGCATTATGAGGGTGTAGATCCTGTGGTGAAAAACCCAAAATCGGCCATTGCATTGGTGCCTGCTACCCAACGGGAGCGATCCGTGAACAGGTGTTGGTTACTCGGTTACCCATCGGGAGCGATCCGTAAACCGAGACATGACATGCATGGTGTTGACATGACATGCATAGAGTGGACATGGATGTGGCATAGAGTTGTGTGAGTATTTCATATGCATTGTCATGTGGCATAGAGTTGTGTGGGTGGTTCATGTGCATTGTCATTACATTGCATGGACAATTGGATGGCATATGGATTCATTACCATTATGTGGTATGCATGATTTGGAAAGCATGCGGATTGTTGTCGTTATATTGCATAGATGATGTGGAAGGCATGTGGATTGTTATTATTGCCATGCATAGATGATTTAGAAGGCATATAGAGATAAATGTACACTTGCACATGCCACGCCTTACATTTTGTTCCTTGCATTAGCATTGTATCATGCCAGCAGTTGAGCTGACCCATTCGTGGGCAACATTTTTCAGATGACACTCCAGGCACCTGAGACTTGAGGAAGTCTCACAGAGCGGAGGAGACCCGAACTTAGAAGGATATTTGGCCCGTGAGGCATGTGTTATGATGTACGGGCTTAAGCCCAAAGACATGTATATATATATATATATATATTGACTGAAGTGAACGTATGTACGTGTGTATTTATTTAATTGTCTTCAGTTGTATAAGTAGGCGATGTATATTTAATTTTGATAAAGTTGTGGCCATCGAGTGAGGATGGATTGTGATGTGTTTGTATATATGTAATGTATTGTGATTATCAGGGGGAAAAAGGCTCGAAAAACAGAGGAGGTTCTGCCGAAATTTTATGAAAATTAAAGAACTCTTATCTAATTTGTCGTAAATTTGTAAATCAAATTAATTACCTTTCATTTTGTTTACTTTCTGCTCGTCAGTCGCACCTCGGGTTTCGGTCAGAAATTCGAGGCGTGACAACGTGGTATCAGAGCATAGGTTCGAATACCTAAGGACAGTGGGAGAAGTTTAGACTTTCAGTTTAGTTGGGTAAGTTTGAGTAGCATGTCTTAGGTACTTAGGTTGCACTGGTGTGCACGAGTATGGATTATACTTGATTTCCTAATTGACTGGGGGGTACGTGGTTGTTGGATGTATTGGTCGACTGAGATTGAAAATTCCTGTCTATGTGATAGACTGTATATTGGTGAGATAGGTCGTGTGCCTAGTTGTTTGTGACATAAGTCATGTATATAGTTATCTATATGGTAGGCGGTATGCCTAGTTATTTATGAGATAGGTTATAGACTTAGTTATTTACCTGGTTTGTTGTGTTCATTCATGTATAGGTATATTTTTATGATGGATTCTATGGTTGAGTGCATATTTAGTGGGATAGGTATTAACTGTTGACTGTTATTTGTGGATCTTGTATGTGTGTATGCTAGGTTAGTAACCGATTTTCATGGATTATGGTATTATGACTATGACATTTATACAGACTGGATTGGTCTCAGGTCTTGAGTTACAGTTGATGGATGGCGCCCCATCAGCCAGTAATAAAAGGAGCTGTGATCCATGAAGGGTTATCACCTAGCTATAAAAGTAAGAAATAATAAAAGACACATCAAACCTTAAAATGCTAAAATACGGATTTGGACTTGTGGAGCTTTCTGTGTATAGATGGATACTTAGAGTGTTTATCTTTAAATTTTTAAAGATGTTCTTGTGTTAAACCCTGTTTGTGGAGAGATGTATTGTTTTGGATAGTATTCATTGAGAGTTGAACATTTGTAAGTTAGTTGAACACTAGCAAGGTTTAAGTATGCGTGTATAGCATTGTTTAGATAAAATCCTTCTTAGTAAAGGGCTATGTTAGAACTTTGTGTCAGTTGTTGAGTGTAACCAACGAGTAGGGATGGTTGACATTAGATATGTAAGTATTGATTAGGCAAGTGTGTCGTGACATGTTATGGCCAGCCAAAGGTGGCAATTGGCTGCTGACAGGATTAACAGATTTGGCGAGGGTTGGGATACATTTGTGACCATGTGCAATGACCATTAATTCCCACAGACTGCCAAGATCGAGTTTAGGGAAGAGTTTGAGGTACTTATTCAGGGAGACATGACAGGGACCGAGTACGAGTCCCATTTTACCGCCTTGGGGAGATTTGCCCCACATATTGTTAGGGAGGAGCCACTGAGGGTTTTCTATTTTCTTAAGGGGTTGAAGACCCCTATTAAGGAAAAGTTGGCAGGCCACATCTACCCCAGTTTACATCGGTAGGAGACCACCGAAGAGGTACCGAGCTAGTACTTCTTCTGCACAGACATCCCAGGAAACCGTCACTTGTTTTCATTGTGGACAGTCAGACCACAAGTTCGCCAATTGCCCTCACAAGAGACCTTAGTTAGGGACATGGAGCTAGACCGAGTCTGACATCATTTCCACCTCAGGCACGGAGTCAGGAGTGGGGAGCTCCATGGCTTTGCTTTGCGTGCCACTAGTCAGGACATGTTAGGCCAACTGTCCTCAGGGACAGACTTCACGGGGCTCACAGAGACCGTCTCATCATCAACCAATTTAGGCATTACAGCCACTACCACAGTTAGATTATGAACCTCCAATGCCTCATTTTCAGTCTGCACCCTCAGTACAGAGTATTAGGATCCCCGAACCAGGGGGGGGAGATAGGCAGATTCAGACCACCCAGAGTCGTGTTTATACAGTAGCTGCACTCGAGACATCTACTTCTGGACCTCCTATGGTTCAAGGTGCATTCTTTGTTTTTAGTTCACGGACTAGTAGACTGATAGACCTATGCATCTCATCCATTCATGTTTATCATGCTTACTGTGCCCTTGGGATTAGATGTTCATAATTATGTGGCAGACTGAGTGAAACTCATAGGTGGGTTATGTGCTTGTTGTTTATGAGATAGGCTGTGAGCCTGGATATCAATGGGATTGGATGTATACCTGGCTACCTATATAGCAGGATTGTATGTTTACTTCTGTATATATATATATATATATATATATATATATATATATATATATACCATGATAGATTTTAATACTTGGATACTGATGAGATAGATTACATGTTAGCTGTTTGATGTTGCATATTGATTCTATGTGAGCATACTGGTCTTGTGCCGGTTGTAGTGCTGTGACTATGATTTTATATGCGAATTGATTGATATTGATGCATGAACAAGAATATTTTTAAATGTGTTCGTATGATACATATGAATGAGCATAGATATATACTCGTGATTTAAATTGGTGAGGGGTTTCCCTAATGTTCTGTCCTTCTGAGCTTTGATACATTGCTTTAAGCTTTACGATTATAATGCTGAGAACTGGGATTATTGAGTTGTATTGTGGCACGGATGATATATGGATGATACCATTGGGATAAATCACTCGGTGATTCCATGACTAGATCTGAGGCTAGTGGGATGGTTAGAAAGTGTGTGAGGGACTTAAGACGTCTTTGCGAACAGTGAGGATTTTCCTTTAACTGCTATTATATTGAATTATTGAAGTGGGTCGTAACGTTTGGATGGATTTAGGGATTGGACATTGGTGAGCCAATGTGGGTTGAGGATTTCCTTGTGTGTTGTGCCATGTGGAGTGGGCCGTTACAAATGGGGTCAGAACCAAACCCTAGTAGGGAGGGTGGAGATGTCTGCACTCCGCTGCACTCCCACCGATGAGGCTGAGCCTATGGGGGGGATGGTAATGGGAGAGAGAAATACATTCCACATCGCCTGACTAAGGGAAGAGTCCGTGATCCACTGGTAAGGTCGCACGTCTACATGTTACGGTACGTTTTTGCTTTGATCGGTTACTATTTCGTTGAGAGCTATATTTTTAAATTTCGGGACGAAATTTCTTTAAGGGGGAAAGGATGTAGAGACCTGGAAAAATGAGAATTTTTTTTTTATTTATTTGTTTATTTTAGTTTTATTCAAGTTAGATTATGGGAATTATGTGAAAATAAATAAGGCATTAACAGAGACCCAATGTTGGCAGAATAAATTTTCGGTTTTTATCGGCATATTGTAATTTAATATTTTATAAAATAAAATATTAAATCGATACAGCGAACTAATCACGAAAATTATGTGGAGGTGTCTAAGGCACACATAAAGAATATATTATATATATATATAAGAGCTTCAAAAGAAGCTACTGGAAAACCGGAAGAAAATAAAGAAAAGAAAAGGCTGAGGGGCGGTGCAGGTTACGTAGAAGAAGGGAAAAGAAAAGAGAAAAAGAGAGAGAGGGGGAGGGAAGAGAAGACGCAGACGTGGTGGTGGTCGCGAGGGGGATCGAGGCAAGGGGGCGACAGAGGAGCAACGGTGGGTGAGACGATCATCTCGGTGTGGCACCGAGAGTTGTTGATCGGAAGGGCGAATCCGGCGATGATCTCAGCCTTCTCGCGTACCAGGTTGGCCTTCGTTGCCAACGATTCTACTCCATCAATCCAAGGCCAAACAGTGCACGGTTGCCGCATCAGTCGATTCAGCGTTCTCGCGGATTCAAATTTTTATGGGCTAAATTCAACTCGGTTCTTGAGACAGATTGGAACAGGGAGAGATTGATTGAGTTGGATAGCGCTTCGGTGAACAGGGATGATGCGTCCAACTGCAGTAAGAAGGCTGACAAGCGATCTGATGCTCTGGGAAAGCATGGAGACAATAACTTGGTCGTTGAGTTAGACTTCGAAGCTGAGGTCTCTGCGGTTGAGCCGGTTCGTCGAGTTAAGATCGAGTAGACAAAGATGGCTAAGCCGTGAAATTCAGACGGCCGTGACACCGAGATTAAAATAGAAGAGATCGGGAAGGATTCGCACAAGATTAAATCTCATATCTGAAGCAGTGAATTTGTTTATAACTGAAATTGGAAATTCAGATCTGGAATCGGGCTTGTTGCCAAACGATCTTGATCGCTTGCGCACTGACGATTTGTGGTGATGTCACGGTTGTGTGGGTGTATATGTGTAGGTGCAGGTGTATCGGTGTGTATATAAATAGATATATAATCGTGTGTGTAGCAGTGCTGCGCATAACTTGTTGCGCAGTAGAAACGGTGAAGAGTGGGGGGGGTTCAGTTTGGATGTCAATCCAGTGGCAGTAGCGATGGCGTAGCAGGCCAGTGTGTATGTATTTATGTGTGTTGTTTATGTTGGTTGGGTTGGATTAAAATGGGCTGTTTAGAGTTTATTGGAAGCAGTTCATGGCAGCAGCAGACCTGGAGTACTTGAGAGAAGCAGTAGTCCGTAGGACCGGATGGATTGGAAGGTTTGGTGAGTGACTGTGGCTGTTGTCCGATGCAGTTTGTAGTGTTAAAACTAGAAGAAATTAAGTTAGCGTGCAACAGAGAAATTATACATATTTATACCTATGGCCGTGAGTGGAACAGGAGCTGTACAGAGGTAGCAACAGGGTAAGATACTGAATTTTTGTCTTGAATTTTTAGAAGTATGAATAATTGGATTGATTTTGGAATTTCATTAAATATGGAAATTGTTTTAGAATTGCAAATTGAAATCCAGAAAAATAATCTAAAAACTAGAGGGAAGGAAATACGGCTTAGCGACTGAGTTTTGTGATTTTATTTGGGCCAAACCGGGTCAGGTTTGACCCAACCCAACCATTCAGATAGCTTCCCAACACTGTTACTTTATGGATAAAATTTTAAATTTGAGTTCGGGAGATGTTTGGTTGAAAAGGAGAAGCTATCCAATGATTGGCTTACAAGGAAAAAAAAAACAATGTAAACGTACGGGAATTGGAAAAAAATTATGGGCAGTGAATAGAACCTTGTGAGATTTTAATTATACCCAGAGAGTTGAGTTAATTGTGAATTGACCCAAGTGAATAAAAATAATATTTAATAAAATAATAATTTAAAGGGTAAAATTATCAAAGTGTCCCTAAGTCAAAGAGTAGTTAGACGGACTCAGATTGAAATAAAAGAACAGTGAAACCTTATTATTTTGAGCATTCCGGACTCAATGGTAGAGTCCGATTTGCGACGGGAGGCCTCGAGAATTGGGAACTCGTGAAAGGACCAAATGACCATTTTGCCCTTTTTGGTACAAACGTCCAAATTGAATCCCGCGAAAGCCTAAACTGACTTTGTTCGGCGTTCCGAATTCAATGGTAGAAGTTAATTGAATGGAAGAAATACCAATCATAAAAAGACATAAAATTTGATGAATAGCATAAATTCAAGTAGAAATAAATTGAGTTATGTTGCTTGATTTTAGGAACATCGAGGGACAAAGAGGAGGCTGTCTAGACCTTCCAGTCAGATACAGTACAGAGGCTACGTAGTGGACACATCTTTCTAGGGTTGAGACATGCCCTAGTCAGGTATGGTATTTTGCTAAGTAAGGAATAGGATTAAGTTTAGGAATGCTTTGCATGTTGATTGCTTTATGCATGTATTGATTTGATGATTAGGGAATCACGTAGAATATAACTGCTTGAAGAACCCATAATTGATAACTTATATACTCTGATATGTGCTTTGAATTGTTTTATAATTTGTTGCTATAGTGAAGATGGATCGTACTTCTGAGTTTGGATTATTATGTTTTGGCTTACATTCGTGTTGATATATCATATGTTTGGGAAGGTGTGATAGTTTGATGTATTGGTGCTTTATAGAGTTATGTGTTCTTTGTGAATTGTTGAGATTGTGATTGTGTGAATCAAGCATGTGTTTAATTTGACTGTTCATAGCATACAGGCTTGTGAAAGAAGTTTTGAGATTCAGATGATATCGTTGCTTTAAATATGTTGCATTACTTAAAGCATACTACATGTGTTGGCAAGAAATGTTTTATTAAGATTGTGGCATTGCATGGTGGAATCATGGCATTTGGCATAGTGTGATTCATTGATGACATAGGGTGGGTGAGCACGAGGTGCTATGCATTATGAGGGTGTAGATCCTGTGGTGAAAAACCCAAAATCGGCCATTGCATTGGTGCCTGCTACCCAACGGGAGCGATCCGTGAACAGGTGTTGGTTACTCGGTTACCCATCGGGAGCGATCCGTAAACCGAGACATGACATGCATGGTGTTGACATGACATGCATAGAGTGGACATGGATGTGGCATAGAGTTGTGTGAGTATTTCATATGCATTGTCATGTGGCATAGAGTTGTGTGGGTGGTTCATGTGCATTGTCATTACATTGCATGGACAATTGGATGGCATATGGATTCATTACCATTATGTGGTATGCATGATTTGGAAAGCATGCGGATTGTTGTCGTTATATTGCATAGATGATGTGGAAGGCATGTGGATTGTTATTATTGCCATGCATAGATGATTTAGAAGGCATATAGAGATAAATGTACACTTGCACATGCCACGCCTTACATTTTGTTCCTTGCATTAGCATTGTATCATGCCAGCAGTTGAGCTGACCCATTCGTGGGCAACATTTTTCAGATGACACTCCAGGCACCTGAGACTTGAGGAAGTCTCACAGAGCGGAGGAGACCCGAACTTAGAAGGATATTTGGCCCGTGAGGCATGTGTTATGATGTACGGGCTTAAGCCCAAAGACATGTATATATATATATATATTGACTGAAGTGAACGTATGTACGTGTGTATTTATTTAATTGTCTTCAGTTGTATAAGTAGGCGATGTATATTTAATTTTGATAAAGTTGTGGCCATCGAGTGAGGATGGATTGTGATGTGTTTGTATATATGTAATGTATTGTGATTATCAGGGGGAAAAAGGCTCGAAAAACAGAGGAGGTTCTGCCGAAATTTTATGAAAATTAAAGAACTCTTATCTAATTTGTCGTAAATTTGTAAATCAAATTAATTACCTTTCATTTTGTTTACTTTCTGCTCGTCAGTCGCACCTCGGGTTTCGGTCAGAAATTCGAGGCGTGACAACGTGGTATCAGAGCATAGGTTCGAATACCTAAGGACAGTGGGAGAAGTTTAGACTTTCAGTTTAGTTGGGTAAGTTTGAGTAGCATGTCTTAGGTACTTAGGTTGCACTGGTGTGCACGAGTATGGATTATACTTGATTTCCTAATTGACTGGGGGGTACGTGGTTGTTGGATGTATTGGTCGACTGAGATTGAAAATTCCTGTCTATGTGATAGACTGTATATTGGTGAGATAGGTCGTGTGCCTAGTTGTTTGTGACATAAGTCATGTATATAGTTATCTATATGGTAGGCGGTATGCCTAGTTATTTATGAGATAGGTTATAGACTTAGTTATTTACCTGGTTTGTTGTGTTCATTCATGTATAGGTATATTTTTATGATGGATTCTATGGTTGAGTGCATATTTAGTGGGATAGGTATTAACTGTTGACTGTTATTTGTGGATCTTGTATGTGTGTATGCTAGGTTAGTAACCGATTTTCATGGATTATGGTATTATGACTATGACATTTATACAGACTGGATTGGTCTCAGGTCTTGAGTTACAGTTGATGGATGGCGCCCCATCAGCCAGTAATAAAAGGAGCTGTGATCCATGAAGGGTTATCACCTAGCTATAAAAGTAAGAAATAATAAAAGACACATCAAACCTTAAAATGCTAAAATACGGATTTGGACTTGTGGAGCTTTCTGTGTATAGATGGATACTTAGAGTGTTTATCTTTAAATTTTTAAAGATGTTCTTGTGTTAAACCCTGTTTGTGGAGAGATGTATTGTTTTGGATAGTATTCATTGAGAGTTGAACATTTGTAAGTTAGTTGAACACTAGCAAGGTTTAAGTATGCGTGTATAGCATTGTTTAGATAAAATCCTTCTTAGTAAAGGGCTATGTTAGAACTTTGTGTCAGTTGTTGAGTGTAACCAACGAGTAGGGATGGTTGACATTAGATATGTAAGTATTGATTAGGCAAGTGTGTCGTGACATGTTATGGCCAGCCAAAGGTGGCAATTGGCTGCTGACAGGATTAACAGATTTGGCGAGGGTTGGGATACATTTGTGACCATGTGCAATGACCATTAATTCCCACAGACTGCCAAGATCGAGTTTAGGGAAGAGTTTGAGGTACTTATTCAGGGAGACATGACAGGGACCGAGTACGAGTCCCATTTTACCGCCTTGGGGAGATTTGCCCCACATATTGTTAGGGAGGAGCCACTGAGGGTTTTCTATTTTCTTAAGGGGTTGAAGACCCCTATTAAGGAAAAGTTGGCAGGCCACATCTACCCCAGTTTACATCGGTAGGAGACCACCGAAGAGGTACCGAGCTAGTACTTCTTCTGCACAGACATCCCAGGAAACCGTCACTTGTTTTCATTGTGGACAGTCAGACCACAAGTTCGCCAATTGCCCTCACAAGAGACCTTAGTTAGGGACATGGAGCTAGACCGAGTCTGACATCATTTCCACCTCAGGCACGGAGTCAGGAGTGGGGAGCTCCATGGCTTTGCTTTGCGTGCCACTAGTCAGGACATGTTAGGCCAACTGTCCTCAGGGACAGACTTCACGGGGCTCACAGAGACCGTCTCATCATCAACCAATTTAGGCATTACAGCCACTACCACAGTTAGATTATGAACCTCCAATGCCTCATTTTCAGTCTGCACCCTCAGTACAGAGTATTAGGATCCCCGAACCAGGGGGGGGAGATAGGCAGATTCAGACCACCCAGAGTCGTGTTTATACAGTAGCTGCACTCGAGACATCTACTTCTGGACCTCCTATGGTTCAAGGTGCATTCTTTGTTTTTAGTTCACGGACTAGTAGACTGATAGACCTATGCATCTCATCCATTCATGTTTATCATGCTTACTGTGCCCTTGGGATTAGATGTTCATAATTATGTGGCAGACTGAGTGAAACTCATAGGTGGGTTATGTGCTTGTTGTTTATGAGATAGGCTGTGAGCCTGGATATCAATGGGATTGGATGTATACCTGGCTACCTATATAGCAGGATTGTATGTTTACTTCTGTATATATATATATATATATATATATATATATATATATATATATATATATATATATACCATGATAGATTTTAATACTTGGATACTGATGAGATAGATTACATGTTAGCTGTTTGATGTTGCATATTGATTCTATGTGAGCATACTGGTCTTGTGCCGGTTGTAGTGCTGTGACTATGATTTTATATGCGAATTGATTGATATTGATGCATGAACAAGAATATTTTTAAATGTGTTCGTATGATACATATGAATGAGCATAGATATATACTCGTGATTTAAATTGGTGAGGGGTTTCCCTAATGTTCTGTCCTTCTGAGCTTTGATACATTGCTTTAAGCTTTACGATTATAATGCTGAGAACTGGGATTATTGAGTTGTATTGTGGCACGGATGATATATGGATGATACCATTGGGATAAATCACTCGGTGATTCCATGACTAGATCTGAGGCTAGTGGGATGGTTAGAAAGTGTGTGAGGGACTTAAGACGTCTTTGCGAACAGTGAGGATTTTCCTTTAACTGCTATTATATTGAATTATTGAAGTGGGTCGTAACGTTTGGATGGATTTAGGGATTGGACATTGGTGAGCCAATGTGGGTTGAGGATTTCCTTGTGTGTTGTGCCATGTGGAGTGGGCCGTTACAAATGGGGTCAGAACCAAACCCTAGTAGGGAGGGTGGAGATGTCTGCACTCCGCTGCACTCCCACCGATGAGGCTGAGCCTATGGGGGGGATGGTAATGGGAGAGAGAAATACATTCCACATCGCCTGACTAAGGGAAGAGTCCGTGATCCACTGGTAAGGTCGCACGTCTACATGTTACGGTACGTTTTTGCTTTGATCGGTTACTATTTCGTTGAGAGCTATATTTTTAAATTTCGGGACGAAATTTCTTTAAGGGGGAAAGGATGTAGAGACCTGGAAAAATGAGAATTTTTTTTTTATTTATTTGTTTATTTTAGTTTTATTCAAGTTAGATTATGGGAATTATGTGAAAATAAATAAGGCATTAACAGAGACCCAATGTTGGCAGAATAAATTTTCGGTTTTTATCGGCATATTGTAATTTAATATTTTATAAAATAAAATATTAAATCGATACAGCGAACTAATCACGAAAATTATGTGGAGGTGTCTAAGGCACACATAAAGAATATATTATATATATATAAGAGCTTCAAAAGAAGCTACTGGAAAACCGGAAGAAAATAAAGAAAAGAAAAGGCTGAGGGGCGGTGCAGGTTACGTAGAAGAAGGGAAAAGAAAAGAGAAAAAGAGAGAGAGGGGGAGGGAAGAGAAGACGCAGACGTGGTGGTGGTCGCGAGGGGGATCGAGGCAAGGGGGCGACAGAGGAGCAACGGTGGGTGAGACGATCATCTCGGTGTGGCACCGAGAGTTGTTGATCGGAAGGGCGAATCCGGCGATGATCTCAGCCTTCTCGCGTACCAGGTTGGCCTTCGTTGCCAACGATTCTACTCCATCAATCCAAGGCCAAACAGTGCACGGTTGCCGCATCAGTCGATTCAGCGTTCTCGCGGATTCAAATTTTTATGGGCTAAATTCAACTCGGTTCTTGAGACAGATTGGAACAGGGAGAGATTGATTGAGTTGGATAGCGCTTCGGTGAACAGGGATGATGCGTCCAACTGCAGTAAGAAGGCTGACAAGCGATCTGATGCTCTGGGAAAGCATGGAGACAATAACTTGGTCGTTGAGTTAGACTTCGAAGCTGAGGTCTCTGCGGTTGAGCCGGTTCGTCGAGTTAAGATCGAGTAGACAAAGATGGCTAAGCCGTGAAATTCAGACGGCCGTGACACCGAGATTAAAATAGAAGAGATCGGGAAGGATTCGCACAAGATTAAATCTCATATCTGAAGCAGTGAATTTGTTTATAACTGAAATTGGAAATTCAGATCTGGAATCGGGCTTGTTGCCAAACGATCTTGATCGCTTGCGCACTGACGATTTGTGGTGATGTCACGGTTGTGTGGGTGTATATGTGTAGGTGCAGGTGTATCGGTGTGTATATAAATAGATATATAATCGTGTGTGTAGCAGTGCTGCGCATAACTTGTTGCGCAGTAGAAACGGTGAAGAGTGGGGGGGGTTCAGTTTGGATGTCAATCCAGTGGCAGTAGCGATGGCGTAGCAGGCCAGTGTGTATGTATTTATGTGTGTTGTTTATGTTGGTTGGGTTGGATTAAAATGGGCTGTTTAGAGTTTATTGGAAGCAGTTCATGGCAGCAGCAGACCTGGAGTACTTGAGAGAAGCAGTAGTCCGTAGGACCGGATGGATTGGAAGGTTTGGTGAGTGACTGTGGCTGTTGTCCGATGCAGTTTGTAGTGTTAAAACTAGAAGAAATTAAGTTAGCGTGCAACAGAGAAATTATACATATTTATACCTATGGCCGTGAGTGGAACAGGAGCTGTACAGAGGTAGCAACAGGGTAAGATACTGAATTTTTGTCTTGAATTTTTAGAAGTATGAATAATTGGATTGATTTTGGAATTTCATTAAATATGGAAATTGTTTTAGAATTGCAAATTGAAATCCAGAAAAATAATCTAAAAACTAGAGGGAAGGAAATACGGCTTAGCGACTGAGTTTTGTGATTTTATTTGGGCCAAACCGGGTCAGGTTTGACCCAACCCAACCATTCAGATAGCTTCCCAACACTGTTACTTTATGGATAAAATTTTAAATTTGAGTTCGGGAGATGTTTGGTTGAAAAGGAGAAGCTATCCAATGATTGGCTTACAAGGAAAAAAAAAACAATGTAAACGTACGGGAATTGGAAAAAAATTATGGGCAGTGAATAGAACCTTGTGAGATTTTAATTATACCCAGAGAGTTGAGTTAATTGTGAATTGACCCAAGTGAATAAAAATAATATTTAATAAAATAATAATTTAAAGGGTAAAATTATCAAAGTGTCCCTAAGTCAAAGAGTAGTTAGACGGACTCAGATTGAAATAAAAGAACAGTGAAACCTTATTATTTTGAGCATTCCGGACTCAATGGTAGAGTCCGATTTGCGACGGGAGGCCTCGAGAATTGGGAACTCGTGAAAGGACCAAATGACCATTTTGCCCTTTTTGGTACAAACGTCCAAATTGAATCCCGCGAAAGCCTAAACTGACTTTGTTCGGCGTTCCGAATTCAATGGTAGAAGTTAATTGAATGGAAGAAATACCAATCATAAAAAGACATAAAATTTGATGAATAGCATAAATTCAAGTAGAAATAAATTGAGTTATGTTGCTTGATTTTAGGAACATCGAGGGACAAAGAGGAGGCTGTCTAGACCTTCCAGTCAGATACAGTACAGAGGCTACGTAGTGGACACATCTTTCTAGGGTTGAGACATGCCCTAGTCAGGTATGGTATTTTGCTAAGTAAGGAATAGGATTAAGTTTAGGAATGCTTTGCATGTTGATTGCTTTATGCATGTATTGATTTGATGATTAGGGAATCACGTAGAATATAACTGCTTGAAGAACCCATAATTGATAACTTATATACTCTGATATGTGCTTTGAATTGTTTTATAATTTGTTGCTATAGTGAAGATGGATCGTACTTCTGAGTTTGGATTATTATGTTTTGGCTTACATTCGTGTTGATATATCATATGTTTGGGAAGGTGTGATAGTTTGATGTATTGGTGCTTTATAGAGTTATGTGTTCTTTGTGAATTGTTGAGATTGTGATTGTGTGAATCAAGCATGTGTTTAATTTGACTGTTCATAGCATACAGGCTTGTGAAAGAAGTTTTGAGATTCAGATGATATCGTTGCTTTAAATATGTTGCATTACTTAAAGCATACTACATGTGTTGGCAAGAAATGTTTTATTAAGATTGTGGCATTGCATGGTGGAATCATGGCATTTGGCATAGTGTGATTCATTGATGACATAGGGTGGGTGAGCACGAGGTGCTATGCATTATGAGGGTGTAGATCCTGTGGTGAAAAACCCAAAATCGGCCATTGCATTGGTGCCTGCTACCCAACGGGAGCGATCCGTGAACAGGTGTTGGTTACTCGGTTACCCATCGGGAGCGATCCGTAAACCGAGACATGACATGCATGGTGTTGACATGACATGCATAGAGTGGACATGGATGTGGCATAGAGTTGTGTGAGTATTTCATATGCATTGTCATGTGGCATAGAGTTGTGTGGGTGGTTCATGTGCATTGTCATTACATTGCATGGACAATTGGATGGCATATGGATTCATTACCATTATGTGGTATGCATGATTTGGAAAGCATGCGGATTGTTGTCGTTATATTGCATAGATGATGTGGAAGGCATGTGGATTGTTATTATTGCCATGCATAGATGATTTAGAAGGCATATAGAGATAAATGTACACTTGCACATGCCACGCCTTACATTTTGTTCCTTGCATTAGCATTGTATCATGCCAGCAGTTGAGCTGACCCATTCGTGGGCAACATTTTTCAGATGACACTCCAGGCACCTGAGACTTGAGGAAGTCTCACAGAGCGGAGGAGACCCGAACTTAGAAGGATATTTGGCCCGTGAGGCATGTGTTATGATGTACGGGCTTAAGCCCAAAGACATGTATATATATATATATATATATTGACTGAAGTGAACGTATGTACGTGTGTATTTATTTAATTGTCTTCAGTTGTATAAGTAGGCGATGTATATTTAATTTTGATAAAGTTGTGGCCATCGAGTGAGGATGGATTGTGATGTGTTTGTATATATGTAATGTATTGTGATTATCAGGGGGAAAAAGGCTCGAAAAACAGAGGAGGTTCTGCCGAAATTTTATGAAAATTAAAGAACTCTTATCTAATTTGTCGTAAATTTGTAAATCAAATTAATTACCTTTCATTTTGTTTACTTTCTGCTCGTCAGTCGCACCTCGGGTTTCGGTCAGAAATTCGAGGCGTGACAACCCGATTCTGGCCCGACCTGACCCTTTTCCTGTTCATCTTCTTCTCCATCGAAATGGTTATTGTTGCCCTAATTTGTAGAAAATTTCCTTTTCTATTTCGTACATTTCTTCTAGGCCTTTTTTTCTCCCTGTTTTCAACTCAACATAGCCTATAGCACTGTAGCCTAACTTTTCTCGTTGGTTTCAAGTCCATTAGCATACTAGAAAGCTTGGGTGAAGCTTCCATGGCCGAACCTGTTCAAGCTTCATTCAAGCTTTTTTCTAACCCTTTTTGTGCGTGGTTTTTTCCATCGTGGTCCTTAAGACATGAGGTTTCATTTTCCGTTCACAAATAATTTTAAGGTCGGTATGTGGGGTTTGGTCCCATGGTCGAAACCTGTAACTCAATTTTTTGTAGCCTTTCTTTGGGTGTTTTGATCATAGGTTATGGTTTTTATAACCCTTGTAATGTCTAGTTTAAGTTCTAAATGTCAAAAACATATTTGGTGAACATCGATTCAAGTCTGGGTTTTAGGAGGTGCTTCAATGGCTATCACAGTTAAAACCATGGCATTTTGCCTCCATTCTTCACTAACATGTGTGAAAATCACATGCATGCAGCTTACTATCATTAAAATAACCCCAATAATGCTATATTACTCATATTTCTTAAGACAGGAAAAATTAAGTTTTTGAAGCTTATACCTTCAACAGTGGTTTTCCTCTCATCCTTAGGCTCTGTTGGATTTCCTATTGAGCTTTATGTATGCTCAGCTTTCCTTTCTCATTTTTTTTTTCTCCTTCTTCTTCTTCTTTCTTCTTTTTTCTTCACTTTCTCTCTCTCACTCTACACACACATGCACAGCAGACACACACACACACACCTCGGTCTGGGTATCTCACACTGCACACAAAACACATGGCATATATATATATATATATATATATATATATATCACACATGTCATATGCATGTGTAACACATGTCCTTCATATACATACATATATATATATTTTCATGAAATATCAAAGGTGTAGGGGGTCAAATATCATGCTGCCACCTCAATTTTGAGTGTGCAGAAATTGAAACTTATTGAGGCATATATATATATCTAATGCATTAAATAGTACAAAAGTGTTTGTAACTCAGTTGATATTCTTTTTTTTGGGCTTTAGTGTCATGCCCTGAATTTTCACGAACCCGGGGGTGAGTGTAACGACATTAAAAGAAAATAAAATAAAGGACAATCTAAACGAATTTAACTAAACATGCATTCCTTTTCATCAATATAAAAAGCATAAACTACATCCCATAAATATATCGTTCACATGTCATTTGGGCTTAAGCCCGTACATCACAAAATGCGCCTTTAGGGCCAAATATGCTTCTAAGTTCATGTCTCCTCCACTCTGCAAGACTTCCTCAAGTCTCAAGGGCCGGGAGCGTCATCTGTAATATGTTATCCCCCGAATGGGTTAGCTCAACTGCTAGTATAATATAATGCTAATGTAAGGAACAAAATTAAAGCGTGGCATGTGCAAGTGTACATTTATATCTACATACATAATTATAACCTACATGTCATCCAATTCATCCATACAACGCATTAACAAGATTCATCACACATTCATACAAATTCTATACCACATCCATGAATTCATTAATACGATGTAATGAAAATGTGCGTGACACACGCACACAACTCTTTACCTCACCCATGTCAACTCTATGTCACACCCATGTCAACTCTACATTACACCTATATTAACTCTATGCCACACCCATGTCAATTCTATGTCACAACTATGTCTCATTTTCAGAACACATCCGATGGATCCTGAGTACCAACACCCGTTCACAGAACACATCTGTTGGATTCTAGGCACCAATGCAACGTCTCATTTTTGGAACACATCCGATGGAACCTTAGTACCAATACAATGTCTCATTTTTGGAACACATCCGATGGAACCTGAGTACCAATACAATGTCCAATTCTAGATCTTTCACCACAGGATCTACACCCTCATAATGCATAGCACCACGCGCTCAACCCATACTATGCTTTCAATGAATCACACCATGCCAATATGCCTTGATTCCACCATGTAATAATACAATTTTAGATAAGCAATTTACCAACACATGGTGCAGCTTTTAAACAATGTATTCCACCAAAAATAATCACAGAATCTGAATTATAAAACATCTTCCACATGAAAGCATACAATACATGATCAATGTAAATACGTACTCAAGTCATGTATTCACAATCTTAATAACTCTCCAAAAACATAAATCACGTACAACACCAACACATAGAACAAATCATATCTCCATGGAGCAACAAGAAACACATAAGCAACATAAACAATCAACTCAAGATTTCTTTTTAAAGCAACATTCCTTATGTGATTTTCTAACATCAAATAAACCTATGATTCATTCAATCAACATGCAAATCATTCCTAACTTAATCTTATTCCCCACTTAGCAAAATATCATACCTGATGGGTTTGTCTCAACCCTAAGAAGTTGTGCTCACCGTGTAGCTGAACTAACAGTGATAATGTAGAAGGTCAGACCGCCTTCTCCTTGCCTTTCAGTGTCCCTAAAATTCATGAAATGTAACTCAGTCCATTTGCTACTTGAATTATGTTATTCATTAAATTTTATGTCTTTATTTCATGAGTTTCTATTTTGCTAAAATAACTCTACCATTGGGTCCGGAACATCGAACAAAGTTGATTTAGGCTTTCGCAGAATTCAATTTGGACGTTTGGGTTAAAAGGGTAAAATGGTCATTTTACACTCTTACGGATTCTTACTTCCCGAGACCCCTTTTCACAAATCAGACTCCACGGTCGAGTCTGAAATACTCGAAATAATAAAAATTTACTATTTGTTTACTCTAATCAGAGTTCGTTTGACTGCTTTTTAACTCAGGAGCATTTTGATAATTTTTAATGTTCCTATGGGTTTTTTATTTTTTGGGACCTCGTCTCGCAACACAAACCTCACCGTTGGATTTAAAATGGTCGAGATAGTCAAATTGCACTAATGACTTGTCCCATTTGGACTCCGGGCCATTTTGGTATATTTAATTTAATTAAATTAATTTAATAAATTAAATAAAGTTAAATGTAATATATATATATATATTATGCCAAAAAGGGCACGGGATTGTCCTATCCCAATTGGCTCCCACGTGTCCTTCCCATCCGTTCCACCATGGTTCGATTCACTGGGGAGGCTGCTTCCCCATTTTTTTTTTCAATTAGCTACAATCCAAACGACGGATTGGCCCTAACCTCGGATAGCGTATCCCCAATTTCAATTTAATTCCCAATTAGATTTCTAAAACCTGTAGCCAAACACCTCAATTTCCCACTTAAATTTTAAACCAAAACGACGCAGCTTTGGTCATCCGTTATGTCCAGGTGGGTCGGGTCAGACCCGAACCCGAACCAACCCAGACCTAAGACCCTACACAGTGTCTTCTTCCCCGATCTTCCCGTGTAGCAACCCTAGGGTTCCGTCGCCATCTCCGGCGATGGCGATTCTTTTCGGCCAAATTTCAATGTTTTTAAAATAAATTTTTCTTCAGTTTTTCGAGGGGATTCCATTTCTAAAGTTGGTTTCTAGTTTGGTTCATTAAATCTCCACGAATAGGGAGAAACAGTAACTCCGACCGAAACTATTTTCTCAGTTTCGTGGCCGTTTCTCAAACGCCTTAGCCCCATTTTAATCCCAATGTGTTTCTACATCATAGAGGAACATTTCCTCATTGTTTGTTTTGGTTTTAACACATAAAATCATGGAACCCGATTGTATTTCCCCTTACCTGCAACTGAGATTTTCTCTCTTATTTTTGAACCATTTAAACTGATTCTTTTTGCAAAATGAATCTTACAACATGCTCTTCAAGACCCCATGCTTAAAATCAAACAATCTCGCTTTAAAAATTTGAAAACAGAACTAAGCATTTCTTACCTATTTTTCTGATTTCTCCCCTTGGTGTAGCCCCCTTCCTCCTTTCTGTCTCAACGTCTTGGATCTCCCTGTGGTTTTCTCAGTCTCCCTGTAATGCTTACAGCCTCTCTACCACTTCTTTCTTTCTAAATTTTTCTCTCTTTAACCTACACACACCTCCATATACACAAGGGTACATACACACCCTCACGTAACCACCTGCAGCAACCCTACTGCCCTTAACTTCCTCTCCTTTTCCTTCCCATCAGAATGCAGCTTTGCATTAAATGCTTGGCTTGCATTTTGATTTTATATATATATATATATATATATATTATATTACACACACACGGTCAGTTCTCACGCACACACACAGCCACTTGCACACACAACTATTGTGCACTTCCTCTTTAATATATATATATATATGTGTGTGTGTGTGTGTGTGTGTGTGTACACATACACATATACAACATACATATCACACATGCATATAATATATATATATATATATATGTATATGTATATTCCACCACACATACCTACACATACATAACACACATTTATAAAAATAAAAAATAAAAATTATTCCAAAAAAAAAAAAAATTTCAAATCTTTACATTTAGGTTTCTCTTCCTTTTGTTCCAGGGTTCAAACCCTTTGGCCATCCTTTTTACCACATTTTTTTCCTTTTTTCCCTCTGATGCCTTGTCTGGCATTTTAGGCATTATTTGTTAGATTTTGAAATTGGGTCTTAACTGCTTTAAAAATCCCTTAGCATTCTCGCCTTGCGTTTTAATTTTTGGTGTGCTAACTTTTTTATGTCATACTTTATATTTTTGAGGTTTTATATCGTGTATTATTTGGTCAAGAATATTTCATATTTATCAACAATTTTGATTAAATTTTGTTTTATTCGCGCTTCGTTCTATTTTGCCGAATTTCTCTTCGTGTACTAATTCTAACATTTACGGCCGACTAGTTTCAATTTAAAATGTCAGATAAATTAATATATATATATATATATATATATAATTAAGCTCATAAAAGCGGCATTAAAGTAATTTACTTTGCCTATTGGGTCGGGATATTACATATGTCATCAAAATGTAACTTAAAAAATTGAGGGTTGTTAATAGGATTTTACTCCAAATTCTAAGTAGTTTGTGATCGCCTCAAAACCTAGCTTTCCTCGAAAATAATTAATAAAATCCTAGTTTCAAATATCTAAAATTAGACACGTGCTACCAAACTTTATCCACATGTAGTTATTAATTTGTGTCGCCAAATTATGACTGTTAAATTAAATGTAGGTATGTTTAAGTGCAAATATTCTATGGAACATTTTAATTTATCATATGTTTCTAAAATAGTATGTGTTAAAGAGAATGAGAGTTCATAAAAGCTGTCAAGTCATTGTGTTCCATTATGCACAGTCATTCATGATTAATTACATTCGCATAATCTATATTATCAAGATTGTTAATGTTTATTCTCTGAATATCATCATGCACCATCAAAATAAACTGATTGTGCCACCAAAATATAACTGAAAAAATTGAAGTGTGTTAATAAAAATTTGACCCCAAATTCTAAGGAATCCATTATCACCTCAAAACCGAGCTACTTTTCTTCGAACATAATAAAAGCCCTAGTTTCAAGTATCTAAAATGAAACACATGCTGCCAAATATTATCAACAAAGTACTTATTAACTTTTGTTTCCAAATTATGATCGTTAAATTAAATATAGGTTTGTTTAATTGAAATTTTTCTTTGGATCATTTCAAAATTTTTGGATGCCCTAAAACTTGTATTAAGGAGAAATAGAACCCATAAAAGTTGTCAACTCTACCTTGTCGGATTATTCGTCCATTGATAGTGTTGAATCTATCTGGAATGAAAAAAAAAAAAAAACTACTCTTTCCAATTTTGAACTAAAAAAGTAATGACCAATCAACAAAAGGTAATCACCAAAATTGGGCATCATTTTTCTGGATTTAAATTTTGGGCACCATAATTTTTGCTTTTATCAAAGGCAAAGTTGGCATCATTTCTATGGTTTCATAGCTCTAATATTGGGGGAGGAGGACTTTGACCATTGCATTGTTTCTATAGAGGAGGTTCTGTTCAGGGATTCTTGTTTATGTTATTTTTGTTTTTCCCCCAAAAAATAAAGTTCAAGAGGGAAAAAAAATCATGTAACTTGACTTTATGAACAATTAATTTATCAACTTGACGCCTCCATATTATAAGTGTCAAAATGAAGCTCAAGGTAACGTGGTCTATTACCGCTTATAGACTTTGTTTTTCCTATTAATGGCTTAGATCAATGCACAAGGCTTTCATCATTAACGAGGTCCGGAAAGAGTTAAATGTAAGCAGTCTTATTCTCGCGAGTGGAGAGATTGTTTTTGCGATTCAAACTTGTGACCTTCAGGATCACAATAAAATAATTTTACTATTGTGTCATCCCTCTAAGTCACAATGAAGAGAAGAATTTTTAGAAAACAATAATTTGATATAAAATTAACGTATCGGTTGGACCTAACTTTATCAACACTATGAGTTCATTTGCTCCATTATTAAGCGTCCCATGCCAAACATGAAATACTATCACAAACTACCACTATATGTAATAAAGATGAATGTCCCACCATATAGCTCACCCCTCTCACAGAGGTGGGACTCTCTACTGTGTCCCACAGATGATAGGGTCATATTCTTGTGATGGGGTTAGGGTGGGTTACCAGTTGGGATAATTGATGTGGAATGTCTATTATTATTGATTTAACAAATTCTGAGGGCAAACGTGAATCATTAGATATATTTTGGATGTTTATTACTAAGAAATAGAGCTGAAATCTATTACTACTGTTGGGCCTTGGCTTAGGTTTCGGCCTTGTTTTAAAAATGAGTTGGGTTGGGTTTATGTTCTTCTAGCCCAAGCCTAATCCACTTGTATCCCACTCCCCAACCCAATTTAGAGGCCTTGTTATATGGATGCACAAACATGGCGTAACTTGTCCCTTAAAGAGTCATAGAGCCTACAACATTATCAAGTTTATTACACTGTATTCTTCCTGTGGCGTCTTAAACTACATCAACAACCCACTACATGTGGATAATTTATTCTATGATTTCCTACAATTGGGTTTTCTTGAGTTTCAGGGTACATAAAAACGAAAATTTCATCCACCTGCTTTTCTTGTTAGTTTAAGTATTTTTTTGTTTTTTATTCCACAAACAATATATAAAAGACCTTATGTATGTCTATTTATCAAAGATTAGATTTAGAAGGGAGTGAATAAATGCAGATAACAAATTAAAATTATTTTGTCTAATTTCAGACATGCTTCACAGAGATTTAGTTTGTTGCTTCAATTATGTGAGGATTGATATTTTAGTGAGTGCAATCAAATTCAGTGGCATGTAATAATTAATTATCGCAATATATAATAAAGCAATAGTGAAAAATAGAGACTGTGCATAAATTTGTTGACGAGAAAACCACCATAAATCAATTGTGTTTACTTTGAAAAACCTAGGATGCTGACTCAAATGTGAAATTAGATAAGATTTGATGATTACAAACTCTATAACAACACTAACTTAGTACCTCAAGTCTTGTCGATGATCTGGATCTTTTCAAAACTTGAATCCTCAAATACCTCCAAGCGAATTCGTCACTTCGAAATCCACGAACAGCAAACCATAACACAATTGCGAACTCCACGCATTCTTGAACTCCATTGATTGCACAAACTTATACTTCCAAAACAAAGTGTAAAATATGATTCAAGGTTTTTGTTCAATAGATTTGATCTATATGAACATGATATGCATAGAGAAAATATTTTGGTAAAGAATTTTGAAAACTCTAATGTTGCAGCCAAAAGTTTTATCCAAAAAACGAAATCAAATCATTTTATATATAGGGTTTGTCAAACCCAAAAATGCAATTACAATTGAAATAAGAAACTGCTAGTCGTGACATTCATTCGAACGAATGAAATTTTCATTCGCACGAACTAAAGTTTGTTTGAACGAATGTTGCTTATGAAGCAACTGGAATTTTCGTTGGACAGTTGGTGCAAACCAATATTGAACGAATGAGTTTCTAAAAATTTTGTTCGAACCAATATTGAACGAACATTCCGTCATTGTTATACGAAGAGTACACTAGAATATTTGTGCGAACGAATCCTGCACTAAATCCTAATGAATTTTCAAGTAAGTATGAAATATCATAGTCCATGTTACCAAAATCAATTTTTTTGTTAAAAAATACAAAATGGGCTATTATTATTCATTAACACACTCACATAAAAACATTGACACTGGAAAAAGAATAAAATCACTTCAATGCATGCAAGTGTATGTGTGAGAGATATCAAATCAAATGCAACCAACCACTTACCATAGCTTATCATTGTGATTACTAGATGAACTAAATCTGAATATGATGTGATTTTGACTGGAGTGAACACAAAGCTTGAGAACACTAAACTTAGATTAGTAATATTATAACTTAATGACAATTTTATCAATGCGGATTAGTAAACAATTGTCTATTAGAACCTAACAAGAGTTTGTAAGTTTGAGACTTGATTAGAATTTTAAGATGATCATGCAAGAAATTTCAAACTTCTATCAAATAAGTTTCAACATTTCAAACTTTGTCTATTAGACCTAGCAAGAGTTTGTAAGTTTGAGACTTGGTAAGAATTTTAAGACGATCATGCAAGAAATTTCCAACTTTTATCAAATGAGTTTCAACATTTCAAACTTCTCTTAACTCGACATCACTTTGTAACGATTTCATTTTTCTAACAAACCAAAGGCTTAGTTCCACATTCTGCTATTTGTGTAACTTGGTCAACTCATTTTTCTCCTTGACTCTCTAATCTATGGTTCTACTCTATAAAATGCATGTAGTACAATAGGAGAGGTGTCATGTGAGCTACGGTATCGTACCTGTCGTTTTAAAATTGTGATATCTTTCAAAAAAAAAAAAAAATTGACAGCCATAAATTGTGGCATCTCCACAAAGGGACCATTTTGGAGAGTTAAAATACCGATTCGGCTCCGTAATGTGTTTTAGCCGCTAAAACGTCTCTCTGTAATACATACATTCTAATTATAATAGTCAAAATGAATATTTATTTTTATATTTTTAAATTTAGAATTTTAAAAATATTAACAATGCCATCATACAGGCACTCCAACCGTATCTATTGATTGGCCTTCCACCAAAATTCGGTTCCCTCTCTCTCTCTCTCTCTCCACGTAGTAGCCCCAAATCTTCAAGCCGTATTGGCTACCAAAATGAATCTCGTTAAAGTACAAAAATTAAGACTTATGGAGCCCAATTGACAAGTGTAACATGACTCAAATTAAGTTCATTCAATAAGGAGTCTTCTAATAAAATAAATAACCCATTTGTTTCTCCAACATTTCTTAATTGTTTCAATTAGAAACTTCTAATAAAATTAATTAAATTTCTTAAACATTGCTTAATTGGTTTTTTTTAGCCTGACAACAGTTTAATAACAAGTTGAGTTTAGTTAAAAGAGACGTGTAATACATTTTAAAAAAATAGTAAACCCATGAATGAGTTTAACATAATTAATCTTGTGAAATTTTTACACAGATCAATCATACTTAACGGGTCTTTTAAGAATTTACAAACCAACTAAACTCAGGTGTATTTTTAAAAGTAATTAGTTTACTAAATCTCTTTAAAATTAGTTGTTGTTGCCAAAAAAATTGTCTATGCCTGTGATCCGGCAAGAATGACTTGAAAAAAAAAAAAAAGGGGAACTCTCTGACGATTAAGTTAGTAAAGAGAGAATAAATATAATGCATATGTGTGAATAAAAATTACTCTGTGTTGGAACATACCTGATCCCTTTATTTATAGGGATTGAGAGTCCTTAATTCTTACAGTTTCCCATATTGAATGGAATTTCTTACTTACTTGACAAGGTTAAGAATTAGGTATTTATCTTCCAAATTGGGATACGATTCCTTTCCTATCTAAAATACTTGTCATTTTAGATATATTCCTTATAAGTAGCTCACATTAGGAATACACGTGTCGCATCCACAGTGGTGGGATGTTTTTTACCATATCAATTAGCCCTCCCACTTCTTGAGCCTTGCCCATTGGCTAATAGGGTTAGGAAGTAGTAATATCGATCTAGACTAATAGAGTATTGAGTTGGAAAAGAGTTGCAATGAAATCTTTTAGAAGAGCTGGTGAACAAATCATGTCGGATGAACTGATCTAATCTCTTTAGAATAGCTGATGAACTGAGCTCGAAAGAGCTGTGACTTGAGTTTAGAAGAATAGATGATCTGAACTCGAAATAGTTGATGAACTGAGCTCAGAAGAGTTGATGTCCTAAGCTCGTAAAAACTGATGTCATATGCTCGGAATGGCTAATGTCCTATGCTCGGAAGGGTTAATGGCCTGAGCTAAGTCTTGATCATTTTGCCTACCCATCATGCATTCGATTTCTCCAAGGCAGCGTATTGCCTTTCAATAAAACTTATGTATGTGTGTGTGTGTGTGTGTGTATATATATATATATATATATATATTATTTCATTCTTGTACTTAATGAATTTTCTTTTATTCTGGTGAACAAATCATGTCGGATGAGCTAATCTAAGCTCTTTAGAATAGCTGATGAATAAAGCTCAGAAAAGCTGGTGACTTGAGTTTAGAAAAGTAAATGATCTGAACTCGAAAGGGTTGATGAACTGAGCTCAGAAGAGCTTATGTCCTGAGCTTGAAAGAACTGATGTCCTATGCTCAAAACGGCTAATGTCCTATGCTCGGAAGGGCTAATGGCCTGAGCTAAGTCTTGGTCATTTTCCCTACCCATCATGCATTTGATTTCTCCAAGGCAGCGTATTGCCTTTCAATAAAACTTATGTATGTATACATATATATATATATATATATATTTTCTTTTGTTACATTCTTGTACTTGACCAATTTTTTTTTATTCTATAAACGACTCATACAATGGCTGCCATTGTTGACAGCCCTGATGATATTGAGCAAATTGACAAACTCCAAGGCGAACTAGATGAGCTCCGTCTTCAATTGGGCACTGCCAAATTCATGGCCTCTAGTGTTGAAAAGGAGGTGAAGGAGGCTGCCAATGCCCACTCATTCATCAGTCAAAAAGGAATGCTTTAGCTAAAGACCTGGAGGCAACCAATAAGAGACTGGTGGAGTTTGAAGTTGAAGCTGCTCAAAAGTTGGTTGAGAGCATGGAAACAGCCATGGCTCAGACCGAGAAGGATCTAAAGGCTGAGGTGGGCAAGTTAGGGAAGAATTTATTTACTACGACTACCGTATGTGCAAGAAAAAGCTCTTTAAGCTCCACCCTAATCTCGGCATTACTGGACTACACGAGGTTCTGGTTTCAAAGGCTGAGATGATGGAAAAGGATGAGGAAGATGCTTGGACGGTAGAGCTTGTTGTTGATCTTCCCTAGTTTGGCCAGTAAGAGGCTTCAAAGCAAGAGAAAAAACCTGCCCTTATTTATTTTTATTTTTTTTGCCTTTGAATTTTCAAGTTCCATCTTTTGTGCTTGACTGCATACTGACTTCCATAATTAACTTGAAGTATAAATTAAATCAAGTCCCTTGTTCTTTTAAGAAATTGTTGCAAAAGACTTAATTGAGTAAAATGTTCAAAACTTGTGACACTTATAATAAGTATAAGGTTTTTAAAGGGTTGAATGGGTGACAATGCCACATAGAAAAATGGTTCAGACCTGTAACACTTATGCAAAGCATAAGGTTTTTAAGGGTCTGTACATGGGTGGAAATGCCGCAATAGTAAATAGACCAGACTTGTAACACTTGTAATGAAATACAAGGTTTTTATGTGTCTGTATGTCACGACCCAGAATCCAGCCCATGCGGATTAAGGGTTCGTGATCGGCCACCGAGGCCTTTTTCAATGATCATAATACTTTCCTTATTTCCATTTAATCAAACGCAGCGGAATAAAATTCTTTTTCTATTGCGGAAGAGTCAATATACAATTCAACATCAGTCATTCATATATATTTCATAGTGACTACAAAAGTACATGATGTAAATTCTAAAAATCTGTTGACGTCATATTCGATGTACATTTTATAATTACCAAAAGTAACTGCATAATGTCAAGCAAAATCCTAATACAAAAAGGTCCATAGTTTATAAACTTTCGGCTATCCTGGCTGAACTTGCTATTTCCTTACCAATATCGTTACCTGAAATATATTGGATGAAAATTTGTATAAGCTCAACAGTTCAGTGAGTATTCCATAACATGTCAAGGGTTTCAAAACTACTATATAATTTAATACTGAAATGTCAGTGATCATATATCATATGTTATCTCAAATTATAACAAATAAGAGAATGGTATCAAATTCACTTTCAATAAATCTCAATTCAATGGTAATCGTAAATCATTATTCAGTAACATAGTTCGATAAATCATAGTTCAATAACATAATTCGATAAAACATAGTTCAATAACATAATTCAATAAATTATTGTTCGATAAATCATAGTTCAATAACATAATTCGATAAATCATCGTTCGATAAATCATATTCAATCATAGTTTATATTCAATATTCATATTCAAATTCATATATTCCACTTCTATGGCCAGCAAATTAGAACCTCACTGACTGAAATCAATAGACTAGTTCGATATGCCGTATCACACTGACTCACCACTAATATACCCCGTGGGTAGGGTTCGATAAGTCACAATATATTCAATAGTGACCAATCAAAAAAGAGTGTTCTAAAAATCATATCCAAAATCAAAAATCATCAATAGTTGTTTCAATTACTCAAATCAAAGTTCCTTTTTTGGTATTTAGTTAAAAAAAATTCAAGATTTGTAGGAAAACTATATAGCGTTTGAGTAACTTACGAACACATTTTCTTAAGTCAAAGAAGATAATATCGTTGTCAATAGATCATTCAAAATGTATATAGTATAGCTGCTTAACAAAGGCTATAAAGAAAGGGCAATATATATATATATATATATATATCAATAAGTCATAAAAAAGTTCAATAGTTATATCTATAATAAATTTCACCTCAACATGGTATGAAAGTACTCACCTGAAATCCAACGACTTTTACTCAAAAATCCTTCCTTTAGTTTAAGGTTCCTATAATCACATTTCAAAGTCTAGTTACATTCTATAATATCACTCAATTTAATTATCACTTAAATCTCTTTCTATTCTAGTTACCTTCTCTTGGTAGCCTCTTTAAGTCTAAAGGGCGTATTAATTTCTAGAATTTTTTAATTTCATACATCAATATTTTAGGTATCTTATTTGATAAAACAGACTCTACCATTGAGTCCATAATGTCGAAGAAAGTCAGTTTAGGCTTTTACGGACTTTAATTTGGGCTTCGGTACTAAAAGGGCAAAACAATTATTTTTCACTTTTACGTGTTTTTACTTCTCGAGACTTCTTTTCACAAATTGAACTCCACTGTTGAGTCTGGAATGCTCGAAATAATAAGAATTCAATATTCGTTTATTTTAATCAGAATCCGTTTGACTCACATTTGACTTAGAAGCATTTTAATAATTTCCCTCATTTCTAATTAATTAAATTAATATTTAATTAATTATTCCTTAGGTCATTTCATAATAATCATAAGTCTAGGGTTTAATTGTAATTTTCCTAAACCTTGGGTCACAATTAAATTTCAGAAATTACTATTCTATTTGAGGATAACCCAATAGTGGTTAAGTCTCAATTTAGGGATAAGCTATCCCTACGCTTAAATTAATTTTATTTCAGTTTCTTAAATCCACAACCAAATAGTACCTATTCATTTAAAATATATCCCAAAACGACATAGCTTTGGGGCGGTTTCATATGCAGGTGGGTCGGGTCTGACCCAAACCCAAATCGACCCATCCTCCAATAGTGTCATGTTCTCTGGCGATACTCTGGCATCCTCTCCGACACCGGCCTGTTTTTTCGATCGGTTTTCTGACCTAGCTTAATGTGGTCCTCTCCTAAACTTCATGAGGATTTCATTTCCAGCCTTAGTTTTCCATTTAAACCATCCCACCCTCATGAATATGAAGAAACCAGCAGCTTTAGTGGAAAACCGAATTTTTGGCGTGCCAATTTCGTGGTAATTCTTCCACTGTTTCAAGCCAAATTTTCTTCCTAATTGTTTCTACACCTCATATGAACAATTTCCTATCATTTAAACCAAGCTTCATGTATAAAAACTCTAAAACTGAATTATCATTCAAGACTTACAACTGCTTCTTTCTCACTCTTTTCTAAACCTTTTCAAGTGATTCTTTTTGCAAAACAATCCAAATTTCATGCTTTTTTTGACCCTCTACATGAAACTCTATGAATCATGCTTAAACTTTAAAAATAGAATTGAAATTTTCACTCACCCGAATGAGTTTTTGGCTCGCAGTTTCTATCTCCCTCTTCTATTTTCCTCATTCTTTCTTCTTCTGAATCTTTCTAAATGGCCAATTTGCTCTCAGCTTCTCTCCTTTCCTTCTTTCTTTTCTAATTTCTTCAAAACCCTCACGTATTTATAAAGAAAATTTTCTTACTTGCAGCCTACTTTTTCTCTCTATTCCCCATATTTCTACAGACTTCTTTAACTGCTTTTTTCTTTTTTTTCTAGCTTTACATTAATTTCTAGGTTGATATTTATACATATAATTTCATATATATATATATATATATATATATATAAATTGCAGCTATGAGAATTTTTTCATAATATATATATATATATACTTGTTACAGCACAACACACACTAACACACACTCATTGTGTGGCTACCAACGCTTCCTTCACACACTTCACAATTCTGAACTTCTCATTTCATGTATATATGTATATATACTTTAACCTATATATATATATATATATATATAGTTTTATACTTATGCCTATCACATATACACACTTAGTGTGTGTGTTTTTCATATTTATACATACATATATATATATATGTGTGTACATACATATAAATGTATATACCTACTAATTTCTGTGTATACTCATACATTGCCCGACACTTACGTAGTTTAATTTGGACTATAAAGTTTTAACCTCGTAACGCGAGTCAATTGCTCAAGTGCCTTTGGTTCGGGGTGTTACACTGTACATTAGTAAAATTGACCAGACTTGTAACACTTGTAATACATACAAGGTTTTAAGAGTCTATACATGGATGAAGTGGACCAAATCTGTAACAATTTTAATGAATGCAAGGTTTTTAGGAGTCTATACATTGGTGAAATTGACCAGACCTATAACACTTGTAATAAATACAATGTTTTTAAGGGTCTGTACATTGGTGAAATGGACCAAATCTATAACACTTGTAATGAATACAAGGTTTTTAAGAGTCTGTACATTCCTAAAATGGACCAGACCTGTAACACTTGTAATGGGTACAAGGTTTTTAAGGACCTGTACATTGATAAAATGGACCAGACCTACAACACTTGTAATGAGTAAAAGGTCTTTAGGGATTTGTACGTTAGTGAAATGGACCAGACTTGTAACACTTGTAATGAATACAAGGTTTTTAGGAGTCTGTACATTAGTGAAATAGACCAAACATGTAACACTTGTAATGAATACAAAGTTTTTAGAAGTCTGTACATTAGTGAAATGGATAAGACCAGTAACACTTGTAATGAATACAAGGTTTTTAAGAGTCTGCACATTAGTAAAATGGACCAGACTTGTAACACTTGTAAGGAGTACAAGGTTTTTAGGGGTCTGTACATAAGTAGCAATGTCGCATAGAACCCGCAAACCAATATTAGACTTCCTTGTATGAACATTTAATGCATACTAAATTGTTATATGAACTCAATCAGGTGTTATTTTGCAATAACATATCCGTAGTTGTAATCACATCCAAAATATTTCCCATTACAAGGCAGTGTGATGCCTACCTTGGAAATGGTGGCAAAATTATTAACAGAGACCCTGCTCAATGTTCTACTTCGTCAAATAACTAAAAATCCAGGTTCTTCCATTCGTAAGGATTAAGATCCAATACTCAATAAGTTTTTGATTGCAAGATCAATCATCTTAAGCAAAGTTGCATAAATGTTTGTAGATGACAGGCTTGTGGCGCTTATGCTTGAGGTAGAAAGGGCCACCCTAGTTGAAGGTGATATTTGTTTGGTGTTTTTTAAAAGATGTTCCAAAACGAGGGGAGTTTGATTCCAATTAAGATCAGCAAATCACAATTCAAATTGAAACTTGCTAAGTCGAGCTCTGAATTCTGCCATTACCCCACTACAAACCAACGGTGATAGGGAATGAAGTTCATCATCAATAATGTTGGTGAGGACCACTGGTGCCGTGTGTGGAGAATATTGCATATAAATTTTGTTTGGTTATCATTTTTGCTACAGTTATTGGTGTTGACAATAGCACTCATAAGTTTGCAATAGTTTCGCAATAATGGGTGACGGGCACTGCATTTGGCTGTTAGTAAAAATGGTAGTGAAACTCTAATAATACTTGCAGACTAGATAATGAAAGGAATCTACAGCCTTGGTAATTAGGAAAACTTGAGAGCGTGTGAATTTAATGATTGCAAAATTATCGGCAGAAAAAATCAAAGCTTTCGGAAACGAAAGCTCGAAAGGAGAATTCAAGCTCTGGGGGGATGACCAAATGATTGCTCTAAAATTACAATGGGTGCCAAATCTATAGCGGATACCATATTTAAGGTAAAGAGAGAAAGACTTAAGGAAGCCTTTATATCAATGGTCGGGATGGATGAGATATTACTTGTTTATCCAATCTTGGGAATCACTGGTTCAATACCAACGATCCCAAGGGTGAGGACTTTGTCATCGTCAACAAATTGTGCAACGCTCGTGATGCTGCACTTTCTGGTCGGTAGGGGCTCCGAACTCCGTCGCTTGAGAAACACTCAAAGAAAAAGATCAGAGGGCCACCAGATTGGCTTTGGCGGTAGCCGTTCCGATGCTTAAGTTAATAAACTGAATTGAAAGACTGTAATGTAAACCAAAGAATGAGCATAAAACTAAAGTGTACCTTTAGGGTTTAATCTATAGGTTGTGGCTTTCCTAAGTTGATTAGGATTTGGAGTCATAGAAGTAGGAATTTGATCATCGGAGAATAACAGTTATCATGTTAGATACTGCGCTTGAGAGATATCTGTGAGTGACAGTTTCCTTATTGAAGACTGTTTCCTTATCCTTTGCTCAGTAGGATGTTTAAGGCGGTGATGAGCTCTGAACCCTGAGGGATGTTCTGATGACCTTGTAGTCGAACCTGTGAATTCTGAAGGCTAAGTACCCAAGCCTACTCTGAATGGATGAGTCTACTCTGTATGCCGAGCTTTAACTGGTTTGTAATCGCACGTGTCTCATAAGGACTAGTCTGTCACTTCGTGGTATATCAGTTACTCACCCCCTGAGCCCTAGCTTAAGCTCGGAGCGTAGCTAGGGCTACGAGCTCCCAAAAAGTCACGCGTCTTGTCTTTCCGATTTCCAAGGTGGCTGTTGGCGCGTCATTTATTGCGCAGCTGACGCTTGGGCTTTCGAGGCCATCATTGCCTGCAACCGTCATGATGATTCGGCTTGGTGTACCCTATTTCTTGAAAAGGTATATAAAGACAGAGAGGGGCTATGTACGCCCTTTTCCTTACCATTTTCACTATACTCAAAAGGGATATCGCCATTTGTTAACTCTATGCAACCAGTGAAGCTTTAAAGACTGAAGTTTCGGTTTAGAACAGGTTCGACTAGTCTTCTTTTACCTTTCATTTTCTTTTTATTAAGAATTCCATCTTCCCCTTTTTGTTTCCAAGAAATGTCAGCCTCTCCTTCATCTTCTAATGCTAGTTACGGCACAGGAAGTTCTTTAGAAACGTCTGTGCCGTCTTATGTCCAAACCGTAGATAGTCATCCCTCTGGTGGTGCCAGAAATAGGTCGGTAGGGTCCTCCTTTGGCTTAGAGGTTAGAATAGTAGATGCCTTCATAAAGCCCAGGAATAAGGTTGGAGAGGCTTCTGGTAGGCCATCCCAAAGAGAGGAAGGCGAAAGTGCTGTCACACAGAGCTTGATAAATGAACTGAAGGAGAAATATAACTTCCCCTCAACTGTCACTTGTAGAGTACCGTGCGCCTTAGATCGCCCATATGATGTTGAAGAGGGCAAAATTTGTGTCTATCTCGCTTGGTTCGAGATGGGATTGAGGCTCCATCTCCCTGACCTGGTTAGGGAACTTTTTGTTGGTTTAACATTTGCCATGCCGACCTTAACCTTAATAGTTGGAGGCATCTTCTAGGGTTCATAGTGTTAGGGCACCAGGGCAATGTAGACGTGTCCCTCGATTTGATCTGTAGCAATATGGATCTGAAATATATGAGGTCGAAAGGCCTCTTTTACATGTCTTTCGATAAAGGGTTCAGACCCCTTTCCTCTGTACCCACTTCCAATAAGACTTGGAAGAAATGGTATTTTTTCATGGGAGGAGGATGGGAGCTCGAGGACTTCCAAGGCCATATTTCAACATTCCCCCAAAGTTTGGGGTTCAAGGGTGAGACCCCATTTTCTTATGACTACTTTGGTTCTATTTTATGCTCTTACTTCTGAACTGCTCTACTAACCACTGTTTTCATGTCTTCTGTGCAGTTAAGAGTACCTGCAAGAGGTCCATCTTTACAACCGAGCTCCAGAACCAGTATCGACAGCTCCTTCAAACCCCAAACCGAGCTCATATGGTCATCGTTACCTCGGAGAACCTGATGGCAGCTAACAAGCATGCAGAGGAGATCAAGAAATCCATTTTGGGCTCATGGATTCCTGAGCCCTCCAATAAGAAGGTGGGAGAGGCTCCCTTTTCTGCCGAACAGCCCCTCTAGGGAAAGAAGAGGAAGTTGGTCTCCAGTTCTTGGGAAGGTGCACTGCTTGAAGATGAGAGGGAGGCCCCCACCCCCATATCAACAATCCTTCATGCCCTTGCCGTTTCGAGCAGGCAAACTGGGAAGGGGAAGACGGTTGCCAAAGCCCCCTAATCATCTAAGGATCCTAATTATTCGATCTCCAAAAAGGCTTTTGATGATATCTGGGCTAAGGGCCCTCATTGATATAGGGGGCAGAAGCCAGAAAAACTAATGACCGAGATGATGAGCTCCAGATAAAGGTAACTATTGAAGGTTTCCTTTTCTCTCTTTTGCTTGTTTGCGATGTACTTGGGATGTTCTGACTTGTTTGCTTTATATTTTATAGAGTATGCATAGTCTGGCTGCTCTGATGGTGACTCTTCTAAACACAGAAGAAGTTGACAAACTTCAAGCTGAGCTGGATGAAGTCAAACTGTAGCTCAGGACAGCTTAATCTGCGGCTCATGCTGCTGAGGAGAGGCTGAAAGAAGCCTCCAATTCTTTGGCTATCTTGGAATCCGAGAGAGGTCTTCATGCTCGGAAGGCAAACGAGCTTCAGAAGGAGTTGTATGATCTTCGGTATGCCTATGATCAGAAGCTCCAAGACTCAGTCGCCTTTGCCAAAGTTGAAACTGAAGCGAAGATGAGGGCTGAAGTTCAAGGAATGGGTTGGGAGCTAGTCAGCATGGATATGAAACCTTTAGGACCAAGCTCCTTGCAAAATTTCTAGACTTTGATCTATAATTGATCGAAGGTGCTGAAGCCCCTCCTCCCGATGCTGAGGTTCCGAGCAAGGATGGAGAAGCAACTCTTTCTGAACTATCTCCAGTAGAATAGGATCTTGTCTTGTGTATTTCGTGCTATTTATTTTTTTATCATTAATGTACTTGAATACTTTTATCAATAAAATTAAATTTCTTCAAAGCTTGAATGTCTTTACCCTTTTGAACTGTAAGTCATTGTTGTGGATGCAAGTAAATTCAATACTGTCCCAAGTCATTATTGCTCTGCAGTATAAGCCTAGGCTCCAACCCTTTAAACTTATGGTTAGTGTAAGGAGAGATATTCATGAGCTGAGTGTATTGCAGATCAGCCTTTTAACTCATTATGATTAAAAGGTGTCTTCCGAGCAGAGCATCTTGAACAGTTGAATTAGAACTTGTTCTAAGTAGCTTTGAGCAGTAGGACTTGTGAAGATTATGATATGTGGGATGACTTATGATAACTAACTGTTCATAATAAGAATTTGTGTCCACCAGGACTTAACTATTGATCCGTAAGGCTTGTAATGATAATTGAGATGAATTTTCATGAGCAAGGTCTGTCCATCAAAACTGATAATAACTAGGTAAGAAGACTTACAGTAATTGAATTGACCAAAACTTTTGCTCATCAAAAGAGTAAATAACATGTCTCCCAAAATCAAATCTCTTTTAGATTAGGCCTCAACAAGAAGCTTCGTAATAACTGAACCAGAATTTGGTAGTAACTGATCCGTATCACTTGCACAAGCTGCAAGGTTTTTAAGGGTCTGTTCTTTACGACGGACCAGACTTGTGGGTCTATACATTGAAAGGATCAGGCCTGAGGAACTTGTAATGGATACAAAGCTTCAGGGGTCAATTCGCTAGACCAGACTTGGGGGTCTGTGCATTGAGAGGATCAGGCCTGAAGGACTTGTAATGAATACAAGGCTTCAGGGGTCAGTACGCTGGACCAGACCTGGGGGTTTGTGCATTGAGAAGACTAGGCCTGAAAGACGTGTAATGGATACAAGGCTTCAGGGGTCAGTACGTTGGAAGGACCAGGCCTGAAGGACTTGTAATGGATACAAGGCTTCAAGGGTCAGTATGTTGGACCAGTCTTGGGGGTCTATGCATTGAGAGGACCAGGCCTGAAGAACTTGTAATGGATACAAGGCTTCAGGGGTCAGTACGCTGGACCAAACCTGGGGGTTTGTGAATTGAGAGGACCAGGCCTGAAGGACTTGTAATGGATACAAGGCTTCAGGCGCCAGTACGCTGGACTAAACCTGGGGGGTCTATGCATTTAAAGGAGAATACTTTTCTAAAGGGATGTAAGGGAGAAAAGCTTTATTGATAATATTTCCGTAAATGTTCTATATTCCAAGGCCTGAGTACAGGTTTCCCAGCCATGTTTTCTAACCAATACGTGGTAGGTCTGACAACCTTTGTTACTCTGCAAGGGCTTTCCCAGTTGGGTGACAGTTTTCCCATAATGGGATCTTTAGTATTTGGGAACACCCTTCTCAGGACGAAATCTCCAACCTGAAAGCTGATGGGTTTTAGTCCTAGTTTAGAGTTTTTGGCCATCCTGTGCTGATATGTTTCCATTCTGATCCTGGCTTGATCCCTTTTTTCTTCAAGTAGGTCCAAGTTTTCTGCAAGTTGTTGGTCATTGCTCCATTGGTCGAAAACTTCAGTCCTCAAGGAAAGCATACCATTCTCAACAGGGATTACTACTTCGATACCATAGTCAAGTGAAAAAGGAGTTTCAGAGGTAGGTGTTCTTCTGGTGGTTCTGTATGCCCAGAGAACTCCAGGGAGTTCTTCAACCCATCTTCCCTTGGCTTCTTCCAACCTCTTCTTAAGAGCATCAAGGATTGTTCGGTTGATGACCTCTGCTTGCTCGTTGGCTTGGGGATGGCATAGAGAGGCAAAATGCTGACTGATGTGCAGGTTTTGGCAGAATTTCTTGAAAACTTTGCCAGTAAACTATGTACCATTGTCTGAAATAATTACAAGTGGTATGCCGAACCGGCAAACTATATTCTTCCAAGTGAAGTTCTTGACCTCGTTCTCTGTAATGTGTGTTAGGGGCTCTGCCTCTGCCCATTTGAAGAAATAGTCAATGGCTACCAAAAGATATTTCCTATTTAGTGTGACCTTTGGTAGAGGACCTATGATATCCATCCCCCACTGAGCAAAGGGCCATGGGCTGGCAATAGGAATGAGCTCATGGTGGGGCTGGTGTTGGTAAAGAACGAATCATTGACATTTGTCACACCTCTGGACGTACTCTTTCGCTTGATTCAGCATGCTCGGCCAATAATAACCCTATGTTAAAGCTCGGTGGGCTATAGTTCTGCCCCCATTATAATTTCCACAGATTCCTTCATGTATTTCTGCCAGAACATATCGAGATTCCTCTAGAGACAGACACTTCAGTAAGGGTTGTGAATAAGACCTGTGATAAAGCTTCCCATTCATAATAAGGTATCGAGTTGCCTTGATTCGGATTCTTCTAGCCTTGTTCTTGTCTTCTGGAAGGAGCCTTCCTTCTAGGTATTAGAGGAGGGGAGTCATCCAGCTCTGGGTTTGCTCGGTAGCTCGAGCAACTTGGACCCCTTTTATGTTCGGTTCTAATTGACAGGAGATTTTCAACGTGGATTCTCCTTCGGCCTTGAGGTGGGGGGACATATTGGCCAATGCATTAGCCCTGGAGTTTTGACCTCTTTCAATTTTCTGGATTGTGAATTTTTGGAAGGACTGCTTCAGTAATTTCACTAATTCTAAGTACCGGAGCATTCTGTCATATTTAATGGAAAACTCTCCCAGGACTTGACTTACCACCAATTAGGAATCGGAGAAAACCTCAAGGTTCTGAGCCTCGTATTCTAGAGCTAGCTTTAATCCAAGGATAAGGGCCTCGTATTCTGCTTCATTGTTAGAAACTCTGAACCCTAGACTTACTGCCTTTTCTGCCATAAGCCCATCTGGGGATTGTAGCACCAAGTCAAGACCAGAACCATGGTCGGTGGAAGATCCATCAATATAAAGTTGCCATGTACCAGAGCTTTCACAGAGTTGTGCCCTGTCTTATAGTGCTAGGGTGAACTCGGCGACGAAATCGGCCAAGGCTTGCCCTTTGATAGAGGCCTATGGAACATAAGATATGTCAAATTCCCCTAACTCTACTAACCACTTGACCAGTCGTCCTGAGACTTCTGGCTTCCGAAGTACTGACTTCAACGGATAGGCCGTTGGGATCTCAATGGGATGAGCTTGAAAGTAGGGTCTGAGCTTCCGTGCTGAGGTTATCAGGGCGAAGGCTAATTTCTCAATCTTTGGATATCTCTTTTTTGGGTCCAGTAGCGCCCTACTGACATAGAATATGGGCTTCTGGATTCCTCTATCCTGCCCGACCAGTACAGAACTGACAACGTTTTCAGAGACAGTAAAGTAGAAGAGTAGCTTTTCCCCTTGGACTGGTTTTGATAAGAGTTCAGGCGAAGCCAGATACTCTTTCATCTCTTGAAAGGATTTTTCACATTCTTCTGACCACTGCAGGGCTCTGTTACCTTTCATGGCTTTGAAGAACGGTAAGTAGCGATCAATAGATTTGGAGATAAATCTGCTCAGAGTTGCAATTCTGTCGTTCAAAGCCTAAATGTCCTTCTTGGTCTTTGGCGATTCCAGCCCAATCAATGCCCCAATCTGAGTGGGGTCTGCTTCTATACCTCTCTAAGAGACTACGTACCCCAAGAACTTCCCTTTGGTTACACCAAAGGTGTACTTAAAAGGATTCAGTTTCATCTTATGTTGCTTTAGGATGTCAAATGTCTGAGCTAAGTGTTGGAGGTGGCTACTTTTGTAGGCTCTTGACCAGCATGTCGTCAATGTAAACCTCCATGGTACTACCGATCAGAGGACTGAACATTTTGTTGACCAGACGCTGATAGGTTGCCCCAACATTCTTTAGGCCGAACGACATCACTCTATAACAATAGAGACCTCGCTCGGTTATAAATGTTGTCTTTTCTTGGTCTAAAGGGTACATTTGGATCTAGTTATATCCGAAGTAGGCATCCATGAAGCTCATGAGTTCGTGTCCAGTAGTAGCATCAACCAGCTGATCTATCCTTGGTAGTGGAAAGCTATTTTTTTGGGCAGGCCTTGTTGAGGTCTGTATAGTCAACACAGACTCTCCACTTTGCGTTTTTCTTTTTAACCAGAACAGTGTTAGCAAGTCATTCTGGATAGAAAACCTCTCGTATCATTTTGGCTTCTAGCAGCCTCTGGACTTCCTCATTAATGATATGATGCCGCTCTAGGAGCAAGTGGCCTTCTTTTTTTGTCTTACTAGGGGGTGATCAGGATCTACCATCAACTTATGAGTGATGAGGTCGAGTCGATGCCCTCCATATCCTTCAGTTTCCCAGGCAAACACTAAAAGATTGTTTCCTAATAATTTTACCATCTCTTCTTTCTCAGCAGGTGTTAGGTCCAGACCGATCTGTAAGTAACGCCCTTGTTCTTCCAAGCTGACCAATACTTTAATGGGATCACCTATGGGTTTAGCTCTGCTGTCCCTTCTTCTAGGGCTTAGTGGCTCATCAATTTTGGAAGGGCAGTCTTCTGCCTCGTGATGGTGGGTGAAGTCTGGATCCCTGCCTTCACGAGCGTGCAGTAATTGCTATTTGGGGACCCTCTCCTTGAGCGCGAGAGCATAACACTCTCAAGAGGTCAGTTAACATCCTCTGATGGAGTAAACAGTATGATTTTGGACGTACTTCAGGCATTGGTGGAGGGTCAAAGTGACTGCTCCCATTTAGTGTAGCCAAGGTCTCCCAATTATGACATTGTAAGGGGACTTGGCATTTAGAACCATGTACTCTGACATTGTCATCTTCTGTCCATCTCCCTCTCCTACCGTGGTTGGGAAGTCAATTCTCCCTAGCAGGGTACTGAGGTTCCCATCTAATCCTGCCATGATAGCAATGGTGGGCTTGATGTCATTGGGATTGAGCTTCATCTGTTTGATTGGTTCGTAGAATAGCACGTTCGCAGAACTCCCTATGTCCACCAAAACTCTTCGGATCTCAAAGTTGGTAATTTTGAGGGAGATAACGAGGGCATCGCTGTGAGAACAGTGTAATCCTGCAAGATCCTGATCTGATAACTGGATCTCAGGTACTGGCCTTAGTCTTTTCTCGACATTAGAGATCTGTAGGATGTTGGGAGTAATTCTGGCCTTCCGAGCATACCGTTTTCTTGCTCAATTGGATGTCCCTGTTGCCGGGGTATCTATATGAAGGACGAAGATAACTTGAGTGTTTTGCTGCTGAGGCCCATTCCGTCCTTCCCTTTGCTCCAGCCTCTGGTCTGGCCTTTGGTTTGGCCTCTGGTCAGGACTTCTCTACTGGGGTCTATCGTTGCGGGGGTTCTACCTCCCGTCTTGCCTGACAAATTCTCGCAGTCGTCCTTTCCTTATGAGCTGCTCGATTTCATGCTTAAGTGTTTTGCATGAGTCAGTGGCGTGCCCATGGTCTTTATGAAAGTCACAATACTTGCTTTGGTCCCGGTAGTTGGGATCACCTTTTAACGGCTGTGGCCATCTCAGGTTTTCACGTGATCGGACCTGCCGAAATATATGAATCAGGGGAGGCATTCAGAAGAGTGAAGGTAGTGAATCCCCTTGGAGCAGTGCTGTTTGGAGTTCTAGAAGCGATTCTTTGGTCTGGGCTTCTGACCCTCTTCCTGATTGTACTAGAGTCCTTCTGTTCATCCTACTGAGTTTGTTCTTTAGTCTTTTAAGCTGGACTCTTTGCTTCTTCCAGATTTATGTACTTCCTAGCCCGATCCATGAGGGGCTACCATGTCGACAGGAGGGCTCTTTGTCAGAGAGTCCTTGAAACCTCCTTGTGCGAGTCCAGAGGTCATAGCAGCTACTAAGAAGCTTGGGCTACAGTCTGTAATCTCCGTAAGCTCGGCATTAAAGCGTGCGATGTAACCTCGGAGGGGTTCCTCTTTGGTCTGTTTCACTTTAAGAAAGAATTTTGGGCCCTTCCTCAACCTCCTGCTAGTTATGAACCTATCTAGGAAGCGTCTACCGAGCTCATAAAAGCTAGTGACCGAGTTCGGTGGGAGGTGGTGGAACCATTTCAGAGTTGTGCCTTTGAGGCTTGTAATGAACGTATGGCACATGAAGGCATCGAAAGTCCTGTGTAGTGCCATGGTGTGCTGGTAATGAGAAAGATGATCCCCCGAGTCCCCAGTCCCATCATAAGGGGTGAACTTTGGGACGACAAACTTCCTCGGCCTCTCCTCAACCATGATAGCAGGGGTGAACGGCGTGGCAAGCCTTCCGAGCAGCCTGGCTAACTCGTCCTGTTCTGGAGGGACTTGAATACCCCTCATCACAATGGTGCGGTCCATGGAGTCTGCAATTTCTTCAACTATTCGTGGGCCTTAGGCAGGACTTCTTGTGAGCCTTGCCTTGCAGTTCCGGCTCCTACCTAAATGGGATGGGCATGTCCCATGGCTGGAGGAGGATTTGGTGCTCCTGAGCTAGAGGAATTGGGGCCGCTTGAGGTTGAGACTCTTGCGGCACTGGATTCTCTCCTGAAGCCCCTAGGGTTGGAGCTCTAGTGGTGCTTCTATAGTGGATATTTGGGATAAAAATTGGTATCCCCCTGCCTGCAGCTACTAATGGCTGTAGGTCTCTACTAATGTGGACGGCACCTTGGGGGTATACGGGTTGATTATTGGGAATTTCTTCATGAAATCCTCCGCCTATGGTGGTGGTAGGAGGCTGTGTCCTTTGATCAGCCGTATTGACGGGCGGATTCAGAGGGTTGGTTCCAAGGTTCTGGGTGAGTACCGCCAGAGTTTTAGACATGGCAAGTAATTGTTCTTGTATCAACTCGTTTTGCCGTTTGATTGAGTCAAGCTCTTGTCGCATGGGATCAGTTGTTCATCCTCTTCCTCATCCAGCAAGAGGCCGGGGTTGAGGGTTTTGAGGATTTTGAGCATTCTTTCTCGGTTAGAGATTGGGAGCCATGATCCTTCGGTGAGAAAGAGGATGAGTTTGTTCGCAAGTAGAGCACTTTTGAAAGAAAGATTATCGATTCCCACAGACGATGCCAAACTAATGTTGCACTTTTTGGTCGGTAGGGGCTCCGAACTCCGTCGCTTGAGAAACACTCAAAGAAAATGATCAGAGGGCCACCGGATTGGCTCCGGCGGTAGCCGCTTCGATGCTTAAGTCAATAAACTGAATTAAAAGACTGTAATGTAAACCAAAGAATAAGCATGAAACTAAAGCGTACCTTTAGGGTTTAATTTATAGGTTGTGGCTTTCCTAAGTTGATTAGGATTTGGAGCTATAGAAGTAAGGATTTGATCATCGGAGAATAGCAGTTACCATGTTGGATACTGCGCTTGAGAGATATCCGTGAGTGGCAGTTTCCTTGTTAAAGACTATTTTCTTATCCTTTGCTCGGTAGGATGTTTAATGCAGTGATGAGCTCTGAACACTGAGGGATTTTCTGATGGCTTTGTGGTCGGACCAATGAGTTCTGAAGGCCAAGTACCCAAGCCTGTTCTGAATGGATGAATCTGCTCTGTATGCTGAGCTTTAACTGGTCTGCAATCACACGTGTCTCATGAAGACTAGTCTGTCATTTTGTGGTATATCAGCTAGTACTACCGTTGCTTGTTAATGTTATTGGTATCAGCAGCTCGGTTGGGATTCACTGTGATTCTATAGTTGGACTCTTGGAAAAACCATGGTGGTGGAACCGAACTCATTAAAGATTGCCTCTTCATAATGAATTTTTCTAAACTTGCTCTAATCTGGAATATTGACATATGACCCAATCATTGAGATTCACTGTAGTGCGCATTCGGTTGTTGGTGGGTGAAGATCATGACAAGGGAATCACTACATGTATAGTTTCTGTTAGGTTGCCCTGCTAGTGGAGACAATGGCACTCATGAAGGCACATTGGTCGTCTATGGGCATTGATGGGCTTGCGTAGACGTTCTGCCTTTTGATTGCACTTTGAAAAATCTTGGATTGGCGGTGAAGCCTGTTGTTGGATGAAGCAACGAGAATGGCATAGTGGAGCAACACCTCTTTGGCACAAGCTCTTTCGTTTGCACGTGTCAAACAGAATAGCAGTCTACAACTCGACATTGACACCCACCATAGGAAGCCCCTCGTGAAATCTGCAATCACACTATTCTGCAGAAACTATACAGTAAAACCATAGTCTATTTTGGTTGCTTCAAGAAAACTCCACTCGTCAAAGCTTGAGAAATAGATAAGTACACAAACCCAGGTCTGAGAGTCCTAGGGCTTCCTCTGAGAGAACTTCTGTCCATAGGGCTTCATCTGAGAGAACTTAATGGAAGTTGTATGCGAGGTTAATTAGACGGTGAAAGGACATGGTCGATGGTCCCAATTTCCATTCAATCTTGTCAGAACGCTTGCACCTCATGATGATCCGTCGGCTTTCCTAAAAAATTTGAAAGATAAGGTAATAAAAAGTGCTCAGCTAAACTAACTTGCAAAGGCTCTGAAAAGATCTTACCAGATCTGTATTTACTTTACCACCGTCACATGATTCCAAAGATTTACGTCATCCATGGAATAGGGTGTGAGAGATCTAAATATAGAATTTTTTTTATTTTTAAACTTGCTTCTTTGTCTGTGGGATGATATAATGATCAGCCCCCCTTGATTACATACAGATTCAATAGGCTACAAGGATAGAGTCGTTGCCTCCTAATAATAAGAGAGAATCTGATCTAATGATAAAATTATCCTAAGATGATAAAAAAAAAAAAATCACTGTAGCTTGATGTTTAAGAAATTCAAAAGCATTAACATGCCCCGCTGGATATAACCTGTGATAATATGACAATGATTAAATATTAAAAACTATTGTTCCCAAAAAATTATTTGTATCTGTGATCTCACAAGAATGACCTGCAAAAAAAAAAGAAAAAAAAAAAAGAGATTGTCCAACGAACAAGTCAGCAAAAAGAGAATAAATATAATGCATGTGTAAATTAAAATTACTCTGTGTTTGAACATATTTGAACCCTTTATTTATAAGGGTTAAAAGTCCTTAATTCTAATAGCTTTCATATTAAATAAAATGTCTTACTTACTTGACAAAGTTATGGAATAGGTGTTAATCTTCTTAATTGAAATAAATTTATTTCTTATCTAAAAGACTGTCACTTTAAATAGATTTCTTATAAGTAGTTAACAACTTAACATTAAAAGTACACGTGTCACGGCTATTAGTGATAGAATGTTATTTACCATATAATGGTATTACTAAAATTCTTATAAAAACTTCTCTCTTTGATGTATAGATGTAATATTAATGAGTAGAAAATACGAAGTCCCAATATTTCAATTAAAATTATGTTATTAACTAACCCACACGACAAATGTACCAGATTGGAAGTTAACAACAACATTAAATATAATTATAACTAAGGAACAATATACTTCCCAGATAAATTATGAAGCCAATCAAATAAATTGTTCATTCGACTTCAGTTAAACCAATAAGATAAAACTACTATCTAATAAAGCGTCCACGATCCAACGATCAAAACTTGGATAATTGGCCATGCGCCCCCAAAACAAATCATTATACTACCTTAGAAAATTCGACACATCAAGAGTCTAGTTAAAAAATGAAGTTAAACATGCCAAGCAAACACAAGGACCATCCTGTGGGTAGGCGCGGGCGTGGCTTAACTTTCACATCTTAGGATTGCGATTTAAAGCAATTTTTCCAACCAGACAGGTCATCTGATTCAATTCAATTCAAGCACCCAGAAAACATTCACAAGAAACTATGTTTACGAAAAGCGATATAAACATTGCATAGTGGAAGAACTAAAAATTTCCAAAAGAATTGGAGATTTCTACACGCCACCCAAAAAGGCCAAAATCACAGGTCTAACATAGCCCTTTTAAAAAAGAGAGGGCACCAGCTTCCCCAGGAAACATTACTTGCAGGCAAAAATAAGCGCAATCATCCCAATAGTACACCAACAAAATAAATTACAAAAAGAAAATAAGTTTCAACTCCACTCAGCAGTAAAACATTACATCTTTCACATTATCTTTGATCACGGGTAGTTGTCGAACCTCCACGTTCCTTTCCCTTGTGGAACTACCACCCCCACTAGTTGATCCACTTTCTGATATCTCCCCCTCAATATAGTAACGAGCCCGAAATGCTGCTAAATGGGCATAATAAGCAGGAGGCACTGCATAGGTAATCAAAATCTCTATTAATATGACAAGGAGGCAGAATACTTCATGGGTTATGGATGATAATAAAATTGAAAACAATCAAGATATCAAGGACAAACCTATGGAAACCGATCGAGTACATCTTGCATACCTAAAAAGGAAATTTTGTTGAGATAGAATTACAAATATATATATATATGTGTATATGTATATATGAAGTAAGAAATATCCTAGCAACATAAGGAGAAAAAAACTGCAAGTCAAGAGAGAGGAAGAAAGTACGTGTAACACAAGTTGTTCGTTAAAACTTGCAAGGCATCTACAGTGAATTTGTTCTCATCATATAACACGTGGTAATGTGTTGGACGGCTTGTTCCCTGCTCAGAACAGTTAACAATGACAATTATTGAACAAAAAACATCTTTGTGCCTGTGGTAAATTAATGTTAAATCAGTAACACAAGGACATGAATTACCTGAATCCCTGCATGACTGCAAAGGTAGAAATCAAACTCAGAAGGATGGCAAATATGGGTGTCGACAACAGTACCTGATCACAAAAATACAACAGTACCCAATATTAAAGAACAGCTCCCCAAAAAGTAGAAGAGGATAAAAATAAAAATAAGGAGCAAAACTTGAAACCTGGCAAAATGTTGCCACTCCGGTCTGTTGAATTGCGATTATTATGATCTACGGCAAAGAGACGTGTATGGTGCCTCTTCTGCACCACCACAAAGGTAACTGGAGGTTGATAATTTTCCTCCAATGAGGCACAAGCCTGACAAAAGAAAGTTTAATTTGTAAGAAACAAAATAAAAATGAAGGGCAGAGAAATCTCAAGAACTATTAAGATAAGAACATATACCTTTCGAATGGCATCCATTTCGTACAGCAAAACTTGATTGAATTGGCCTTCACTGACTCCATCTCTGCCAGCCATATGGAAAAATAAAATGTAAGTAAATATTTATGAAAAAAGAGGTGTCATTCACTTGAAGTCTCCAAGAGTATGAACCTGTAGAATATGATCCTATGAGGTTTGTACCCAGTTGATCTCCTGAATGCAATTAAGAACTCTCTACAAAAAGGTAAATGAACGAATAATGAGAATATAAAATATACAGGTGCGTTTGTACTTAACATGGCACAAGAGACAAAGCTAATTATACCTTATCATTCCACTATGAACAGTGTGATCTTGATTTGTTTTATAAAGATCCTGAATAATTTCCTCCCTGTGGGGTTGGGCAGATACCAATCCTCTGTACTTTGTTACCTCTGGCCAGTCCATTGAAGCCACCACCTACAAATAGAAAATTCAGGTTTTTAACATAAGAAACCAATTACACAGATAAACTGACAGTGGTAACAAAAGATGCCTACCGCAGCTATCGAAGGGCTGGAATCCTCCCCTGGTGCAGGATGAGTCACATCAGCACCAAAGATAATCGTAGGACGATCAGTCACAAAAGGAATTCTTTTTTCAATAGCAGTCAATAACACAGTGTTTCGCCCACCAGCCTAGTAAAATCATCGTGCACAATATAAAAATTAAATTTTAGATTGAAAAAATCACCTTGATCATTCGAGTACATAAGAGATGGTACAAACCTTCACATTGATTTTGAGTGCCACATTTTCAAGATACTGCTTCTTGAGCTTTGCTACTTCCTTGGGCTGACAACATTGTGAGATAATTCCCAACTCTGTTTCGCACACTCGCTTGATCCTTCCTGTAAGAAGCAAAATGTCATTTAACCAGGCAACGTCATATCTACACAAATTTCAAAATCTGGGTTAAATGACTAACCATAAGACCCACTGGCATCAGGCAAAATGATAATCAACAACTGAAGCTGTTTTCCTCTCTGCTGCGTGCTTGCTAATTTGGCAGTAGACTGGGCAAGTATATCAGAGAGAGCCTTCTCAATTTGACCAGGATGAGCGGGAAGGATTGGAAGCAAAGGCCGCGAGTTAAAATCCTTGCAAATTATCACAAACGAAAAAATAAATAAAAAATGTCAACTTCTTATAACTAAGGTTTTGTTGAGTTGTTGAATTGAGTTGTAATCAAGGACAGAAACTAAAATTTAAAATAGAAACCACATGTGGGCTATGAAGCATGGACACTCTATTTTAGCTCACGTGTCAGTATCGGACATGTGTCGGACACCGACACTTCCCGGACACGTGTCGGGACACTCGAACCATGGATGTTGATATGTTGATGATTAAATGAAGAAGTTCTTTAATTTTTATTTAATGACTTTATTATTTTAATATTTTAATAATATTTTTAAAATTTGTATATTTTTATATTAATTTTAATTGAAATAATATTAAGTTTTTATTATATGGTCATATAAAAAATTTAAAAAATTTATATATATTCAAAGTGTCCCTAACGTGTCTGTGTCCTACTTTTTTTAGAAATAACGTGTCTGCGTGTCCATGTCGTGTCGTATCTATGTTTCTTAGCATGTGGGGAACAATCAAACCATACCATTCCTTTACTGATACACATGGAAACCAATTCCTGACAGAATTGAGAAGCCAAGTCTTGTCTCGTCCGTGAAAAGTTCACACAGGTCCAGAACTCCACCCTGCCGCCATTAACCATTTTCTACACAAATAACAATTATAGAGGTCATTGAGGCACAAAAAGAACTACACAGCTAATAACCTTTTTTGTCCTAACCAATAAATGTTCCTTTGGTCTACAACTCCAAGTCATTGCATCATAACAGCTTCAATATGAATGTGTGGTATCAAATGTCATCCCTCAATAGATGTAAAGAATGAGCATCAAATATTTGCTGACATGTGGTTCACAATTTATAAGCATCATAATAGCTTCAATATGTATGTGGTATCAAATGTCATCCCTTAATAGATGTAAAGAATGAGCATCAAATATTCGGTGACATGTGGTTTTCTTCCTTGACTTTATTTTACAGTTACCAACCACACAAGCAAATGACTGCAATTCACCTTGTTGATCATGTTCCATTGTCCCACCACTGGATCAACCCTTGCCTCTCGCCCCGTATCATGATACTTGAGCTGGATCAACCAAAATGGAGGTAAAAGTAAACTCAAATGGATGCAAAAAAAATTATTTGCACATATACAGTAGAAAATAAATAATCACCGTGGGAGGTGGAAGAACTCGTGCATCAATAGATGTGAGTTCGGCCCTTACTTGAAGCCCAAACTCACCAACAAACTTATCATTGTTATAATTATTATGTCCAACCATCTGCAAGGAGTGAGCAATGTCTTGTAAAACAAAAACGCCATAGACAAAACAGAAAAGAAAAAATTATTTCACAAGTGAAAAACTATAGCAACAGAAAGTTAAGATGATTTCAGCACATCCATACCTGCTTAATACTTCTCTCCCTTTCAACAGGACGTTGACAGGTTGCCCTTAGCAGGGCAGTAACCTGCTTCTCATTCAACTTCTTTGAATATCTCTGTCCTTCAGCAATCTTGCACATCTGAAGTGAAATAGAAAGTCATTGTAACAGGGTCACGAGTAATAAATGCGAACAGTTGCACAAATAATGAAGAGACTATCAAAGATCTTCATAAACAAGAAAACCTCCATAGGCAGATAAACAGGTCTTGCATCACTTCCAGCTTGAAGTGCAGGCAAAAATGGATATTGAAGGGCAATATTGTATCTTTCACGGAAATATTGAACCACTGACATCCTTGTTTCCGTGCCTTCAAGAGGAAACCTATTTAAAAGGGTAAAAAAAAAGTTCAACATTAATAATAGAATGAACAAGGAATGAATTAAAACACAAAAAAATAAACATCCAGAAGATGATAATAACCACCAATCACCATGGTTCCAAGGAAAAAGAATTAAGGATGGGGGAGGACGTGATTTATGGGTGTGGGTGCTTATTTTCCAACATATCCATCAAGCAAGAATGCAGTGTCTCAAGCAACTGAATTCAATTCAAACTAAAACATTATTTTGGTGCATCACAAAAATAGTCAAAATTGGAAGGCAAAAAAATATACACACACCAACAACAAAATAAACCCTGATGACCAAAATTTGTATTAAACAAATGTAAAGTTCTGTAATTCCCAAGATTCAAAAGAATACAATGGTAATAGGATTTTTTTCTTGCAAGGATGCAAAAAAAATCACCCATTAATTCGGATCCATCTTGTAACTATGTATCTCATAATAAATGAATAAAACAAAAATGCACTCTTAATTGGGAAAGAAAAGACATTGCTTTCCTGCTACTTTAACTACTTGTAAGTATAGCATCAAAGACAGCGACAAGGACCGAACTTCTTGACCATAATTAAAGGCTAATCTTTCTAATGCATCTAATTTTCATTTCATATTTTTTTTGATGATCTATATATGCATTAGTTTACGTAGTATTATATTAAATACCGAGTCACTTCATCAACATCAAGTTATATGAAAGTCAACCAATATCTTGACTAACCCTTGGAAACCAAAATAAACAATATCTCAATGCATGCAACCCACCAACATGGCAAAACTTACATTTAAAACGGTCATGTAATTTAGACGCATGCCTCGTGTAAAAGTAAAAATTAAGCAGTTTCAAAAAATTAATGATAATAATAATATTAATAAAAGAATTTAAAGAGACTAATTTTGGTGTTCAAAAATCACTGTCAGCTACCATCCAACGCAATTTTTTATGCTTGAAAAAATGTTCAGCCCAACAGATGTCAGAAGAATTTGGCTCATTTGTAAAAAAGAATCCAAATTTGTAAACAAATTGAAGACTGACCATTTTTCCAGAATTGTTTGCTTGGCTTTTAGAACTCCTAAAGGAAATATTAGTTATAATTTACACATAGAAACTGTTGTAATTACATCATGAATTGAAGATCAAATATTTATGCCTCAACATAAGAGAACAAAATGCTTTCCCCACCACTTTTCACATTCATATTATACTACAAGGCATGAGCACACAACGAGTGCTCCTATACATCCCCACATAAGTTTATGCATCTTTGTGTTCTTAGTTATTACATTAAACTTTAAGCAAAGAAGAGCATTTTGTGAAGCTAGTCCCTCCACCATCTAAAAGTAAAAATGTCACAGCAAACTCAAGACAGAAAGAAAGATTATAAACTCACGTCAATTGGCTGGTGGGTTGGGCAGAGACACCTGTGATTTTGTAACGTTTCACATACTCCCCATGATTAAGTTCCACCCTAATACCTTTCAGTGCTCTCTTAACCTGGAAATCGCAGACAAAAGGGATAGAAACACAATAATGAAATTTGGTCGAAGAAAAATGTGAGAAATCTCCATTTACTATCAATATCCAACCAAAACTGAAGATCAAATTACTACTGACATAAATACAATCAAGAAACCTCAGACTAGTTGGATGCAAAACAGATGCAATACAAAAACTTCACTAAAACTAAATACTTTGACAATAAAAGTTTCATTATTTTTTCCATTTGTTCTTCTAGCAAAAGCTCCTTTGTCCTCACTACCATTTACCAGGAGATTTCCCATTACAAATAAGTTTAAGAAGTATTATTGCAGCGCCAGAACAATGGAGGATACCTTCAAACGATCTTGATCAGAAAGAGGCCTTGTTAAATCTCTCAAACTGAAATACTTTGCAACAAAAATAGAAACCAATATTGGTTCATAAAATGCCCTGGCTGATATATCTGCAACAACAGAACCAGATGTTCTAGGTAAGGAATTATCAAAATGACAGGAAATGGAGTGGGCTAGTAGTTCAACTGACACTGAATTCTAAAGAGCAAGTGGATGGGTGGGCAGGGGTGCGGGAGAATTAAGGGAAATTATACCAACGTTGAGTGAAAGGCCCATCTGGGTTGGGCGAAGACTCTGATAGAACCCTTTCCAATATTGTATACCATCTCCAAGTTCACCTGTGCTACCCAGTCTGGGATCAAAGAATGACCTTCCCACAACAGTGTAACTGCAAATAAAATGTTTCAGCAAATGTATCTCATACTTCTGACACCCATTCAGTGATATATGCAGGAAGATAAAATAAACAAAGATATATAGTATAGTCTTAGGTAATGTTAAATATATTACCACATCGATGGTGTTGCTCTTAAAACTACATCAAGCACTTGTATAATTTCCTGTGGGGCATCAAGTTGTCTACTTCTCAAGTACTGTTGCAGATGATGGAGGTCAGCTTTGGCAGCAAATTTGATTGCCACCCGGAATTCACGTTCCCTCCTGCAATTAAAGGGAGGATGGAACTAATTTCAAATAAATTAAAAATATAAAAAGATAATTAATAAATCAAATGGCATTGTCTATGTAGCCAGCAGGAGACTTGATCCTATTGAAGAGTAAAGGTGCCTGCCAAGTGTAGACAAAGAGCCCACCTTTGCTTTAAGTAAAAAAAGCAGAAATGCAAAGAGAAAACTACCCATGTCCTTTAAAGTAACTTATATAGGTAACACTGTCAGCAATATTTCCCTATCTATGGCTATTGTGTCCCGGTGCATACCATCAAGCAAAGACATATACAACTCAACCAAAAAGATAGCACACATGGCATAACATAGCATGCCTAGATTTGGGGGGTTCACCATGTCCAAAGTTTTCCTGCACGAGTCAAATGCAGAGATTTTAAAAAGGAGATTGAACCACCTTGCTGCATTATCATTGTCAACTAGCGTGACAACAAATTCCTTTGAAGAAAAGGGCAATGGCCCTGCCGTGTAGATGCTCTTCCTGCCATCATAAGCTGGCCATCGTTTGCCCAAGTGTGACTCCCGATACAATTCAACAAGTTTGCCGATTATGTCGCGGCAGACTTTCTTGGACGAAACCTCAGGAGTTATTGACACCTATAACGGTAACAGAAATTGTAATATAATCAGAAAAGAAACATAAGGGGGAGAACCCAATTATAGTCCAGCCTCATAATACCACAGATGACGAAACTGGAAAACAATAAGTCAATAACTTGTTACATTGATTGTCTGAACTCCGTGTACAACACTATCAATCACGACATACAAATGATTTACATGTTACCGTGTGCTGTGAAATAAGAGATGAAATCAAGAGCCATTTGAGCTCACTCTTGCTTCAGAAAGATAAAGATTTGAATAAGCTTCGATAGAACAAATAATCAGAAGAAACTTTGACCACGCTTAGGCTTAACACCTGACCTGAGACTTGCTTATTACATCTCAAATACAAAAGAATTCAAACCAAACAGAGCAATTATGAATCCAAGGCATTTCAACATATCCGAGTAAACAAAAATAAACTCAAGCCAAGAGAAATACAATCATAAAACCATAATATATATAATATCTAGACAACTACGCACACAAAATATATTCGTATAAATACATACACAAACATTTATTGAAAAGCAGGGATGAATAGGTAAATAAGTAAAATAACAATCATAAACAAAAAAGAAGAAAACAAAAAGATAGTGCGCGGTCTCTCACATCGTAGTGGTGAAGATCTCTGTCCGCAACTTGAACGAGGAAATGATTAGCTCGAACAACGCATTTCCGACCGACGGTCCCGTACCCCGGCCTCAAAGGGGGCCGCAGAGCCTTGGACGAAGGCGGCGGCTGTACAGATAATGTGGTTTCTGCCGGAGCTTGTACGGACGGTTGGGATTGAGATTGTTGGGGCGGCGGTGGCGGTGGCGACTGAGTGGGCGCAGGAGATCCTAATGTGAGTTTCTTTTCCACATCTCGGCTGAGAAGAGTCGTTGACGGAGCGGCAGCCGAAGAAGACGCGATCTCAGATGGCGAAGGTACTGAAGGAGGAGCGGAATGCGAAGCCGCCGGAGGGTACCTTGCCGGTGGCGGAGCCTGAAACCCGGCTGATCCGCCAGCACCACGTCCTCTACCACCGCCTCGCCCAGACGAAGGCACCGGCGACGGTTGGTCACGTCGAGGTTGGCCTCGCCCGCCGCCACCGCGTCCACGTCCTCGGCCAGACATCGTCGTCAATCGATTATTAAGAGAGAATTTTCAAAGGTGAGATGGAGGCAACGAGAGCAACAGGTACAGATCGCGTCTATATATGTAGAGATAGATATAGAGAGAGAGCGTGCAGGTTGTGGGGACTAGGAGTATGAGGAGTGAGTGTTTAAAAAGGACGGAAAATGGGAAAAATGGGAAGGCCTAGATAATGGATTAAACAAAAGAAAATTACTCAAGAGTCCTTTGCTTGCGCTAATGAGTTCGGCTTCCAACCAAATTGTTTTGGGGAATCGATTTTAGGGAAAATATTAAAAACTTCTTAAAATAATTTTTTTAATTTAAAAAATTTATGATAAATTTTTTTATTTAAAATATCAAAATATGAAATTTTTATTAATAAAAAGTACAATTATAAATTTTTATTTTAATACCGTTAAAAAATATTATTAATTTAATTAAAATAACTATCAAAATATATTTTTATAAAATATTAAATTATTCATAAAATAAATTTTTCAATCAAAAAAGAATATTTTTTATTTATCTAGGAGACTTAAAAAATAAATTTTTACTTCATAAAATATTATGATTTTTTTTTATTAAAGAATTTATTATATAAATTTTTTGCATTTTTTTTAAAATGTATTTTGAAAGCTATTTTAATCTAATCAATATTTTTTTTTAACGGTGTTCAAATAAAAGTTAACAATTTGAATTTTTTGTTGTAAAAGTTTCTTATTTGAATCTTTTGGATAAAAAATTTTATCATGAATTTTTTGAATTGAACAATTTATTTTAGGAACTTTTTAATATTTTCTCCTAGATTTTTAAAAATTGACTAATGAGAAATATATTCTTTAAAAAAAGGATAATTTTGTCTAATTGGGTGTTTTAGTAAAATCATATAAATGATTTTATTTGTCAAATATTTTTTTTACCTTTTATATTATATATATATTGAGTATATTATAAGTAGGGGTGTCAATTTTTGACACGACACGACAACACGACTCGAATACGACACGAAATTAACGAGTTTAGGTTTAGCATAAATGGGTTTGGGTCATAAACGAGTTGACACGTATAACACGATTAATAAGCATGTCGTGTTTGATTTTTAGTAGTGTTAACATGTTTAACACGTTTAATTATAAAAAATATCATGAGTTAAGGTAATTCGTCTCATATTGAAAGTTTATCAATATTTTGAGATTTTTTATTTATAAAAGAGGTTTTTACTTTAATTTAGGACATGTTCAAAGTTTACTAAACAAGAAAATTATCTATACATATTGAATGATAGGTAAATTTTTTATTTAAAAAATAAAAAATTAAAATAAACGAGTTAAGTGTGTCGACACATGTAACCTATTTAATAAATGAGTTGGGTTTAGGTTTTGAAATTTGACACGATTAGTTAATAGTGTCAGGTTAGGATTAACACATATTTTCGAATATATATGCCTTGACACGACATGATAACACGAATTGATGCCCCTAATTATAAGTAGTCAGTATACAAATAAAAGTTGTAAAAAAATAAACAAATTTTCAGAAACTATTTTTTTCTTTTCCAAACCATTGTTTGTTTTGTGGGTCTTATTACAAAACTCAATTTTGAAAAATGTAATCAAATGCCTCAAAAGTTGGTTTCACACTTCCCCCTACACTCAAACCTTATCCACTATTTTTTTTTCTTCCTCGTGAGGCAAAAGAGATTTGGAAGATTCCTTTAGGCCAAAAAGCGGCTCCGAATTGTCTTATTTGGCATTTCTCCAATAGAGGTTTATTCTCAGTTAAAAGTGCATATCAGTTAGCTTGGCATTTTCTTCAAGATAAGAGGAAAATCGTTCTGGTCGAAAGTTCAAATGCAGTTTAGACCCAAAATGTGGACTCTGTGGTTTCCAATCTGAGACTCCAATCCGTTTATTTGTTCATTGCCCATGGGCTAAGCTTATTTGGGAGAATGTCCCTTTTCTAGTAGAGGGGAATAAGCATTTTTTGAATTTTCTTTAACTTTTTGAGTTCATTTATTTATTGCTTAATATAGAAGAGGAGGAGTGGTAGAGCACTATAGTTTGGGGAATATGAAACTCAAGGAATCTGGTGGTTCATTTTGGCGAGTAGTGCAAAGGATTTTCTTACAGAATTTCGGCAAGCTCAACTAAAACAGAAGATTGTCTCAATTGGAATTATACAGGCTAAGCTGGCTAGATGGAAAAAGTCGGAAAAGGGCATATTCAAATTAAACGTAGATGGAAGTTGGACTCCGAAGTTGGGTTTGGGAAGTGTCGGAGGTGTAATTTGGGACTAGAAAATGGATGTTATTGGTGGTTTTGGAAAAAAGAATTAGATGCTTGCAACTCAGGGAATCATACAGAGGTGCTTGCAATTCTTCATAGAATAATTTTTGCAAAAGAAATAGGAATCCTTGATTTCATTTTAGAGAGTGATTACCTTAACATTCTTTCGGCAATCATTTCTCTGCACATAATACCTATATACCTAGTTTCACTTGTTACAAGAATATAAGTCATATCTCTAACAATCTCCACCTTGGCAAAATATTCAACCCGTTAGAACTTGTCAACAAGTTCTTGTGCTTGCACCTTGAATTAATAAGTTGGGAATGTCTTTCTTTAACATGTAGAAACATTGACCAAGTCCAAGTAATACTTGAACTTGGCTATAGTAATAGGCTTTGTCAACATATCAGTTGCATTCGCTAAAGTGTGAATTTTCTCAAGTATCACTTCACCTACAGCAATAAGCTCTTTAATTCTATGAAACCTTACATCTATATGTTTTGTTCTAGCATAGTAGACGTGAACTCCACCTTACTTTAATCCAAGCGTTTTTCCTAACCCATTTATCCATAATGCTTCTTTAGTTTCTTCAGCCACTGCCATGTACTCTGTTTGTACACAGAGGGATATTACACAGATATTACTCAAGCTCTTAAGTCGTGAATTACCTAGAAAGGGGGGTTGAATAGGTAGGTCTAGAATTAAAAATTTATTTCGTGTTAATTCTAATTCTTTGTTAGTTACAATAATGACACAATCAATCAACAAATCACTCAACATGATTAATCCAATGTTTAAGCCCTTCCACCAACGAAACCACCAAAAATCAACCAATTCAACATTCACCAAAATTAACAACTAAATTAATTTTATAGCAATTTTCACAATTCAATTCAAAATCAACTAAGTTATCAAAATCATCAATCAATTTATTAAGTTAGTTTTTTCAATTATCTCAATTGAATGCACAATTATGAAATCATGAAAAACTCAATTTCTCAAATAAAATGGAAGCAATTCAAATCAAGCATATAGTAAATTGAAAGAGCATTAGAGAGAAGAGATTGCACATCGATTGATGATGAAAAAAATTACCAAGCACAACAATCCTTACAGTAAAACTCCAAAGCCGGGCCAATGCTCATGGAAGCGATGAACTATGATGAAAAATGAACTACACTGATTCTCCGAATGATTTAAGTATCTCTAGCACCATTCTCACTGATTGTCTTTAAATTACACTCGAATCCTTAAGCTATTATAGTCAATCCTTCAAACAACCGGTCTCCTTTACGGTCTCGGAATCCTCCGATCAAGCCTATCCAAAACAATCATGAATCCATACGACCTCGGTGTCCATCGATCACTCAATGTTGAATCCTCGCGCCTGAACTCCTTCAATCGTCAATGGTGAATTTGATGCAAACCAAGGCTTTTAAGATCTGATCGAATCGTGTGCTTTGATCAAACCAGATCAACAAAAAGCGAGTAGAGAAGATAATGAATGTCATGAATGATCAATCTCTCACAAAAGCATTAAGGTCTATCAATAATTTTACTTTCACAAATTGAGACTCTCTCACTTTATTTTTTGATTGCTCTCAAATATATTTTCACCTATTTTTCACAAAAAGGTTAATCCCCAATTGAGAAGAAATTAGATTATAAATCTGTTTTCCGCCTAGGGTTCGTTGGAACGAACATGTAACGAATATCAAACGAGTACAATTCTGAAACTGTAGCAACTCGTTTGATGCAAGAGTTTGAACGAATGAAAATAAATGAGAACGAACCCTACTGTTATTCGTTCAAATGAGCCAAGGGTTTGTTTGAACGAGTAACAGTGAGCTTCTCATTCAAAACTTGTCTTAGGAACTGAATTTTTTCATTTGTTTATTTTCAAATATGCATTTTGTGAAAAATAGATCACAACCATAAGTCAATCACATACATGATGGTAAGATAAAATCTATATGCTATACATGCATGATGTGAGTGTGTGAGATCCAATCAAATACAAAAGAACATTTTATCCTTCTGAAAACAAGTCGATCGGTAGTGACACACGGTAATGTCTCTTGGACGAATTTAGGTAAGAACGGGCATCGAGGTACTCAACTTGAAAGACTTATGTACGGATTATACACAAAACATGTTTTGTCTAACCGGATTAGCCAATTTACAAACTGGACCCCATGGTCATAACATACTCAGATATTGTAGTAGACATCACTACTAGAAATTGTAACATGGATCTCTAACAAATAGGTCTACTTCCCATCATGTAAACATAACCTATAGTAGATCTTCTATCATCCAAATCACCTGCATAATTTGCATTTACAAAATCCACAACTGAAACACATCCATGTTTCTTTGCAAACATAATTCCATAGTTAATTGTACCTCTCAAGTATCCGAATACCCATTTGATTGCCTTCCAATGTTCTCTTCATAGATTTGTCATGTATTTTTTAACTATGCTAACTGCATATGCCAAATTAGGCATAGTACAAACCATTGCATACATCAAACATCCAACTGTGCTAACATGTGGGACCTTTAACATGTCTTCAATTTCTTCATTTGACTTTGGGCATTGGTTATAAGATAATCTAAAGTGATTTGCCAATGGTGTATTTGCAGGTTTAGAAATTTCCACACTGAACTGTTGTAGCACCTTCTCGATATACTTTTTCTTAGACACTCATAGTTTGCCTGTCTCCCTGTCCCTACGAATCTCCACACCAATAATCTTTTTAGCAACACCCAAATCTTTCATACCAAATTCCTTGTGTAACAAGGATTTCAACCTGTCAACCTTACACATACTCTTAACAGCAATAAGCATATCATCCACATAAAGCAATAAAAAAATATGAGAATCATCTCCAAGAGCCTTAATATAAACACAACAGTCATACTCACAACGCATGTACCCAATCTGAATCATATAGGAGTCATATGCTTTGCACATAATACCTATATACTTAGTTTCACTTGTTACAAGAATATAAGTCATATCTCTAACACTGCCTTTAATACTACTTTAGGCATAACCTAATTCATAAAGAAGGAATCATAATCTCATCTTTACCTGTAGTTCTGCATCTGCCAAGTTCTCATGTCAGTATGTTTTTTTAGCCTTGACAGTTGATTGGATTAGTCAATTGACAATGTAGGCATCACAACCCTTGATGGACATTTATTGCATTAGATAACATATTAAAAAATAAAAATAAAAATTTTATTGTTGATCTGTTTACTTAGGACTATCCAATATGAACTTGTAATTTTTGATTCCATGTTAAGAGAGCCAAAGAAAGTGAGAATGTACACAAATCTAAGTCAATAAATCCCACAAACCTTTGAATATTTGTAGTGATGGACGATATAACAATATAGACACACACACACAAGGGGGTGGATTCTCATGGCTTTGTTTTTTTTGTGTCATGTATAGAACACTTCTGAGTTTCTTATATATACCTCATATAATCATGTAAAGGTCAAGTAAAACATTTTGTTAATATTAATGCTACAAAGAAAAACCATAAGATATCACTTTATTTGCTCAAATGGCAATATCATCGCTTGCAGTTGCAATTGCTTAAATCAATAAGGAGAAACAAAACAAGAGCCTAAAATAGTGTGACAATTAGAAATTTCAAGTGTTCTTTCTCACAACTTGGATAAGCAATTGAAGGAAGTAATATGATGCGCCCACTAATGTGTCTAATGGAGCACATTTGTAGTCTTGAAGATATACCCTTAATTCAATATTCATCTCGAACAAGTCATTTACCAATTGACCAACTCCATTTATAGTATGCTCGATTGTTTTTGTTATTGAAGAAAAAAATTCCATAAATGCTATCATAGGTAGTGATGGATCTAGACCATAAGTTTGGAGAGGCAAAACTACAAAAGTTAAAATTTAAGAAGGCCTTTTCATAAAAAAACACTATGAAAAAAAAAAATAGGGGGGGGGGGGTTTCTAAATTTAAAAAAAAAATTATAAAAGATATAGGTAAAATGTTAAAATTTTAAAACTTTGGGAGGGCCATTGCCCCCCTTCCAAATCAGCCTCTGATCATAGCACACACCATTCTCAAAAAAAGCATGCTTTTACTTCAATATATGTAGTATAATCTGCCTAAATTCTTCTTTCCATCATATTGAGTAATTTTCGTAGCTATCTTTTTGGCACAATCATGTAACTTGCTTGTATATTTGAGTCCTTTGAATGAACTTTAGTCTGAGTTTAAAGTGGCCATCTGAAAATGTTAAACCTCAACTGGTTGAAAGGAGAAAAAATATGATAAGAGAAAGAGAAAATAACTTGGTAATGAAATGGAGTGGGAAAGGGGATGAGACTTGCTTTGAGCTTCTCCAATGGTTAATCAAATTTCATATCAAATTTAAATTTGAATAAAAATCATAAAAAAAACACCTCTTCCAAGAATTTAATCAAATTCATATCAAATCTATTTTTACCCAAGTTTTTAATCAAATTAGCAAAACATTATTCGTTGCTTCAAATCTCAAATGGCCACATTCTGGAAGGAATCAAAGAGAGAAAAAGGGTGCATAGGGATAAGGTAGGAATATTTAAAAAATATTTGAGTAAAAATTTAAGTAAATAAAAAGCGCCTTACTAAATGAAGCTTTTAATCAAATTTGATTAAAATTTGGTCAATGATAAGAGATGGTCTTATACAATGGCGAGAGCACTTTTTGCTAATAAGGATGTTTGGTGGATTGCATGTTATATATCAACTTGAAATGCACAATGAAATGTCATTGAATTGCACATTTCATTTGCTGGGGTCACATTTGTAAAAGGGTATTATCGTCTTCCTCTAACCGTTAGATCAATAATAATTTTGTAATTTTACATGGTCCTCTAAGGTTATTATAGTCCACATATTAGTTTAAAGGACACTTCAATCATTTTTTTTTATTATAAAGAGATATGACTTATATCCACAAATCTCGTCTATACAAATAACAAAAGAAAAAGAGAGCATCTATTGCCAACACCCATACTTAGACGGAGTGAAGTGTAAATTTAAAATTTTAAAAAATACTATACGCAATTGCCAAATATTAAAAGAGAAGTTATTGTAATTATCTTAATTTTTAAAATAAAAAGTAATTTACATTAATAATTTAAAGAAGACAATTTATATATATGTGTATGTGGTGCCTAATTTCATTTATAAAAAGTATCATATATCTTGTCATTGTAAAAGTTAATATTATTAATATTTTTTAAGTAATAAACTTATTAACATCTTAAAGTTTTATTCATATTCTTCATTTTTTTTTTAATTTGAGCTTAAAAAATTAAACTTTAATTATTTAAAAAATAATATTTTAAAGTACAAGTGCAGGAGAAAAAAATGTGAGTAACATTTTTCATAAGTAGCCTTATTTTTACTTCCGATTATACATTTAAACTCTAAATGAATTATTATTTTAATAATTAAAATTGTAATAGGTGGAATGCAATTGTATATTGAAAAATGGGAATAACATTTTCCTTTTTCATTATTCCATTGATTATTAACAAAGATATTAGTGCTTTAAAGAATGCTGGTATCAATTATAAAATGTTACACTTACAATTTAATATATGTATTTATTTTTTATATAATCATACACGTGTATTATACATATAAATTAAATCACAAGTATTTAAAAATGTAATTGATGCTAGCATTTCTAACGGTGCATTTAACAAAAAACAAGTAGTTTGGATTCTGTTTTCTCAAATAAGGATGGATGTGAATTTAATTATTAAATTAATATGCTGATTTTGGGAGGGCCAGTGTAATTGAGGGGGACAAACCGTCACCTGCTTTAAATCACTGTAGAAACGCGTGAAATCACAGGCCACTCTGTGGGGAAAACTACTCGCTCATCCAGCAGCAAGCTTCGCGATGAAGACATTGTGAGAGCCACTTTCGGTTGGATATAGCGCGTAATGTTTTTATCTACATGCGCGTATGCAAGTCATGGTGGGAGCGGACAAAATAATCATTTTCCTAGGTCAAGGCTATATGTAGGCGGCGCTCTGGCAGTCCCAGAAAATCGAAACGTTGTGGAAACAGGGACGAGGCTTCCCATCTTTCCATGTTGGTTACAGTCGTGTGGACCCCAGACGCTCTCTCTCACTCCCTATTCACCTGCTGACCATGGGAAGAGAGAGAGTGTCTTTGTGGTGGGCCCATGTTTCCGTACGAGGTTGAGGTTCCATGGGCATGGGGATTGGAGACCAGAGAGTCGTCTCTTTCTTTCCACGTTAGGCATAAAATACGAAAAAGCTAAAGGTCGGAAACCCAAAGCGCGCAAACATTCGAAGCTTGTCCGCGAAGACTTGAATAGTGCTCTGGACCTCGTTTGGGACAGAATTCATGAATATAATTAATAGATTTGAGAGAAAAAAAATATTAATCAACAAATATTTTTTAATTATTTTAAAATAAAGTTTTCACATACATGTATATAAACTTGAACATTAAAATAAGAGTTATTATGTGATTTTTTAATATTTTATAGAATATATATAATGTTAAACTTAAGTCATATAAAAAATTTTAGTATCTTTTTGAATTAAAGGATTTATATTTCCTTTTTGTTATAATTTTATTAACTTATAATATTTTTAATTCAAGAATTTTTAAAATTTATAAATATAATTATTAAAACATATCATAAATGAGATGTATATTTATATATAATAACATGTATAATTATTTTTTTATTTTAATAATTAATATTATCATTTTTTTGAAAAAAATATTAATTATTAAATAATAAAATTATTAATTTCCAACTTATAAAACCAAATCAATTTCTTAAAAATCTATTAATCATTAAAAATTATTAACTTATTAGATATTAATTATAAAAAAATTTACTATATCTTTCTTTTACATTGGTTGAAATAGGTCTTTTCATTTATACAATTAACTAATTTTTTTAAAATTATTAATTAGAAGAAATTTTAAAATTATTAATTATTTTTGTAAATATATAATTATTAATATTAAAATAAGACATACATATATATATATATTTATGAATAAGAAAAATAATTATATCCTATTTAAAATGTAAAAAAAATTCTTAATACTTAAGCCAAACGGAGCACTATGGAAAAAAACCATGAAAATTGGTAATTCTTGGAATTAGTGAGAATATTTTTATTTTTATTTTTAAAAATAATTATCACTACTAAAGCTTAGCTCATACGCAAGTCGCAAGCGGCACCCTTGGACGAGTAGCGTCAGTTTATGCATGCAGTCGTCATGTCATCACCATTACTTAGTCGAGGAGGCGATTCGAGGCACGTGCAGCAGGCGTGCTCCATCATGCGCATCACCTTCCGTGTCTCGGGGTAAAAAGATGAAATTGATTTTTGGTAGGGCATTGTGGTGAAAACATTGGTTCTAGTGAATTTTATGTTAGTTGCTTATTAATAAAATTGTTATTATCAAACAATTTTATTAATCTACTTTTTAAATTGAACTTCTTATTAAATTTCTAATTTTTTATATTAATAAATTTATCTAATTATTAAAAATATTATAACGTAATACTAATTTTCTTAATTTTAAAATTTATGATTGAATATCAAAAAAAAAAAAAATTGTCACCTAAAGTACATTTCTAGCCTTGTTCCCGTAAAAGCACTCTCTTTGGACACATTTTTTTTTTCCTGTTATTTTAATTTTTTTATGGTTTTAAAAATAAAAATCATGAGAAGTTTGAATTAAGTCATTTTATTTTCTAATGAATTTAACTTCTTGAAGAGACAAAATATATATATATATATATATATATATATTTAATTAGAGGTGCAATTTGAGCGGGTCAACTCGAATTTAGCTTGAATTTTTTGTGATTTGGACTTAATTTTTTTATACTTTAGAATGTGTTTGACAAAAAAAACTCAGACCCGATATCAATTAAGATTAGGTTTGGGATGAAATTTTGGAAACCCGATCCCAACCCCATATTTTATATATTATATTTTTTATACTTTATTTATTCATCATTAAATTACGTAGTTTAAATTCCTCACAAGCATTACTATTTATATTTTTATAAATTCAAAAACTTATTAACCTTTAGATTTTTTTAAAATTAAATTACGTTGAAAGTATTATTTTAACGGCTTCTATTTTCTTTTGGAAGAAGAAACTAAGAGAATTATTATAATTTTGAGTGTATAATAAAAATAGAAAAGACATAAATTTATTGAAAAAATTGTTAATAAATTAAGAAAATTGAAATTGATAATCTAAATTGTTAAAAATTCGTCGAGTTCTGATTGAACTGATACTAATGAATTTTAATACGAGTCAGGCTTGAGTTAGGTTGTTTGGATTCAATGTTGGACTCGGGTTGACTTGGATATGACTCGGTCCAAACTAGGCTCGCTTGAATTGTACTCTTTACTTTTAGTAGTTTCGGAAATAATTATTTATTTTAATTATTTATTTTCAAGAAAAAATTATTTTTGAAAACGTAATGAAACGTAATTTTTATAAGAATATGATTTTTAGTTCATTTTTTTCTCACCACATGTGGGTTAAATGAACCATTTTTTTTATTATTTATAAAAATGTTGAATTGGGGTGACAAATTTAGGGATTGGCTCCTTTATAATTTTGATTAATCTACATAATAAAGCTGTAAAGGAACCTTTCGACAAGAAAGCAAAGGTGAATGCGTCGGCAATTGTATTAGAATAGCATAAACATGGGTATACAAGTGATTAATTTGTTGTAATAACTTCAAAGGGAAGACAGACAGTTAATTAAAATTTGAAAGAGTGCTTGCATGAGTGAGGATAATGACAAAGTCATAAAGCTTGATTAGATGGGCTTTATTATATTCTTCCTTGTAATCAAGGGTTACAATTCTCTTTCTCTTTATCCCTTTAGAAAAAGAATGTTCCGATTGTCTATACACTTGCTTTTTTGCCTTCCAATTTATGATCTTAACTTTATTCTTATAAAACATGAAACTTAAGAATCTTTTCGAGATGGAAAAAAAGTTTAGGAAGATAGGAATATAGTGCTATTCTTATTGTGATTTAAGTTTCACGGTCGGTCTCACATAGTTTTCATAAAAATAATAAATTGTAGTAAAAATAATATCATATTACCGTTTTACTAAATTATTTCTTTTTCGATACATTTCTACGTTTGACGAATTACAAATGCAGTAATAGACTTGTTCAAATGATATACTCATAGGTCGTTCAAATTTTTTTCATATTCAGTTAGGTAGAATTTGTTCTTGTTATATTATTTTGTTTTTTATTTTATAAAAAAATCAACATTATGTGGTTCGTTTTGTTCAAAATTTAGATATAATTTTTAAAAAAAAATTTCTAAAAATTTTGTAATTAATTTTTTAAAAATTGTAAAAATACATTTATATATGATAATTTAAATTATAAAAAATTTAAAAAAAATTAAAATTAATAACTTGTCAAACGCGTATCTTGCATTTTAAAATTCAAAATCTAAATTTAAAAACTTAACCAAATAGAACTTAAATATTTTTAAGAAATAAGTGTAAATTTTATTATTACTAACTTTATGCAAAAAATAATATTAAAGATTAAGACTTGAATACGCTGCGTAAGCGGGACTAGAACTGCATAAAATATATATATATATATATATATATATATATATGCCAACTCCCTGTTGAAATAGCAGTAGTCATTTGTTCTTAAATATTAATATATAAAATGACTTAAATGGATTAAGTGAAAGAATTAATAGTAAAGACACTCAACTCCTATTTGAGGGTTCATGGTTCCTTATCACATTGGAGAGAGTGGACTCTACTGGACTACAACCTTTTCCATTAAAAGAAAAGCAAAAAACCAGGCAACTTGTCAACATGGTGATATATATAATTATATACACGCTTTTGTATGCAAAGGAAACTAACTGATTGGATATAACTTTCAAGGTCTCCTCAGCTACGCAGACCTTTGTCACTTTGTGAAAGCAATTTGTCGGTCAATAGATTGGCATGTGATGTGCCCTTTTTTCTATAGCTCAATTTGAATATTGTTATCCTTGTTCAATGTGAAAGGAATCGAGGCCCCTTTTCCTCTTTAATTTCTTATCTTTATTTTTCTTGCCCAGCTTCTTCGAAATTCTAAAGTAGAAATTAGAAACTTGAAACTATTCTCAAACAAACTTTTCATCAAATCACATAATTTAATTTGACCTCTTTCATTTCATTTTTTTATTTATAATTTTAATATATATATATTATTTTTTAAAATTATTTTTAATTCATCAATTTGAATGTCTACGATATAAAATACACATTAACAAAAATTGTTAAAATATTGAGAGTCATTTTAATTCTTTTTCTTTTAAACATCTAATTGGTAAATGCTTTAGGTATTTGAATTTTTTGGTTTTTTGTTGTCAAAATATTGAAAGTTATTTCAAGTGATGAGAGAATGACGAATTAGAACAGTGTTTGTAAAGTGGTTCGATTTCAAATTAAAATTATGTGTATAACAGAAATGAATCTTTTCATATCGATTATTACTGAGTTAAATCGAATCTTACCTTTGTGACCATTGGTATTCATCTTCTTTTGAGTATTGGGGGGTTAATGGCAAATTATAATGTCACTTAGTATTTTTTAAAAAGAATTTAGAGTATTGGGGGGTGAAGTTACAAGAATTATTGGGCCAAATTTCATAACCTTTGGTTAAATATATTAGAGAAATTGGTTATTTTAACACCTTATTTTACTAATGTGGTTGAACTCGGGGTTCATAATTCAAGTTTTGGTTGAATTTGATGAAATATGCCAAAAGAATTTAGAAGTAGTTTATCAAAACTCACAAGTCCAACAATCTGATTTCAGCCAGGGATCTCCCCCTCCCCCCCCCCCCCCCCCCCCAAAAAAAAAAACAAAGGGAAGAAGAAGTTGATGATAATAGCACCACGTTATGGTAACTGGTGCTACTCAACTCCACCCATATATATTATTTTATTCTACAGAACTTCTTTCTTTTATGTAAAAAATAAAAAGAAATAAAAAAAACTTTCTCAAAACAGATTTTTTTCTTCTGCACATTTTCCCCTCGCCTTTCCTAGGAAACAAACATTACCCAAAATTTCAAATGTATATGGTTCTTCAATAAAGCCTATTTGTCCACTTACCTTTCTTAAAAAAGGGATAAATTATATTAACTTTCAATTATAATAACAAATTGGTCAAAATTTTAAAAATTGAAAAAAAAAAATATGAAAATGGTAGTTTTGACATTTTAAAGAAAAAATTGACTAAAATAAAATATTTGTATATTATTATGCAAAATAGAAAAAGTTAATCTAATTTTAAAAATTTCAAAAAAAATTAATGTAATTATTATAAAATTCAAAAGAGATCAATACAATTATTTACCTCAAAAAAAAAAAAAACAAAAAGGAAGAAGCCATTTAGCCATTTCTACCCAAACAGTCTCTGTGTCCCTTTCCATGTCCCTAGTGTTTTGGCTAAGAACTATAAGATTCAGACCTGCAGTCACTATAGTTGAGGAACCATGTTGGTCAGCTCAGTTTTAGCTGCCAGAGGTAACTGACATGTTTCACTTTTACATTGGTCAGGAAAAACATCCTATTCTGCTCGGTAAAGATTTTTTTTTTTTTGGAATTTTTTATTATATAGTCTAATTTATAAGTTTATTTGGATCAATAAATTTAATTATTTAAAAATATTATCAATCAATATGAACTTTTTATACTTAGTTAATTTTTAAATTTATGATTAAATATTAAGTGAAAAATTTGCCCCTCCAAACCTATTTTCATGACCTTGTCCATGGGTGTAAGTTATTGATGCTGCACTTTTTGGCTGATGTAGATTCCGAGTTCGGCTTCCTGAAGAACACTCAAAGAAGAAAATTACAAGACCACCGGATTGGCTCCGACGGTAGCTGCTCCAATACTTAAGTTATTAAAACTAAATTGAAAGACTGTAACAAATCTAAATAATGAGTATAAAAATAAAGTGTACCTTTAGGATTTAATTTATAGGCAATGACTTTCCTAAGTTAATTAGGATTTGGAGCCATGAAAGTAGGGATTTGATCATCGGAGATAATAGTTTTCATGTTGGACGTTGTATCAAATAGAGATAACCACGTGTGGTGGTTTCCTTGTAAAAGACTGTTTTCTTATTCTCTGCTCGGCAGATGCTAAGGCGGGGATGAGCTCTTGATAACGGAGAGTTACTATGAAGGTCCGTGTTCGGACCTGTAAGTTCTGCAAGAATGTAGATATGCTCTGGAGATATGTCCTCGGCCCCTTAAGTTCTGTAGGTCTGCTTTGGATAGCCGAGCATGAACCGAACTGGTTGAGCACGAGCTGAACTGTAGGTCACGTGTCAAGTGAGGATTGGTCTTGTCGCTTTGTGGTATATCAGTTACTCCCCTCGTAAGCCTTAGGTTTGAGCTTGTGGCGTAACTAAGGTTTACGAGCCTCTGAAAAGTCACCCGTTCTGTCGTCTCGTTTTTCAAGACGACTGTTGATGCATCATTTATTATGCAATCAATTTTTCAGGCTTTCAAGGCTATTATTGCTCGTAGCCGTCGCGACGGTTCGCCTTGGTGGCCCCCATTTTCTGAATGTATATAAGGAGGGAAAAGAGCTTTGTACTCCTTTTTTACTGTTTCTCTTGTATCTCAGAAGAAAGAAAAGAAGTATTCTGCCATTGTCGAGTCAACAAGCTAGGCTGTGAGGAATATTGGTCGTCCGAAACTTTTCTCTCTCTTCAGGTTCGGTTTTGGTCCCTTCGTTCATTTTCTTCACTGTCTTTCTTCTTCTTTTCCTCCTCTAGTTATTATATTTATTTTTTTCTTGTAATGTTTATCTCTACTGCATCTTCTAGCATTAGTAGTGGTTCAGGGAGTCTTTTGGGGACTTCTGCTCCATCCTAAGCCCTTACTAGGGGTAGTGGTTCCTTGGGGACCGGGTCGGAAAGGGCCCGTTCTAGCCCTGAGGTTAGGATTGTAGATACTTTTTTGGAGCCTAGGGATAAAAAAGGAGAGGTTTCTGGTCAACTCTCCTAAAGAGAAGAGGGACAGAGCATTGTAACCTTTTCCTGGTTAGATAGTGTAAGGGAGGAATTCAATTTTCCTCAAAATATCGCCCTTAGGGCCCCTAATGACATAGATCTTCCTTCAGATATTAGGGAAGGCGAGATCTGTTTTATATTACCTGGTTTGAAATGGGGTTACGGCTTCCTTTCCCTAAATTGCTTAGGGAATTCTTTTGTTGGTTTAATCTTTGCCCCGCCGACTTGCTCTTGAACAGTTGGAGACACCTGTTAGGGTTTATGGTTTTAGGTCATCTGAACGGTGTCGAGGTCTCTTTAGAATTGATCTGTAGTAAAATGGATCTTAAGTACATAAAGTCGGAGGGCCTTTACTACATGTCTTTTGACAATGGTTTCAGACCTTTGTCATTTGCACCGACCTCCAACAAATCTTGGAAAAATCGATATTTTTTTGTTAGTGGAGAATGAGAGGTGGCAGACCTCGAGGACTAGATTTCTACATTCCCTCGGAGCACGGGGTACATGGGTGAGACCTCATTTCTTTTGTAATTTTTGTTTCTGCTCTTGCCCTTACTATTGTTTCACTGACTATTGTTGTTATACATTTTGTGTAGCTAAGAGTGTTAAGAAGAGGTCGTCTTTCACACCTGTTCTCAAGGAGCAGTACGGTAGGCTTCTCCAAACCAAAAACAGAGATTACAGAGTCATCCTTCGGCCGAGCAACCCAATGGCCCCAAAAAGCAAAGACATCGTTGAAGACGTGATGCAGTCCATTTTTGGCAATTGGGGATCGTTAAAGAAGAAAAGGGTGGTGAATCCCACCCCTCCTACTGATCCTTCATCAAAGAAGAAGAGGAAGACTGCTGCCGTCCCTTCCTCTGCTGCACCACCCAAAAAAGAGGAGGTGCCTTCTGCTTCCCGTTTTCTTGCGCTGCCCAAGAAAGGTGCAGTGACCAAGGAAACGACCTCTGCCCCGCTCAAAAAGGGCATAATGATATCTGAGCCTACCCCCTCGTCGACTCCAAAGGTTCCAAAGAAGGGCAAGACGAGGGTGGCAGTTGACCTGAACCTGATGCTTGATGGGTACAAGGCCGTTCATTAGGCCATTGAGGAGTTCTGGGCAGATGCCCCACAAATGGACTCCCCTTCTTGCAGTACTAGGCAGGGCATTCAGAAGAGAGTTGCTGGTGCCATGAGCGCTCATCTGAAGGTAATGATCGTTCTTACTTCCTTGGTGTTTTGTTTTTGCTTATATCTTATCAGGTCCCTTATTGTTTTTTTTTTATTTGCAGACCCTGCACGACATGGCTACCTTGATGGAGTGCGCCATGGATCCACAGATTGTGGAGAAGCTTGAGGACGAGTTGGATAAGGCTCGACTTCAGCTCGGCACAGCTCAATCCCATGCTACAGCTGCCGAGGATGAGCTTAAGGAAGTGAGGAATTCCTTCTCCATCATGAAGTCGGAGAGGGATTCTCTTAAGTCTGAGAGGGAATCCCTCCTTTAGGAGCTAGAGGGGCTAAAGAAGGAGAACGGTGCACTCCCGGCCTCCCTTGTTCTAAAGGTTGATGAGGCCAAGGCCGAGACCAAGGCTAGGCTGAAGACCGAGCTGGAGAAGATGGGGCATGTATTTGTGCAGCTCGGTTATGACAACTTTAGATCCAAGCATCTTGCCAAATTCCCGGATGTTGACCTGTCGGGTATTGACGATGATGATGAGGATGACGGGTCTGCCAGCCCTTTAGTGTAGAATTTTTTTATAATTCTGTCTTTTCTTCTTTTTGTAACTGAACACACGCATTAATAACAATGTCTTTTCTTCAGAGCTTCCTACCTTCTTTTTCTTTTGAATACTTGCAAATCTTGTGGCTTGACCAGGCGTTGTCTAAAGTTTCATTGTTCTGTAGTGCATAAACGGGTTTTAAAACTTGTATTTGATATAAGTAAATCTGTTCGGGGACCAAATATCATTCTTTGGTCGGCTACGAATGGTGGGCTGATTTCCGAGCTTCATAACTTGCAATAACTTGAACCAATGTGTAATAATTTGAAAGTGGGAAAATAATAAGCAACTAAGCCTGAATCTTGAAATTGGTGGGGTTTCGAATCTTGAAATTGTTCTGAGTAACATGGACGATAGTCATTATAGGAGCTAACCACCCATAGCTTAATTGTCGAACAAAATAACTTGTAATAAAATGGAGAAAGATCCTTGATACTCAGCACCCTTCTTCAGAACTTATTGATAAGAAGTTTAAGCAATCAGAATCACAACTGTTGGTTAGAATGGGGATCTGACTGAATGAATGTTCGTAGTCATGTAGCTGAGCAGTTCGGTTGATTCCTTCCCCTCTGGTTTGGAAAATAGCCATGTAGCTTTAGTGAGATGGGCAAGACATGAAGGTCGATATATGTAGATGGACTAGATTTTAAGGTCTATACATTCAGATGGACCAGACTTAAGGTTTGTACATTAAGATGGACCAAACTCGAGGTCTGTACATTGGGATGGACTAGACTTAAGGTCTGTACATTGAGATGGATCAAACACGAGGTCTGTACATTAAGATGGACTAGACTTATGGTCTGTACATTAAATGGACCAGACACGAGGTCTGTATATTGAGATAGACCAAACTTAAGGTTTATACATTAAATGGACCAGACACGAGGTCTGTACATTGAGATGGACCAGACTTAAGGTTTGTACATTAAATAGACCAGACACGAGGTCTGTACAATGGGATGGACCAGACTTAAGGTCTGTACATTGAGATGGACCAGACACGAGGTCTGTACATTGAGATGGACCAGAATTAAGGTTTGTACATTGAAATGAGAACACTTCATGGAATATATAAAAAATTATTTATTGATAATACCTCTTATAAATGTTCCATAATCCAAGGCCTGGGAACAGGTTTCCCATCCATGCTTTCTAACCAATAAGTGGTCGGTCTTACTGTTCTGGTGACTCTATAGGGGCCCTCCCAGTTGGGTGATAACTTACCCATAGTGGGATCCTTGGTGTTCTGAAACACTATTCTTAGGACAAGGTCTCCAACTTGGAAGCTGGAAGGTTTAAGCCCTAGTTTTGAGCGGCTAACCATCCTGTGCTGATATGCTTCCATCCTGACCCCAACTTGCTCCCTTTTTTCTTCAAGCAAGTCTAAGTTTTCTGCGAGCTGCTAGTCATTGGTCTCTTTGTTGAAAGCTTCAGTCCTTAGGGTAGGCACGCCAATCTCAACAAGGATCACTGCTTCGGTGCCGTACGCGAGTGAAAAGGGAGTTTTTGATGTTGGAGTTCTCCTAGTTGTTCTGTAGGCCCAGAGTACTCCAGGGAGTTCTTTAACCCAATTTCCCTTAACTCCCTCTAATCTCTTTTTAAGAGCATCAAGGATTATTCGGTTAGTGACCTCTGCTTACCCTTTGGCTTGGGAAAGACCAGGTGAGGAGAAGTGTTGATTGATATGCAGGTCTTGGCAGAACCTTTTGAATGTTTTACCAGCAAACTGCGTACCGTTGTCTAAGACGATCATGCGAGGTATGCCGAACCGGCAGACTATATTCTTCCAAGTGAAACTTTTGACTTCCTTCTCTGTAATATGTGTTAGTGGCTCTGTTTCTGCCCATTTTGAGAAGTAGTCAATAACTACTAATAGATATTTGCTGTTCGGCGTGGCTTTAGGCAATGGGCCTATGATGTCCATTCCCCATCGTTCAAAAGGCCATGGGCTTGTGATAGGGATGGGCTCATGGCAGGGCTGGTGTTGGTAGGGAACGAACCTTTGACATTTGTCATACCTCCGAGCATATTCTTTTGCCTCCCTTAGCATTCCAGACCAGTAATAGCCTTGTGTTAGAGCTCGGTGCGCTATGGTTCTGCCCCCATTATGATTTTCACATATTCCTTCATGAATTTCTACCAGGACGTACTTAGACTCTTCTGGAGATAGGCATTTTAACAATGGCTGAGAATAAGATCTTCGGTAGAGCCTCCCATTCATGAAAAGGTATCGAGCTACTCTGATTTAGACTCTTTTTGCCTTATTCTTGTCTTCTGGAATGAGCCCTTCTCCAAGGTACTAGAGGATGGGAGTCATCCAATTCTGAGGCTGTTTTGTAATTTGGGCGACCTGAACTTCTTCGATGCTAGGCTTTGGCTGATAGGAGATTCTTAGCGTAGAGTCCCCTTCTGACTTCATGTGGGATGCCATGTTCGCCAAGGCATCAGCTCTGCAGTTCTGACCTCTTTCTATTTTTGGATTGAGAATGTTTGGAAGGAGCGTTTCAATAGGTTAACTATTTCTGCATACTGAAGCATCCTTTCATCTTTGATAGCAAACTCTCCTTAAACTTGGCTAACCACTAATTGGGAATCAAAAGAGACTTTAAGGTTCTGAGCCTCGCATTCTTGTGCTAGTTTCATCCCTAGAATAAGGGCCTCATATTCTGCTTCGTTGTTGGAGGCTCTGAACCCTAAGCTAAATGCCTTTTCTGTTATGAGCCCATCGGGGGAATGCAATACCAATCCGACACCAGCACCTCGGTCGGTGGATGACCCGTCAATGTATAGCTGCCACGTCCCTAACTTTTCACAAAGCTGTGTTCTGTCCTGTAGTGCTGGGGTGAACTTGGCAACAAAGTCTACCAAGGCTTGTCCTTTAATTAAGATCCGTGGAACGTAGGATATGTCGAACTCCCCCAATTCTACTGACCATTTGACTAATCATCCTGAAACCTCTGGCTTCCTCAGTATTGACTTTAAGGGATAAGCAGTTGGAATTTCTATAGGATGAGCTTGAAAGTAGGGTCTGAGCTTCCGCGTAGATACTATAAGTGCAAGGGCTAGTTTTTCAATCTCGAGGTACCTCTTCTCTGTATCCAACAGTGCTCTGTTGACATAAAATATGGGCCTCTGCACGCCCCTGTCTTGTTTAACTAGTACGAAACTAACAGCATTCTCAGAGACTGCAAGGTAGAGAAGTAGCTTTTCTCCCTAGATTGGTTTTGGATAAGAGCTCGGGCGATGCCAGGTATTCCTTCAGTTCTGTAAAGGCTTTTTCACATTCTTCCGTCCACTATAGAGATTTATTACCCTTCAAGGCTTTGAAAAAAGGTAGGCAGCGATCAGTGGATTTGGAGATAAATCTGTTCAGAGCTGCAATTCTTCCGTTCAGAGCCTGAATGTCTTTCTTGGTTTTTGGTGACTCCAGTCCAATCAGAGCCCCGATCTATGTGGGGTCTGCTTCTATACCCCTTTGAGAGACAATGTATCCCAAGAATTTTCTCTTTGTTACACCAAAGGTGCATTTTAAGGGATTAAGCTTGATTTTGTACTGCCTCAGGATGTCGAACGTTTGAGCCAGGTATTGGATGTGGCTGCTCTTCCGTAGGCTTTTGACCAGCTATCATCAATATAGACTTCTATGGTACTGCCGATCAAAGGGCTGAACATCTTATTAACCAGACGCTGGTATGTGGCTCCAGCATTCTTTAGTCCGAACGGCATCACTCTATATCAATAGAGACCTCGTTCGGTTAAGAATGATGTTTTCTCCTGATTAAGAGGGTGCATTTGTATTTGATTGTATCCTGAATAAGCATCCATGAAGCTCATAAGTTCGTGCCCTGCAGTGGCATCGCCTAACTATTTATCCTCGGTAGAGGAAAGCTATCTTTGGGGCAAGCTTTGTTGAGGTCTGTATAGTCAACGCAGACTCTTCACTTGCCATTTTTCTTCTTGACCAGAATAGTGTTGGCTAGCCAATCAGGATAAAACACCTTTCGTATCATCTTGGCATCAAGTAGCCTCTGAACTTCTTTGTTGATGATCTGATGCCGTTCTAGAGCGAGTGGCCTTCTTTTCTGTCTCACCGGTGGATGGTCTGGATCCACCATCAGTTTATGAGTGATGAGGTCTGGATCTATTCCCTCTATATCCTTTGTTTCCCAAGAAAATACGGAGAGGTTTTTTCTTTAAGAATTCGATTATCTCATCCTGCTAGGCGAGTGTCAGATCTGGGCCTATCTGTAGCTAGCGCCCCTGGGATGCCGAGCTGACCAGTACTTTGATGGGCTCCCTTATGGGCTTGGCCCTGCTGTCCCTTCCTTTGGGGCTTAGTGGCTCATCAATTCTAGAAGGGCACTTTTCTGCCTCGTGATCGTGAGAGTAGACTGGACCCCCACACTCACGGGCATGTAGTAATTGCTATTTGGGGGCCTTGGCCTTGAGTGCAAGAGCATGACACTCCCTAGAGGTCGGTTGGCATCCTCTGATAGAGTAGACGGTTTGATCATGGACGTACTTTAAGCATTGGTGGAGGGTTGAAGTGACTGCTTCCATCTCATGCACCCAGGGTCTTCCAATTATGACATTGTAGGGGGATTTGGCATTCAAAACCATGTATTCAGTTATTGTGGTTTTATGTAACACCCTGACCCATTATAACCGAGCCAACATGGCCTAATGCTACGATAACGAAATAAAATTTGATTGAATTTCAATAATGGGAATGTAAGGATGAAGGTCACGATAAACGGATAACAATAATAAAAGAAATAAAAATTAAAAAATTAAAAAGGGAATAAAACAAAATGTAAAATAAAAAGAAAAGAAAAGAATTGGAATAAAAATGAGGAATTATATAAATATATATATATATACATATATAAATGGACATGGATACATATATATTAACTGCTAAATAACTTAAAGAGAACATTATATATATATATATATATTATATATGTGTGTGGAGTATAATGTAACTGAAGAAAAAAAAAAAAAACAAAAACAAAAGGGGGACGGAAGCAGGGGAAACGGCACAAAGCAGGAAAGAAAAAAAAATGGAAGAAGGAAAGAGAGAAAGGGGGAGAGAGAGAGAGTGGGGGGGTTTCTCTTGGTGTTAATCAACAGCCATGTCTCTTGGTTGTATATACAGCCGTGTGGTAGAATCAGAGAAAGAAGAGAAGAAAAAAAAAAAAAAACAGAGGACGGTTGGACGCTAGAACAGAGGAGAAAGAAGAAGGAGAAAGAGGAAGAAGAAGGAGGAGATAGGTCAAGGGGCACCTTGCGTGAGTTGAGAAAGAAATGGAGGAGGAAACGAGCCAAGACAAATTGGGTCTAGACAGTGGATTCGGAAGTGAAAGCAGTGATTTCTCTGTACGCGCAATTGGGTGAGATAGATCAACTTATGTGATTTTATTTTTATTGTAAGCATGAATTATTGTTTGAAATAGATTTTGGGAAGCATGGGAATTTATTTGTTTTATGAATGGATATAGTTGATGTTGGAATTGTTAGAATTGAATCAAAGAAAACAAAAATTAAACAACCGGACAGAATGTTAAACTGGGCGCAACAGTGAAAAACGGAGGAGAAAAACTGATCGGGTGGGGCGATTTTGTTGCGATTAATTGGGTTAGATCATGGGTAATTGATTCTATTGGGTGTAGGGACATTTTAGATTCAAATCAGGATTGAAACCGTAGGAGAAAACGAGAGAAAACGGAAGGGAAAGGGGCTGCAGGAAAACCGCACAGCCCCTGGTGCGCTACTGTTTCGGTTATTTTGGGAGTGCTCCGGCACTCCGATTTGAAATCCGACGGTAGATTTGAGTTGTCCATGATCTTTAGGTGTGAACCCCACTGAAAAACGTAAGAAAATCTGTCGTCGGCAAGTCGCCGTTGACGGAGAAGACAACCAACACGCTAGAGTGTTGCTGTGCTGTTGCTGGGTTTTGCGATTTTATTTTGGCCAAACCGGGTCGGGTCTGACCCGACCCACCCATTCAGATGACTGCCCAACACTTGTACTTCATGGGTAAATTTTTAAATTCGAGTTTAGATAGTGTTTGGTTGGAAAGGAGAAGCTATCCAATGGTTGGGTTAAACTTGAACAGGAAATGAAAAACAATGTAAAATGTTAAATGGAAAATTGGTATGGCAGTGAATTGAACCTGTGACCAAAGGAGTAAGGGTGAGAAGCTTAGCCACTGTGCCACCAAGGCACATGTGGTTTGTTTAGGCTCAAATACGATATGTATTATCTAGATTAATTAATTTAAATAAATGATTTAAATTAATAAATTTTAAATTTAATTTCGACGCCTAAATTAGTAGAATGAATAATGAAAACTTACTATTTTGGACCCTCTGAATTTAATAGTGAGGTCCGTTTTACGAGACGGAGTCCCGAAAAGATAAAATAACCGTAGAATGTCAAAATGACCAAAATGCCCCTACGTCAAAGGCAAGTCAAACAGACTCCGATTTAGTTAAGTAAATAGTGAATTTTTATTAATTCAAACCTATTGGGCTTAACGGTGAAGCCCAAATTATGAAAACAGAACCCAAAAAGTAGAAACACGTAAATGACCATTTTGCCTTTGGGTAAATTAAGTTTAAAATGGAAATCGTAAAGCATAAATTAGTACGGGAGGTATTTAGAGTAGCGAGGCATAAATTCGGTAAATTATATGAAAGCTGAAACGTTTTTATTGATTTATAGGCAAGTCAAAAGGAAAGGAGGAAGTCACAGGATATTAAGACATTGATAAAGTAAGTGGATTCCTATCTCTTATACGTGGTTTTCCAAGCCACGATCTTTCTACTACTGCCAAGACTTGTACTCATGTATGTATCTACTATTATTGTTTCCGCCATTGATATTGTCCTATCTGGTGGAGGCCTTGACTGATATCTCGTGATTTGATGCATTGTACTAACGCCTATCATTGTACGCATGTCATGTTAGTTCATACATTGCATGTTAAGACTATAAATGGACAAATGGTGATATGAGTGTTTTTATCGATTGACTGGACCTACGGGCCGATTGACGGGACCTACGGGTCGAATCCGTGATCGGACATATGGTGATGGGGGTTTTCTTACATATAAAGTTACGAGGGCATTTCATATGCATTGATGTTAACTGTTCACTCATTAATTGTGTTTGACTGTGACCGTTTTACTATGGCAGTATTCATGTTGATTGTGATTATTGGGCTTTACTGTTCATTGGCCTTGTGGCACTTTACTGCTAACTGAAATCATAGTCATGACTGGCTATCATGTTATCTTGAATTCATGTTTTCCTACGTAATCCATAACCCGTATTTGAGATAGGCTTTTACTTACTGGGCTTTATTAGCTCACCCCCCTTACAAATTTTTCAGGTGAGAATGTTACAGAACCACAGTAGGAGATCAGGAGCTTAAGGTGACAGTCAAGGAGCATGATAGTAGTGAATGAAGTCTCTCCCATGTACTCACCACCTAAGAGTGGTTCATGATCAGTATATTGTTAGTTTAAGTTTAGTCTTTGAACAATAATTGTAATAAAGCTTCCGCACTTTAATGTCATGTTTATATTATTTACTGTTATCATTGGTAAAAGAATGAAAAAAGTAGGGACGGCCATTGGGTTGGCCCCGCGATACGAAATCTGCATAGGGTGGATTTTGGGTCGTGACATTGCCCGTCCCCTTCTCCTACAGTGGTGGCAAGATCAGTTCTTCCCAACGGAGTGTTGAGATTCCCATCTAACCTTGCCATAAGTACATCAGTGGGCTTGATGTCACTAGGGTTGAGCTTCATCTACTTGAAAGGTTCGTAGAATAGAACGTTCGTCGAACTCCCAGTGTCCACAAGGATTCTTCAGATATCAAAGTTGGCAATTTTGAGGGAGATGACCAAGGCATCGCTATGAGAACAGTGTACTCCTGCAAGGTCTTCATTCGAGAACTAGATTTCTGGCATCGGCCTTAACCTCTTCTTCACGTTAGAGATCTGTATGATGTTGGGAGTAGTCCTGGCCTCCCGAGCATAACGTTTCCTTGATCTGTTGGAAGTCCCAATTGTAGGGAAATCTGCGTGTAGGACAAAGATTACTTGGTTGTTCTACCGTGGAGGCTCATTCCGTCCTTTCCTTTGTTCCTGTCTCTGGTCAAGCCTCCTTTGCTGGGGTCGGTCATTAGGGGGTTCTGCCCTCCGTCCTGCTAGATGAACTCCTGCAGTCGTCCTCTGCTTATAAGATGTTCAATCTCGTGTTTGAGAGCCTTAAATGTGTTGGTTGTGTGCCCACGGTCCTTGTGAAAATCACAATACTTGGTTTGATCCTAGTAGCTGGGGTCACCCTTCGAAGGCTCTGGCCATCTCAAGTTTTCTCGAGATCTCACCTGCCGCAGTATGTTGTTTGGAGAGGTGTTCAGAGGAGTAAAATTAGTAAACTCTCTTAGCCCAGAATTATAGGAAGTTCTGGGTAACCCCTTTTTTTCTGGGCTTCTGGCTCTCTTCCGAGCCATACTAGGGTCCTTCCTCTGGTCGTCTTTTCTCTGATTTTCTTTCTTCTGGTCATCTTTCTGGGCCTGCTCCTTAATCTTTCTAGAGGTGTCTTTGGCTTCCTCTAGGTTGATGTATTTTCTTGCTCGGTCCATGAGAACTGCCATGTCTGCAGGGGGATTTTTTGTCAAGGAGTCTCTAAAGCCTCCCTGTGCAAGACCAGAGGCCAAAACAGTTACAAGGAAGTTGGGGCTACAGTCTATAACCTCAGTGAGTTCGGCGTTGAAACGCGCGATATACCCTCTGAGGGATTCTTCCTTTGTTTGCTTTATATTCAACAAGAATTCATAACCCTTCCTTAACCTCCTACTGGTTATGAACCTGTCCAAGAATCGCCTGCCGAGCTCATAGAAACTGGTTACTGAGTTCGGTGGGAGGTGATGAAACCACTTCAGAGTAGTGCCCTTGAGGCTAGTCACGAACGTTCTACACAAAAAGACGTCTAAAGTGTCGTGCAGGGCCATGGTGTGCTGGTAGTAGGAGAGGTGGTCCCCTGGGTCCCCTGTCCTATTATAAGGAATGAACTTTGGGACAACAAATTTCTTGGACCTCTCATCAGTTATGATAGCATTAGTGAAAGGGGTGGCAAACCTTCCGAGCAGCCTGGCAAATTCGTCTTGTTCTGGGGGGTTTTGAGCACCCCTCATAACAATAGTGTGGTCCATAGATTCTGCGACTTCCTCAGCTCTTAGTGATCCCTTTGGCAAGATAGGCTACTATGAGTCAGGCCTTGCGACTTCAGGGCCTACATGGATAGGATGATCTCAGCCCATGGCTGGGAGATTACCTTGATCCTCCTAGACTGGAGGTGCAGGAGCCACTTGAGGTTGGAACTCTTGCGGTGCAGGGTTTGCTCCTGAAGCCCCAAGGGCTAAAGCCCTAGTGGTGCTTCGATAATGAACCTCTGAATGAAAGCTGGTATCTCTATGCCTGCGGTTATTGATGGCTGGGGATCTCCATGAACGTGACCAATAGCAGGAGGTTGCGCTTCCTAAGTAGTCATGTTGACATGTGGATTCTAAAGATTAGTTTCACGATTTTGAGTGAGCATTGCTAGAGTTCTAGTCATTGCCAGAAGTTGCTCTTGTAATAAATGGTTCTGTCGCTTGACTTCGTTAAGCTCTTGTCTCACGGGATCATTCGCCCGTCCTCTTCCTCGTCCGACAGGCAGTTGAGGTTGAGGATTTTGAGTATTCTTCCTTGGTCGGAGATTGAGAGCCATAATCCTTTAGCAAAAAAGAGAATATGTTTTGAATTAGTAGAGCACTTGGTGATTGTCGTTTCCTATAGACGGCGTAAAACTGATGCTGCACTTTTTGGCTGATGTAAATTTCGAGCTCAGCTCCCTGAAGAACACTCAAAGAAGAAGATCAGAGGACCGCCGGATTGGCTCCGGCGGTAGCCGCTCTGATACTTAAGTTAATAAAACTGAATTGAAAGATTGTAATAAAGCAAAATAATGAGCATGAAAATAAAGTGTACCTTGAGGGTTTAATTTATAAGCAGTGGCTTTCCTAAGTTGATTAGGATTTGGAGCCATGAAAGTAGGGATTTGATCATCGGAGATAATAGTTTTCATGTTGGACATTGTATCAAATATAGATAACCACGTGTGGTGGTTTTCTTGTAAAAGACTGTTTCCTTGTTCTCTGCTTGGCAAATGCTAAGGTGGTGATGAGCTCTTAATAGCGGAGAGTTATTATGAAGGTCCGTGTTCGGATCTGTAAGTTCTGCAAGAATGTAGATTTGCTCTGGAGATATGTGCTTAGCCCCTTAAGTTCTGTAGGTCTGCTCTGGATGGTCGAGCATGAGCTGAACTGTAGGTATACGTGTCAAGTAAGGATTGGTCTTGTCGCTTTGTGGCATATCAGTTATGTACGCACACACACCCCACCCTAACAAAATGACTAGATTTTCAATGTATACATGCATCCACACAACAGAAAGGAGATTGTAGGTTTGGGGTTCAAAGTTCAAACGACGCACGTTCTTAAGATGAAAATGAAATTTATGTTTTTACCGTAGCTATAAGAAGCGGCCCAACTGGATTCGTGAATTGGTGACCCAGCTCATAAATCAAATCATTTTTATTTTTTAATTCGATCGTTCTAGAAAGTAATCCGATTTGAACCAGGTGATCTGGTCGGTTGAATAGGTAATCCTAGTAGGTTTATGATGGGGAATTTTATTTTTTATTTTTATGTAAAAAGAAAAGCAATAAAAAAATCTTTTTCGAAACATAATATTTTTCTTCTGCACATTTTTTCCTTGCCTTTCCCAGAAACAAACAACACCCAAATTTCCAAAAGTTTGTGGTTCTTCAATAAAGCCTATTTGGCTTACCCCTCTAAAAAAAAATAATAAATAAAGAAACAGAGGCCCATTTGGCAATTTCCCACCTAAATAGTTTCTTTGTCCCTTTCCCTCTCCCTAGTATGAAACACAATTTGGTCCAAACCTGATTTTGGCTAAAGCCCAATAGGGTTCAGGCCCTCTGCCTGCTGTCACTATAGTTGAGGAACCATGTCGGTCAGTTTTAGCTGACATATTTCACTTTTACACTGGCCAGGAAAAACATCCCATTCTGCTCAGTACAGATACTGGGAAGCAAAATGCATTTGTTTAAAGAGTTGATAATATAACAAGAATTAACAACTTAGAGCTAAATGCTAAATGTTATTTTATTTTATGTCAGATTTATATTTTGGAATTATTATAGTATAAAATGTTAAATTTTGACATAGTTTTGCTTCAATACAGACAAAATTTGAGTCATGTTAAAGTTAAGTTTTAGTAATATTATAGTACCAAAATGTTAAATGCTATTTTTTGATCAGAATTACAATTCTTCTTCGTAGCTATATACCATTTCTAATTATAAGTAGTTTTTGCCTTTGGAATGTTTCAATTCGTTGGATTGAAAACGTCCAAGTCATTCATTTGAATAATAACTTGCTAAAAGTTTGGCTATTGATATACCATAATTTAGTTGCGGCAATCCAGAGTTACCAAGGTATGATATGCTGTCACCCAATAGTTCTTCGGCATACAACACTTGGGGTAATTAGTTCGTTCGACCAAATAGATATGGACATTTAAGAGATAAGGGCTACTGAACTGGTCACCGCCTTTCATAGGCTACCGATCTCAGGAATAAAGAAGCAAAATTCAATATAGAAACTACCATCTATGGATATCTTCGAATCCCTACTTTCAAGACTCCTAATCTTACTCAATTTCGGAGATCTATACCCTATAAATAAAGTAGTAAGGTAAGCTTTCTAGTTATGTTCAATTCTTCTCTTGAATTACAATCTTTTTTTCTTTATTAACTTTATCATCGGAACGGCTACTACCTGGATCCTTCCCGGTGATCCTCTGACTTCAAGTTTTTGACAGGTAGTTCGAGAAGAGAAAGCCTTCAGACTAGAAAAGTGCAACATCAGTTTGGCACCGTCTGTGAGAACGACAATTGTTCTTATTATTTTTTCTTCAACGGAAAACCTATTGTCTTTTTCTTCAAACAATCAATAGGCTTCCTAACCTTCGTCCTAGAAAGAACTCCTCAAAACCATCAAAATCAGCCTTCTGCTCGAAAAGGAAGAGGACAAATACTTGTCCAATTGCAGCAGTAACTTGATCGGATTCAATGATAGTCTGATCAGATGCAAGAATAACTCACTGTCATGTCACAAGCTCTAGCTTCACTGGCTCAGAACCAGTGGAATAATCCTTCTCCTTCTACTAACGCTATCCATGGAGGACCTCAGCCACCCGTCACCACTACGGGTAGAGGGTCCCACAACGAGGAGTTGCCTAACATGCAGTAAGGTACACCCCATGGTACCGTCCATGTGGGACCAATCCCCAATTGTCAACAACTATAGGAAGAGGAATATCGACATTCCATCCTGTTGTCCATTACTAGAGCAGGACGAGAATACCCATCCCAATAGTCTTTGGAGCCAATCCAATACAACAAGAACCTTAGCCTTCCGAGGTCCCAGATCCACCGGTCTTAAGAGAACAACATCCTCTTGCTACTTCCCAGACAAATTCCCTCCGTGGAATCCAGAGCCTACAAACTCGAGACAAGACTGACAACGGGTACCGATCATCTAACGAGTGCCTACCCAAAACCCCTTAGAGGGTAAAGGAGAAAGCAGACTCTCAAGATCAGACGATCTCAACCAAAGGTTCCATGTCCCTCTAGAACAAGATGAGCTTAGTAAATTTCTCGGTAAGTTCTCTACACTATTCACCTATGTCATAGTGATAGAGGAGAGGCCTAAGAAATTTGTTGTCCCAAAGTTCACCCTTTATGATGGATCTGAGGACCCCAAGGGACCATCTATCTAATTATCAACATACAATGGCCCTGTATAGAGCTATCTGATGCCATTCATGTGTCGAAGCTTTCAGTGTTCAGCTTGAAGATTACCACCCTTAAATGGTTTCATAACCTTCCCCAGAAGTCGGTCATCAATTTTTATGACTTAGTAGGCTATTTCTTGATCGCTTCTTAACAAGCAGGAAGTTAAGAAAAGGGCCAGAATTCTTGCTAACTGCGAAGTAAGTAAAGGGAGAATTACTTTTAGAGTACATAGCTCGTTTTAATATCGAGCTCATGGAAATAACCGACTTGCATTTCACGTTTCCTAGTGGCTGCCCTCACTTCAGGCCTCGGGCCCAGATGCTTCCAAGATTCCTTAACTAAGAATTCCTCCGTCGATATAATGACACTTATGGATAGAGCGCGAAAGTATATTAATATCAAGGATACAAAGGTCTCCTTCCGAAAGGCTGAAGAACAAACTCAGAAAGATGAGTAAGTTCAGAAGAAGGATAACAATGCAAATAAGAAGAGGATCAAGAGTCCCGACAAGAGAATAACATCCAGAAAATGGGTCGAGGAGCTCCTTGGGGTGCTCTGGGCCTACCAAACTACTAGAAGAACCCCAACTACGAAGACACCATTTTCGCTCGCCTATGGCACTGAGGCTATTATTCTTGTAGAGATTGATTAGTATGCCAACCCTCAAAACAGACCTCTTTGACCAGGAGACGAATGACCAACAACTCGTAGAAAATTTAGACCTCATTGAGAAAAAACGAGAGCGAGCTCGGATCAGGACCGCAGCTTACTAACAAAGAATGGAAAAATACTACAACAAAGGGTTGAAACTCACCAGCATCCAGTTTGGAGACCTCGTTCTGAGAAAAGTGTTCTCGAACACAAAAGATCTCACCATGGGAAAGCTTTCCCCTAACTGGGAAGGGGCTTATAAAGTAACTAAGATTGTTAGACTTACGACTTATTGGTTAGAAGTTCTGAATGGAAAGTTTGTGCCTGGGCCTTTGAACATTGAGCACTTACGCAAGTATTATCAGTAAATAATTCTTTATTTTTCATTCAGTTCAGTGCTTGTCATCAATGTACAGACCCTTAAAAGCCTTGTAACCATTACAAGTGCTACTGGTCTAGTCCATTTTACCAATGTATAGACCTCTAAAAGCCTTGTAACTATTACAAGTGTTACAGGTCTGGTCCATTTCACCAATGTACAGATTCCTAAAAGCCTTGTAACCATTACAAATGCTACAGGTCTGGTCCATTTCTCCAAATGTACAGACCCCTAAAAGTCTTGTAACCGTTACACGTGTTACAGATCTGAACCATTTTATCAATGAACAGACCCCTAAAAGCTATTTTTTATCCTATTTTATATATCACAAGTGTTACAAGTCTGGTTCATTTGTTATCTATCTACCATAGAGAACTACAAGGCTAAATCTCATCATTTTGATATTAAATGTTGTCACTAATATTACCAATCTCGGTTTCACAAGTAGTGCTTAATTTAAGTCACACCTCAGATTGGTTACAAAGACTAAGCAAAGCAAAGAATACTCAAAGGCAAGCTCTAGAGCCAAAAAGATAATTATATATATGATCGGTGGAAGTACAAGGAAATCGAAAGAAAAAAAATTATAAAAAAAATCCTAACTAATGATCCTCGGTAAGAGGGCTTTTTTGCTCGGGATATGTAGCTTGCATCGGGGTAGCTTCAAGAGAATTTATCACGGGCTCATCCACCGAAACCTTATCCACTCAAGAGATATCAAGGCCAAGATAGTGCTTCTGGATCTTTTTTTTTTTTTTAAGGTTTCGTACCCATGGTTTGCAAACTCTCCCCCCAGTTTCTGCCCCTCTTCTCTAAGGGTTCTCTTTCTTCACCACCTGCACACTGGTGGCGAGCTTCTGAGCAGCAGCAACGTCATATTCTTTATTTTCTTTCTTTAAAGCCTCTAAATTGTAAGCCAAAGCATTTTTTTGAGATTCCAGAACAGAGAGGGCAGTGGGGGACTCTTTTAGCTTCCCCTTAATGGAAAGAGTAGTAGACTTGGCAGTCCCTAGTTTAAGTCTTCTTTCATCTAGTTCAGCCTGAAGCCTATCCACCTGCGAAGCCATGAAGAATTAACATAGCAAGAACAAAAGCTTAGAAAAATATATGAATAAATTAACTAAAAACACAAATCAGGACAATCTTACCTTCATATGGGATATAGGAGGTCCCTAGAAATCTTCGAAGGCTTCAAACCCTTAAAACGACCGGCAGCCGAGCTCTAAGCCTCCTTGTAGGCCTTCTTTATGGCAACCTCCCCTATTTCAGCCATAGCCACCCTTGGACGAACTGTGCCCATCTTCTTTTTGCTTTGGGATTCAGGGCATACCATTGGGGTAGGAGGTGGAGGAAGATCATGTTTTACGATGGACAGAGCCATTTCCTCAGAAGCTCTACTGTTTAGGGGAACTACGCCACCCCAACCTCCATCTTCTTCTTCTTTTGGGAAGGGGCCTATTCGGCAAAGGTAGATGTCCCCCTAACCTTTTTCGATCTTGAAGTCCAATTCGTTAGAACTATTTTCTTCAAGATCTTTGACTTATCCATTACAAGTCCTGCATCCGTGAAGTTTTGAAGGGTAAGGACCTTGTCGTGGGGGCGATCTTGGGGGTGAATAAATCTCTTATACTTTTCTTGTAGGTTGGGGGTGAATGACTGTAACACTCCTGACCTAATTAAAAAATAATTAGTGTCAATTAAAAAGACATTAATAACATTAACGCATAATCTTATCATGTTAAGTATTAAAAAACAATACTTCCACAAATTTCCAAAAATGACATAAGTTACGATAAGAAGGCAAGAGTCAAAAGATTAGTACTAGTAACATAAAATAATGTTAACTAGTAATGAAAAGTTAATAAAATAAAATTAATACATAAAGGCTAAATGCAAAGTGATTTAAAATAAAAGAAAAGTGGAATGAAAGCAAAATACTCCTACAAGGTTTTGAACCCAAGACCAAGAAAGTAAGGAAAGACTTATGCCAAGAGGGATAGCCATTAGGTTATCAGCACTTTTGTGCTATAATACCCACATGATATGTATATAACCCATAAAATGTATAAAAAAATTCAGAAAAAAAGACAAGTGGCATCATCCTATTGCACCCATACTCCAACCAACCAGACTTCATGCACCAACTTTTTAATGCCTACACAGGACTTGAGTGTCTATGAATAGAAACAGACATTGTGTGAAGTAGGGTGTATTCATTAACAAGTGTGTGTGACTAGAGAGAGAGAGAGAAGAGAGAGAGAAAAATAAAAAGAAGAAGAATAAGAAAGAGAAGAAGAAGAAAGGGGCCAAGTTGTTCACGACCCGAAACCCACCCTATGCGGATCTCGTATCGCAGGGTTGACCCTGTGGCTGTCCCTACTTTTTCTTTCCTTGTATCATGTGACAATAATGTATAATATAAAACTTAAACAGCAAATCAGCAGAAGTCTTAAATATATAATATAGTTCTATAATGTCAAAATAAGAAATAACATAACATCACCCTTAGGCAGTGAATACATGAGAGAACTACATCAAAACTAATACATTCCTCAAAATGTCCTCCTATGCTCTTAGGACTTCTACTACGGTATCCCTACCTAAAAAATAAGTAAGTCGGAGTGAGCTAACGAAGCTCAATAAGTAAATTCTCATCTTCGACACAGATTATGTTTAATATAGAAAGAATATGAATTCATGAATGTAAACATGATAGCTAATCATGGGATAAGATGTTGTGATAGCCAATAAGGATAAAATGCCACAATGGCCAATGAGCAGTAGAGGTCACAATAATCAATCATGAGTAATAGGATATAACATGAACATGGAAATCTCAATAGAAAATCTGTCAACATAAATGTACTGCCACAATAAATCGGATAACAATCAATCATAATTAATGAGTGAACTCTCAACATAAGATTATTCATAGGGAATGACATAGTCCTATGAATCCAATAAACGTAATTATATCAGTCAAAACATAAGTGATGCCTTTACTCTGTTCAGGGCTTGGCAAACCCGCGGTCTTTTGGGAGCCGTCATACCCCCTTAAATACAGTGCATATAAAATGCCTTCATAACTCAGTACAGTAAAAACACGATCATTGCCATATGTCCATTCACAGACTCAGCCCATAGGTCTGTCAACTTAGAAAGCATAGGATGGATATTGTGACTGAGCACAAATTCGGCATTCATAATATATCATGATCATTCAGTGATTCCATAAGAGTGTATAAAAAATGGAATATCATTCAGTCAGTAAAAACATAAGCAGTAGACCTTTCAAGGCATAGTACAATATAATGATTAATAATATAGCAGCCAATAAATGTCCACAATTAAGATAGAACAATATCACATTGTGGAAACAATAAACATTCGGATACGTACAAGAGTACAAATCTGGCAGTAATAAAACAAACATGGCTTGGAAGACCACATGTAAGAGATTGGGTTTTACTTACCTTATCAGTGCTTCCTAACTCAGTATTCCGTAACCTTTTCCTTCCCCTTTGAAGTCCCTATTTCATCAATAGACACATCTCAGTTTAATATTATTCATCACATTTTATATTTCATTCCTATAAGTATCTCATTTGCTAAAATGGACTCTACTATTGAGTTTAAGATGTCAAAAAAAAGTCGGTTTAGGTTTTCACGGTTTTCAATTTGGGTTTAGGCATCACTAGGGGCAATATGGTAATTTGGCACATTTACGGGTCTTTATTTTTTAGGGACCCCGTCTCGTGAAACGGATCCTTCCATTGGCTTTAGAATGCCTAAAACATAAAGAAAAGACTACTCACTTGTCTTAATTAGACATCGAAAATTATCTCAATAATTAATTAATTTAATCCATTATAATAGTATTATGTATTATTTGGGTCAATACTTGATCACACCTACCTCAGTGGTACGATGATGACTCTGGTTAGCTTAGAATCCTTGGTCCTTGCGCATCAGGGGTTCGAATCCCCTTGACTGCAATTCCCTTCCCTCTTTTTTTTTTTTTTTTTCTTTTTCTAATTAAAGTATAACCAAATAGTGGATAAAGGTATTACCTATATAGGTTATCCCTATTTTAGATAGGCTTAACAAATTGATTTACTATCTCTGTATCTAAACACCCTCTCTAATAAATTCAGAACCTTAAAACTGTGCCGTTTTGACAATCCATATATGCGGTGGGTTGGGTCTTGACCCGAACTTGGATCCGACCTGACTTCACTCGACCTGACTTCACCCGACCTGCACAGTGGTTAGCTTCCCCACGAATTTTTGGCGAGGCTTCAGTCACCATCTTCGGCACCGGTGACCGGAAACTAGAAAACCCACTTTTTCAAACTCACTTTTCATAAAATTTTTAGAGCCCTCTTCATTTCTAAACTATTATAAAATACTTTTAAATCACTTAGATGATAATTTAAGCTTTCAAAACTAATTAAACAGTTACAAAAAAATCCAACTTTTAGTTTCCTGATTTCTTCTGTTTTTACCTCATTTCTTCACTATTTTCTTTTCGGTTTGTTCCTAAATTTCTCTTGTTTCTTCCAGATCAGTATTATGCAATCATATACAAGTTTAAAGAAATTTAAACATGAAACCCAGAAATCACATAAAATAATCAATGCTTACCTTTTCTATGACTGCCCCTTTTTCCCTCTTATTTCCTTCTTCTTCCTTCTCATTTTCTGAATCTCAAAAATCACCTCACGCTCTCAGTTTTTCTCTTTATTTTCTGAATTCTTTCAATGATACCAACCCATATATATAGGCAACCTCACCGTCCCTCTCTCTCTCTCTCTCTCTCTCTCTCTCTCTCTCTCTCTCTCTTTTCCTTCATCTTTCTCCCTCTTTCGTTGACCCTTCTTTTCTGCTTGATCTTCTGAATTCCTAACCCCCCTCATTTCACTACAAGAAAAGGCACTATTAGCGACGCACATATGCGTCGCTAATAGTGGAAAAATGCATCACTAATGATTTTTTGCGACGCACACTGAGCGTCGCTAAAGTCGCTGCAGATATTGGCGTCGGTAATAGTATTGGCGACGCACAAACCCTTGTGCGTCGCTAAAAGAAACAATTAGCGACGCACAAACAGTGTCGCTAATAATTGGGAATGGGCGTCGCAAATATTATCAATCGAGGCAAAGAGCATCGCTAAAAGATACTATTAGCGACGCACTGTGTGCGTCGCTAATAGTACCTTTTAGCGATGCACACATTGAGCGTCGCTAAAATTCACTATTAGCGACGCCCACGTGTGCATTGCTAATACTATCTTTTAGCGACGCTCAATCTGTGCGTCGCTAAAAGGTACTATTAGTGACACATATAGTGCGTCGCTAATAGTGAATTTGATTTTATTTCTTGACTTTTAGCGACGCCTCTCTGTGCGTTGCTAAAGGTTTTTTTTTTTTGCCTGTTTTCCAGCCATGTTTGCTTTATTTTCTTTGTTGTTTTATTCATGTTTAATCTTATATCAATCATCCTGATATAAAATAAAATCCAAACATTCTGAAATGCATATATTAAAAAAGAAAAATACATTCATATATATATATATATATTATACTAATTGCGTAAATTTGTAAAAGTACAATTTAACAATAAATAAAAAAAATAAAAAAATTGTCTCAAAACATATAACTACAAATGTCCATGAAAAGAAAAGAAAAAACAAATAAAAATTAATGTTTCCCGATGCAAAACATAAAGACGGCGGCGCAATAATCCCGATCAATCTGAAATAAAGATCAAATGGTATATATTAGAACAATTATTAAATATTTATGAAATATAGAATGTGAATAGTTTAATTTTTTTTTTTTTTTGCGTGCATAAATAATAAGAACGGCATAAAGTAGCATAAGTTATAAACCACTAATCCGAACTGATTTCTGTAAGTTTGTGCAAGTCTATTTTGTGATTTTTGAGGGGTTTGATGGGGTTTCGGGATAGTTAGGCCGATATTCGGCATTTTGTTCTGTCAAAACTCCAAAATGAGCCTTTTCGGAGCAAAAACTTGCATAAGTTTCAAACCAGGCATCCGAACCGAGTGTCGTAAGTTCGTGCAAGTCAATTTTATCATTTGTGAGGTGTTTGATGGGGTTTTGGGCTCTTTTGGTTGATATCTTGTATTTTGGTCTGTCAAAACCCCAAAATGGGCCTTTTTGGAGCTGAAACTTGCATAAGTTTCAAATCGGGCATCCGAACCGAGTGCCGTATGTTCGTGCAAGTTTATTTTATCATTTGGGAGCTGTGTGATGGAGTTTCGGGGTGGTTAGGCCGATGTCCAAAGTTTTGGTCCGTTAAAACCCCAAAATGGGCCTTTTCGGAGCCGAAAGTTGCATAAGTTTCAAACCGGGTATCCGAACCGAGTGCCGTAAGTTTGTGCAAGTGTATTTTATCATTTTTAAGGTGTTTGATGGATTTTTGGGGTGGTTAGCCCGATATCTAGGGTTTTGGTCTGTCAAAACCCCAAAATGGGCCTTTTTGGACCTAAAACTTGCATAAGTTTCACACCGGGCATCCGAATCGATTACCGTAAGTTCGTGCAAGTCTATTTTATCATTTTTGAGGTGTGTGATGGGCTTTTGGGGTAGTTAGGCCGATATCCAGCATTTTGGTCTGTCAAAACCCCAAAATGGGCCTTTTTGGAGCTGAAACTTGCATCAGTTTCAAACCGGGTATCCGAACCGAGTGCCGTAAGTTCGTGCAAGTGTATTTTATCATTTTTGAGGTGTGTGATGGGGTTTCGGTGTGGTTAGGCCAATATTCAGGGTTTTGGTCAGTCAAAACTCCAAAATGGGCCTTTTTGGACTTGAAATTTGCATAAGTTTCAAACCGGGCATCGGAACCGAGGGTCGTAAGTTCGTGCAAGTCTATTTTATCATTCTGGAGCTGTGTGATGGGGTTTCAGGGTGGTTAGGCCGATATCTGGCATTTTGGTCTGTCAAAACCCCAAAATGGGCCTTTTTGGAGCTGAAACTTGCATAAGTTTCAAACAGGGTATCCGAACCGAGTGCCGTAAGTTCGTGCAAGTGTGTTTTATCATTTTTAAGGTGTGTGATGATGTTTCAGTGTGGTTAGCTTGATATCCGGCATTTTGGTCTGTCAAAACCCCAAATTGGGCCTTTTTGGACCTAGAACTTGTATAAGTTTCAAACCGAGCATCCGAACCAATTACCGTAAGTTCGTGCAAGTATATTTTATCATTTGTGAGGTGTGTGATGGGGTTTCGGTATAGTTAGGCCGATATTCAGCATTTTGGTCTATCAAAACCCCAAAATGGGCCTTTTTGGACCTGAAACTTGCATAAGTTTCAAACCGAGCATCCGAACCGAGTGCCGTAAGTTCGTGCAAGTGTATTTTATTATTTGTGAGGTGTTTGATAGGGTTTTGGGGTGGTTAGCCCGATATCCGGGGTTTTGGTCTGTCAAAACCCCAAAATGGGCCTTTTTGGACCTAAAACTTGCACAAGATTCAAACCGGGCATCCGAACCGATTACCGTAAGTTCGTGCAAGTTTATTTTATCATTTGTGAGGTGTGTGATGGGGTTTCAGTGTAGTTAGGCCGATATCCGGCATTTTGGTCTATCAAAACCCCAAAATGGACTTTTTTGGACCTGAAACTTGCATCCTTATATAATTAAATAAATTCGTGCAAGTCTATTTTCATATGTGAAGTGTCATTCGATTTGTAGAACGTTAGGCCAAAATCTTTTAAGGGGTTTTACGTAACATTTTCTATAAATAATAAATGTACCAAAGTAAATATTTTTAAAAACTTACCAAGGCTGATCAGAGCCTCCTTGCTGGCTGAGTATGGTCTTCATAAGAGTCTCTATCTGGGCCTGCCGCTCCTTAAGCTCTGTCATCTCAACCCTTATCTCTCCATTCAGTCTTTCAGCTACCTCAACTCTCTGGGTGGCTGCCTCAGCTATTTGGGTGGCTGCGTGAAACCTAGAATTACTCTCGACCGTAGAGGATGATGCCATCGGCTCCATCCCACTCCCTAAGCCACCCATATATCCGTGCCTCTTGCCCAGAACAGTCTCGCGTATCTTGTCTTCGGTCGGTAGTTGCTCACCCTCAAGGGTCGGCCGAGCACGCATCTCGACCATCTCTTCCTAAAAAACAAAAATATTTGTTACTACTTTTAAACATTTTATATTAATATTAAATTCGTAAATAATGGTTTATAAATCTTTTCTAACTTACATAAAGTCGTTGAGTTTCAGGCCCAGTCCAACCCTTCTCGGGATTGTAGTGCGTCTTGCCACAACTCAATGGGGCTGGGTGGTGCACCGGTCTTCTAGTCTCGCTGCAACAAATAAATAGTAGCTTGTGAAGATTGATTTCATGAATACATTATACAATGAGAAATTGATACATTTATTAACTTACCATCTCATCCCTATACCTAACAAAAGAACGTGATCCACCACAGTGGGTCACATTTTGCTTGCTTCTACTCTCGCTATTTTTCTTACTAAGTTCCTACACTTGGCCAAAACAAAGAAGGTTAGTATAAATGACAATGATTTATCATACAACAAAAGTAATTTTGACAATTTTTACCTGGAATACGTCACTAGCGAACCGGTCGCATAGTAACATCCAATCCTCCACCGCCACCCCTCTGTAAGGTCTGTCGCGAGGCTCTCTACCGGCTGCCACCTCCACCTCGTAGTGCATATGGAGCCTATGTTGGTAGTCCTTGAAACGGGTTCCCAAGTAACGGTCGACTACCTTTACGACATGAGGCAGGTGGAGATTGATGTCAAATTTCTCCTGTAAAAGCATGTCTTTGTCAAAACATTACGGCATAACATATGTTAAAATTTAGTTGAACACAATAATAAAATAAAGGACATACCTAGATATGCACATGAATATCCCTCCTCTCCGCGTTAGTGACCTGACTCCAGTCACTAACATGGAGTGGGGCGCGTAGGCGGCAAATGATGCCGACCTCCGTAATGAACTGCTGGGCCCACCCAACAACGAGCTACAGTAAGCCTGGAGGTATCTCAATCCGAAGGGGCGCGCCCCCCACTGCCTCCATCTGAACTTGTAAGCTGCGATTCTTCGACCTACCACGCCCTTGTCTAGGGGTGGTGGCCGAAGCTTTAGAAGAAACAAAATAGAAACAATTAGTACCATATTTATATAATCATTAATAAAAATGGAAACTATGCATACCATCGACGACAGGATCGATCGACCCTACAGATGAGAGGGAAGGGGTCGATGCGTCCTGCATAACTGCGCGTCTGCATGAACCTGGTCCAACCATATCTACAAATAAAGTTTAAAAATAAAATTTTTTCTATTTAATCATAAAAATTAAAATCTTTATCGAAGTAAAAATGATTACCCATTACATCATAAAATTGAATATCCATTACATTATAAAAGTCGAAAACCATTACACTTAATACTAACACATGTAACACCTATTACAATTATTCATTTGAGTCTGTATCATCATCTGAACTTGAATTTTCTTCATTCTCGATACAATACTCTAACCATGTGTCATCATCAAAATCATCTTTAAATGCTATACGTGACGTATTAACACTTATGAAGTGCTTATCAATCTGCATTCCAGTCTTCTTATTACTTACATCCCACCAATCACATTTAAAAATATACACAGAATGACCGTAGCAATAATGTAACTGTATGATGTCTTGTAAAACACCATAGTACTTTATAGTTTGTCCTCCATCACCATCTCCTTCAACAAGGACCTCGCTATTCTGTGTTCGCCGACTGACCTCACGTTCCCTCGTGTGACATCGAACACCATCAACAATTAAACCGGTGTAGCGGGATATCCTTTGATCAGGACCACATGCCAAAGAATATAATTGATCGTACGCCTCAAGAGATTGTTGGTGGCGTAATAGCTTCATCTATTAATTCATTACAAGTACAAAATTAATTGAATACAAATGCATTAACTAATACAATTACAATTAATTGAAACCTATTCTTACACGTTCTCCGAACCACTTTGGAAACAAATTTTGTTGTCTTTGCTCTAGATCAGAAGTTGATACATGTTCTCTCTGAAGCTCGAACGTATGCTTACTGCATAAGATGAGATATGTTATATGTAACTTACATTTGTATACTAACGTAGTATTGTAATAATTTCGATAAACTTACTTAAAATATGGCAATGTCTCCTCGCAGTTGTTGAGCACGGTGTAGTGGGCTCTTTCCAAGTCTTGAGGATGACACCATTCATATATAAGGGCACCTATTGGCCGCACAGTCTGATTAAACACCGCAAGGCTAGTTCGTTGTTGCCCTGGACATCTATCAGAATTTCACTCTTGACGATTAAACCTTGTCTCAATATCTTCAAGATGCATAGAGTAAAAGGTGAGACATTCAGTATTAATGTAAGCCTCAGCAATTGACCCTTCCGGTCATGCTCTGTTACGCACATATTGCTTCAATGTGTGCAAATATCAGTTTTGATAATTAATCAGTTATAGATTAAAATAGTTAGGATGGATAGATAACACAATTCACAAAATTAAATGTACCTTTCTATTGGATACATCCAACAATATTAGACAGGTCTGTCAATTTTTGCCTCATGAGGCAAATGCACTGCTAAGTGGACCATGATATCGAAGAAAGCTGGAGGAAAAATTTGTTCCAACTTGCAGAGGATCACGACAACATCCCTTTCGAGCTTGTCAAGTACTTCCACATTCAACGTCTTCGCACATAATTCTCTAAAGAAGCAACCCAACTCAGTCAATGTAGTCGATATGTCATCGGTGAGATACCCACGTAGTGTAACCGGAAGAAGTCGTTGTAAAAGGACATGGCAGTCATGGCTCTTCAATCCGGATATTTTTCCATCTATAACATTTACACACCGAGATAATTCGATACGTATCCATCTGGGAACTTCACCGATTTAAACCACTCGTAAATCCTCATTCTCTCTGCGGATGATAACGTATACTGTGCAAGAGGCACGATATATTTATCATTGCTAGGTATTAGGTGCAGCTCTTTTCTTATTCCTAGCTCTTGCAAGTCCAACCGGGCTTTAACACTATCTTTTGTCTTCCCTTCAATGTTCATTACAGTTCCCAGCACATTATCACATATATTTTTCTCAATGTGCATCACATCCAAATTGTGCCTTAACTTAAGGGTCTTCTAGTACGGCAAATCAAAAAATATGCTCTTCTTCGTCTAATTTAAGTCCACATCAGTACGCTTCCTCTTCTTACTACCCGGTATCTTCCCAAACTTCACTGGTTGGATGACTGCCAATTGTGCCAACACGTCTTTGCCAGATAACAATGGAGGTGACAATCTGCGCTCAATTTGTCCATCAAACAGATGCTTTTGCCGATTTCGCCAGCCATGTGATGGCGGTAGAAAACGACGATTGCACATATAACATATCTTCCTCCCATTTGACAAATGTAGGGAACATGCATCCTTATTGCAAACTGGACATGCTAGATACCCCTTAGTGCTCCACCTAGACAAGTTCCCGTATGCTGGAAAGTCATTTATGGTCCACAGTAATGCAGCATGCAATTGAAATGTCTTATTCTTAGAGACGTCGTATGTCTCCACTCCCACCTCCCACAATTCCTTCAACTCGTCCACTAAAGGACGCAAGTACACATCAATTTCATTACCAGGAGACTTCGGCCCTGGAATAAGCAACGACATGTAGATAAATGGTTCTTTTATACATTTCCACGGTGGCAAGTTATACGGCACAAGCAACACCGGCCACATGCTGTAGGCAATGCTCATGTCACTGAACGGGTTGAAACCGTCGCTAGCCAGCCCAAGTCGTACATTACGCGGCTCATTTGCATACCATTCGTGATTTGTATCAAACTCAGCCCAAGCTGGTGAATCTGTCGGATGCCTACATACATTTTCCTCAGCAACACGCTTCTTCTTATGCCACCGCATATCTTCTGCCGTCTCTAAGACAGGTACAACCTTTGTAGCCTCAATTTTAAGGAAAAATATCTCAGCACCTTGTGCGAAATTATCTTACTTTTTCCTTCATTTAGCTTGTACCTGGGTTCGTAGTACACTGTACACTCCTTACATTGTTCAGTCTCCTTCCAAAATAACATGGAATTGTTTTTACAAGCATGTATGGGAATATACCCGAGGCCCAAATCTCTTAATATTCTTTTCGCCTCGTAATATGATTTTGGAAGGGTCTTCCCAGTAGGAAGCGTTGCTTTAATCAATTCAATGGCCATATTAACTGATTTGTTACTCCAACAGTTGATGGTTTTAAGATGAAGGAGTTTCATGAGAAAGTCCAGTTTCGAAAACTTATCACAACCCGGGTATAACGGCTGCCTTGCTTCCCTCAACAAGACTCAAACACGGTCGATGGTCCTGTGTCACTCCTGTGACTACTCGCCCCAGTTGCAGCCCCCTACAAGTCAGCTAGCATTTGTGGCAAACCTTCGTAACCAACCCCAACATTATCACCAAAGTCATCATCGTCGTCTTCTTCTTCATCATCAAATACCACTCGTACGTCATAGCGTTCCCCATGAATTCCCAACACGTATACCTCTTGTCCATCCCGTGTTCGAGTAGGTGCTCTTGGGCCTCATCTATGTGCATATAATCCCTATTATTGCACCTCCTACATGGACATCTTATCCTATTTCTCCCATTTGCAGATGCACGAGCAAACTCAATAAAATCTTTGATCCCCTTCACATACCCTGGCAAATGCCTGTCCCTCAAGTCCATCCAACTTTTATCCATTTTCGTCTACCTAATACAAGTAAAAAATGATACTCGTTTTAAATATGAAACATGAATCCTATCACCTCCAACTTCTCTCTAAAGGGTAAGGTGGTCTTATCTCATTCGTGAATGCATAATCTACATTGCAATCAGCAGCAAAGCAAATGCTTGATTCCACTCGAACAAAATTTCAGCAGCATCTCCCCACGGTTCTCCAAGTATACGAGATAGACGTTAGCACGCCTAAATATATACCCAGAGAACAATAAGAGACCGTACTGAAATTTTATCATAGTAAAATATTCAAGTATATGCACTATTGATTGCAATGCAGATTTATGCATTCCTGAACTGTCCTCTCTGGACAATTCAAGAATCGATTTTCATACACATGAGCCCAATCGCGAATAAATTTCGCAACAAGATTAACATGTGATGAAAATGACTCCCGAACGGGGCTACGGTTACATGAATGCAATTAAAAAATTCATTAGTGTAAGGGCAAACTCTGATTGTCAGACAGAGTTTTGCTTTAAAAAACATTAACAATAGCATTGAAAATGCCAATACAAAACATATTGATCTTGTTTGATAACAAGTAAAAGCACTTAACTTTCAATTTTCATCTATTAATTAAGGTCATTCATCAAGAATTATTTTCTTGGCACCTGACAACAACAGCTTAACCAACAAAAGCAAATCAATTGCTACCTAAAACCACTAACTGACTTAATAGGTCAGGAGTATCTAGTTGATCTCTCAATCTATAGGACTCAAGAACTCTTTTTAATTCTTGAATGGATAAAATCCTTGATACTAGTTCATGACTTAGTTCATGAAGTGATCAAAGCAGAACCGAAACAAACACCATACATGTGCATTTAGCATTTTTAATAGCTATTCACATACTAGTGTTCGTACATTGTGCAAACTTAACGACAAAATTGATCAATGCAACTTACAGACTCACAGTTTGATCATAATAGAGTCATTTAAATTGGAGCAAAACATATATTCATGTCATGAAACAAACATAAGATTTTATAAATATTTAATATTATTAAATTAAAAGCGAAGTACAGCAAAGTACAGCGGTTCTCAACGGGGTGGGTTAATGATTATATCACAATTACCATTTTTTTAGGTTGTAAGTAAAATAATTTGTATAAATCACCAAAGTTACACAAGCATAGACAAGGTGACAGCTACAGCATAGACAAGGTGACTACTCAATTGCCAGTCTTCCTTTTTTTTCAATTTAAATTTTTACATGTGGCTTTTAACTTCTTTTTTCTGATAATTGTTTATAAATTGTAATCTTATTGGTTGACATGTTTGTGGATTGTCTACATTAGCTTAATCATTTCTATCTCCATGTCTATCTATTCCTCTTCCTTTCTCTCATATGGATGATTCCTACGTTAGCATTTTAGTTAAAGTTATGCTTTAAAGGTTATAATATGTATTGATTTGATACTGAGTAATGCATTCAATTTTAATTTGCTGTTGTTTCAAGTTGGAGTGTAATCAATTTTTTGTTACGTTGCTTCAAGAACTCTGTTGAAGTTGTGACTACTGTCTATTGATTTTAAGGCTTAGAGACTGCCCACATACCAGACCACTGCAGCCATATATACCTCAGTTTTCAAACCTATGGATTTTTTGTTTATTATTTTTCTTATTTTCTCTTCATACGTTTTAAAAAAAAATTATAAAGTTAGTTTTTAGAGCATAATTGTGGTTTTTTTTTAATGAGTATCTCTTGGTTGAATTACTTTAAAATAATTGGTAGCCATCCTAAAGAAGTTCAATAGTTTTTTTTTTTAATCAGTAAATAAGTTCAATAGCATTTGTAAATAGTATACATCACTCTAATTTGAAGGGAAACAAACTCTAGCAACTCCATGACAAAGCCATATCAAAACAACAACAAGACCACTTCTGGTAAGAAAGAGCCAAACAATAGACCTGAATAGATAAATTATTATGACCTATTAAAACATGGCTGAATTGGTAGACAAAAAAAATCTATCAGTTCAATATATGCTCATTCTATGAACAAGAATACAGAGTATATAAAAAACTAATTTCAATGGTTAGAAATCATACAAAATAGGGCGGAAGACAATATAATTATGGAAAAAGAAATACAATAGAATAAATTTCATACTAAAACCATAATGAATACTCACCGACTGTTGCTTGTAGTCTCCTCTCCAATGATCGAAGAAAACAACGGATGAAGCTAAGGCTCTCCCGTGATCGGAGTTCGATGACTGCGACGAACGACGGAGGGTGAAAGAGAGCGAGTCAGTCGCACACGGAGATGATCGAGAGGAAGAGATCAAGATGAGGAGAAGAATGGGGGCGTAACTGACAGAGATCGAGAGGAGAAGAAGAATGGCGGTGCAACAGATCGAGAGGGGAGAAGAAGAAACAAGGGGTCGGATTAAATGGGGGAGTTTTTTTTAGTGACGCTCACTGAGCGTCGCTAATTAGTAATTGAGCGTCGCCAATACTACGTAACACGATGTCATTCTAATAATAGAACTATTAGTGACGCCCCGTGTACGTTGCTAAGTTTGGGCGATGCACGTGTGCGTAGCAAATAGAGTTTTGCCCGTCACCAAAAGTTGGTGTAATATCCCGACCGGAGATACCGGGTCATATGACATGTATTACGAGAGTAAAAAAAATTAGTGTAAAAATATTTACACTCAAAGAGAATAATTAGTTAAATAAATAATTGATTAATTATTTATATGAAATAATTAGTTTTAATTATAATTAAATAATTTAAACACACATTAGACTACATGGAAGGTGTATTGTATGTATATATGGCCAAATATGTATACATGTATGTATATATATATATATATGTATGTACATGTATATAAAGATGATTAAAATAATTATATATATATAAATAAATGAATGATACAAAATATCTTGGTGTGTGGAAGAGAAAAAGCAGTAGGTGTGTGTGTGTCGGCTGTTATGTGTGTTTGTGTGATGGTGTGTTAGTGTGTGTATGTATATAATATACGTATATATTACAAATAGCTCTCCCTCACTTAATGAAATTGAAAAGAGAAAAAAGGGAAGTTATGAGATGGGAAAGGAAGCAGAAAAATGCAGGCTAGAAGTAGGGCTACAGATGGAGAAAGAGAGAGAGAGAATGGAGGAGAGAGAGGTCGGTTACTTCCTCTTTAAAAGCAAAGCATACAAACCATGCCTGCTTCTCACGAAAGAAATCAAGGAAAGGAAACTGTGGAGAATAGAGGAAGAATCAGAGCAAGAGGAAGGAGAAAAATAGTGAAAAAGGTGAGAAAAGTGAGAAAAGTGAAAATTATCATTTTTCTCTCTCTAGAATTTTGCTATGTATACACTGTTTTAAGCCTTCATTTTGTATATGTGATATGTAGAACATGTGTAGACTCATTCAAGCATGAAATCTGAGCTTAAAAACACTCAAAAATACCAAACCCAGAAGCTACGGCCATGGAAGACCTTGCTTGAAGCAGGTCTGAAACCGTTACAGCCAAACCAATTTTGGCTTATTAAGACCCCAAACAGAGACCAAGAGGGTTCTAAAAACCCTATTACGTGATCATAGAACCTAGGAAATGACCTCCAAAAAGTAACTTGCAGGTTTCGGGATTGGAGACCGACCTTCCAAAATCGCACCAAAACGAGTATATTGAAATAGAAAATGAAACTACATGAAAAATGGATCACAACGGATCAAACCCCAAGGGTTTTAGCTCAGAACTGAGCATATACGACCGACTTACAAGTGGATTATCAAAGCCTGGACCAAACATCTGAGCTATATTCGAAGCTCTCAATCGATGTAAAAATATGTCATAAAGTATTAGGAAGTGTTTGGAAAAAAAAAAACAAAGGAAATGGACTCTCAAAACATCACGAAATTGAACTGTAAAAAAATTAGGGTATCGGATGAACAGTGTCGACCTTCGTGGGGAAGATGACACTGTTCGGGTCGGGTTGAAAAACGGGTCAGACTTCGGGTCTGGGTAATATCCGGGTCCAAATAAGTTACGGGTTATTTGAAACGGCAACATTTTAATTTAAATTTAAAACTTTAGGGCTGACGTCATCCTAACGTTAGTATTACGTATAAAATCAGCTAAACCGGTTGGCTTATGAACGGACTGGACCGGTTCACTTGGATTTAAACCGAACCCACTGGTTTTCTGATTTATTTAAAATGAAATAAACCAAACCTTTTGTTATTTACGGTTTGACCCCAGAATTTCTAAGAAATTCCACTGTGGCCCAACTGATGAAAAAATTATGCAATTACACCCCTGAAAAATAATTAAATAATTAATTTAATCATTTAATAAATAAAATAAAATTACTATTTTTGTCCCTGGGTCATATATGAAGCAAATGAAGTCCAAATTAAACATATGAATAGTGTATCCTTACTATTTTAGATATTCTGAGACTAATGATAGGGTCCGTTTTGTGAGACGGGGCTCCAAAAAATAAAGACACGTAAAGGGGTCAATGACTAAAATACCCCATGTCCAAAATTAACAAGTTATTAGTGTATTTTTACTATCTCGGACCTTCTGAGTCCAATAGTGAGGTTCACGACACGAGATGAGATCCTGAAAATAAAGACACATAAGGGGGTAAAATGACCAAATTACCCCTGGTACCTCTAGAGTCAAATTAAAACTAGGGAAGGTCTAAATTGACTTTCTTCAACATTCCGAACCCAATAGTGGAGTCCAAATTATGAAACGAAGTACGAAAAAATGTGACACGTAAAACGATAAATGACCATTTTGTCCTTTTGCATACAAAAGTCCAAATTAACTTTTAGGAAAGCCTAAACTGACTTTCTTCGACGCTCCGGACTCAACGGTAGAGTCTATTCGACCAAAAGAAATGTTTAAAATAAAAGACATAAAATTTGATGAATAGTATCTGTTAGATAACTATAAATTAAAGTAATGCCAAAGTACTAATCTAAGGCATATACGAGGAAATGAATTACGAAAAGACACGACACGTAAATATGTGAAGTAAATAAATTTAAATTAAAGTTTATGAAGCTACCAGAAGAGTATAAATTGAAATAAATTCAATTCCTAACACGTTAATTGTGTCATAGGTTAAGAGTACGAGTTAAGTTAAGTACATATGAAATTATGAAATCGTTTTAGGATCTAATACTATTTAAGCATAAGTTAAGGAATATCGAGATGATATTACAATGAATGTGAAGTTGATGAGATATTTATGAATTGTTCTTAGGAACTACAAGGAAAGTGGGAAAGCGCATTATTAGCACTAACCCTAAAGGACCAAGGTGAGTAACCCTGTGTTTGAAGTGAAGATTTAACTCCATGGATTTGAAAAGGTTTTAAATGCAAAGATATGAAGTGTTTGAAATTTCAAATTCAGTATTTATATGATTCAGTTTTAAATTGTTCTTTTTTATAAACTCTATTATGACATGCTTAGTGAATGGATTCTACCATAGTTTTCTTAAAACATATTTCGGCATGTCTAAAGTTTTAAATGCCAAATTATGTAAAGTGTTCTGAATTTGTTATATTAAATGTTTAAAGGATTTGTTATGAAATTATGTACATGATGTTTTAAATGTTCAGGAGAAGCACCTATTTGAAGAAATCATTTATTAAATGTATTTGAATGTAAGAAAAGTTGTGCCTAAGCACCATGAGTTTTTGGTTTGGTTGTACGGAACTCAGCCGACTTTTTAAATAACAGATTTTTGGGTTGTGCGGAACTCACTTAATCTGTAAAAACATGATGGGATTTTGGGTTGCACGGAACTCAATTGACTGTCAAAATACCAGGTAGCAGGATCTAATCCCCCAGGCATGAGATACCTCGAGGAACCTTATCTGTTATGTCAGGAAATGAGTCATACCTACCTTTTAGGGACCAGGAAGACGATCCTGATCGGTTCAGTTAGGTCATCTCTATTTATACATAATATGGGAGTCCGGTTCAAAACGGATTCCACTAGTGAAAGTGATAAGATGACAAATGATTTTGAAAATGGAAGCAGGTTTTACCCTCATTTTCAATATGCATATGTTTTGAGTTTTATATACTCTATTTAAGAAATACAAGTTATGTTATATGTTTTGAAGTTCATATGTATAAGTCTAGCTTGAACACTTTAAATGTTTCAAAGCTTTATGTTTAAGAAGACGTTATGTTTGAAAATGGAAGCAGGTTTTACCCTAATTTTCACTATGCATATGTTTTAAAGTTTCTATATTTTATATGAAGAAGAATATGTTAACTTGAATACTTTTAAATGTTTCAAAGTTATCTGTTTTATGAAATGCATATGTTTCGAGTTATATACTCTATTTGACGAAGTATGAGTTTAACTTGAATACTTTAAATGTTTCAAAGCTATCTTTTTTAAGAAATGCATGTGTTCTATGTTCAAGTATTCGAGCAATTGGCATTGAATGTTTTACAAACTCTTATGTACTAAAAACCACAGCTAATTGAAACCCCATGACGAATACTGGAATTGCTCACAAGCTTAGATTAGCTTACCCGGACTTTGTTCGGATCCCCCTTTCAGGTGATTAAGGGTAGTTTGGATTAGAAGACGATGATGAAGAATCTGCCATTTTTGGAAGTTATGTTCAAGTAGTTTTTGTCTAGCACTACGAACATTAAGTTTGAAATCTTGTATTAGTAAAGTGGTACCCTGTTATATATAAGCCCCACGGGACAACTGAGCATGTATTGTATTTATGAAGCCTTTAACTTTTAGTTATACTCTGAATGTTAAATCATGTATGCTATGTAAAGAGTGGCAGAACCGGATGGATGTGCGTAATTTAAAAATAAGAAAAGAAAAGAAAAAGTTTTTCACGCTTCCGCAATCACATGTCGCACATCTATTCGATACCGCTGCTTATGCGAGCCTTCGCCCTAAGGTTCTCGAGTCTGAGGGTGGTAATCGTGATGAGAGATCCGCACAAGGTGGGTTTCGGGTCGTGACAGTTGGCGCCTTTTTTTTCTGCGCGGGAAAACCTTTTTCCTTAGCTTTTAGCGACGCACGTTCTGTACGTCGCTAATAGGGTCTTTTAGCGACGGATTGTGCGCGTCACCAATAACGTGCGTCGCAAAAAACTATTTTTTTTGTAGTGTTTACTTTTGCCTTGAATTTATTTTGTACGTTATATATATATATATTATATAAACACACACTCTCCCACACAATTACTTATGCACCGCACATGTGATATATATGTGTATATACTTATAAATATCTTTATATATATATATGTATATACAAACATATATATACAAATATATATATATATTTACATACGGTTATATACCTAATATTCATATATATATATATACATGGCTATATATATAAATTCATAATATATATACATACATACCCATATATGTATATATATAAACGTATACATATATATACACGCATTTCAATGCTCGCTCATGGCTTGCTCGGGCATTATCTGGGCATCATCTGTACATTCAAGACTATTCATATTCCAAAACTGTTCATTTCATTCGATATCATAACATAGAGCCCTAACAGCTCGGGTTTAGATGGGTCGCTCAGTTATAATTCGGGTCGGGATATTACATTCTCCCCCTTTAAATAAGTTTGGTCCCACAAACCTAGCTATATCATGGTGTAAATAGATGAGGATACTTGGCACGCATTTCATCTTCTCGTTTCCAAGTAGCTTCCTCAAGTCGATGATTCCTCCATAATACTTTTACTAGTGGGATGATCTTGTTTCGTAGAACTTACTCTCGTTTGTCTAAGATCTGTACCGGCTGCTTAATATAACTCAAGTCCTCCTAAACATCTAGAGGCTCATGCTCTACTATTTGATCTGGGTTGTGCACACACTTTCTCAACATAGAATATGGAAAATATCATGTACATATGCTAGCTCGAATGGCAAGGCAAGCTGACATGCCACTGGTCCAACTTATCCAATAATCTCGAACGATCCAATGTATCGTGGCCCTAGTTTTCCTCTCTTGCTAAACCTGACCACTCCCCTCTTTAGTGATACCTTTAGAAACACATAGTCACTTGTTGTAAACTCCAACTCCCGTCTCCTAGTATCAGCGTAACTCTTCTGTCGACTCTGAGTTTTCAACAAACGCTACCTGATCAAATGGATCTTGTTAGTGGTCTGTTCCACAATCGCTGGCTCAAATAACATCCTATCACCTACCTCCGTCAAACATAGTGGGGAACTACACTGTTTGCCATATAGTGCCTGATATGGTGCCATACCGATACTAGATTGGTAGCTGTTGTTGTACGTGAACTCCACTAATGGCAGTTGATCCTCTCAACTTTCTCTGAAATCAATGACACAGAATCGTAGCAGGTCCTCCGAGGTCTGTATCGTCCTCTCGGACTGTCTGTCTGTCTTTAGATGGTATACAGTGCTAAGACTCAACTCTGTGCCCATAGCCTTCTATAGACTCCTCCAGAACTTAGACACAAATCATGGATCTCAGTCAGATACAATGGATACTAGAACTCCATGTAATCAAATGATCTCCTTGAAATAAAGTATGGCCAGTCATTTTAGAGTCTGAGTCGTCTTGGTTCTTCGTCAGTCTGTCTACAATCACCCATATAGAATCATTCCAGCGCGGTTTCTTAGGCAAACCTAATATAAAGTCTATCATGATATGCTCTCATTTCCATTCTGGTATTGGAAGTGACAGTAGAAGTCCTCCCGGCTTCTAGTGCTCAACCTCGATCTACTGGCACTCCATACATGGTGAAATGTGCTTAGCTATATCTTTCTTCATCCCTGACCACCAGTAAATGTTCCTCATATTATGGTATATCTTCGTATTTCTCGAATGTATAGCAAATCTAGAACTGTGCGCCTCGTCTAGAATTTTCTTCATGATCTCTGGTACATCTAGCACGCAGATCCTATCATAATAGTATAACACCCCATCTCGTATAGTAAAATCTGTATTCCCTCCAGTCTCAGCCTTCTGGCAAAGTTTGGCTAACTTCCTGTCTCGTGTCTGCAAATTCCCTGATCTTGTCAACAATCGTAAGACTGATTGTGACGTTAGCACACATTGCCCTAGAACCTGGCAGGATCACCTCAATCTCCATTGCCTCTAACTCTTGTAGTAGCTCTTTTTGTGTACTCAACAAGCAAACAAGTCTTCCTAATGACTTCCTGCTAAGAGCATCAGCTATTACGTTCGCCTTTCCTAGATAGTATTATCTACTGAGCTCGTAATCTTTGATCAACTCTAACCAACGTCTCTGGCGTATATTGAGCTCCTTCTGTATAAACAAGTACTTGAGACTCTTATGATCGATGAAAATCTCAAATGTAGCTCCATACAGATAATGCCTCTAGATTTTAACTGCAAAGACAATAGCTGCAAGCTCGAGATCGTGAGTCAGGTAGTTCTTCTTATGTGACCTCAGTTGTCGTGAAGCATAAGCCACTACCCTTCCTTGCTGCATCAGAACACACCCCAAGCCTTGGTGCGAAGCATCACTATAGAGCACAAAACCCCCTATCCTATCTGGTATTGTTAGGACTGGTGCTGTAACCAGTCAGTCCTCCAGCTCTTGAAAACTTTGCTCTCTCTCCTCAGTTCAGATGAATGGAACATTCTTCCAGGTCAGCTGGGTGATTGGCGTAGCTATCTTGGAGATGTCTTTGACAAATCTCCTATAATAGCTAGCTAAACCTATGAAACTGCGAACCTCCGTGACATTAGTCAACCGGGGCCAACTAGTAATAGCTTCTATCTTCTAGGAGTTCACGGAGATCCTGTCTTTACTGATCACATGCCCTAAGAATGAAATTCTTGGGAGCCAAAATTCACACTTCTTCAGCTTAGCATATAGCTTCTGCTCCCAAAGTTTCTGTAGGACTTTCCTCAGATGCATCTCGTGCTCTTCCTGGTTTTTAGAATAAACCAAGATGTCGTCGATGAATACGATCACAAAATCATCTAAATACGGCTTAAACACTCTGTTCATTAAGTCCATAAATGCGGTTGGGGCATTAGTCACCCCAAAAGGCATGACAAGGAACTCATAATGTCCATATCGGGTTCTGAATGCCGTCTTCTGAATGCGAGTAGGTCTGACTTTTAGCTGGTGATAACCAGACCTCAGGTCGATCTTTGAGAATACCTGAGCCCTCTTCAGTTGGTCGAAAAGATCATCTACCCTGGGCAGTGGATACCTGTTCTTGATGGTGACCTTGTTTAGTTCACGATAATCAATATATAGCCTCATGGTCCCATCTTTCTTCTTTACAAATAATACAGGTGCATGTCATGGTGATGAGTTGGGTCGTATGAAACCCTTGTCTAGCAGTTCTTTTAGCTTTTTAGCTCTACCAATACCATTTTGTAGGGTTTCTTGGATGTAGGTGAAGTGTCTGGTTGTACGTCAATGCTAAACTCAATCTCTCTATCCATAGGCATCCCTAGAAGATCGTCCAAAAATACCTCAAGGAATTCCCTAGCAATGGGAATCTACTCTAATATAGGCTTCTATGAATTAGTGTCCTGGTTACTACATAGGAAAACCATGGCATCCCTTGCGAAGCAGACGCCTAGCCTAGATGAAAGAAACAAAATAGGGCGGAGAAGCCACTCCTGTCCCCTCAAACTCAACAGTCAAAATCTGGGGTTCTGAATAAGAACTCGCTTAGCCACACAATCTATAGTAGCATGGTTTGCAGCCAACCAGTCCATACCGAGAATAACATCGTTCCCACAAATTTCTAATGGTATAAGATCAACAAGTATATGTATTTCCATAATCTGTATCTCACAATCCTTATAGATGACATTCCCTAGTAATGATTGCTTCGATGGTATGGAGACTTTTAGTAAATATCCTAAGGGTTCTGTCGCTATGTCCAACTTTGCAGAATATACAGGAGATATAAAAGAATGTGTGAAACCAGTATCAAATAAGACATAGGCAGGCTATGAACAAACTAGAAGAGTATCTGTGACTACAGAAGTCGTAGCCTGCACGTCCCTTGGTATTATAGATAAAACCTATTCGGCCTGCTACTGGACATTCCTCAGTCCATTTATGCGATTCTGGGACCTATTCGCTGCGGTTGTAGGAGCTGGTATTCTAGCTAAAGCAGCACTGGTCGTGGCTTGGTTGATTTGAGGACAATCCTTTGTAAAATGCCCTACTTGGCCACAATAGAAGCAAACTTTGCTATCTTTGAGACACTGGCCCCTATGGACCTTCTGACAGTTGGGGCATTTGGTTGCGTCCCCTTCAGGATAGCTCGGCCTCCTCTTGTTGGGCCCCGTGGTTCGGGATCCAGTTTCGGGTCTAGTGAATGTGGACCCTTGCCTAGAGAAGGAAGGCCCTTGCCTCCGATTTTGATTGCCCCCTGATTTCTGGTTCCCTCATCTCTTGGCGAACTCTTCGCCGCTCCTCTCAATGATCTTAGCAATGGTCACCACCCCATTATAAGTTATTAACTACTGGGGCCTGAGTCTGTCCTTGATGGCCTATCGTAGCCCTTCCTTAAACTTTCGGGCCTCTAATTCTTCGCTATTGACGACATTCGGAGCGAATCTGGCCAACTAAGTGAACGTGGCCTTGTATTGTTCCACTGTCATTCCATCTTGCTATAGTACCATGAACGCGAAAATCTTCTAGTTCTTCACTTCCTAAGGAAAGTATTTTTCATTGAAGACCGTGGTAAATCGTTGGCAGCCCATGTCTGGCTCCTCTGGCTTGCTCAAGAAGCCACCACTTGTGTGTAGCTCCCTTGAACATATATGTGGCATATGACACCTTCTATACCTCAGTGCACGTTAGGATGTGAAAAGTCTAATTCATCTCTAAAAGCCACTTCCTCTGGAGCTATGGCTCCCTAGGTACTGTCGAAAGTCGAGGGCTTCATCTTTTGAAACCGCTTATATGAAACGTCAGATCTCAGCTCATTCTCCTGTCGGCCACCCACGTTAATAGGCTGTTCCTATCAGTATCGGCTGACTTGTACTGGCTTGACTCATGGGGTAGAGTCTCAATGACCCTTTCCATTAGTCGCTCTAATCGATCTATGCGATCCATAGCTATAGATGTATTCCTTGTATTAACCATCACTGTAAAAGATAATCAGGTAACATTTACATAAGATAACAGTCAATATCCATATAAAAGTCTAACATAGAAGTGTCAGTATTATCTATCGACTGATTCTTAGACTTAATAGTTCTAGTATTCTAATCCTGTCTCCCATGACTCACTAGAACCTAAGGCTCAGCTTTGATATCCAAGCTGTCACGACCCGAAACCCACCCTATGCGGATCTCGTATCACGGGGCCGACCACGTGGCCGTCCCTACTTTTTTCTTTCCTTGTATCAATGACAACAATGTATAATATAAAACTTAAACAGTAAATCAGTGGAAGTCTTAAATACATAATATAATTCTACAATGTTAAAATAGGAACTAACATAACATCACCCTTAGGTGGTGAATACATAGGAGAACTAAATCATAACTAATACATTCCTTAAAATGTCCTCTTATGCTCTTGGACTCCTACTGCGGTGTCCCTACCTGAAAAATAAGTAAGTCGGAGTGAGCTAACGAAACTCAGTAAGTAAATTCTTATCTCTGACACAGGTTAAGGTTAACATAAAAAGAACATGAATTCATTAATGTGAACATGATAGCCAATCATGGGATAAGATGCTTGTGATAGCTTAATAAAGATAAAATGCCACAATGTCTAGTGAATAGTAGAGGTCACAATAATTAATCATGAGTAATGGATATAACATGATCATGAAAATCTCAATAGAAATCTGTCAACATAAATGTACTGCCTACAATAAAGTTGATAACAATCAATCACAATCAATGAGTGAACTCTCAACATAAGATTATTCATAGGGAATGGCATAGTCCTATGAATCAAATAAACGTAATTATATCAATCAAACATAAGTGATGCCTTTACTCTATTCCGGGCTTGGCAGACCGTCGGTCTTTTGGGGCCTGGCAAACTCTCCTTAAATACAATGCATATAAAATGCCATCATAAATTAGTGCGTAACAATGTCCATCATTGCCATATGTCCGTTCACTGGACTTGACCCGTAGGTCCTGTCAACTCAGAAAGCATCGGATGGATATTATGACTGAATACAAAACTGACATTCATAATATATCATGATCATTCATGATTCCATAAGAGTGTATAAAAAATAGAATATCATTCATTCAGTAAAAACATAACAGTAGGTCTTTCAAGGCATAGTACAATATAATAATCAATGATATAGCAGTCAATAAACATCCACAAGATAGAACAATATCACATTGTAAAAACAATAAACATTTGTTACGTACAAGAGTACAAATCTGGTAGTAGTAGAAGGAACATAGCTTGGAAGACCACATGTAAGAGATTAGGATTTAGTTACCATATCAGTGCATTCTAACTCAGTATTCCGTAACCTTTTCCTTCCCCTTTGAAGTCCCTAATTTCATCATTAGACACATATTAGTTTAATACTATTCATCACATTTTATATCTCATTGTTATAAGTATCTCATTTGCTCAAATGGACTCTACTATTGAGTCTGGGACGTCGAAGAAAGTTGGTTTAGGCTTTCATGGTTTTCAATTTGGGTTTGGGCATCACTAGGGGCAATATAATAATTTGGCACTTTTACGGGTCTTTATTTTTTGGGACCTTGTCTTGTGAAACGGACCCTTCTATTCACTTTAGAATGCCCAAAACATAAAGAAAATACTATTCATTTGTCTTAATTGGACATCAAAAATTATCTCAATAATTAATTAATTTAATCCATTATAATAATATTATGTATTATTTGGGTCAATACTTGACCACACCTGCCTCAGTGGCACTGATGATAACTCGGGTTAGCTTAGAATCCTTAGTCCTTACACGTTAGGGTTTGAATCCCTTTGACCGCAGTTCTCTTATTTCCCTCTTTTTTTTTTTTCTTCTAATTAAAGTATAACCAAACAACGGATAAAGGTATTACCTGCATAGGTTATCTCTGTTCTAGATAGGCTTAACAAATTGATTTACTATCTCTGTATCCAATCACCCTTCCTAATAAATTCAGAACCATAAAACTATACCGTTTTGACAATTCGTATATGCGGTGGGTTGGGTCCTGACTCGAACTTGGATCCGACCTGACTTCACCTGACCCGCACAGTGGTTGTCTTCCCCACGACTTTTCGGCGAGGCTCTGGTTGCCATCTTCGGCACCGGTGACCGGAAACTGGAAAACTCATTTTTTCAAACTCAATTTTCGTGCAGTTTTTGGAGCCCTCTTCATTTCTAAACTGTTATAAAACACTTTTAAATCACTTAGATGATACTTTAAGCTTTCAAAACTAATTAAACAGTTACAAAAAAAATCCAACTTTCAATTTCCCAATTTCTCTTGTTTCTATCTCATTTCTTAACTATTTTCCTTTCGGTTTATTCCTAAATTTCTCTTGTTCCTTCTAGATCAGTATTATGAAATCATATACAAGCTTAAAGCAATTTAAAAATGAAACCCATAAATCACAAAAAATAATCCATGCTTACCTTCTCTGTGACTGCCCCTTTTCCTCTCCCATTTCCTTTTTCTTCTTTCTTCTTTTCTGAATCTCAGAAATCACCTCACTCTCTCAGTTTCTTTCTTTATTTTCTAAATTCTTTCAACGATACCAACGCATATATATAGGCAACCTTACCGCCCTCTCTCTCTCTCTCTCTCTCTCTCTTTTCCTTCATCTTTCTCCCTCTTTTGTTGACCCTTCTTTTCTGCTTGATCTTCTGAATTCCTAACCCCCCTCATTTACTTTTGCCTTGAATTTATTTTGTACGTTATATATATGTATATTATATATAAACACACTCTCGCACACACAATTACTCATGCACCGCACATGTGATATATATGTATATACAAACACACATATACACACACAGATATATATATATTTACATACGATTATATACCTAATATTCATATATATATATATATGGCTATATATATTAATTCATATTATATATATACATATATACATACCCATATATGTATATATATATACGTATACGTATTTTGATGCTCGCTCATGGCTTGCTTGGGTATTGTCCGGGCATCGTCTGTACATTTAAGACTATTCATATTCCAAAACTGTCCATTTTATTCGATATCATAACATAGAGCCCTAACAGTTCAAGTTTATATAGGTCACTCGGTTACAATTTGGGTCGAGGTATTACACAAGTCATGTGTATGCATGTCCTGAGGTCGAATGAAGGTTCAGAATGGAAGCAAGGAGAGAGGAAGCACTACTGTAGAAGGTAAAATTCACACAACGTATTTTTTCTCTCTAAGAATATTTTTGTGTCAAACTTGTTGTTTAATGAAGTTAAGAAGTGTAGATGGTTTTATGGGCATTGTACTGTGATTTAAGAGTAAGAATAAGACCTAGAAGAGCCCTAAAGTAGTAGGAATCACGAGACTGCCATTAGATGAAAGCTTGAACTGGGTCAAGTCTTCGACCATGAACTAAACTCTGTTTTGAAATCGGGGATAAAAACTAGATTGAAAATGAATTATAATGCAATCTAGTTTAGAATAACTGATCGAGCAGTTGCAGGTTAGGAATAACCAACTCGACTGAACAATATGGCTTGAGTTAATGCATGAAACCAAAGCCGAAGGAAAGGTAAGACCCTTAAGAGTGAAATGGGATTGAAAACAGAGGAAATGGAGGCTCTAAAACTCACGAAATAGGAAGGTAAGAGGTCGTTGGAAAATCAGGCTTCATCGGAAGCAAAAACTGTAACCCTCTATTTCGACCTCCAAAACCCATCAAATCTAAAAACTAACCATAGATATGGAATCCTTATCAAATATTGGTTCAAACCCCTATCGATTTTGGCGCTGAAAAATAGTCGTCGGCGACCATCGTCACTAGAGAAGGCATTTGGAACCCTCACTAGAAAAATAAATAAGACTGACACTGTTTGGGTCAGGTCTTGACCGAATATAAAAAAGGGTTTTGGATTTTAAATGAAACGACAACGTTTCGAGGGAAATTAAAATAATTTTAAATCAGGAACTTTGGGGTGTTTGGCTATAGGGATAGGAGAGGGATCCAATACCCTGCGCTGGAACAGGGATACCTTATCCTTGATTTGAGCCTTATCCACTATTTGGCACTAGAAAATTCAAAAATAATAATAATAAAAGGGCTGACATCAGCATAACGCAGTGAACCGAACTGAACCATTTGGCTTCTTAACCAAATTGAACCAGCTCACTTGCAAAGAGACTGAACCGGTTGGTTTTATTGAAATAATTTTTTAAAATTAAGTTTTGGCCCCAAATACTTTTGTTAATTATGAAATGACCTAGAAAAATAATTAAAAATTATTTTTAAAAATCCTAATTAATTATAAGAAATTATCACAATGCCTTTAAGCCAAAAATTGGCCAAATGAAGGCCAATTAAAATGCACGAATAGTCTAACCCAACATTTTTCGGGCATTCTGAACTTAACAGGCAAAGTCCGATTTATGAAATCAGACCCCAAAAAGTATGAGCAGACAAATGAAAAGTTTTTACTATATCCTACTGATTAATTAAGCTATCAATTGAACTCTGATGACTTAAAAAATATATACATTAATATTTTTGGACATTCTGAACCTAATAGTGGAGTCCATTATATGAAACGAAATCCCAAAAATATAAACACGTGAAATGTAATAATTACCAAAATTTTCTTAGTAACACCAAATGCAGTTAAATGTCAGAGATTGTCTATTCTGACTTTCCTTGACAGTCCGAACTCAATGGTAGAGTCCATTTTAGCAAACGCAGTGCCAAAAATATGACACGTGAAAGTGTGAAATTATGAAAATACCCCTAGGACTTAAAATAAGTTATAGGTATGCAAAATTAAGATACGAAAAAGCCTAAATTAATTATTTTCAACACTCCGGAGCCTAACGGTGACGTCATTTTGAGAAAAATAAGACCCAATAACAAATTAAAAAAATGACCAATTAGACTTAAGACTTAATGAAGCTACCAGAAGAGTATAATTGGAATATAAAGAGCTCTGAGATAAAGATTTCATTACGTAACACTTCAAACAAGTATGTAATAAGATCATGAATTGTGTCATAGGTTTGTGAAATGATTTAGAAGTGAACCATGGACGACCAAGCATGGAGAAAAGAAGTAGAAAAGAGAAAGATAAGGACCTGCTAGGATAATAGAAGTCCTTAGTTGGAACCCATTCATCATCAAGAGCCCCATCATCCCAATAGGTCGGTTGATGAGATAAATGGCTGTACAAAGACTGGCCAAAAAATAAGAAAGTGTGGGCGACAACTTCTAGGAATTTGAGTCGTCCAGGAGATTACGGAATGCAACAGCAACCACCAGGATAGCTTGAAAAATAAGAACTAATTAGTGAGTATTTCATGCCATGTTTAAGGTGAATTTTATTATAGATATAAATATTGAATTCCTTTATGACTTTGATAATAGACGCATTTCACTTAATAGAATTTTGAGTGACTTATCGATAGATTGTCTTTTCATGTATGACTTTTGATTCAAGAAAATGTTTCATGATGATACTCAAAACACTATATGGTTTCTCATACATCTTTGAATTGTTTTGACTAAATACTAGATATAGAACTCTTATTTGGATAACTGAACTTGTGATTGATGATTATTGATTTTGAATATGATTTTGATGTTTTGACTGGACCAATCTTCTATGTATGGTCATTATCGAATAGATTGTGACTTTATCGAACCCTACCCACTGAGGTATATTAGTGGCGAGCTAGCACAGAACGGTGTTATCGAACTAGTTTTATTGAATATTGATCTCAATCAGTGAGGTTCTAATTTGCTGACCATAGAACCTTCTATGATTGGTCATTATCGAATAAATTGTGACTTTATCGAACCCTAACCACGGGATATATTGGTGACTGAGCTGCATAGAATGGCGTTATCGAACTAGTCTTTATCGAATATCGATCTCAGTCAGTGAAGGTTTTAATTTACTGACCATAGAAGAGGAATTTATTGACTTGAACCCTTGTAAATATTGAATGTGGACCATTATTGAACTTTGAACCATTCGAACTAAGAATTATTGAACTATGATTTGGATTTATCAAACTATGACTATAATTGAACTATGATATTGACTATTGACCTATGAAATTGTTTATCGAACTATGATATTAGACTATGATTAAGATTAAACTATGATATTGATTATTGCACTATGATTTAGATTGAACTATGATATTGATTATTGAACTATGACTAAGATTGAACTATGATATTGACTACTGAAACATGACTATTGTTATTGAACCATGATTTTGAACCATAACTAAGATTGAACTGTAATATTGACTATTGTTATCGAGCTATGTTATTGAACTAGTATTATGATTGAACTATGATATTGATTATTGAACTATGACTATGATTGAAACTATGATATTGATAATTGAATTACGATTATGATTGCACTAAGAGCAATTGAAAATGAATTTGATACTATTCTTTAAACTCTTGTATTTTGATATGACGTATTCTAATTTTAAATGTATATAGACACTTCAGTATAGGACTACATAGTAGTTTTGAAACCCTTGGCATGATATAGGAATTCTCACGAATCCGTCGAGCTCATTACAAATGTTTACCATGTTTTCAAGTAAGGATTAGGTAGAACTCATTTCAAGCAATGCAAACTGAAGTTATTAAGCGAGTTGTTTTGATGGATCTTTAACCTGAAGATGGATTACATGGTTTTTGACTATGTGAATACAGATGTGTTGTTATCGAACTAATTCAGTTGTGTAATTTAAACCTAATTACATTATGTTATGAAAATTACATTATTTAGAGACAAGTTGTTAAGTGACTGACCAAGTTATGTAGTTTACCTTATGAATATGAAAGAAAAAAGAAAGAAAAGAAAATTTTTTTATTTCGTTGCTTTCGATAAATGGTAATTAGAAAGATGATTTGATGACCACTAATCTGCATAGGCCGGGTTCGGGTCGTGACAAAGACTGACCTTTCTCCAAACCTTTTTATCTATAGCAAGAAAAATTCAAACATCCATCAGTTAGATCGGAATAAAAAGTAATATTAGAAATAACATCTGAAGTTCAGTAGGCTCACCCTTAAAACCGGTGCGCCGAGTAAAGAAGCTGCTCCTATTCTCGAAGTCCTCATATTCCTAGCCACCCTTGACAAAAAAGTACCCCTTCTTTCATGTTTTGTTGGAAGTGGGTACAAAGGTCAGTGGCTTAAACCTTTTGTCAAATGACATATAAAACATCCCTCATGACTTTAAGTATTTCATGTCCATATTACTTCTAATGAGGTTCAGGTCTACTTCGACTTCATTTTGATGCCTTAGGACTAAAAAGGTCATTAACTGCCTCCAACTATTGATGTTTAGTTCCGTAGGATAGATTTTAAACCAACTAAAAAACTCGTTCACTAATGGGTGAAAAGGAAAACGTACACCAATCTCGAACCATTCAAGGTAGGCGCATATCTCTCCTCTCTCTATAGCCCTTGGTATTCTACAAAACATATTTTTTGGAAAGTTAAAATTGACCTTCAAGGCCTCTGATAGGCCCACAGTCACGGTAATCTCACCCTCTTTTCTTCTATGAGGTTTTCCCAACGTACCGACCTCCTTATTCCTAGGCTCAATGTGTGCTTCAATTATAAGCACTCTCGAACTATCACCTGAAGCATTCCTAGCTTTATCACTCAAGTTAAGGCCTAGTGCCTCCTGATCACTTATTTATACGACCTTCCTTACTTCCTTTCTCATGCTTGACTAAGCGTTGGAAGTAGCCATCCTCCCAAGTTCGAACTCAAACAAAAAAGGGGGGAAGAAGAATAGAAACAAAATAACAAGAATAAATAAAAAAATGTACTTTCATAACTGACCGGAGATTAGAAGGTTGATGGACAGAGTAATCTTCAAGCACACCAGAAATCGCATTGAGGTTTCCTTCTTTCTCAGAAATACACTTGGAGCTTTTAAGAGTTCGTAAAAAACTCTTCTTGGGGGGTTTTCCTCTATTTATAAGACCATCCAAATAAAATATGGCATTTATGGCTTCGAAATCCAACCAACGGTTGGGACGATAATGGCCTTAGTTGTCTAATCTGTGTCTGACGCAATGATAGGACATTTACTATCCCATCAACGGCTGTTTTATCGGAATACGCAACGACAAATTTTTGAGAAAACATGTATGACTTTTCAGAAACCCTATCCTCAGCTCTACATAAGTCTTATAGGACTGAAGCTTAGGGGAGAGTAACTGATATACCATAATTTAGCTGCAGTAATCCAAAGTTACCAAGGCATGACATGTGTCTCCCAATAGTTCTTCGGCATACTGCTCTTGGGGTAATTAGTTCGTTCTACTAAACAGATATAGACATTTCAGAGGTAAGAGGTTTCGAATTAGTCACTGCCTTCCATAGGCTACCGATCTCAGAATAAGGAAACAGAATTCAATACGGAAACTACAATCTATAGATATATTCGAATCCCTACTTTCAAGACTCCTAATACTAAACTTGAGAGATATACACCCTATGAATAAAGCAATAAAGTACGCTTTCTAGTCATGTTCAATTCTTCTCTTAAATTACAGTCTTTTTTTCGTTACTAACTTTATGATCGGAGGGGCTACCACCAGGAGCCTTCCCGGTGATCCTCTGACTTCAAGTTCTTGACATGTTTGTTCGGGAGGAGAAGCCTTCAGACCAAAAAAATGTAACATCAGTTATATTTGAGAGTAACTTTAACAAAATTAAAATTTGAGGTAATTTTTAGCATATCATTGGACCATGCACTTTTGAACTATCAACTATATTTTGAGCATAGCAACTCAAATAAAAGCTGCATTAAAGAAACTCTAAAATGCTATTTTTTGGCAAAACAACAATTTTTCCTTTCAACTACTACTTACAACTACTGTTTTCCTTGTTTTGTGAGATAAAGCCATTGGCACAAATAATTTGACCCAAAGAAAAAGAAAAAGAAAGTGGACAAATATGGACTCCTATGAGTGCTAATAATGATACAAGTGGACAAATAAAAATCAATATGACATGCAACAAAAATGAAATGCAACACAATGATACAAGTGACATTCAGGTAGAATGAGTGATTGGCTCGCATGCGCCCATTAAACAACAAATATGGTACAATAATTAGAATATAGCTGCAAGGGATGAGCGAAAAAAGTTCAGTGATAAAGATAACAAGGAGATTTTTATAGTCATGCAAATTAAGTTTAAACATGCGATATAAATAATGATGCTCTAATTTAAAATATGTGTCTCATGTCTAAATCTGATTTGCATGATCATAGAAAAACTTCATACTACCTTACAATTAGACCATTTTTTTTCAAGAACATGATATGAAATGACAACTGTTACTCTTGATGTGGCATTAGATATATATGGTATTGTCATATTTGCGAGTCAAATGGCACACCATTAAAACAACAAAATTTACATTACAACCAAATTTTAAAAATGCCAAATTGATTGGATATGTTATTAGGAGATACAAAATTACTAATTAATAGAAATATAGGATTATAATTATTGTGTCTCCATGATTTTTGTTGGAAAAAAAGCTCACTCAATGGTCTAAGAATTTATTCCAATATTTATATTTTAGCCTCTAAGTGTAAGCAAGGACGAGGCACCTTGGGCTTGTTCCTTCTCAATTTATTTTGTTTTAAATTTTTTTATACTTTTTATTTTGTTTTAAATTTTTTATACATTTTATTTCTTTAGTTTAAAATTGGATTAATTAAGCTTAAGTCTTTCAACAAATTGTTATATTATTATAAAATCCGTGAATGTTTCTAATTCAAAGTAAAAGACTTTACTATTTTTATTTTTAAACTTAAATTTATTATGATGACACGTCATTTATAATTTATTTTAATAATAGCATAAATACTCTAAAAATATATCCGTTTCAAAATACAAACTCTCAAGTAAGTCATCCGTTTGAAATACAAACCCCTAAATTGAAGCACCCTCTCACGCGGCTTTCTCTGTTTATCTCTCTTACTCGTACCAATTCGTCCGTCCTCCATTGTTGATCTGGATCCACCACCCACACATCACCGCTGCCCTCCACCGTGGCCAGAAACTACCGGAAAAAGCACAGACGACCACCACTATCTTAAACCCCCTTCTGTTGGCAGCCCTTGTCTGCAATCCCATGAACTACCTAGCCACCGCCGTTCAACACATCATCAAACACCACCCACTGCAACATCACCGGTTGAGATTATTGGAAATAAAGATTGCGATGAGCTTTTTTTTTTTAATTTTGATAACAATGGAAAGGTTTCAGATTTGAATCAAAATATTATAATGCTCGAGGAGAGAAAGCCGAACTGGTGCGCGAAAAGATGGAATCAAATTTTGGAACATTCCCATCTGATTTCAACAATACAATTCAAAGCCAAGAAACAATCATCTTCAAGGTTTGTACCCACCAGAAGGTACCAGAACCACCACTCACCGAGATAAAGTTACACATGGCAATAATCTATTTGCTAGAACATTTTTTTGGGATTAGGAAATTGAAGGCATTTGTAACAATTCCTTTTACATGCATTTTTAACCGACAAGAATTCTCTTCTACACTTCGTGTGCTTTGAAGATCCAGAGAGTGTTGGTTCTCTGTGATAGTTGAACTGGAGGTACAATTTTGATTTTTTTGTAAAATTTTACATTAATTTTATATACTGTGAAATTTCACAATCTTCTCTTTTTACTCTTTCATTGATTCTTTTTCACTTTTTTTTTGAGTAATGAGGACTCGTCTTGTTAACCTCATTGAAATCTAAGTCTCTCTTGTCAATTATAATTTGTATTAAACTATGTGTAATAATAAAGTAGTAAAAGTGTAAAAATTTTTCCTTTCACTCTCTCACTAATTTTTTTCACCTTTTTTTTTAGCAATGAGGCTCATTTTGTCAGCCTCTTTGCAATCAAAACCCCTCATTCCAATTATAACTTTTGTTAAAGTGTGTTTATTTATAAGACAGAGAAAGTATAAAATTTTACACTTTTACTGCTTTTATGTCTAAACTAATTTTTATTGTTATAATTTTTACTACCGTAAAAGCTTATTTTTGATATTCAAAATGCAACTCAAAAAACTAGATAAAACTGGTAACAAGTAAGAAATTCATAGCGAAATTGAAATTTTTACTACCTTGCTTTTAAACTCATAAATTTTACAATTTGAGAAGCAATTTTGTTTCTTCAAAATTTTACATTGCATATGGATCTTGTTTTGTAGATCTCAATTTTTAGAGTCAGAATATATAAATTTTATTGAAAACGGATTTATATATTTTGAATTATTGAATTTTAAAACTTTGAAAAACTTTCTTAAAAACTGGGCAAAAGTCACGTACACTTGGTTACATAAAATACGAAAGGCACATTTTTGTCCAATAAAAAATGGTGAACTTGGTTGGTTACTAAGTTTGAACTTGGACTTATTGATAATTTTTTTTACTTTTCGTGGACCTATAGCTGAACGACCCTTTTTAATTTTGCCCTTAGGATAAAAATCTTCGATACTTTACTTTTATCTTAATTTTAATTTAACTATTTAATGAGACTTTTATCATTTTTTAAGAATTTTATTTTGTATAGCCTAAAGTTTATTGGCAATTTCTTTTTAATTGGGCTTTTCAATTTTTAAATATATATAAGTGAAAATTTTGTCCCTCCAAACTTATATTCTTGACCTTGTCTCAGGGTGTAAGTTGTGTATATGAGTTTGAGAAATGCTGAGTTTACACACACACACACACACTCTCACAAACACACATTGAAGTAGATAGTGGCCCAACCACATTAATTGCCTGTTAGTCATTCTGAAAAGAAAGAGTAAGGTTCAAAAAGGAGAGTCAATAAGAATTTAGTACCAAAGACCCAAACAAATGACTGGGTTTTCAATACACACACACAACAGAAAGGGAATTGTCCAAGGTTTTGCCGCTAATCCACCTTCTTAAGATGTAAATGAAATTGAAGTTCTCACAAATGCCAAACAAAAAAGGAGTGTGTCGTGAAACTTTTTAGGGGCTGAAAGTCCAATATAGGGGACAATGCAAAATTCTTTAGAAACCCAATTTGGAGAGAATTTGGGCCTAAGTCCAACCCAGTACAAAGAAAGAAATATCCGAGCCCAATTTTCACACTTACCTACTTGACACTAATTATTTTTTGGGGTCAGAACTCGAGTCTAATTCAGACTAGGATTAATTTACAATCATTTTTCTCACTTTTATAAAATCATCCATTTTTACTTCTAATGTGATTATAAGTCTCATGATCTCTGTGACAAAACTATATGCTTCGATTTGAGTTTTCAAAGTAATTTCGATTGTTTATCTCAAAAAAGTGGAGGAAATATATCAATATTGAATTTGACAACTATAGCTTGCATTAACATTTAGAAAATAGATAATTACATGCTCTTGTGATATCTGATAATTATATAAAAAAAATTTATAATTTTTTTATTAATCTTATTTCGCTTTGTTAGATGTTGAATTGTCTCACATCGTCCATCTCTAACTTCTCTGGTTTATCTATATAGCAGGCTATCCCTCTCCTTAACACCTGGGTTTTAAGGAGCTGAATGAGCTGCGCCTCCAATTTCAATATGGTATCAGAGTGAGGCCAGAACCTAACTTGGATTGTCCCACATCGCCCGTCTCTAACTTCTTTAATTTATCTGTAAAGCAGGTTGCCTCCTGCGCCTCTAATTTTAATATTAGAATTATCAAAAAATGAATATTAATAAAAGATATGAATTTATTGTTTTATCCTAAAAATTAATTATTCTGACTTTTCTTTGTGATATATAATAATTATAAGGATTTTTTTTATAATTTTAAAATATAAAAAATATCAGCATAATATAAAGAGTATTTTAATTATATAAAAAAAAAAATTTGTAAGCTTGCTTTTAGATTGGGCGTTCGTGTCACGCAATTGCACGTGAAGAAAAAATTGGCGTCCGACCGACGATAGTCAGACTACTGTTGAATGAGGAATCTGTGTTTTATATTGAGGATTTGCCCCTAAGCTTCGCAAATATTACCAATAAATTAACCAACTTTAAATACACCTTCTTGTTTCACGTGAAGTGTCGTTATGCCATCATATATATATATATATATATATATATATATTAAATTTTATATCTTACTATCAAATAACGCCTAATACTTTTGAATAATAAAAATAACAAAATAGAGTTTTATGTTTTAAAATTATTTTTAAATAATTTTAATCTAATATTTAATAAATTATTTTTCTTCAAATACATAGAATCTATTTTACAAAAATTATTTTATCATAATTTATATCTTACAAATCAAAAACTCTTTCAGACGAGTTCTTGGTATCAATTAAAATTGCTAAAATCAAACGAAATTTAGATTATATGAAGAGCTCATCAAGTCAAATAAAGGAATTGTTCTTGTTGTCATCTTCGTGTACCACCACCAACATTCCTATTCTCATACCTTATGCTTTCTCTAGAAATCTCTATATACAATAAACAAAGGGAATTGCAGCAACCAGTTGGATGTTCAATTTTTTTTTGAAAGTCAACCCCACACACTCTCTCTCTCTCTCCGCGTTTGCGTGTGTGGGTGTCTTCTCTTATTCATATTTAGAAAAATCTTAAATGGTGACAATATGCTAAATTCATCAACCACATTTTGATGAATTTAGCTTATTCCAAATCATGGTGACAACCCCATTTCCCTATATATGTTACCTCTTAAGTGAACAGTGACACAAGTTTATAATATAAAACGGAAACAGGAGAAGAATTGAAGACGTCAAATTTCTTAAAAACAAGTAACATATGAATTCTGTAAAATTCATAATTAAATATTATTGATAAAAAAAAATATAAATATATATTACATCATATTTATAGTCTTAAAATATTACTATTTTAACTAAAAAATTAATACTCTTATTTTTGTACTAATTTTACTGTATTAAAAAATAATAATTCAAATAGCACTTGTAAGCTGGACCGGGTTATAGCCCCCAACTCTAAAATTTTTTTTATACATATAAGATTTTGGTCCAACTCAATTTGAATTCATTATTTCTCTTATTTTTCATTCAAAATTTTAATTCACTCCCAAAATTTTGACTCGACTCAATCTTCACTAATCAGTTATCTTATTTTTTACTTCAAAATTCTCACTCTAATATATATATATATATATATATATATATATATATTTGTTGATTCCGTCCTTGATTTTGCGGCATGTAATCCTGGCATGCATGGTAATCCACTGTTTTTTTGTTGGATAGTGAAATTGTGATGACCTGTTTGATAATTATCGCGGGCTGCCATAAATTATCATAAAAACACCACCAAAAAAAAAAAGAAAACGTCTGAAGACAACTATTAGATACAATCCGCTCTCCATCTGTCTCTGAGTAATTAAAGAAATGCAACAACTTGTCCTTTTTTGATTTCTCATGCTTTAGACCGATTACGTATCATTTATGTCAGCATGAACATTTATATAGACAATCCAAAGAACTTTCGGTTGGTGAGATAATAAGGTATTTAGTTAAATACTCCATGTTATCATTGGAGTTATCTGATTGTATGTCACATTAACAACAGTGTATTATATATACATGTCACTTATTATCTGATTATTAAAATTGTTAAAATCAATACATTAAATAATTTTTTTTTATTAGCTCGGGGGAATGTCCCCTCCCCTACCCAGTTTTTTTAAAATTTGATTTTTTATTCCTAGCTTTAATAGCCTTTTTTAGAAAAAAAAAATTAATATTTACCCTAATAGTCTACATCCGCCACCGTGAATAATTGTGTTTTGTAGGCTGGTTTTTGTTGGCCTGAGGTTTATGGGTCCTCCCCTGTTTTTCATTACATTCTTGATTAATACAAAAATATTATTTCCCAAAAAGAAAAAGAAGAAAAGATCAATGCTACACATTTTTGTGGGGTCATCAGCCTCTAAAGTTGTTAAACTGGGGTTGATGAGTAAAGTCCAAGTCTTTCCTTTGTTTTGTCTTCAAGTTTGGTGACTTACTCCTTTATTTTCTTGTCGCTTGGGAAGGTAATAACGTGACCATTGCCATATGTTAAGCTACTGTGGTATGGAATATGGCAAAACCACAATTGTCCTCTTGCATTCCGAATATGACAAACATTAGCTATAAGTAGCTCACACAATAATATTGTGTGTATATATATATATATATATATATATATGTTCCCATTTAACTTTCTGGTCGGCAAATTATTTATTGCTGTTAACAAAATTATCTAATTTTGTGTTGATAATTCTTTTTTTAAAGTATGTGACGCTGCACTTTTTGGCTCTCACGAGGGCTGCTGAGAACTCCAAATTCCGTTGCTTGAGGAATACTCAAAAGACGATCAGAGAAATACTGGATTGGCTCTGACAGTAGTTGCTCCGATGCTTAAGTTAATAAAACTGAATTGAAAGACAATAATGTAAGTCAAAGAATGAGCATGCCTCTAAAACGTACCTTAGGGTTTTATTTATAGGCTGAGTGATTCCTAAGTTGATTAGGATTTGGAACCATAGAAATAGGGATTTGATTATCGAAGATAGTAGTTTCTAGGTTGAACACTACGATTGACAGATATCCGTGAGTGATAGTTTCCTTGTAGAAGATTGTTTCCTTATAGGGCGCTAAGGAGGTGATGAGCTCTGAATCCTGAGAAGTGTTTCAGGAGATCTGTACTCAGACCTGTATGCTCTGAAAGGTAAATGGATAAGTAGGCTCTGAATAACCGAGCATATCGTAATACTCTGGATGTCCAAGCCTCATAGTCACACGTGTCATATGGGGACTGGTTCTGTCGATTTGTGGTATATTAGTATGTATTTCATTAAACGAGTAATTATTAAAACATGTGAATTATTATTAATTTTAAAATAAAAATTCAAGAAATCTCACAAATACAGTCAAATATAAAAAAAAGTACGCAGTTCGAGCATATCCACCTTCCAAGGCATGTGATACCACTGCATTTTGTATTTAGAATGGAATGCACGATATGCGAGAGAGAGAAGGTGTATATATATAGAAAGTCAACTAAGTGGAGATATGAGGAATCATGTATGCACCTACTACCTCCATAATTAATTTTCAAAATCTAGAATTAAATTAATAAAAGATAATTGACAATATGTGTTCTCATATATATTGGGGGATTACAAAAGGATTAGGCTAATGGCCAACCTTGATTAGAAACACAATATGGATTTGAAAAAAATGCTAAAACACTGTCTAGATGCCTCCTCCCCTGTTATTGTCTTCTCCATGACTGAATTAGCCAATATGAAACTTCCATAGACCAACAAGCCCTTCATGCAACATTGCAAATATTACTATACTACTTATTTATCCTAATTTGTGATTTTATGACACCGTCCTTCTAATAAAGAAATACTTAATTTTTTTTTAATGAATTCTTAAATGCAAGTCACGTCATATATTGCATAAATAACAGTAACATGCATTCAGGACTTCATTAAAATAAATTGAAGGTTTTGCACGAATCCTAATTGTGATTTTGTTGACTTCTTGTTAAAATTTCTCGATTTTGAACTGTGTTATCTTTTTTAGGCCGACAATTAGGATAATTCAATGATTGTAAAAATTAAACTATTAGTAATGATTAAAAAGTCTATGCGATTTATTCGAATTCTCAATATTTATTCATAAATTAATCATAAGAAAAATCTGGCCCAACAACTAATCACCTTTAATTAATTGTCAAATACGTGGTAATTAGTTACACATCTATATCATTCCCTTGTATCATGGGAGAGGAGCAAGGATGATTATGTTGACAATTTGTGTTATTATCCCCATTTTTTTAATACAATTCATGGTTTTAATATAGGATAAGCCCTTCAAAAGGCAAAATTCATTCCATTTATTTAAATAAACAATGCATTGTAGTGATGTAGAAATAGCCTCTTGTAGTAGTAGAAGTGGGATTGTGTTTTAATCAAGTTAATGTAGGTAAAGAAGAATGACATCTTTTTGGGTCAAAAGAATATCTAACTAACGAAGAATGGATTAAAATAAATTAATTAAATTGAAATGCTTGATTACTTCATATGGTTATTCTAACACTCATTAATCATCTTCTTGGCACATGAACTACACAAAAACTTTCCTGTAATTTATTTAATTAGCACTTATAATTAATATGAAACCTAACGTAGATATTGATTAATTACTATAAGTAAGGTTGTTAGCAACCTAATCTTTTCTACCCACGAGTGAAGAATCTGGAGGATCTAATAATGCAACTCAATCTTGAGGTTCAAATGTTAATTCTACCTAACTATTTCTGCATCATTTCCAGTGATGATATCTTCTGTTCTTTAACTAAAAGGAATGCCGCGTTTTTGGAGGTTGAATCAATTCCCTTCATTGCCATTACACAAGTGAAATATTGCTCAAAAGTCAAACCCTAATAATTTAATTATAAATCAAAAATGGCCATTAACCACCAAGAACAGCTGTGACTAAGAACCAATCTAGACATAGGATAAGAGACTTTGAACAGCAATTGTGTCTTTTTTATAGGGTACCTTCAATAATTTTCTTTATGAGACAAACATGTCACAGCCAACCTAAAGTTGAGTTGGTATGCTGGATTTTAGTATATAAACCCCATTACATGGCTTCCCAAAACTCAAATCAAACCTTCCTTTAGTCTTGCCCACATACCAAATAACCAAAGATCATAACCATGAAGGTGCGAAAAGAGAGCTCAAGAATTGTGAAGCCATCTTATGATGGCACACCTCCCCCAACCACGAACTATATTCCCTTAAGTGTCTTTGATAAGGTCACTTACAATACCCATATAGCAGTTATTTATGCCTATCGTCCTCCAACCCCACCGAATGTAACGGTGGAGCTAGGGCTTCAAAAGGCTTTATCCGTGTATAGGGAGTGGGCCGGAAGGTTGCGTGAAGATGTCAATGGTGATCCTGTCATTCTTCTCAATGATGAAGGCGTGAGGTTTGTTGAGGCATCGGTTGATAGCACTCTTGATCAAGCCATGCCCTTCAAGCCTTCAGCATCTTTACTCAGCCTTCACCCTAGCTTGAAGGGGGTGGTGGAGCTGGTGCAAGTTCAGCTCACAAGGTTCACTTGTGGCTCATTGGTGGTAGGCTTCACAGCTCATCACCATGTAGCTGATGGCCATTCCACAAGCAATTTCTTGGTTGCTTGGGGCCAAGCTTGCCGTGGACTCGACATTAATCCACTTCCCTTTCATGATCGCACCATTTTCTCCCCTCGAGACCCTCCTCGTTTTGAGTTTGAGCACAGAGGAATAGAGTATACCGGCAAGAATCTCAAAAAGGATTATCCTCTTGGGGATAATATCATGGAAGACATTGTGGTGCACAAAGTTCATTTTACATTGGAGTTTCTTGGCAAGCTCAAGGCCAAGGCTTCTTCCATGAACGGTGGTAACAAGCCTTACAGCACTTTTGAGAGCTTGGTTGCTCATCTATGGAGAGCCATCACAAAGGCCCGTGCACTGGGCGGATATGAAACCACCCATGTAAGAATCTCAGTGAATGGCCGCATGCGGTTGAACCCTCGAGTGCCCCCCGAGTACTTTGGAAACTTGGTGCTTTGGGCATTCCCAACTGCTAAGGTGAAAGACCTTTTGCGAGAGCCATTGCCCTACGCGGCCAAGCTCATCCATGACGCGGTCACAAAGGTGAACAACAACTACTTCAAATCATTTATCGATTTTGCAAACCACAAGGCAGAAGAGGAAGACATGGTTCCCACCGCCGACATGAACAAGTCGGTTCTGTGCCCAAATTTGGAGGTTGATAGCTGGCTAAGGTTTCCATTCTATGACCTAGACTTTGGAGGAGGATGTCCTTACATTTTCATGCCATCTTATTTCCCAACAGAGGGCATGATGTTTCTTCTACCATCCTTCATAGGGGATGGAAGCATAGATGCTTTCATTCCTCTATTCCAGGATAACTTGGCTTCCTTTAAACAGATTTGCTACTCTCTAGACTAGAATACATATAACTACATATAAATATATATATATATATATATATATCTATTTAATTCCAACAATTATGTCACCTTGCACGTTTAGTTGATCTTCCCCAGCTCCTCCCTCCTCATCATCCCTCCATTTGATTGTATGTGTGTTTGTTATACAAACAATTATTTGTCTTTTGCTCTTGATGGAGCATCTTTCCTGCTTGTAACAACTCTTCAAGATATGAATTTCTTATAGTACAGCATTTTATTATAGACCTCTATACTTTATGGAAGACTTGATGATTGTAATTCAATAAAGTTGATGTTTGTCGAATACATAACTCTAACTGGAGAAGTTATATATATTTGGTGAAATGGTATGGTATGAGGGTGTTTTTCAAGATATGCACATAAAAATGGCATATCTAAATGCCTCCATTTACATTGTCTCCATTGCAGGCATGCATTGAATATTTTACCATGCACGCATGTAAACAATGGCGAATATACAAGGGGTTATGGGGGCCACGCACCACCCAGCCGGCTCAAAAAAAAAAAAAATTATATTTTTTTATCACTATTTTCGATTAATATTTTTTAAAAATAGCAGTCCCGTCAAAAATTATATTTGCACAAACTCCCCTTCAATTTCTTACATTTTTGTGTCATAAGTTTATGATCGAAATCTGCCACTGCGTGTAACTGCATGAACTTTGAAATCACAAAAAACAAAATTAAGGGCATGTCTGGAATGAGGAAATTATGCCGTAAAGGCCATCCAAATTTTCTCATCAAACATGTGTGTTTTTCCTAGCACAGTCCAGATTGTTAAAATATATGCAACATGCAGGGATCCTTTAAAAAACAGGGAAAAAATTAGAGGTTAGGAAGGAACATCTATTATAGTTCAGACTTACCATTAATCTTAGTAGTGATGTGGATAATTATTTGACTTGTGATATAAGATGGAACCTTGTCCAGCTCTTGTCAATTCCATGGTCAAGAACAACCTTATCTTTCACGTCTTTGTTAAAAATATAATTAAGCACATTATAGCTAATCAATCTCCTCTTGTTTGTTAATTTATTTTTTAAAAAAAAAAAACTCCCATGCATAGCTCTCTCTTTTCTTCATCAAGAAAAAAAAGAGGATGAACCAAAAAGCCGTTTTTCCTTCAATCTTTTCAATAGTACACTACTAGATATGTGCCGCATAAAGCTGATAAATTTTTAAGTGAATCGGTTCATTGAGTGACCAATTAAATCATATGTTATACAGGTAAAAACTATTTTTTTCTTCCTAAAAATAAACAACATATACACATGTCATGATTTAATGCATACAAAAATTTTTCCATAAAAATAACTTGTACATAACACTCATCCAAGAATGTATTAAGGTCAGAAATTAAGGGAATATTTTACTAGGGAGGGTCTCCATTCTAACCACTCCCTTGGGATGGTTATTAATATATGCCATTTTTAAATCTAAGTATGGCCTAACAAATTTGGACTTTGGTCACTGAAAAAATGAATTGATATGATCTTAGTTGGCCTAGAACTTTGACATAATTTCTTGAAAATTTTTATATTATCATCAGCTCATTCTCCCTGGATACTCCTCCCTCTGGAATTTGTTTAATGCCATTCAATAATATATTTGCTTAAATCCTATACCTTCAATGGACATAATGACCTTCTCAACCCTACCCACTTTTTTTTTTGGTTACATTCAGATATCTCACATCTATTTTTAGTGTAGATTAATGCCTACAAATGCACATAATTACACACAAACTGTAATTTGTATTTCATAGTATAACTTTAGATTAAATCACTTAGCATGACGCATGATAAGAAAAATGAATCAAATAAATATTTTTCCTAGCTTCCGATAAATCACGCCATTTAAAAAAAAAGGTTCATCTTACCAAATTAAAATCATCTTTGTAACATAATGATGAAGTGTTAACATTGGCATGGTGTCTTAATATGAAAGTGGGGATTAAGGTTTGGATTCACAAGCCCAATTTGTAAGTACCAGTTTAGTAAATAGTGGAATCGATCTATGTGACTAAAGTTACATGAAATAACTTTAGTCACAGAATAATTTCTTGGATTAAGACTCATAAAGAATTAATTAAAAATAAGTTGAGCTTAATTAGGCTCAGTTCCTCTTCCCTGCCCAGTTTGTTTCTGGGCATGAATTCACATATATATCGAGCTTGAACAGAAGTTGGAATATGTGTGACTGTCTAACCTCCTTAACTATCCTATTACATATTATCAATTCAACTTCAAAATAATTAATCTAATCTTCTTTCTCATGTGTATGTCATTTGGACTGATATTATTGGCTAGGAATATTGGATGCGAAAAAGTTCTGGCCAACAAAGAAAATCCAAAAACTGTAAACTACTTGACTTAAAATAATGTTTTTCAGTTTTAGTTTTAGCCACGTGAATCTTAATGGATTCTGAAAGTGTACAATAATGAAGATTTCAATTTAAGTAGAAACAATAATTAATGGATAGGAAGTTTGGCAGTGAGAAAAGAAAACTTTTTATTTTTTATTTTTATAACAGAGTGTTCTAGCCAATTTGTACACACCTCGATTAATTTCGGGGTCTTCAAGTTAACAGTCGGGTTCAGTTGAACTTGAAACCTTAGTAAGACAAGTCCTTTAATTACGTTCTCACACCCACTCTACTGATGATTTGATGTGCTATCTTAATTAGATGCCTAAAAGTTTCCTCCATTCATGCTAAAATTGGTCTCGCTTACTCAGAGTGTTGGGAGGAGAAGCAGACTTAAAATAGACCTAATTTTTAAATTATTTTGCGCAAAGTGGTTGCTTTCGAACTTGAACATGTGTTTTCCACTTGTAACTAGAACTTTTATCATTGCACTTAATAATGGCCCCGTCGTTCATAAAATAATGGCAATAATACCAACCATGCATTCAAAATCCATAAATATTTTGGAAATATTTCATAAATATGGTTTGCAACATATGTGCATGAGGGGCAAGTGGGAATAGAGTAATGCATCAAACTATATATATAGAAAATGAGTGACCCATTGAGGCCACTAAAAGATAAAACAGATTCACAAGAAGGCTTCACAAAGGCCAATTAAGAGTTCCGGCCGGCTTTGGATAGTTGGTCCATCATGAGGAATAAGAATAGCTTCACGAAGCATATGCTTTCCTCTTCTCACTCACATTTTTCTAAACATCCTTTGCAACTAAATATAATGCAAGTGTTTTGCGAAGAAAGAAACATCACCAAACTAACAGAGAGAAAGAGCAGATGGCATTTCAATGGAGGATTATTCATTACTTGTTAATTGTCTTTATCCTAGAGTCCCAATGAATAGATACAACTACATACATCTGATTTGATCCATTGTCGCTTGTGCACGCAATGAATAGTGTCATTGGTCACATTTGGGCTGGAGTACTATATGACCATTTGAGGATTCCAAGCAGTGCCATGTTTGCCTTCATTAGGGATACTGGCCTCGGGTTGGGTTCCGCGTGTCTCCATTTCATGAGAAATAGAAACTCTTCATTTCAGCTAATCAGATTTCAACACTGCATTAACTATCATGTTTTAACTTTTTAATTTCAAATAATGTCGTTTGAAACGCTTGCACCCGAGATCGCAACAGAGCATTATTTGACTCTGGAATCCTTCGAGCCTCAGGTAGTCAGGTTTATTGGATGAAATTCTTTGACCATCTGAGTTACACAGTCAAATAAAAGAAGAAAAAACATTTAAAAAGAATCAAATTTCTCAGTTTCTGTAATCAAATAAATAAAGCTTTAGCTCCTGTTTATAAAGCCATAATCCAAGAGTACTTCACATTACTGCTTCCTGTCTGTAATCAAATAAATAAAGCTTTAGCTCCTGTTTATAAAGCCTTAATCCAGGAGTACTTCACACTAGTGCTTGATGTCTGGTTCAGTTAGTTTTATCTTTTCTTTTTTATCCTAGCAATGTCATTACTCCTTGAGAATGATCATTAACATTGCATCAATCCAAAGTTATCAAATCATGAAATTCATAGTAAATCTTGATTATCTACATAGTTGTCAAATCATGAAATACAAAGTAAAACTTGAATGATAATCAATCTTAGAAATTTGAAATTTGAAAACATGACAAATCCTTAAGAACAAAAAAAGTGCCACCAAGAGGCAAAACAGCCGTACCCATCCTTGCCCTCATCAAAGGTCTCCACATCTTGCGCTTCAGATGAATTCAAAGTCGGTACCTAAATTATTCAACTTCAGTTGTGAGTAGTGATGTACACACAGCATTCATATGTGCATGAGAAAAAGCAAAACTTTTCCATTTCATTAAAAAATATTTTGGGGCAAAAGAAAAGAAAGAATAAATGGTTACACAACATGCTGTATTGCTTTTTTTAGTTTAGCTTCCTCTTCACTTACTCTTCTTCCCAAACCATTTTCTCTGATTGTCATTCTCCTGCCTCTTTCTAAGTTCTGCAAACATCAGATGTTCTTAGTGTAATCAATAAGAAAAAGATTTGCTATGATAAAAAAATGATAACAGTAAAAGGTGAGTGATGCTAGTAAATGAGGTTAACCATCATTATGTTCTTGGTGTAAGCTATGAGCTGTTTCATTGAAAACACAGTTACACTTTTGAAAGACAACCACTCTATAAATCTTCCTACACATGCCCATACCAAGTTCAAAGACTAAGGGGGCTCACTCCCATTAAATTATCTGCCTATCTAATCTGACTTTGTTAAGATTTTAAGTATTTTTTAGGATCAGATATGAATCATTATACTGCTAAAAGGTACTTACCAAATAGCAAAAAATTTAAAACTAGTTCATCTGTATTTTACCGAATCGGTTTTACCTTTTGCAAACAAGCCCTAAAATACATTTTTTCTTTGACAAGCTATTGCTTCTTTCTTGTTACACTGAATATATTTCAAGGACATCGAATTCTATGCGGAAATCACCAAACAATTGTTGAAGTCCCTAAACAACTCAAATGCTCAATCCAGTGATACTATTAGAGGTGATAATGGTACAGAAATGATATGGTAGTTTTGGTAGTAAACTTGGGAGCAATAAACACTAGATTCTATTTAAATTTCCAAATAGCTGCCCAGGAACATAGGGATAATCTCCTAACGCTCCCATAAAGGGAATATTCTTTGTAATATGAAGAAGGTGATGATGATGAGATGGTGTAGTTGGTTGAAATTTTTCATCCCCAAAGCCGTCGGAGTTATAAGGTTATCCCAAAATCATCTTGGTAGGGTTGCAAGAAACCTTATTAATGGGTCAAATTCCCCACTTCCAACTAATTTTCGCTCCTTAATTACAATCATGTTCCTGTAATTAGATCCTGTTTTTCAATATCCCCACTTCCACTTTTAGAACCTGGATTTGATTAGTCCTCAATAATGCCAGTAAACATCATTTTCTCCACACCATGTTCAAACATCCAACTCAACTCAACAAAGTCTTTGGGATCGGTTACCTTGTCTCGTCCTTCTACTTTATTTAGGTTCATTCCCGTAATTAGACTTGACATTATCATATCATTTTTTTAACCGAAAGATAATTTCATAGTGATTTATATAGTATCTATGGTTGGTTCTATTGAGGGCTTGGAAGTGGCACTTGATCAAACATTACCATCTCAATCTACAAAACACAAAATAATGTTTAGAAGTATTCATGAAACTTAAAATTACCTTAAAATGTTGTTCTCCCACCACCTCCTTGAGTGAAACAAGGCTTGGAACGAATGGAATTGGCCCACAAAAAGAGTAGAAGAAATCTCTTTTACGTTTACAAGTCTGAACGAGATTGAATATTGTTGTAGTTGGATCAAAAGAAACCAGAACTGTTTTGCCTTTTGGGCCTTGTACCGACATAAAGATTTCTCCATTGTCGAAAAGTCTCAGCGGGTGATAAGGAATATGAATATCAATGCCCTCTGTAATGGTAATCACTTTAGTCCAGGAACCCTTCACACCATAATCAGCCATCATCCAAACATCAAAACGAGGTTCAGGTTCAGAATAAAGATAAAGACCTATGCAGAGACAATTGCTCAACACTGAAAATCTCATTTGGGTGATTGGGTATTTGTGATCATCTCCAAAATGGGAAGGGGAAGGGACGAATCGGAATGACTCGTTAACAAAATCAAAACAACAAATAGATTCAAAGAAGCCATCAGTAGTAGCCAGAAGATAATGAAGAGCTCCAGTTAGAAAAGGGCCTTTCTGTCTGTAAATATTGCTAAAAGAGGGTGGCACAATTCCAATTCCAAGGCTTCTCCTTGAATCCTCACCGAGTGTGTAAATCTCCACTTGCAAAAGAGAATAGTCAAGCAGATTCCCAGGGCAGAGATATCGTATGACCTTGTACTGATTATTGACGGAGCTGAAGCCGAACCCAAAATCAATTAACACAAAGGAACCACTTATGGCTTGTGGAATCCGCACGTATTCGTTGATAATCGGATTGCATATGTAGAAGCACTCCCCAAATTCATAAAAGCAAAGCAACCCGTTACATGAATTCGTATGTTTCAAATTCTTCAAACTACTAGGGTCGGAGTAGAAGTTAGATGAGGTTTTAAACTTCAAGATGTTTCTGTTATGTTCAGACGATGATGATGATTCGAAGAACTCAATGAAGCGCATATGTCTCAATAGGAGATTCGGAACTAAAATGCCGGTTGGTGCTACCGAGTGGTGCAACTTAGCGAAGTAAGGATCGGAGACTAGAGCGAGCCAGCTCTTGCAGACACGCCTGCAACTATAGAGGTCCTTCACGGAGAGTCTGGATAGAATGCACATCAATATACTGATTGGCAAGTCCGATACCGTCGTCATTGTCTGATTTCGTCTGTTGCTTCTGATCAAATTACTTCATCGATGATTTGCACCTTAATTTGCAAGTAAACAATCATATAACTAGGGTTCGTACAAATACAAACTGAAGAATAAGGAAATTTCCTTGTGATTGTGTGATTGAAGAAGACCATTCCTTTTCAAACTCTACTTTCCTTTTATTTTAGAGGAGAAGTTTTATGCCTACAAAGAATGCATATTTTAGAAAAGTTCTATGACTTAGAAGAACATGCTGAGTTGTGACTCTGATAAAAAAAAAAAAGAAAAAAGAGAGGTTATAAATGATAAAATGAACGTTTCAATTTTATGTACTTTCGAGTCTAAAAGTTTCGTTTTGATAATGCTTTAATATAATTTTTTTAAAAAAATTTAAAATATATTTCAAAATTTTATAATTAATTTTAAAAAAAAATTATAAAAATATATTTGAATATAATAATCTAAATTTTAAAAAATTAAAAAAAAATTATTTTGAAATTCATATTCCACATTTTAAAATTAAAAAATTATTTTTGAAAATGTTAACAAACAGAAAAACATTTTATGTACAAATGTGCATTGATATAAAATATATCTAAACCAATTCATCAAAAATAAAAATAAAAACAATGAAGAAGATCACGTGACCAATATCATTTGGTGAAAAAATTTAGGTAAATATGACTGGTGAAGTTTATAAAAATTGGATTTCACAACATGAATGATTCTAGATGCTTGCTGATTGTTAAATTATTCATAAATGAGATTCTTTCTATAATGGTTGTAATCAGTTTTTCTAAATGTGTTTGTGTTAGAATGCTTAGATTTTGGTTAGGCCTTTACACTTTTTCATTTGGATGGTTTGTACATCTTTGAAATTTATTTAGTTATTTATTATATACAACAATGTGAGCGGAAGTATCTAACTATTATATGTGTATACGTTAGATAAAATAAAACCATGCTAACTAAATAATGAGTAGATATTCACATTATTTAAATAAAACTTTAGTCTTACATCTTTAAAATTTATTGCTTCTCATGATTAATATAAACTCTAAAAAATATATCAAATATATATATATATATATATATATATATACACACACACACACATTTAGTTAGATGCGTGCGTACACATGTATATGTATATTTATGTATTATCATTGATCCGTAATATATATTGATTGTCATAAGAATTTAGATATAATAAATAAATTTATAATTACTCATCATTTTTTTAGTTTTTCCTCAACATTTATTTTTTATAATTATTTTTTATTTATGATTCTATTATTTTTATTGTTGTTGTTTCATGTTTTAATTGTAAAAAATTCCATGTATCATCGTCTTTTAAAGTTTTTCTACATTTTACTCCACTTTTATTCTTATTCAAGATTTTAAAACATGCATAGTTAAATCTATTTAAACCAGAATCAAACTTAAATCATTGTATAATTTTGTTTTTGTTATATATTTTTTTTTCTTTTTTCTTTCTTCCTCTTTCTGTTAGAGTAATATGATGCTAGTATGGTTGGAATTTTTTAATGGTGCTATTAGGCCCGGAAAAATGGACGAATTTAGATGAATTATAAATAAATGAAACTTAAATTTAATGAATCAAATATGAGTTAAGTTATCCCAATTTCAACCAAGAAACCATATTTAACTCTTTTTATTTTATAAAACAAACTTCTCTCAAGTACGCATGCATTCATAAGTACACCAATATATGTGTATTTTACTATTTTATATTCCAGTAAAAAATTATGTTATACACATTATATAATTTTTTTGAGAATCACTTTCTATCAATTTTGCCAATCAACCGTTCAAGAACTAAACCACCCATTATAAAGAGCAACCTTTCAAGATTGGATTATACCATTAAATTAAGAATAAAAAGAAGTTATAACAAGTGTTTTTTTTTTTTAATTTAAGGAAATAAACAAGTGTTTAATATTATATATATACTATGTATATTATCATTATTGTACACATATAAAATTGTATATAAAATATATATTACAAATATAATTTGTAATATCATAATACAATAATTTGGGTTATTTGTAATATCATATTCACTTTATAATAATTTTTATCAAACACCCAATAATCATAATTTCTAATATCAGAATCACGACCAAATTATATCAATTTTGTTGGATATTGGGTTGGATTAGACCCGAATAGCTTCCACAAAATTTGAATGAGAGTTGTGATAAAATTAAAATTCTTATCATTATCTCGTTGGTTTTGAATTTCAATCAACGCAAATATTTATCCTGCGTTTTGGTTACGGAATTTGTGTGGGAGGATATTTTGGTTATCCGTAACTCTCTTGCCTCCTCTCTTTGAGTTTTCTCTAGATTATTCCGAGGTTACCATTGTGAGACATTTGGACTAAGATTGTGGAAATACATAGGCGACTCAATCTTATAGTCGTCTTATTGACAAGAAAGATTTCTATATCAACGTACATGACAGAGAAGCTCGTAACACAAGCTAGTTCATTCCGCTTTTGTGAACCTAGACTGAAAGAGATAACCGGGTTCAGACTCGATTGTTATTTCTTATATTTCTTTCATTGGTATCAGAGCCATATATGCTTCTATTCGTTGATATATGTGTTGTATGTATGTATAATTATTAAGAGAGAAAATCATGTATTAAACTCACACGGCTAATTTTTAAAAAATCATTATAAGAACACATTTTGAATGATTCACCACGGTGGATGTGCTCTTTGTAACTCCAATAGGTAGCCCATAAATTTCATGATGATCCACCATCGGATCTATGAAATATTTAAGTTTTAATACGATCTGTAAAACCTCGAATATTGTGCATGAAATATATATCGATTTGTTCCTTGTTCCAAAAGCTTTCGAACGATATATGGTACACAAATTTTCTTCAAAAACAAATAAGTGAGATATGAGTTTCCAAAGTTTGACCGTAGTCATAGCCAAACCTTATTTTTTAAGAAGAAGAATTGCAGGGTAATGCAATCTCCATTATCGGCAGGGTGCGTGGGAGTACATACATCATCTTCTGGGACTTATTTTTTGACACTTCTGGAGAGTGTGTCATCTACACAAGATTTTGGGCCTATATATGTATTTTTGTAATTTTTTGACTTTAGGAAGTATTTAAAATTAACTTTTTATTGGGTAAAAAGTGTTAAACATTTGATTAAATAATTTTATAAAAAATTCAAAAAGCTATATTTATGATTAAAATTACATATCAGTGTTTAGTACATTGTTGGGGGTCCAAATTATTTTTTGGTGAGTTTTTTTAATCCATTTTTGATATTTTTGGGGCTTTAAAAATTAGTTTTTTATCCAAAAAATTGGTTAAAAATTTTAGAAAACTTATTTTAAATGTGAAAAGATCTTAGAAAGGCTTTGAAAATTATGAACAATTACACTATGTGTGAATCATATTTTCTGGATCATGTGTAGATTATTTTTATTTTAACTATCATGTGAATAATTATTTAATGCATTATTATTGCATAATATTGATCCCCATTAATTGTGAGACCCAAATATCTACTCTCATTGTGATGAGGTGTGGTAAAGCCATCTATGCAAGACCATTATATTGTTATGCATGTGAATGTATGTTGTGATTAAATGAGTTTATTTAATTGATGTTCTAATACACTTGTTTGTTGTGATGTATGAAATAGCAAAGTTAATTTTGAGATATATTGTAATACCCTGACCCGAGTTAGACGGTATCCGACCCGGGTTGGACAGGACCAAGACATGTGATCCCGAACTGTAAGCTAAAGCATGACATGAATAAAGTTTAAAAATGAAATTGAAATCTTACATTGTCCAATATATTGACGCGATAACTGTAAGCCATGAATTAAATGTAAAAATGGGTGAGCGACAGTCAATTGTTCAATAAGATACGTGAATTAAGAAATGATCAAAACGAGGCGACCCCAAAGCCGAAATGGAAAAAAATAATATTATATATAAAAAAGGGAAAAAATTGAAAATTGAAGCAAATTATATTTAAAATAAAAAAAAAAAAAGAGAAAAGAGAGAAATCAGGAAAAAGGAAAAGAAGAAAAAAATAAAATAGGCATATATGTGCAGCGTATGATATGTGTGTGGTATGTGTGTTTGTAATGGAATACAAGTGTAAGCAATGAAAAGAAAAGAAATAAAAAAAAAAGGAAGCAGTGGAAACCGAGAGAAGTGGAAAAATTGAGAATACTTGAGAAGCTTGAAGAAGCATGGAGAAGAGAAGAGAGAGAAGGAGTGGAGGCTGCCATGCAACCGTGTGCGCGTGTGTGGTGTTCTCCATATTAAAAAAAAAAAAAAAAAAAACGAAAAGTGATGAAGAAGGAACAGCCAACAGGTGGCAATGCCACCGACCTTAAGGTCGGTTAAGGAGAAGAATTTAAGGGGAGAAACTGAGTGAAGGTGAGAGAAAAATGAAAAAAAGCTGAGGCGCAAAAAAGCAAGAAAAGAAGACGAAAGAAAAAGCAGGAAGAAAAGGTGGTGCAACAGGCCAGAAAATTCATAAGAAAATTGTAAGTTGGTTTTTAAGTTTTGAATTGTTAAATAAGTATATTCATGACATGCAATTAGAGGGTTGAGAGGAGCATGATTTAAGGGTTAAAATGCAAAAAAGATGAACAAAAAATAATGCAGAAATGAGTTTGAAAAATGACACTGCAGGTCACAGGGTAATGTTTTTAAAGCTATTATTTTATGTGAAGTTTTCTATCTAAATGATGTATAACTGGTCCATGTTAGGTGTAATGAAATTATATGATCAACATAAGAAAATACATGAAATTGAAAAAAAAAATAAAAAATAATGCAGTTGCCGGAGAAGATGAAGCCAATAGGGCCTTGGGTTGGGTCCTGGATCGGGTCGGGTCAGACCCGACCCACTTGCAGTTTTGATAACCTGAAACGGCAGCATATGAGTTATGGTTAAATTGAATTTGAAATTGGAATTTGGGATTGTTTGGACGCAGGGATAGTAATTAAAATTTTGGGATAAAGGGAAACAAGGATAGCCTTATTCCAATTTTTGAGATAAGCCACTGTTTGGTTATCCTAAATTAGAATAGGAAGTTTGTGAATTGGAATTTCACCCAGAACTTGAGGAAATTTACAATTAGACCCTCAACAGTTATGACTAATGTTACTAAGGCCCAAACAGTAAAGTAAATAAAATTTTATTTAAATATTTTTATAGAAAAAAAATACAATCTTGCCCCTAAATCAGAAATGGGTCAAACGGATTCCAATTTAAGTAAACAAATAGTCAATTTTTATTATCTTAGACATTTCAAACCCAATGGTAAATTCAAAATTATGAAAAGAGGTCCCAAAAATAAAATACATGTAAAAGTGCAAAATGACCATTTTGCCCTTTTTAATCCAAGAGTCCAAATTGAGATCCGTAAAAGCCTAAACTAATTTTATTCGACATTCCGGACACGACGACAAGGCCCAAATTAGCAAATAAAATACTTACAGCCATGATAGGTATATTCAAATAACAGAGCATTGATTGATTACGGCTATAGACTGAGTTATATTTTTCGAATGACAAGAGCGTCAAAAGAAAAAGGAAAGGGAATAGCTTGATTTTCAAGGAATAGTAAAACATAAGTAATAACCGATCTCTACATGTGATACATTCTCAGTCATGTCACAGTTCTTCTATACGCGTTTGTATTCTTTATTATCATATCAAATCCTGTATGATTAATTCCACTATGTGCTATTGCTTCTCAATGGAATAGCTTAGCTATGATTTTGTATCTTGCTCTTAATTTTCATATCTATCGATGATGTTATATCTTGATCATGAGATTCTGGTACATTTGTGCAAAGGACCATTCTGTACACTTGTACGTAGGGCCAAAAGGGGCCAGATGATGTTGTTCTCGACAACCCAGTAACATAGCCGTAAAAAGCTATAGTTATATCATGTTACCTTGAACTAGTTATGATCCACATTCTTCTCCGTGGAGAGTAGCATGATCTTGATATTTTATCAGTGTCGGATTTGTGCTCAGTCACAAACTTCATCTAGATGCGTAGTATGACCTGAGTAAGGGGTCTTGTCCCAAGCATGAGGACCAGTTTTATATAATTGACTCGAGTACGGGGTCATATCCCAAGTATGGGAACCAATTTTACATGATTGAGCTCAGTGCTTATGCACACAAGGGGTAGTCGGGCCCCGTAGTTTATAACATCCATCAGATTTAACATCACTATCTTTTATTGAGACTCATAGTATGATCATGTTCTTGTATGAATGATCAGGCAGTCGTACAGCTTTATTCGAGTACGTTCTATGACCATGAATCTGATAACTTTGATTATCAGTTATATTCCTGATTATCGTTATTCATCGATAAGCCATGATTATTGCTTTGATTACTATTATATTCCTGATCATTGAATTTACGAGCTATGATTATTGCTTGAGTATCATCTGTATCCCTGATCATTGATCTTCATTGGTGAGCTATGATTGTTATATGATATTGACTGGCTATCATATCTTTGTTATTTAGTTTCTTCCAGATCTTGTACACATGGCAGAGTAGAAGACTTACTTACTGAGCTTAGTTTAGCTCACTCCAAATTTACATGTTGTTTTCAAGGACTAATACAAAGGACAGACAGTAGGAGCTCGCAGTGAAAGATTGGACATTTTGACACATAAAGATAATAGTAGTACAGTCTTGTAGCACTCCCGTGTATTCACGTCCTGGGAATGAGATAATGATTAGAAATTTTACAGACTATACTTTTATATTAACAGATTGGTATGAACATGTGACCTTTTTACTTTATTGTCTTTCACTATGTTACATGTTAGTTGCACTCATGGTAGTGTAACAGGATGAGTAGGTCCGGTTCAGCGAAAGTGCCTGGTCGGATGGTTACAATTCATTAATCCGTAGAGGGTGGGTTGCGGGTCGTGATGTCACGACCCCAAATCTGGTCCATGCGGATCGAGGGTTTGTGATCGGCCACCGAGGCCTTTTCTGATTTCCATTAATCAAATGCAGCGGACTAAATTTCTTTTTCTATTGCGGAAGCGTTAAACAATACTCAAGTCAACATTAGTCATCTATTTATACATTCCATAGTAATTACAAAAGTACATGATGTAATTTTTTTCAAGCCTGCTGATGTCATATTCGATATACAGTCCAAAAATTTTCAAAAGCAACTACATCATGACTAGCAAAATCCTATTACAAAAAAGGTTCATAGCTTTACAAGCTTCCAACTAATCTGACTGAACCTGCTATTTCTTTTCCGATATCATCACCTGAAATAGGATAAAAATATCCTATGAGCTCAACAGCTCGAGTATCCCAGCTCGTAAGCATTCTATAACATACCAGGGGTTTCAAAATTACTATATAATTCAATACTGAAATGTCAAAGATCAAATATCATATGTTATCTTAATTTATAGTACAAGATAACGATATCAAATTCGCTTTCAATAAATCTCAATTTAACGAAAATCATAAATCGATAATCAATAACATAGTTCAATAAATCAAAATCACAGTTCAATATCATGGTTCGATAAATCATAGTTCAATAATTCAAAATCATGGTTCGATAACCCAAATTCATAATCCAATAATTCATAATTCAATAATTCAGATTCATGGTTCAATAACCCAAATTCATAGTCCAATAATTCATAATTCAATAATTCAGATTCATGGTTCAATAACCTAAATTCATAGTTCAATAAATCATAGTTCGATAATTCAGATTCATGGTTCGATTTTCAATATTCATATTCAAAATGATATATTCCACTTCTATGGCCAGCAAATTAGAACCTCGCTGACTGAGATCGATGGGCTAGCTAGTTCGATATGCCGTATCAACACCGGCTCACTACAATATACCCTGTGGGAGGGTTCGATAAATCACAACCTATTCGATAGTGACCAATCATAGAAGAGTGTTCTATTCAAAGCATCAAAATCATATCCAAAATCAATAATCATCAATAGCAGTTCAATTACTCAAATCAAAGTTCTTTATTTGATGTTTTGTTAAAACAGTTCAAACATTTGTAAGAAGATCATTTAACATTTGAGTACCTTACAAACACATTTTCTTAAGTCAAAGAAGACAATATAGTTGTCAATAAATCGTTCAAAACGTATACAGTATAGCTTTTAACAAGGCTATAAAAAGAAATGATATCATATGTCGATATATCATAAGAGAGTTCAATAATTATATTTATAATGAAAGTTTCTACCTTAGTATGGTATGAAACACTCACCTGAATTCCAAAGGCTTAACTCCAAAATCCTTCCTTTGAAGTTCCCTAAAATCACATTTCAAAGTCCGGTCACATTCCATAATATTACTCTGATTTAATTATCATTAATTCTTTTTCCTATTTTAGTTACATTTCTTGGGTAGCTTCTTTAAGTTTTAAAGTTTGATTCTATTACCTTACATATTTACGTGTCATATTTTTCTGTACCTTATTTCAACATACGGACCTCACCACTGAGTCCGGAACGTCGAAGAAAGTCAATTTGGACTCTCTCTGACTTCCATTTGGTTTTAGGGACACTAAGGGTAATTTGATAATTTACACTCTAATGTGTCTTATTTTTTTAGAGTTTCGTCTCGTGAAACAGACCCTACCATTGGGTTCAGAACGCCCCAAATAGTCAAAATGCACTATTGGTTTACTCAATTTGGACTTCGTTTGACTAATTTTGGTTTTAGGGTATTTTAATAATTTCCTAAATTTAAAAAGGGCTTTAAATTAATTGTTATTTAATTTTTCTGGGCAATTGTGTAATTAACCGAAAGTTTGGGGGGTCAAAATAGGATTTTCAAAAACTGTTAAGTGAATCGTCCGGTTCAGTCCCAATTCAATTGGGCCGGTTCGGTTCGGTCAGAAACCAAGGGGTTCAGTTTGGTTGCTTGCGTCAGCATGACATCATGCTGACATCATCAGTCACATGACCCGTTTTTAAACGGTCAGGACCCAGATCCAAACCCAGACCTGGTTGGAGCTTGACCCGACAGCCCCCTTCGTTTTTCCGTCGTCTTCTCCGACGAAGATTCCGGCCACAGTCGCCGGAACAGTGCCCCAACTCACTATTTTCTCAATTTTTGAATAGTTTTCACGTTCAAATATTATTCTTTTCATGTCAAATCAATTCTAAGACTTCAATCTATAATTTAGAACAAATTTTGGCCTCAAACCATCACGGTTTTCCGACACCCACCCCAGTTTTCTGGTGTTACACCGATGACTGGATTTTTGGCCATAAAATGGCCATCTCTCAACCATTTTAGGTGATTCAAAATGTTTTAGAATCCTAGAGAAATTTTCTATTCATATCATGGTTCAACATTTCGTTTGGTCGCGACAAAATCAGACCTGCTGTAAGCAAGGTCATTAATGGCTACTCCATCTGGGTTTACTGCTTTTACGTGTTTTCATGGTCTAAAATCATGCTTAACAATCTTATAAACATTTATTTAGCATCCTATAATCGTATACTACTCAAAAATAGTTCCTAATAATGCAAAATTCTAGAGAGAGAAAAAATGATAATTTACATATTTCTTACCTTTTTTATCACTGTTTTCTCCCTCTTCACTTCTGATTCTTCCTTCCTTAAGCTTTTTAGTTCCTTTCTTTGATAATGGCAAGCATGCAATGCATGAACTTGTTTTTAAAGAGAAGCGACCGACTTCTCTCTCTCCTCTCTCTCTCTTCCCTCATGACCTCACGGCCACCCTTCTTTCACTTCTCAATTAATTTCTCTGTTTCTTAATTAATTTTGTTCTTCCCAAGTTCCTACTTTACATTAATTTGTTTGGACTTTAGTTTTGATATTTTGTAAATATTATATATATATATATATATCTCACACACACACATGCACATGGAAACACACACACACACACACACATATATTTGTATTACCATTATTATTTGTTTATTTATTTATTTTTATTTTAATCCTTGCATTTTTATATATTCGTCAATTTTCGGTTCGGGTACCGGCTAACTCGGGTCGGTACCGACTAACTCGGGTCGGGGTATTACACGTGACATATATGAGTTATTGGCGCGACATCCCCGTTTATTTATTACTTTTAGTAGATTGATGTAGTAGGTTCATTCTAATAATATAATAAATTTTTAAAAGGGTTGTATTTATTTATGAAGCCTTGTAAGGGGATGTGTTTTCGTTGTAAATTCAAATGTCCATAAATTACCTTGGCATGGTGTACTAGAATGTCAATTGAGTTCAAGTAGAGTCCATACGTTGCAAAACATGCTCATTAATTATTATTATTATTATGTGAATGAATTAAATTTATTTTAATTTAGAATCATTGTATGGATGAATTTAATTTATTTTAATTTAAAATTATTTTGTTTGAAATTATTTAAAAATATATTTCTATTTACATAAATGGGAGATGATTATGAGTTTAGCAAAATTTTCGATCTCACAGTGTAAAATAGAATAATATTTTTAATTAAATTTTTGGTAGCAGAACAATCTGATGAATATATGCTTAAATGTCACCATGCACACTATGATAGTAGTAAAACAGTCCCAATGAATGTGATCGCCGACTTAACCAACATAAATTGCTTAGAATGACCACATCACACATATAACATATGTGTAAACATTTACCAATTGGAAACGTAATCCAACACCTTGAGACATGAAAGTTTTTTATAATTAATTAAGTTGTTAAATGTGTTTTATTATGTAGAGCAGCATATAAATAATTCTCATTAAAAAATTGTTTGGATTAGTTTCATGACAATTTTAGACTTGCCTTTGATGAATAACAAATTCTTTCCATATATTAACTTGGCTTGTATTTAAATTTTTTTTAAAAAAAAAATTACATGACGCTACTTATTTAAATAAAAATATTTTTTTAAAATAGTGCATCATCTTGAAACAAAAGGTAGAGTGCCAAGAGATGAATTCTTAAACTAATATTATTGCCTATGGTGGGCCAAACAAGACTTTTGGGCCTATGTTTATAGACAAGAAATAGTCGCTAACTAGGGTAGAGTTAAGAAACTTGCATCAAATATAGGCAAGAAAGTCAAGTGCCATAGGGGCATGTATGACAAATAATAGAATAAGCTGCTATTTGAGAATAAAATGGATCATTTTTTTCGTAGTTATACTGAGTAAAAGTTGACTATTTGATTCAAAATAGAGACAAGGACATAAAATGGCATGTAAAAAGTGCGACTTTACATTGCTCTTAATGTTTTGTACATTATGCACAAGTGGTAGTATAAGAATTAATCGCCACAAGAATAAGCTGATTAATTCTTTTGAGCAACATATGGCCGTATGATAAAATAATTAGATATTGGTATTTGACTAATCGTTTGGTCCACATCTAATCTAATTGATTTTTGTCCTTTTCTCATGTTTGATTTTAGTCTTTAGGACTGAATGAAACTATTTATTCTTTGTGAAATAATAGTTCATTGTAGATTGATCTACCCCAAGTTAGAAGCAGCTTCGTTATATGAGTATGATAATGGCTCTGTCTCATTAGATTATTTGATAGTTTTGGACTTATCTCTTTATGTCTTTCCACAATTTTATTTTTTTTAGCAATAACATGAGCACATTGAACTAGATTGGATTACTAGATTAGCTTGAGAAAACATGTTGGGGTTACTCGCAAAAATTAATCTATTAGTGTGTCAACCCTATTTGATTGGAAAGGCGAGTAAGAAACCTTATTTGTATACAAAATAGAACCTTTTGTTTTCTCACTTTGTTACTCATGCTATGATTGCTCACCTAGCTCAAGCATTAGTTACTTAGAGTATTGCTATAAGCATTAGTTGCTTTAAGTATTTTTCAAGAGGTTGAGTATCGAAAATGAAAAATTCTTCACACTAATTGTAAGCGGGAGTATTGTTTTGATTAGTTCAAGACAATTATGTAAGAAAATTGAGAAAACTAGATTTTGTTAAATACGGTTAGCTCGATGATGACACAAATATGTTTTGTGCAGCCTACATCCTTAATTGAGTGCCTTAATAGTCAGTTCTTTATGCTTGAGAATGGTGAAAAGTTTAATTTGAAGGTCTTATCACCTTTTGAGGTTTATGTGATTTGTTCACATTATTTAATATTTTTTTTGAAAGCTTGGCCTTAAGTTTGAAAAATGTTATTTTTTAAAATATTCTTTTTGAAAGTTTAAAGGACCATTGAATTCTTAATTGAACACTCCAAATTAAGGAATAACTAAATTGAGTTGCACAATGAAAAAAATTTAAAGGATCTTTAACTTTGTGGGTTAATGGAATCTATGGAAGTCACACCATCTCTCGACGAATGTGGAAAATTGATATCTCATTCTGGAATCGCCAATGATGTTTTGAATAGTGGAAGTGACTTGCCGCCTAGTGGAAGTGTACCATTAGTTGAGATTATACCACTAGAGGAAGACTCTTAAGATCCTTAGTTGTGTAGAAGCAAATATAAAATCTTTTCTTATCGTCTTTGTAAGATTAAAGGGAGAAATTTAACTATTGCTTCACATGTTTAAGTGGATATTGCTTCTTATGTAGAGGCAAAAAAATTTTATGCTAATAATGTATGGATGGCTGTTATGAGTGATAAGTTGAGCTAAATTAGTAAAGAATCAAACTTTGGGAATGGTTGATCTCATTTTGTGTAAGATTGATTAACTAGTGTTTTTGTTCTATCTTTTTTAAAAATGTCTTATCCCTAAGGGGGTATTGACAATGAAGAGAGAGATTCTCCCTAGTGGTGAGAATTGTCTCTATCCACCTTATTCCAATGATTGTCGCACATGTTGGATCTTAGAAGCATTCTAGATGGACTTAGACATGACATCTTTTGTGAAGAATTAGACGATGATTCTACGTGAATTAAGTTTTGAGCTTCAAGGTCAATGAATAAAGAAAGCAAAGTATGCTTGTTCAAGTGTTCATTTATGACCTAAAGTAATCATCTATACAATTTTAGGCTTCAAGGTTAATGAATAAATAGTGAAAAGACTGTTTGCTCAATTGTTTACTTATGACCTAAAGCAATTGTCAAGTCAATGGAACCTTAGATCTCATCAAGCAATTGGATTCACGATGATCAAGGAAGCTATGAATGGTCCAAAGAAAGCATTTTGATCTTTTGTGTGGTTGCTGAAATATATGAAATCATTTGTCACCACTTAGAGGTGGTTGTACTGTATTAAGGAGGATATAGGTGAAGTAGACTATATTTGAATTTGAGTTTCATGGAGATTCCCTTGAGAGATTTCTTGTTTTGTCTTGAGAAATCTGTAAGCAATCTTGTTAACACGATCCTAACCTATTGGCATATTGATATGTGCATACTTTAGTTTTGATCATTGCAATTGGACTAGTAGTGAAAGAGATATTTTGTGAAATTTCCTATTTTGAGTGCAGTTGAGATTCTGAAGTGCATTAGATTATTTTTGCAACTCTTACATATAGTCCAAAATTAAAGCAGCTTAGTGTTTTGCTCGTATAAATAGTCAAACTATAAGAGCGACTTAGTGTTTGCTCATCGGACTATAGTTAATTAGTTTTTTTTTAATTTCTAAGTGATGTCAAGAATACACAGTTAGTCGTCAGCAATTGAGGTAGTAGTTTGGTTGTGGAGATCTTAGTCGTGCCTTAACATAATGTCATGTAGGCAGGATGATTTGTTCATCAACTATGATTTTATAGCAGCTCTAACATATGCAAGGCGTTCGGCGTAATTTTATTTTACATTGTTAACAAGTTTGGATGTAAATGCAGACGATGTCTTTCCTTTTTGGTTATGTCTTTTGGACTCAGGGTCCATAAGGAAAGAACAGTGCAGGTCTCGCCACTCGATTGGAAGCTCAGGCTCGCTAATGAACTGGTAGAACCAATAGCGGTGATGGGAGAACCAAACATGTTAGCATTATTTTTCACTACACATGTTTAAGATGGAGTTGCGCAAAAAGAGGTGGTCTTAAGCCCATACTTAGTGATGTTTTACATCTTGTGTTTATTAGTTAGGTTTATTTTAGATTTGATGTATTGGACATCATGTGACATTATTTCATCATTATATGATTATGTGTTCATATTGAGATGAATGTTTAATGTTGTTAGCATACATTAAAAATGTCAACAGGTTTTGATTGGCTCTCTCACATGACCAATTGCCTTGACGCTTAGATATCGAGTAAGATGAAACATGAAAATTCTTGGTTGAAGAGAGAATTCATCTTTATCATATATGTCGCCTTGACAATGAGGGTCAATATGAGATTCTTTTAAAGAACCAAACATGAAGGTTGACCACACACCTCATGTAACTTGAAGAAAGCCGAATGTGAACTTTCAGACAGTCGCTAGGAGAGTGACTGGGTTAAAGTGTTCAGGTTAGGCGTTAAGATAGCGACGAGGGGCGCTAGATAGCGACTAGACTAAGATTCGTATGATCTATATTCTTATTTTTATGAGATTGAGATTGACGTGCCCAATTAAGTTGAAGTTCCGTCGTAGCATACATTACATATTTTATGTGCTATTGATGTGACTTTTAATATAGAGAGTGACTGAATATATCCTTACTTCGTCACTGTGTGAGCTCTGAGAACCATTTTGAGTTCTATTGTGACCTTTGTGACCTAGGACTATGTTGTGAAGAGAAAGCTTAATGTTGCTACTTTAGCATGTTGCTAAAGGACTATGATTGATGCGGTCCGGCGGGGCATGTCTAGGAAAGTAGTTGAGTTCAATTGGATTAGCGTGAGTAGCTAGGAAAAATGGTTCCGTAATACATTATTGTATTGTAAATCATTGCCCAGGCGATCTGTCGGTTTATGTGTTTATCGATGTGATCATGAATACAATACAGATTGAAGGATTCAAGCATTGTACTAAGATTAATTCTCGTGAGGGATAAGGGATGTTGAATCTGGTATAACGGATCATTTTGTAATATCCCAAAAAATTTTACTACATGAATATATATATGTGCATATAATATGTACACACATTAAGGGTGCATATATGTGTGTGTTGAGTATAATGTGAAAACATGACAAAAAAATCAACAAGTAGTAAATGAAATTTGAAAAAAATGAGAGTTGGAAAATCAGCCCAGTTAATGAAAGTTGGAAAAAGAAAGCTGGAAAATGAAGAAAAAATCAACAAGTTAGAAAAATCAGCAAGCATTAAAAGCAAAGTTGGAAAAAAATGGAATGGTGTATATATATATATACACACACACACACACACACACACCGGCCATGCATGCAGTAAGTAATTGACGTGTGTTGTGATGGGAAGTTTCCATGAAATTTTACAAGGAAAATATATTATGTACATATGTATCAAAGTCTTCAAAAACTTAAATGCCCTGGAACTAAATGAAGAAAAACAAGGGAAGTTAGCTGAAATGTAGGAAAAAGCAGTCAAGGAAGACTGCAAAAATGGTAGAAAGAGAGAGGAAATTATGGGCAGTGCAGGTGGGAAATTTCCCTATATATAGAGATGAAGTGTAAGAAAAAACTTAGAAGAAACAGTGAAAAGCTGATAACTGGTTTGGTTCAGAGTATTCAGGAGTGCAAAATTCGAAGCAAAAGCTAGGAGGTTCTGAAGGGTTATAGTGAATATAACTGAGAAATTCAGGTGATTGGTATTGCTTTCTGTTTTTACAATTCAAAGCATGATATTAGGTTTTGATCATAGGGTCTGAATCAGTATAAACTATAGAGTATTTTTCAAAAAGAAAAAGAGGAAGCCGCAAGCCTCCTAGATCGAACGCGTGACCTATTGGGGGGGTGACACATGACAAACCACTGTGCCACCCAATTCTCGCTCGTCATATATCCAACCGAAAATATATATATATATATATATTATACTTTTATTAATAAATTAAATTAATTAATTTAAAAATAGGATAATGTCCCGGTGTCCTAAATTAAGTAAACAAATAGTGTATTTTGAACTAGGTCGGACATTTCTAGGACCCAATGGTGAGGTCCATTTTGTCAACCGAAGTTTCCAAAAAATTAAGTCACATAAAATATGAAATTATCATTTTGCCCTTAGGGGTACCCAAAGTCAAATGAGAAGCCGTACGAAGGCCTAAATTTATTTTCTTGAACATTTCGGACTCAACGGTGGAGTCTATTTACCCAAATAAAATATTTCAAAAGCCGATGTAGTAAATTTAGTAACCTTAAGAGTATAATTAAATAATATCGAGAGAGTTACAATAAATCACGAACGTTAACATCGACCTTAACTAATAGAGATGAGTTAATAACAATTAAATTTATGATTTATAGGAACCTCCAAAGGGAAGGAGAAAAAGACCTGAATTTGTAAAACTGCTGAAAGTTATTTTTGAGGTAAGTAATTATGATGCTTTAACTATGGGTTATTCCCAGCCAGTTACATTATCTTTCATATGCTAGCCAAATTTGTACTCTATTGCTACCTACTGAACTTGATTTCTTCCCTTTGAAGCCAATCGACTTGTGATTATTGGTTATGCTTGTATCTTGGATTCAAATCGCTTGCTTACATCATTGTGAACTTGATTTCTGATACTTGAGCATTGTTATGCCTTCATGTATGCCATGTCATGATCGTGTGATGTATCATCTTGATAGAAATTTTATACATATGATTATATATCCCATGTGATATTATGTTGATCATGACATTTTGTATGTGCTCGAGGTTGTGCTCAGTCACAACAGCCCACTTACTCACAGATGGCGTTTAGGACCTTTGGGGTCATTTGTGTCCTTTGGGACTTGTGATGGAAGAGCTCTTACGCTTTCAGTTAGCCCAAGAGAAGGGGTGAAGCTGAATGTGCGTTTTGGGGCTATGTCGGGCCCTATTTGTTTATGCATCTATTTTGTTAGAACTCAATATCTGATATTGTTGGTATTCATTAGATGATCATATATTTTAAATCCTGTGAATGATCATATTATTGCAATCGTGTTACACTTTTGATTGGCTAACAGTTTTTCTTGTGGCAGCGATCCATTATGATAGGCTAGATCCCACTTTGAGTGATTTATTATCATCTTCGGGTATCTTATGTTGGGATAAGCCTTTTGGACCCTCAGGTCATTGTTAGTACATCTTGGTGACTGGCTATGTATTTACTTGTTGCTCACTTGGCTATTGGCTATCTATTATCTCTATATTCTATCATTTCCTTGGACTAACCCTAACCCATGTTAAAGCTAGGAAATTACTTATTGGGCTTGTTAGCTCACCCCTCCCTTAGTTTTTTCAGGATAACAGGAAGTGGGAGAACCCTCAAGTGCTCCGAAGGCTTAGACACTCGCTAGCCACTGGTAGCTCTTTGGGTGAGTTTTGTATTAAATTAAGTACTGGAAGGTCTTAATGTCTCCCATGTCACCACGGTCCTGACAGTTTGTGTTCTGGAGGATTCGTACTTATAAACACTTATGTTCTTTTGGCATGTATTAAATGATGACCTTGAATATGCTACCAGATTTACTGTTGAATATAAAATACTTTGTTAAAACTTTACTTAGTATTTCAGATCCTTTTAACGGGGAACGGCCCACGACCCGCAAACCCGATCACGGACCCCTAATCTACATAGGATGGGTTTTGGGTCGTGACATATTTGTTTGTTTATAGTGAGGTACTATGTTGTTGTAATGATAGCTTGATATAATACTCCTACCCCGATCTTTCTCGTCATGTCGCACAATCCATTCCTGTGTGTGGAAGGTGATGTAGAGAACTTAGTACTCACCTTATGTAAATGAGTGGGAGATGTTGGATATTGGGTTGGATTAGACCCGAACCAATAGCCATTTGGTCATCTAGAAGATGTGAATGAGAGTTGCGATAAGATTACAAATTTTATCATTATCTCGTTGGTTTCAAATTTCAACCAACGCAAATTTTTTATTCTGCTTTTTGGTTACGGGATTTGTATAGGAGGATATTTTGGTTATTCGTCAACATTCTTGGCTCCTCTTTCCGAGTTCTCTTTAGATTCTTCCGAAGTTACCATCGCGAAACTTTTGAACTTTGATTGTGAAAATATATAGATGACTCGATCTTGTAGCCGTCCTATTGACGAGAAAATTTTCTGCATCGACGTACATAACAGAGAAGCTCGTAATACAAGTTGATTCTTTCCTGCTTCCGCAAACCTGAACTACAAGAAGTAACTCGGTTCAGACCCAATTATTATTTTATATATTTCCTTCAAATTTAATCACCAAACAACTTCTACCAAAATCACTTTCTCTATATCACTTTTGGAACAATCAATTCTTAACTGAAACTTCCTAAATAGGCCTTTAGTCTGCTTATATAGTTACAGCAATTTACATTGTTATATATTTTGAACATTAAAAAAAAAAAAAACAAGCCAACCTTCTTATGTTAAATGAAACCGAAGTTTATCTATTTTGTGTTTGAAAGTCTACATTCTTTACCAAACTGTTTTAGTATAAGTAATTTTCATCTAATAAAGAAAATTTCTAAGTACTTTCCATTTGCCTAGTATGAGATATGAAAGTGTATAATTATTGAACAAATAAAATAGAAAGATATTATAATGAGAAAAAAACTGATATGTGACATAATTATGTCAGTAATTACATAGCACACACTAACCCTAGTAACATACAATTATAAATTAATATTATTCTTGATTGCCAATCAAGGGTGAAGGCAACAAAAATATTTAAGGGAGGCTAAAATAAATTTTAAGAGAATTTTTACGAAGATTTTTCTTTTCAAACTTGAAAAATTTTACATGCAAACTTTTTTTTTCTTCTCAAGATGAAGATGACAGGGGAAGAAATAATGAGTTTGTATTTCTTTTCTTTTCTTAGCTTACTAAATAAAGCAAAATGAGAAAATTCTAGGGAAAAAAAAACTGTGAAAACGCAGTCAAACAAATAACAATAGAAATTTTCTTAACAACCAAACAAAACTTAAAAAAGACAATTTTAGCAAGAAAACATCAAGATTTATAAAATAAATGGCAAAGAAAATTTTCTTAAGCATTCAAACAAAGATTAAAGGAGAAAATTTTGAAGAAAACATCAATATCCATCAAATTTTAATAGTTAAACTTAAGGGTTTAAGATAGTTAAAGGATTGGGCTAAAATTTTGAAATGAGAAATGAGAGAAACGATGATAAAAGTTTAGGGGGGCTGTCTTAAATTTTTAATTGAGAAATGATGAAAATAATTGGTAAAAATTTGACTGAATCAAAAATTTAGAATAATTTGAAATTGGCCAAAACTCTATATATATAATTTTATTTTATTTTTAAAATGGGCTATAGTCTAACCTAACCCCTTAAATGCCTTCATACCTCCGCACTTGTTGCGACATACAATACAACATGTTACTGATTTAAACATAATTATACAAACGTTGGTCAACATCTCATTTTATCAAAACAGAATTTTAAAAAAAGTAATCAAAATTGTAAGGAAAAAAGATGAAATGTGACATAATTATGTCAACAATTACATAGTTGACACATACTAACTGTGGTAATATACTATTTTATATTAATAGTATTCCCTGTTGGCCCTTACAATGCAATGTGTTACTAGTTTAAATGTAATTATACAATTGCTTGGTGGATATATCATGTTATTAATTCAAATCTCAAAAATTAAAAATCAAAATTGTAAGAAAAAACATTGGCATGTAACATAATGATGTCAACAATTGCATAATTATAACTAGCACACACTAGTCATGATGAATATATAATTATAAATTAATATTATTTTTGACTGGCCATGTTATTGATTTAAATGTGATTATACAAGTGACTATCGACATCTCATTTTATCAATTAAAAATTAAAAAAAAAATCAAAATTGTTTGGAAAAAAAATGACATATGACATAATTATTTCAACAATTACATAATTGACACACACTAACCGGGACATTGTACAATTATATATTAGAAGTATTATTTCTTAGTCGTTACAATACAATGTGTTACTGATTTAAATTTAATAAATGTTCCATAATATTTCATTAAAACTAGTCACATTTAAAGTGTAAATAACCAAATAGGCCTCCATATTATGGATGCCACGTTTGACAAATTTGTACACGCTGGAGCTAGGCATCTGAGACACTAAAAAGATAAAAGGTCGGTGGGCAAGCTTTAAATTAGTACGTATAAATTGTGAGGTAAAATAGAAAAAAATTAAAAATAATAATCAAAATTGCAAGAAAAAAAGCTGACATGTGATATAATTATGTCATTGATTACATAACTGACACTATTAATCGCATTATTATACAATTATATATTTATAATTTTTTTCATTAGTTGTTGCCATACATTTTACTGATTTAAATATAATAAATGTTTCATAATATTCTATTAAAATTAATCACATTTATAGTTTAAAAAACCAAATATGTCCCTATATTATGGACGTCATGCTTGACATGCCATAACACGTAACGATACACACACATGCTACACATGATTTTCATTAGTATTTAACGTACCGTAATGTCGTTATAATAGAAAAATATTATGTACAATAATTTTTTAATGAACTTTTTTATGCTACATATAAGGTAGTGGTCTCACATTCAATTTTATTTTTTCTATGAGCAAAATAAGAATATTATTGATATAAAAAAGAATACGAGGTATAAAACTTGTAACATCAATAAACATTAAGTACAACAATCATCATTGCTTGTTTCTTTTGAGGTTCATCCCAACTAAATTGATGTCAAACTGAAAGTGAATTGCATGCTAGCACAAAACTCAAAAAAAAAAAAAAAAAAAAAAAAAAAGAAGAAGAAGGAAACAAGAAAGGTTGGAAAAATCCAGCTAAGCACCCAATAAAAAAAACCTTATGCTTCCACAATCACTAAAAGAAAATAGCCAACATAAATCTACCATAGCAGGGAGCACGAGTACAACCGCAGGCTTCCAGAAGCCAAAAGGCAAGAAAATTGCAGCTGAGCAAACAAAGAGAGTAAGACAGCCACAAATCTCCAAAAGCATCAAACAAAGCCATGGGCTTCGCCATCAGGAGCAGCACCGAAGAAGATTTTGCAGCAGCATCCTCATGCAAGACCAATGAAAGCTAGGCTCAGGGAAATTAAGAAGAAAAGAACAAGATATAGGCAGCCAACACCACTGAAAACCCATCACAATTGGAGAAAGCAGCCTCAGAAGGCCAATCCATAACAGAACACACAAGTTGAGTTCTTTTGTTACGCCCTGTTGTACTTGACCCCTGTTCCGGTGATTACTTCTTGAGAATGATCTTTAATAAGGAGGTTTGATGTGTTTGATCCCCTTTATGGTAGTGTAATTGAACATGACTTACAAGCCATAAACTCCATAGATAGTATCCCTTTTAAAGAGTCAGGATAGAAAATTTGCACTAAATTTGAAAATTTTATGTTAAACTCTGTGCTATCTAAAATTTGGAATAAGAGTTTTCATAAAGCACTAGTATGGTATTCGAATGAGAAACATAAGGAACTCCTGAATCCTGACCGTGACCATGACCCTTCAGCTGCCTCCTTGGTGAGAAGCTCAACAATATCGATCTGTCTTAATAAGAAGGGTTGGGCTGGAAATTTTTTTCTTGAGCCTCAGAGCGTTAAAATACCAGTATCTAACTTCCCAGCAACATCATTCCGTTTCTTCAATGGAACCACTAAAATTCTACGGAGACTGTTCTAGCTAAATAGTAAATTATTATGTGTGCATAAGATCAGGCAAAACTTTGCCATTCAATCAAAATTTCTTTTGGGGCAAAAGTAAAAAAAATGAATGAAAGAATGTTTACACATCACGCCGTATTAAGTCTTCTAGCTTAGGCTTCCTCTTCAGTTACTCTTGTTTTCAAACTCTTCTCTCTGATACTCACTCTCCTGCCTCTTTCTAAATTCTGCAAACATCAGAAAGGAATATAAATTAAGCAAAGTCTGATATGAGCCAGCCAATAGATATAAATCAGCAAGGAAAATATTAAATCATAACAGTTAATTTTCTCTGTGGTAAAAAAAAAAATTACAAACAGTAAACTAAATGATGCTGTTAACCATCATTATATTCTTGGTGTCAGTCATAAGCTGTTTCAATGAACCACTTGCATTAAATGGACACATGTTCAGTTAAGTTTGAAAACACAGATTACACTTTTAAAAGGCAACCTCTCTTTCTAAATCTTCTTACACATGCCCATACCAAGTTCAAAAACTAAAAATACTTCTTTTTTTTTTTTTTTGAGGCTATTCCCTCTTTCTTGTTACACTGAATACATTTCAAGGACAGCTGAATTCTAAATTGCATGCATAAATCACTAAACAATTATTGAAGTTCCTAAACAATTCAAATGCTCAATGCAGTGATTCTACTACAGGTGATAATGGTACAGAAATGAGATGGTAGTTGTGGTAGGAAACTTTGGGGGAAAAAAACACTTGAGCAACTAATTACCGAATAGCTGCCCAGGAATATAGGGATAATCTCCAAATTAATGATCCCTTCAAGGGAATATTCTCATGGTGAATTATCAAAAAAAAAGAAAGAAAGAAGTGATTTTGTGCAGTACGAAGAAGGTGATGAAATGGTGTAGCTGCTTGAAATTGTTCATCCCCAAAGTCGGGGGAGTAATAAGGTTATCCCAAAATCATCTATCTAGTATCTACCCGTGTTTTTGTTTTATCTTAAAATACATATGTATAGACACACAATTTCGGATGCATACATACTATGTGCTTGCCTGTGTTTTTTTTTATAACTCAGGAACTTAGCCTATCAACCACAACCTTCAGTCCTGTAACTATCATCTCCCCACTCACAAAACCAGGTAAACCGGGTCTTAGACCCTGGGGTGGCCATCAAGGGGATACGCACTTAGTGTGGGAGAAATTTTAAATCTCAATCAAATGAAAACATAATCAACAGCTCAGATTTAGTTTTGCTATCCAAAGGAGTGATCATAATATAGTTTATAAGTGCAATTGATGCAAAGCAACTAAACCTTCTTAATAGTGCCTGCTACAATCAACCAAGAAAAGCTACACTAGAAAACAATCATCTGACTAAAAAATACAGCCAACAGAAGTTATGTAACAAAGCGGGCCTCATGAAGTGAAAAAGAAGCCCTCTTTTGGGATGCAGGTGAAACATATATATATATATATATATATATATTTTATGTGTGTGTGTGTGTGTGTGTGGTGGCTTTTTTGGCTTGCTTTGTGCTTTTGATGTGAAAAAAAGGCTGTGTGCTGAAAGGCCACTATGTGTATGTGAATGACAACCAATATTACTGGCATTTTTGTATTGTCAGTTGTCTTAAAGGTCAGATGGAGAGTCCCACCACGTTATAATGTTCTCAATGAAATGAAACTCAAAAAGAACTACCTTATAATGTTCTCCCACCACGTCCTTGAGTGAAACAAGGCTGGGAACGAATAAAATTGTATTTGAAAGGATTTCTCCTTTACGTTTATAAGTCTCAATTACTTTGAATCTTCTTGTTGTTGGATCAAAAGAAACCACAAGTTGTAGTTTTCTTCGGTTTGCCCAGTAGGGCTCTCCATTTAGGTAGCTTACTGGATCTCCTGCCCACAAAAAGATTTCATCCTTGTTCAAATGGATCACTGGGCAATACGTAATATCATTCTTACAGTTGGCTGCAGCTATGCTAATCACTTTGGCCCAAGACTCCTCGACACCATAATCAGGTCATCATCCACACCTCAAGACGAGGTTCAGTATCAGTAGAAAGTACACAATGACCTATGGACAGACAATTGCGAAACACTGTCAAATTCATCTTGCTGATTGGCTCATTTCGACCAAATTGAGATGGTGATGGGAGGAATCTGAATGACTCGTCAACAAAATCAAAACAAATAATAGATCTATAGAATGTAGCATAAAGGTCACTGAGAAGATAATGAACAGCTCCATGGAGAAAAGGCCCTTTCTGCGTGCCACCACTGTTGAGAAAAGCGGACGGGACAGATCCAACAATTCTCCATGAATCCTCCTCCGTGGTGCTGCAGAGTGAGCGAATCTCCACCCGCGGCGACCGGTGGAAGTCATGGCTCCAGAGACATCGTATGACCTTGTATTGATTAGTGACGGGGCTGATGCCGAAGCCGAACCCTAATTGGATTATCCGAAATTGATTATCGCTTTTCACTGGTGGAATTGGCACGTATTCGTTGACAATCGGATTGCAAACGTAAAACGGTTTGCAAACCCTTGCTTCATACCAGCAAAATAACCCGTTACATGCGTTCGAAACTTGCCATTTAGTCTCGTAGTCGTAGGCTTTGAACTTGAATGGGGTTCTAAATTTTAAGACGTTTCTGTGAGATTGGCAGAAATCAATGAAGCGGATATAACTCAATGGCTTAGTTAGAGCCAAAACGCCGGTTGGTGCTACCGACTGCTGCAACTCAGCGAAGTAGGGATCGGAGAGTAGAGTCAGCCAGCTCTTGCAGACCCGTCTGCAACTATAGAGGTCCTTCAATGGGAGTCTCAATAGAATGCACATCAATATGTTGTTTGGCAAATCCGATACCCGCTGTCTTCTTCTTTTTCTGCTTCTGGTCTTCGTAATCGATCGTTGCTTTGGCAGCTTCGACGGCTTTGTTATTGTATGCTGTTGTCTGCTCATGCTTCTGGTTATCATGGTGGCTCGATGCTTCGGACCTTAATTTACAATCAATCAAAGAGGTATGAGGTTTTACAGTTTGATATTGATGATTAATTTATTTCCAATGGATTAATTCAAATTCTATTTAAATTCTAAGATTCAAAACCCAATTCAACTAGGATCATAACAACGTGGAGGTTCCAGCTTGTATACAATTTGGAGTCATTAACAAAGAAAAAGGCCTATTCTACGCAAACTTGCGGCGTTATTTTAGGAGTGCTGCTGCGGCTACCGAATTTCTTTTAACGATTTTGTTCGCCGAATGACGTGGCTGATGACAAGGTTTATCCACCTAGTCTTTTTTTTTTTTTCACTTTTTACATGACGTGGCTGCTGCGGCTACCGAATTTTTTTTTTTTTTTTTAACTTTTGACTCTGAATAATCTTGAATGCCCTGCCGTCCACTCCTCGTGCTATCCACCTTGTCATTTGGTTATATGAAATTCATAAATTCATCTAGAAGAAAATTGTTTTTATGTCGAACACTAAAATAGATAGGAAGAAAGAAAACACACCAAAAATATTAATAAAAAAATACACTAACATTTTTTTGAGATTGGGATTAAGGGATTTAGAAAGGAAGAATAAGAAAGAGGAAGGAGTGAGAAATTAATTTGTACTTCATTTAATTAGAGTAGGAAAGAGAGGTGGGATGAAAGTAGAAGGAAGATTATCTTAACTTTTATTTTATTTAATTTGCCATATTTTCAAATATGAATACAGACCGAAGAAAAAGAAAGTCTTTAATAAGTTTTTTATAATACTAATTATAATTTTAAAATAATAAAAAAGCAAAAAAATATCTCTATCCTCAAAACATAATAATAAAAATAATCATTTCCTTTCTTCTGTTGTTCACAAACAAGATAAAAGGATTACACTTTGTTTTTTTCTTATTTGTTATCCAAACATGAATGAGGAATTACATTGTCTTCTTCTCTTCTCCTCTCTTCTCTCCCTTATAACTAATGTTATTCTCTACTCTTCTTCCTCTCCTATTTATTTAATCATAGTGTGATTGTTTGCAGATTCTTATCTTCTATCATAGTCATGAACAATTTTTTATTTGAAACATTTTCAAGCAAATTATCTAAATTATCAGCAAAGAAAAATCTCTAAATTGATTGGTTAAACTACTACTAAGATTTGGAAGAGAACCATTACATTTAGGTGTTTTTAGAAAAAAAAAAAGATGTTTTTGATAATTTTTTAAAATAATTTGGTTGAGATGTAGATTTAAAATTATGAAGATAATGAGTTGAGTATTTGAAATAAAGTGATGGAGAAAAAGAAAAGGGAAAAATCAATATGAATGCTTCAATACGAATTAGCCAATTTGCATAAGTTTTCATTGAGAGATATTTAATTACATTTTGCATCAGTTTTGATTAAGAGAAATTTCATGTGAAAAGGGAAATTACAAATTAGAGGGAATTGGGGGAAAGAAAAGAGATTTAAGTTATCATTAAGAATGAGATAAAATTAAATAAGTAGGCCTACCAACTAAACTTATATTCCAAGTCATAACCCATCAATATAGCTGGTAAAATGATGGGATGGCCTTTATTTGGTACATTTAGCATTTTTCTTAAATTAGTAATTAATAGAATAATTTATCACATTCCAAACTTCGTTGGTACTGTGTAGTTTAACTTATATTAAAATTTATCGAGTGGAATTTGCATTTAATTCAATTATTAACAAATTTCATAAGAATTTTTAAATTTGTCAATTTTTTATCTAATTTAATTTAATAATTTTTTTAACAAATACAATTTGAATTATTCTTAATTCCATCTGATCAATTTACCAGTGATTATCTCTACTCCTTCATCCACTATGATGAAATAATTAGTAATACATACGCATATTTCATTGCATGTTTAAAATAGTTTACTGTATGATATTTTTTTTCGTTAATAAAAAATTATAAGCAAACTTATTAATTAAAAATGCTGTCAATTAAAATTTTGTTAATTCTTTAAATTATCAATTATTAGAGTTGATTGTAGAGACAGTCGCGGTGTAAGCTAATTTATACGCATCTCAAAGCGGTCACTTTTGTCATGTAAATTCATTTCTTTGATTTTCCGGCGAGGCTGCACAGCCCAGTGTCTCTTGTCGCCTTCAAAACCCTAATTCTTTTACTCACATCCTAGGGTTTTGAATTCCGAATCAAACAATAAGGACAACAGGTTCGATCTGAATCCATCGAAATCGATTGTTTTAGCTTTGATTCTGTTGCTTCTTCTTTTTTTCTTTTGTCCTTGCTACAAGCAGTGTTCTTAGTTTGGCTCATCTATGGCGGATGACCGGAACGGCGATCGGAGTGAGACTAGTGATTACACATCGGAGGACGAAGGAACGGAGGATTACAGGCGTGGAGGTTACCACTCGGTCCAAATCGCTGATACCTTCAAGCATGGACGCTATGTTGTGCAGAGCAAGCTCGGTTGGGGCCATTTTTCCACTGTTTGGCTTGCTTGGGACATTCAGAAATCTGTACGTTTCCAATGTTCCCTCTCTTTGTGTTTACCATATCTCTACACTCGCATATATATCTACATTCAGAAATCTGTTTTTCACTGTTCTTGTAGATTTACTAGTCCTCTGTTTTGATTAAAAAGAACGTATACACGAACACGCACGCATATCACGCACACCATTCTCTCCCTCCCTCACGCGTTCACTGTTCTTGTACTTTACTGATTCTCTTCAACTCTGATGAAAAATGATTGCCTTTAACCATTTTTAAGATATAGATTTAGTATCTCCAGTGGTTACTAAAACTCAACCTCAACTTTAAATTTGAGTCAGAATCCTCCAGCCATAGACTCAAACCCATACTAAATCTGTTTTACAAACTAAAACCCAAATCTCTACCTTACTGACTCAAATTTATAACTGTAACTTAACTTAGTAAGATCATTGGAGAGCATGAAACTCAAAGCCGGCTTTTACTCAAATTTTAAGTTAAATTTAGGTAAAAATTTGAGTCACCACCGGAGATGGTTATGTAGATGAAAAACAACTGATTTTCATTTTTGCATATTATCTATATTGGTCCAGACAACTCTCTCTCTCTCTCTCTCTCTCTCTCTCATGGGTGCGTTTGGTATACTATAAGATGTGTTGTTTCTAAGATGTTTTAATTCACTTATCAATTGGGGCTCTTCGCTCTAGCCATGCAATTCACGGTTCAACAATTTGACAAATGTGAGATAATTTTTTTCCCTGCAGAGATATGTAGCTTTGAAAGTGCAAAAGAGTGCTCAGCATTATACTGAGGCAGCAATGGATGAAATAACTATCCTAAAGCAGATTGCTGAGGGAGACCCAGATGACAAGAAGTGTGTTGTGAAGCTTTTGGACCACTTCAAGCATTCAGGGCCGAATGGGCAGCATGTTTGTATGGTTTTTGAGTATTTGGGTGATAATCTTTTGACCCTTATTAAGTATTCAGACTATAGAGGTGTTCCTCTTCACATGGTTAAAGAAATTTGTTTCCATATTTTAGTGGGTTTGGACTACTTACATCGCCAGCTTTCAATTATACACACTGATTTGAAGCCAGAGAATATATTGCTTTTGTCTATGATTGATCCAACTAAAGATCCGAGGAAGTCAGGTGTGCCTCTCATACTTCCAACCAATAAGAATAAGATTGTGTCTGAGTCTGGGGCTTCAAAAGATGTTAAGGGTTTGAGTGGTCATCTTACAAAGAACCAGAAAAAGAAAATTCGTAAAAAAGCTAAGCGGGCAGCTCAACATTGTGTTGGGAAGGAAACTTCTGAGGAAACTGAGCCAGATAATGAAACACCTGGTTCTGAAGATTCTCATCATGACGAGAAATTAAATGGTGATTCTGTTGAAGATCAGACCAACACGTCTGGGATAAAGGATAAAGCAACAAACTCTGATGCAACTGAGGATGCTCACCAAGGAAATCAGGGTCGTAGGAGAGGTAGCCGCTCTTCAAGGCAGACGATGTTGGCTGAGGTTGACCTTAAGTGCAAATTAGTTGATTTTGGGAATGCATGTTGGACTTATAAACAATTTACAAGTGATATCCAGACAAGGCAGTATAGGTGTCCAGAGGTTCTCCTTGGATCAAAGTATTCGACTTCGGCTGATCTTTGGTCATTTGCTTGCATTTGCTTTGAGCTGGCAACTGGTGATGTTCTCTTTGATCCTCACAGTGATGAAAACTATGATAGGGATGAGGTATGGAAATATCATTCTCAAATTTATACTGTTGTTTACATATGCAGATGGATGCATCAATTTTCTGACTATTGTTTACACGTGCACACAAAACCATCCCGTTCTATTGTTAGGTTGTTTCAATTATTTCTTTTATCTATATTATTTTTAATTTTTTTGGGAGCATTTTGTAATGTATCCCTTTTGGGTCCCATGGAATTTTTTGAGAGCTCACTTGTCCATAGATTAGGTTAATTTTCTGCCTGTTCAGCTCTTGATGGTTTGATGTTATTTGGTAATCTGGGATTGCACTTATTCCTACCAAGCATTTGAAGGACAAGTTCCCAGTATTTAAATAATTGATATCATGTCCTTAACATCTGAGTTTTTCTGGGCGTATTCCAAGTGCTGCATATTTGTTTTGACATCATTTGTGTGCAGTTTCTCTTGAGACGTCTAACGTGTTTTTTCCCTCTGCATCACATTTTCTGATCAGTTTACTTGGTTCAGTCCCTATATTGTGCGAAGATTTGATATGTCAAACTTGTAGCGAACTAGAAACATGTTTATTGGTGCAAGCAGCAAATGTGAGGGTGTAACTATTCAAATTCTTTTATTTCTTTATTTATTTTCTTATCAATGTTCTGTATCAGTATGGGTCTCGATGTTAAAAGTATCAGCCTTCTTCCCATTTATCATACCTTCAAACCTTTGTTGGTCACCCTTTGTTTATGTCTTAATTTATTGATTTGGCATGGAAACTAATGTTTGCAACTTTAGTAACTTGCCTCCATGTTTTTCTTTTTCTTTCTTTTGGTTCACTTCTATTCGTTTCTATTGGTCAATATAATTTGTTACTGGGTCCTTTCAAATACCTCAATTATCACTTCCAAATTTCAGGAACTTTGGCTGAGTGAATGTGAGATTCATTGTGCCAAAATGGTTTATTTGTTGATTATTTTTGCCTTACTGGCGCACTCATATCTGATATAATTTGATTTGTCTTAATCTTTGCTGGTTTGCATCAGACTTTATAGGGAACTGAGGGTTGAATTGAACTACTGAAGGTTCCCCCTTGTTGGAGTAGTTTGATTGTTTGGTTTAGTTTCAACACTATTATTGGGTGATAACACGGTCAACAAAGCTCCAATCCTCCAAATTCATGGTCATAATCAACAGTTCTTTCTAGATTCTGCATATAATAGGCAGCTGCATACAGGGGCGGATTTAGCATGGTGGCACTGCCAGTTTATAATTTTATAAATTTTCAAAAAACATTGAGTTTGTCCTTAGGAATTTTTGTATTTCGAAACTTGCCCCCACTAACACTAAAAGGTGAAATAACCTTCTCTCTTTACTGCTACGTTACGTCTCTCTATGTAGCTCTACATACTCTACTCTGTCCATTCTCTCTCTCTAAGTCTATTCACCCGCATGGCAAGTCTTCGTTTGTTCATCCATGTCATTAGAAAATTTTTCTAAACACATGCTCGGTGCCCCTCCATCATCATTATTCAATCTCTAAACCCTAACCTTTGAAAGGCCATCACAGAACCTTCAATCTTCATCATCTTATTTTCTCTCAAGCATAACCCCAAATAACTCATTGATAAAGGGGACATGGAGATTAGAGGACCAATTGGCGATTAGGAGGTATTTTTTCAAAACGAAATTTTCCAAATAAAAATTGCGAGTGCTCTTCCAAATTTCTCCATTGAAATTGGCTAGTTATTCAATATGCCTTGAGATTTTGTCCAAATTTTGTGCTAATTGATGAAGAATTCTAATGTCACTTTCTAGGGCCTCTAGAGGCTTCTAAGTAGATCTATTATATATATTCAAATAATTTTCTTCATTATACATTCTATGTATCAAAACTTTGCCTTGGCTGAAATTGCACTCAACTCTAATTCAATATTTTTAATGGATTTCTCATAAACGCTTGGGTAATATAGAGGAATCATGCTAGTAATATCTTTATTTAAGCATTTTTTTGGTCATCAGTTTATGTGAGGATATTTATTGGTGCATTTTTATTTTCATACTTTGATGCTTATTTAATATTTATCATCTTTTATATCTAAATATTTTTTATTTAAAAAAATCTTTAATACAATTTTTATTATTATTAATTTTTTAATTAATTCCAGACAAATCCAGTTTGATAAGTTAACCAGGCGAGAATGAGCCAGTGACCATCCGTTTGGTCACCTTGCCCCCACTAATATAAAATCTTGCTTCTGCCCCTGGCTGCATACATTAGTCTTGTTCTTGTTTGCATGTCTTGGAGTTGTAACTTTGAGAATGCATTATTTGCTCATCTCCTTTAAACGTAAGATTTCCTAAGATGGACAAACGATTTGGAAAGAGAGTATAATTGTGAAGTCATTAAGAAATACAAGCAAATACCAAACAATTAGTAGAGAGAAGATTGTGTAATTTGTCAATATTCATATGTTAAACATGTTTCACCTTTCCACGTAACAACAAAAATATCCTTTTTAAATTTTATTTTTTCTTTTCAAAATATTTTAAGCATTGTTCGTGTGATGGATGTTATGTCATCTTATCTATTAGGCTTTTGCAGGCTAAAAAAATTGTTTTTTGGAAGATGACGCATGTCATTTGGATAAGCTACTCTTTCGACCCTTTCTTGGTGATGCCTCCATCTGTTCTTACCTATTCCGTCAGGCTATAATTGTCAAATTGAGATTTGTATCATGAATCGACATGTCATTTTCTCAAATCACGAATCAAATTGTAAATTGTAAGATTTAGTGACAAATTTAAAAATTGATAAGAAACAATAAAAATCTGCGTAGAAATCAAAAGTTTATTATAAAAATGATGAATTTGATGATATAAAACCTATCTAATGACATCCTTTTGTCCCTTTTCTAACATTTTGATTTTGGTTTAGTTCTTCTTCAAAACATTCCACAATATGAGCATTACCAACATAATTCTTTTCTTTCAAGTCTCCCAAAATTTTTCGGAAAAGCTTTTTAACTTTTTTGGGAACATGTGTGCATTTGGAAACATTATTATGTGACCTAGCCAAATTATTTTTCATTCTTGTAACACCACCCTAAGAAGAATTGCCACAATAGTTGCACACTAAATGCATCCTATGGCCATGACCATCCTTGCTATTATTTACACTTTTACAATGTTCCCAAGTAGGATCAATTTCTCACTTTCCTTTTTCTCTTAGTATCCATTTCTCAACACAAAATAGCCATCAAATCCAAAATATAAGTGAATGGAGACACAAATGCTGAATTTAAAGCACATAGGGATCTTATACTAAGTTACAAATGGAGATAAGGATATATACGAACTTATTAACAGAGAGCAAAACTAGAAATATAAATTGTGTTAAATGCATAAGGGCGAGGAGAGTCTTGGTGGGAGATGAGAAAATTAAGGAGAGGTGGAAAGGTTGAGAAGGTGTGGAATGAAAATCATATAGGTAATTTTGGTTTGAAGGAAATGATAATCAATGGAGAATTAAGTAAACTTAATGATGAGATTAATAGAGAGGTATAGAGAGAAGATGGATCTTCATTATGTTTTTCTATAGTCTTGGAGAAAGTCATGATAAGATCCCTACAATTATAATAGATTGGGTTTTATATACATAATGAGTCATAAATAGATCTATTTGACATGATTGAAGAATTACATAATGGAATTGTGACTAGAGGAAGATTTACCGTAGGACAAACTTATTAGAAGGAAAAAAAATTACGTAGAAGTGTAGAACAAATGATTGAGTTCTCCATCAATGTGGATTCACATTAAGGATCAATGATTCAAAATTAAGCCCTTATTATTATTAATTTTTGCTTTACTTAAGCATGAATTGACTAGACATTTATGATGAGGCTTGATGGTGTATGTTATTCATTGATGGTATTGTTTTAAATATTAAAACTAATGCAACTGCTAAACATTAATTAGAAGTTTGGAGGAAATTTTCAAGAATCAAGACGGTCTAAACGATTGTTATCAAAATCGTGATTAGATTCTATTCAACATGCATCCAATAGGAACAGGTTGAACAAATCACCCAATGCTTGGAATCAAAGAGAGTCGAACTGAATTGATTCAGAGTCGCATGAAGTGCAATGATTTAATGAATAGAAGCTGACCCAGATTTCTTGGGTCAGGTCAATCAGCCCGAGAGGTAGAAAAAAATCAACTTTTTTGTTTTGTTTTTGTTTGTTTTTTTTTTTAATCCCCAAGGGCCTTTAGGGATACTTTTATACATAACCCATCACTTTTTCCCCCTTCACTTCTTTCTAAATTTCAACTTCTTTAGGGATTACATTCAAGAGAGAATTTTTCAAATATCTTTCTCTACAAGAATCCAAATTGAATTCTGCTTTTTACCATGTGTTTCTACTTGTAAGAGGAACCTATTAGAAACAATTATTGAAGAGTTTGCCATGTGTTTCTACTTGCCACGTGTAGCTCTTATGTTATATTTTTGTTTCTTATTTTGGAGATATGCACTTTCATTACATGTCCACAGTGCATACAATAGAAAGGGGTTTTATGTATAGGTTACATGGTTTCTCTTCTAGTAATTTGGGAGTATATGAATATCATTACACATTACTTTTGCTTTGATAGAAATTATCAACATGGAGTTTTGGACAAGTTAGAACTTGAAATTTAGAAGTTGTGATGAAATAATTATTAAATGAAGTATGTTTTGTTAAATTTATCTCCTTTGGATTATGAATGATGAATCTATGATGATTGATGAAATGATTGATTACATTGAAGTAATGATTTATTTTATTTCATTTTTGAAATTATCAATATAATTTTATAACAAAAGTAGAGAACATCTAGATCACGATGGGATTTGTACCCACATCTCTTTCCATGAAGGCAATAATTGTCGTACCATACCTATACGACGTGATTATATGATTATATAGGTTTTACATCAATATTTCATTATTTTTGTATTACATTTTTTTTTATTATGTAGAATTCTATTATTTATTATTAATTTTGAATGTCACCAAATCTTACGATTCACGATTCAATTTGATTTGCTAATCAAGAAAATGGCATTTCGGTCACGATTTGAATCCCGATTTCACAACTATGGATCAAACTTTGACAAATCTAGAAAACAAATGTAAAATTAGTGAAGATCGAAGCTTATGAGATATTAATGAGTGAACATTAATTACACTTCATTAATAATACGTAAGAGATTGGAGATGATGTTAACCATAATTTCTAGTGTATTATGTGATAAATGTACACATGGAGTTGAAACTTTAAAGGATAATAAATGTACACATGAAGTTGAAAGGAAAGTTCTATAAAACCTACATACTTTATGTGATAGAATCGGGTAGTTAAGAAATGTGTTTATAAAATGAGCAGTGGATGCAATGATGGATATATGGTAATTGGTAAGATAAGAAAGAATTAATTCATTTATTAAAAAAAAAGGATAAGAAATAATGAATTTAGAATTTTACTTACTTGTGAAATGGTAAAAGCAGCACTTTAGGAAGTTGGTGGATGGGAAGAATAAATCTTTTCCATGGAGGTTGATTTGGAAGTCTAGAGTGCCTTTAAAGCTGTTTTTTTTTTGCTTGAGAGGCAGCATGTGGTACTATTCTTATGGCGGATAATTTTCAAAGAAGAAGATACCATCTTCTAAGTCCATGTTTTTTTTGCAAAGAGGGGGAAGAGATGGTAGATCATGTCCTTTTGCTGAGATGTTAGGAACTTGTTATTTTCTATTTTCTGATGTAAGTGTGTTTTACCAACCAAGATCAAGCAACTATTTTTGGGATGGAGATCCAAAACAATCAAGAAGGAGTTGAGGATAGCTCGGAGAATGGCTCCCTTTTGCCTTGTTTGGTGCATATAGCGGGAGAGGAATTGGAGAATTTTTGAAGGAATGGAGTTTTCTCTCCTTGGAAGTTGAAAGATATTTTTTTGACTTTTTTTTTTCTTTTGAATTAAGAAAAAATATCATATATATCTAGATAAGCTCATTGATTTTTTTGGTGGGGGGATCTTAGGCTTTAATTTTCATAGTTGGTCCCTTTCTTTTGTATTTTGGGTTTGCCTTTCTCAGGCATGTTGTTTATAATACAAATTACTTTTACCGATAAAAAAAGTGATTGAAAACTGATTATTGCAACAGTGAGGAAGAGTCCCACTGTCCACACTAAGAGTAATGATAGGAAAATGAGGACTAAAATTAATGAGTGTTGAGGCAGTAAAGAAGATATGGTCATGTAGATTAAGTGAAATTATGGTGCTTGAGGATTCATATAGCTAATACCAAATAGTTAGGACTTGGGAGCAGGTTTTGTTGAGATGAGTTAAAATGAGATTTCGCGGGAATTTCATTTTAACTTCTTAACCATTTTTTTACTAGTGAAGTGGCACAAACAAGGAAGGACTCTAGTGGATGCAAGCATTTTGTACTTTTTAATAGACAATAAACAAGCAGTTTTTAAGCTATATAATAGGTGGCATTTTTCTTGAGACATGGTGTCACATGTATTCAAGGGCTTTTGTTTTGGGTGGGGGAGGGGGGGACTATTGTCCCCCTCAAATTTTGGGAAAAAAAAATTCATAGGTAAATTTGACCTCTAATTTTGAAAGTTTTTTTTTTCCTTCTAAATTTTGCTAAAGAAAAAAAAAATTACATGTAAATCTAGCCCCCTAAAAAAATTTACGTGAAAAAAATTGCTCTACTAAAATCTTCTCCCAAAAAAATTCTAGTCCCCTTCAAAAAAAAATTCTGGCCCTTGCATGTATTAGTAAAACGAAGATTTTTCTGACAGGATTTTATTGATTCCTGTTGTTAACTAGGATCTCTTTGTATACTACACAATTGAAGTATTTTTATCAAACCCCTTTCTCTACATTATGTGGGCCTTATTACCATGGGTGAATCAACCTTTATAATTGAATATGGCTCGTTATAATTTCGATTTTAGGGATGCTTGCAGCTCATATCGAGGTTTGGAAGAATGAAAATTTAATCTCTAGGCATGAATTTATGCTCAATACCATGGTTTTAGATCATGGTATTGGGATGCATAATGACTGCCCTCACAGTATAATGGTTTCTGAAGTATTGGTTAATAGTATAGGGAATTGGAAACTGCCACCATGAATATCTTTTAAATCATTAGCAAGCCCCTTTAAAGGCACTGATACACATGTTTTGACCCCAGTTTGTCACATTTTATTTTATTTTTTATTATTTGTAATCAATTTTATAATACATGTAGAAAAATTTTACTTATTGCATTGAATTTTATATGTTTGCAATAAGGAACATTGCGGTGACTATTAGTAATAACTAAAAATGCAACTACATGTAATTTCATTAAAAATAAGAAAATAAAGAAAAAAAATTAGAATTTAGATATTGAATACACTATACGTGTTGAATATTAATTTTTGACTAATGGGATTAACCAAAAATAAATTTAACAAATATAAAAATAGAAAATAGAAAAAAATGTTAAAAGTAACAACTAAAAATAATAATCATTGTGCTGATAAAAAAAAAAAATTATCAAGGTGATGAATCAAAACTCTTATTTAATACTCGTGTTTTCTATCACCTAAAAAATAAAATTCAAATTCAAAAAACCATCACATATGATTTTAGAACAAGAAAATTAATGTAAAGACAAAAATAGAAAAAATAATTGTTAAAATTGGAAATTATTTTATTGAAATAACCTAATAATCTTATCAAACTAAGATTCTTATATTTCAAAGCAACATCTATTAAATCTAATAAGCTAAGATTTTTATCTCAGGTGTGAGATATTAGACAATCGAATTTGATTTTGGAACCTACTAAACACTTTTATAATATCCATAATTTCAAATCTTGTGTTTGGTAACTTAAAAATTAAAATTAGTAGTTCTATGGTCAAAAATAGGTTTTCTAGCCTGAGAGAGAGAGAGAGAGAGAGAGAGAGAGAGAGAGAGAGAGAGAGGGGGGGGGGGGGGATTTACTGTACCATTATGTTTCGGTCTGTAATGACCATTGCATACTGGTAATGATTGGAGGGAGAGAGGGAGGGGAGAGAGAGAATTTACTGTACCATTATGTATTGGTCTGTAATGGCGCCATTATGCACCGATTCCGTAATGGTTGTTACGCTGTATACTGATAGATTGGCTTGTAACTGATCCGAATGGCTCAAATCTCGTTATATAACAACCATTATATAAGGGCAGATATGTTACTTAATGGCTGATATCTACTACTGTGGTCAATACTTTGAATAATATAACATATGAAGCATAGACACTTTCTTTTGGCTCGCGTGTTCGTGTCGGACACGTATTGGACACCGACACTCTCATACACTTCCCAGACACGTGTCGGACAGTTGAATATGTTGATGATTAAATGAAAAGTTCTTTTATTTTTATTTAATGACTTTGTTATTTTAATATCTTCATAATATTTTTTGTGATTTGTGTTTTTTTATACCAATTTTAATTGTAATAATATTAGGTTTTTATTTTATGATCATATAAAAATTTATGTATATTCAACGTGTCTCTGACGTGTTAGTGTCCTATTTTTTTTTAGAAATAACGTGTCTGTTTGTCTGTTTAATGTCGTGTCGTATCTGTATCCTATGTCCGTATCCGTGATTCTTAGAATATAACTCATTCTAGGTACTCACTAGTAATGTTTTTTAACATTTTGCAGGGGGTGCGGGACAAATTGCAATAGAAGTACTGTTTATAACATTTTGGTTTTTGTATGCACAAACACAGAAGAGGCTTTTCGAAGCTTATGTTGACAGTCATTTAGTGCAAAAGAAAATTCCAAAAGATTTTTCCCTCCTTTTAGAAGGAAAATTGTAGTTCTTTTGACTTGGAGGTCATCTATCCCGTAGGTTTGTTAAGGCCAGTCATTTCACTGAACCTATATTTTACTCTCTTGTTGGGATCGAAAAACTGACGTTTATTACGTAACAAAATAACAAAGAGAAATGCTTGGTAACTTTAAAAATTACATTTGAAATGTTTTTAAGTTACATGAGGAGGTTGCCTCGTGGGTTGAGTTGTAAGAAGGCACAATAAATGCACGTCTGAGTGCACCTCAATTCATGAGGCATCTAGTGAGACTCTTGCTTAGTCTTAATTTTTCAAAATGTTTTAGGACTGCTTTGCCTTGTGGTGGGCCTTGACATTATGCTGTATTTTTTGGATGCAATTTGTTAGCTTGTGATGAATGTATTGACATGTCTCACATACAAATATCCGGAGGAAATCTGTGGTTAATGTTTGCCATGACTGGTATTTTTACTAAAAACTGTTGAGCCATCTTTAAAATAATCCATTGTTTTCATTCTTTGAGCGCCTTCTGAGTGTGAAACAACACTGGCCTACTTTTCGTTTTTTATTGATCATCAATTTCCCTCCTAGCAGAAAAAAAAAATGGATAATCAATTTCCCCCTGAACTTTTGACAAGGTATCATATACCACTGGTTCAGGTTTCAGAACTTTATGGTCTTGATATTTAAACATATTTATTTAGAAGAATTTTTGGAAAGACATGTTTGTAAGCGCGAGTTTCTCAAGGGCTTCTTAGCTTTGAAATTGTCAGATTGTAGTTTTTCTAGCTTCTTGTGATTGTGATCCTAGTCAATACTTCTTCTTTTTTTCAATTACATAGTTGGCATAGTTAGTGTTGCTAGTTCAGTTCAGTCATTATTATTTTTCAATTATTTCGCAGGATCATTTGGCCCTGATGATGGAGCTTCTTGGAATGATGCCACGTAAGGTTAGGATGTTGTGCGCGTCTTGCTGAAAGCTATTTACTAAGTCCTATGCACATGCTTACTGATTAGCTATTTTGTTTGCCTTGCAATAAAGCTAACTTTATGATTTTGCCACCACCATATGTTTGTCCTTTCATTTTCAGTGTTTGATATACATATACTGCAGATTGCTTTAGGTGGGCGCTATTCCCGGGAATTCTTCAACAGGTATGGGGATTTGAGGCACATTCGTCGACTGCGTTTCTGGCCTCTTAATATGGTTCTTTCGGAAAAGTACGAATTTAGTGAGCAAGATGCAAATGACATGGCTGATTTTCTTGTTCCAATCCTTGAGTTTGTCCCAGAAAAAAGACCAACTGCAGCACAATGCCTTAGTCATCCATGGATCAGTGCAGGCCCTCGGCTTCTTGAGCCTTCCATGACTGGCACTCGACCCCAGGAAATGGATAATGGTATTTCTGAGAAGAAGAGGGAGAAGGATGAGAGGGAGGCAATGGAGGTTGGAGTGGGGAATATGGCCATTAATGGGGCTTCAAAGCCAGTCAAAGAACCTCAATCTGTACAAGACCCACCAAAATAGACATAAACCAACTTATACAGGTAGTGTTTTTGTCCCATGTTTCTTTCTGCAACCTTTTCCACACACAACTTTGCCCAACTGTGGCTTGCACTTTTTCCGTTACGGTGAAAGAATGTATGCTTTTCCTATTCATTCATGATACATTTTGTGTTGTGAGGATGTGAAACGGGAAGCATATGGATTAAGTGTGGGTGAGAAATGGAGTTTGGCTCAGAACCAATTATCTGCTCAAATAATGGAAGAATGCCCTCTCCAGACATGCTCAAATTACAGAAGAATACCTTTTTTTTGGTAAAGCGGAGCTCCTTCTATGCCCAACAGATCCAATCAATCTCCCTTACCCCCCAAATTACAAATTTTTGTTTTGGTGAGGAATTGATGTATCAGGCATTTCTCTGGAACGATGCTATTCTTTTTTCAATGATACATATGTTGGATATGAATTGTACATTTTGATTTGAGTGTTTCCCTTTAATCTTTTGTAACGGAGCTTGGTGGCCTTGTGTTTCTCCATTTGTTTTGGAAATTTTATATTCATATACATTTTTTAAAAAAAAAATAAGAAAAAAATAAGAACAATGTTGTTTTATCTATTTACTGAATTTGAGGATATTGATTTGTCTGTAATTGACTCTTAACCCCAGCAGCTTGATATGATGATATTCAGGTGATTTTGATGCCTTGGAACTGAGCGGGGATGATGGGCATTTCCTCCCTGCGGTTGTGTCATGCGACCATATTGTGATTTTGCTAAGCTGCCTGGAATGAGTTACTGGACTGTCTCAGGTGGTAAATCGGGACTTGATTCTCTTTGTTTCATGGTATGCTAGAACATTGTGGCGTAGATTCTTGAAGAGGACGTGTTTTGTTTTGGCCAATGGACATTTAGGTGAACTTACTCTTCGGTGCTCGATTGAAAAGTTGTGTTTATCCAGGGTTTCTTCTAAAATTGGGAAGACGAAAAAAAAAAAAACAAAATGGTGGGGTTTTCTGCATTTCTTTTGGATTGCTAATCCATTGTGATTCAAGTATTTTAGAAATTTTACTTGGACAGTGACCAAGTGGTATTACTTATTCACGAGTAGGATTCAAGTTCTCAACAAGGGGGAGGGAGTTAGTAGAGATTTAATATTTAGATTTTAGCCGTTCGTTAAACCTTATTTTCTTCTTTGGTGATTAGGAAAGATTTGTTAGGCTTTCAAAAAATTAAAATAAAAGAAATATTACTTGGACTCACAAGTCACAACTGAATGTTGGAATATTAGTGACTATATAACACATTGTGATGGTAAATTACATCATGTGACCATTAATGTCCTATTTTTGTAAATTTTTTTGTGATTTTCTTCTGGCAGTACGGAATCACTAGTGATAGTTTGATACTAAAACCCTATTGAAATTTGTCCCTTGATTTAGTGTTTTTTTTTTATTTATTATTATTTATAAAAAAGCTCCTATAGTCCTATTATTATTATTATTAGACATGCAAGACCCTGCAAACATGTAACATGTTCAAAATCTCTTTCCCCCCTTCTTTTCTTTTTTGTTATATTCAAAGAGATTTTTATGCAGCCATTGTAGTAGAATGTTGATGACTGGATTTATATTATTGAAAAAGAATGGGTAGCACAAAATTTTATAATTTTTCTAATAAAGATTATAATGTCAGTTTAGGATGATACATATTTTATTAGTCTTATTATAATGTTAACAAATTAAAATATTTCTTTGGAAAAAATGACGAGTAACCTGAATTGCAGTAAAGACGTAGATTCTGATATTGCAGTAAAGACGAATAACCTGAATTGCAGTAAAGACGTAGATTCTGATATTGCAGTAAAGACGAATAACCTGAATGCAAGGAATACGACTACCAGCAATGCTATGCGTCAATTGCGGCTTGTAGATTGGAATATAAAATCTGATCAACTAAACAACCGGAACTATACAATACCGATGGGAGTTTGGAATGCACCTCGTTGTTATACGAAGACTTCAAATTGGGTTTTGAATCTAAATAGAATTTGAATGAATCTATTCGAAACCGAATTAATCTTCATCAAAAACCGCAAAACCTCATTCCTCTTTGGTTTGATTGATGATAAAAAGGAAACTAACTTGGCTATTCTTTAGTTTCTTTTTACGAACCCTACCGATTCCATTCTTTTCCTTGCGCAAATCATGACCATGAAGATGAAGATCAGAAGTAACCAACACAATCATCATACAATGACAAAGGTCTCGGACTTGCCAATCAGTATCTTGATGTATATTCTATCCACACTCCCCGTGAAGGACCTCTATAGTTGCAGGCGCGTCTGCAAGAGTTGGCTCACTCTACTCTCCGATCCTTACTTCGCTAAGTTGCACCACTCGGTAGCACCAACCGGGGTTTTGCTTCTGAATAGCCCATTGAGACACATCCGCTTCATTGAGTTCTTCCAAGAATCATCATCGTTGTCGTTGTCGTCTGAACATAACAGCAACGTCTTGAAGTTTAGAACCTCATCTAACTTTTATTCCAACCCTAGGAGTATGAAGAATTTGGAACATACAAATTCATTTAATGGGTTGCTTTGCTTTTATGAATACGAGGACGGCTTCTATATATGCAATCCAATTATCAACCAATACGTGCGGATTCGAGACCCCAGAATGTATTCCTGTGTGCTACTTGATTATGGGCTCGGCTTCAGTCCAGTAACTAATCAGTACAAGCTCATAAGATATCTCTGCCCTGGAAGTCGGCTTGACCATTCTCTTTTGCAAGTGCAGATTTACACACTCGGCAGCAGTGACAGTGAATGTAACGGCGGGGAGGATAAGGACAGTGACAATGATGGGGATAAGGATTCATGGAGAATTATTGGAATTGGAATTGCCCCACCCTCTTTTAGCAATCGTTACAGACAGACAGACAGGCCCCTTTCTCAACGGAGCTCTTCATTATCTTCTGCCTACTACTACCACCAGTCGTTTGTTTGAATCTATTTGTTGTTTTGATGTTGTTGACGAGTCATTCCGATTCGTCCCTTCCCCTCCCAAATTTGGAGATGGAGATTATCGCAGGGAGCCAATCACCCGGATGTCTTTTTCAGTGTTGCGCAATTGTCTCTGCATAGCTCTTTATCCTTCTTCTCAACCTCCAACTCGTTTTGAGGTCTGGATGATGACTGATTATGGTGTCAAGGATTCTTGGACTAAAGTAATTACAATGACAGAGGGCATTGATATTCATACTCCTTATCACCCGCTGATTCTTTTCAACAATGGAGAAATCATTATGTGGGTACTAGGACCAAAATGCACAACAGTTCTGGTTTCTTTTGATCCAAAAACAAGAAATTTCAAACTCGTTCCGACTTATAAACGTTCAAGAGAATTCTTCTCAGAGTATGGGCCAATTCCATTCGTTCCAAGCTTTGTTTCACTCAAGGATGTGGTGGGAGAACAACATTTTAAGGTAATTTTTAAGTTTCATGAATACTTCTAAACTTTATTTTGTGTTCTGTTGATTGAGATGGTAATGTTTGACCAAGTGCCACTTCCAAGCTTTCAATAGAACCAACAATACATACCATATAAATCACTATGAATTTGTGTGTTCCATTATAGCATTCTAGATAGTCATGCTAGGGACGGAGGCGATGTCAATAGCGATCAAAATTGACTTTAACAAAGATAGTAAAAAAAGATATAATATTGTGTAACCTAACACCAGGAATAATCCTTATTAAATAGATTAGAATGGCGACATTAGAATTCGTGTAGCAAACCCCAAATAATTGGGATAAGGTTGAGTTGAGTCAAGTCGAGTTGCATAGATGCTTGACCATGGTTGGGGAGAAATGAAGTTTATAATCCAGGTTCTACAAGTAAATGGAAGAGAGGAAATTGGAAGACGGGATCTAATTGCTGGAAGATGACTGTAATTAAGAAGCTAAAATTAGTTGGAAGTGGGAAATTCGAGCCATTAATAGGATTTCTTGCAACTCTATCAAGATGGTTTCTTAGCTTCTTTGATCTTGTTTCTAGCAGAGTTTAATTCATATTGTTGCACTGAAGTCTTACTTCACATTACACTTCATACTTTTGAAACATAACTGAACATGTGTCCATTTAATGCAAGTGGTTAATGAAACAACTTATGACTGACACCAAGAACATAATAATGGTTAATCTCATTTAACAGCATCATTCAGTTTACTGTTTGTATTTTTTTTTCCCATTGCAAACTGTTATGATTTAATATTTTCCTTATTTATACCTATTGGGTCGTGTAAGACTTTGCTTAATTTATTTGCCTTCCTGATGTTTGCAGAACTTAGAAAGAGGCAGGAGAGTGAGAATCAGAGAGAAGAGTTTGAAAAGGGAAGTATTTGAAGAGGAAGCTACACTAGAAGAATTAAATACAGCATGATGTGTAAACATTCATTCTGTGTCTTTCTTTTTTTTTTAAATGGCAAAGGTTTTCTTGATCTCATGCACATATGCATGTCGTATGTCCATCACTACCCACAACTCAACTTGAATGACTTTGGTACTATCAAATCGTGAGTTTGAAAGATGTGGGGATCTGTGGATAGGCACGTTTTTTGTTCTCAAGGATTTGTCATGTTTTCAAATTTCTAAGATTGATTATCATTCAAGATTTACTATGAATTTTATGATTTGATAACTATGTATGCAGTGTTAATGAGCATTCTCAAGGAGTAATCACATTGCCAGGATCAAAAAGAAAAGATAAAACTAATTGAACCAGACACCAAGCACAAATGTGAAGTACTCTTGGATTAAGGCTTTATAAACAGGAGCTAAAGCTTTATTTATTTGATTACAAAACTGAGAAATTTGCTTCTTTTTAACCTTTTTTTCTTCCCAAAAAAGAAAGCTACTGTGAATGCTAAAGGTAAAGCTCCTTACCGGCACCTGCCACGCACCAACAGTTGTTTTTTACTAGCAAGGCCCTCTAAGCTTCACCGCCTTCCCTTGGAAGATAGCTGTGAGAGAGTTACAGTAGTTGTTAGGCTGATTGTCAATCCTACAATTCCAATATGTTTACCCCCCTCCTCTCTCTCTCCATTCTGCCATGTGTGATAGCTCTTGTTAACATTAACGTAATCAACTCTCGAACATAATCACTGGAACGATGCAGTCATAGCCGAATATTAATTCTTTCAGACATTTTAATGATATCTGAATAAATTCTATCACCTCCCAACTCTGCACCAGTGGCCCCTGCAGCAACCCGCAATACATCTTCAATCAAGGCAACATTTCCCAGAATGTCAACATGAGCACCACTCTCTAGACCCCTCCCCTCAAGCAGACTTGCCGGTGGCTTGTGCTGGTGCTCCCTTATGTAAGTAGCAATGCCAGATGGGTTGAACCGGGTTCTTCCTCTCCACCCTTTGGCACACATGAAACCTGCACTCAAAACAGGCACGCTTTCATCACCGTCCACAAAGTACACTCCACCCTTCAAGCAGCCACCTTCACTTCCATCAGCTGAGCTATCAATTTGGAAAGGAATGCTCTTGCACTTATCAGAAGGTGATAGCTTGTACACATATGATCTCTCCGTGGGAATTCCAACGCCATATAAACAGTAGATCTCCATATCTGGAGCATCAGGTAACCTAAAAATAGATATCTAATTACTACACAAACATTTTAAGGAACCAAACAGGGAAGAGAAGAAAGGAAAAGTAATTATTATGTTTCATGATTTATAACTAACTTTGTTGAAACATCTAAACAAATTTTCAATCTGGAGACTTCTTTTTTTTTTTCGCTGGCCTTTCGATTTGGAAATTATTTGGCAATTAGAAAGACCATTGCAATGGCAAAGTAATTCAGGAAAAAATATTAAATTTATAATGAATTTAAGGGGTTTTGAAATGCATTTCTGAGAACAAAATGCAAAATGGAAAAGCAACTGTTGACCTAATGTAAATTGTGAGCAATAATTCATGTTGTTCATTAATTGGTCAATCTTATGAATTAATCAATTATAATGCTAAAATTGGTTCATGTTCACTCAATGAGAAGTTTATAACTTTTTTGGAAGTCAGCTGGAGTTTATTGCAGTGAAACCGAAAGATATAGACGTACTTGGTCTCAAGAGGATTCGACCAATACTTGTAATGGGTATACTTTGGATCGCCTAGATTCTCAGCTATCCCATGAGAAAAGTGAGCCTCAGTCCGTTGCATCATTTTCGGAGCCACAAAGCGGAGAAGATCGATTAGAGATCTTGCTGTATAAGCTTTGTTTTCTGCAACTTTCCGGATGCTTTCCCTGCTCATTTCATCATATTCTGTCCATACCTCCCCACATGATGTATCGAAATTGGAGGAACTCCTTGTGCGCTTGAATTCCTATTAATAATAGTAACAAATCCACATAAAAAGAAAAAAATGGAAAAAACATAAACAAGAACATTATTATAACATTTCAACTTTTAACTAAAACAAATGTAGAGATAGTTGAATTCATTGTATACAGAAAAGTATGGCTTTAGAAACACAAGCTATATTAAATAATGAAGCAAAATTTGTATCTGTTGGGAACCAAAAGTTAAGCATATGGCCAGCAGAATTAGCATTGTTAGGGATGTAATGCTGCCTTCCTTTGTCAGGAAAAAAGGGATTTTGGACATCAGGAGGGGGAAAAAAAACAGAATAGAAATGTTTCTCCTATTTACATGCGCAATAAACTGTGAGCTGAGTGTGGCAGACCCTATGCTGCAATATCTATTATAATGTGAGAACAGCATGTGCAATAATAATTTCAAGTAATTTTGCTCAAGAAGTTCCCAGAAGAAGCTTGTATGATCTGCTTAATGGGAAAAGTATAAAAGTGGCTATTTTGGTAATCAAATAACGAAAGGTACTGTAGGGTTGTTTGGATGTCCCAAGGAGAACAAAACAACCAAATTGTCTGACATAGCACTGGACTACCAAGATGGCATAATAAGGTCAACTGCTGAAATTTTGAATTCCCTCATTTAAAGTGAGACTTGAGAAAAACAGATAGAATCAAAGTCTTTTGGACTCATTTAAATCTTGCATAAACCACAACTGATTGACCACTTACCAAGGAAGAAGAAAATACTCCTCTGTTATGAGGCACCTATAAGAACTAAAACTCGTAAAATAATATAAGCACCAGCATTACAAGCTAGAGCATTAGCATAAAATTTTATATCACATCTGCAAAAAAATAGTACCTCTGAACCAAGAGTAGGAAGCTGTGAAGAAGGTAACTCTGACGCTTCCTTCCCAAAAGAGATAATCCTTCCATACTTCATGCTCTCTTTTACCTGGAAACGTCTCTTTTCGTCACTGTGATTGGTATTGTTTTCATTTAAAGTGGGTTGCAAGAACATTTTCTTTGCCGAATCACAATCATGCTCTTCTTCTGGAGACCAATCCAAGTTACCCCAAACGGTCTCTCCTCCTTTTGGCAACAAAGAAATGATGGAGTCCCAGGTTCGACATACCCGCATGACATGTTCCAGAGTTTGAAGCCGAAGAAATTTAGAATTTAAAATACCAGGAGCCACAGCTCTGCAAGATGAAATAAAGGAGTTGATTCCATGATGCACCAGGCAGATTGACTTGTGAAATCTTGTGTGTGTGTGCGTGTTTGTGTTTTTTTTTTGGGGGGGGGGGGGGGGGTGTTAGGGTAAGACCAAGCATTGTGTAAAATCATTGGCAAGGCTTTTAGAGATCACATGGAAATGAAATCATTTCAATTTCTTTTATACAGCAACTAAAACAGAGTCCAATTCACTATGGTTACATTTGAAGTTGATGGATAGTGCTATGCAGGGTCATTTTGGTAGCTTCATAACATTATGCCATATTGATTATTTTCCAGTAATTTTGTTCCCTTTTTTTTAATTATAGTGATGGTATCACACATGTATTACACAAGCTTCCGAAATATGAGAATATCAAATAACCAACATAACCCACATACATATCAAAGAACTCTAATTACTACTAAAACAAAAGTCACTCTAATATGGACCCTGGGACAAACAAGCCCAATTCTATACCATAAGTAGGAGGGTCAAGCTAATCCCACATAGAGTAGGGCTTGAACCCATGACCTCTCCTTTGGGAGGAATCATAGGTGGCCAACTGGGCTAGGCCTAGTTGGCTAATAATCATATTGATTATTTTCCGATAATTTTCAATGCTGCTAATTTTGTGGTCATTTCAATATTTAAAAGGCCAGTATGTCTTGCAAACCATACGATGCCTCCTCAAAGTGCAACCATCTTTGTTTTCCCGCAATGTGAAGATGCCTCCTCAAAATCCTGATCCATATACTCTAATTGATAATGACAAACATTATGAATAAATCTAGAAAGTATATTAGAAACTTTTTAGTGTATGAAATGCTACTCTCTGACTCCAACAGTGCAAATTCCAATAGCAGAATGCAAGTTCAGTGAGGGATATAGATAACAAGGACTGACCTGATAACAGCGATGTCTTTGGCCTCAGCAGACAACATATTGCTAACTGTCTTTGGAACACCAAGAAATGCTGGACCAATGTTCATGATTGCTTTGATGTGCTTGGCACACCAACCAGGACCGCCACCACCTCCCATAGGTGGAGGTGATTCAACCCATTTAAGGAAATGGAGGAAATAGATAACCCCCATGGAATGAGGCACCACCACCACCTTCTTAGAGCCATTGGTTACATACATAAGCTCAATTTTGCTTTTCAATTTACTAAGAGCTTGGTCCCTGATCTGCTCATGCCCAATTAGAGATAAATTAGAGGAAGCTTAATTTAAATCTATCTGTTTATTCTCATAACTAACTAAACCTTTATATTTGACAAATCAGTGATTATATTACAGAAGCTTAACTAGAGAACATAAATATTAGTGATGAGTACTGCTATACAAACTTAATCTACAAGCTGATGCGGTACTGATATGGCTTGTCTGTTCTGTTTCTATAGGTAATGTGTCAGTTAATGTAGCAATTACAATGCCAATGGAGCAATTACAACTCAGATGCCATGTCAGTTTTTTTTTTTTTTTAGATAGGAACAGATGCCATGTCAGCTTGTAAAGATTTTAAGTGAGAGTAGCATTTTCCATCAGGGACAATTGATACAATGATCACATGGAAATGAAATGACTCCATCTTGTTTTCCATAACATTTGAAAGCACATATTCCATCTTTTTGGAATGATTCATTACAAAAGAAAGCACTTGAGTTTATACACAAGCACACAAACACAAACACAAGCACACACATGGGAATTCATCATAAAAAATGATTAAAGAGTTTTGAAAAAACAATTTTCATATCAAAATCCTAAAAATGATCCAATGCTACAAAAAGTAACATGTGCTCATAGTTTGTGGTTCAAGAGTATAGAGTAGTTCCAGTTCAATGTGCTGTCCAATGATCCCAAACTTCTTCACATGAATAATGGCTGGAAAAAATGAATATAACCACACACAAAATATCCAAAATCTAGATAAAGAGAGAACAATTCAGAGAGAGAGATAGACTGTTAATAGTGGAAATTAATGCTATAACACCTGATATCCAAGAAACAATAAGAGATATAAATGTTACAATCAGGTTAAGAGTAGCAGAGGAAGAACCATCATACCTCTGTATTCTGAAACGAAAGCCTCCAATCATAAGCAGCCATATACATATTCTTCCCCTCATAGCCAATTCTTGCCAAATTTTCAATGAGAACTGCCCAAACAAAATACCCAGGAGCAAAATAGTCAGCTGCAACCAGCCCTGGAACTGCACGGACACGAATGCCTGGCGGATCAAGCCCAGTTTCATTATGTAAAGATAGGTGCTCCAACCAGCACAAAGGCCTAAATTCCAACATAATTCTCAAGTGAGTTCATAAAACCAATTGAATTTTAACTTCTCAAATTGTAACAAAATGAAATCCAATTATGCCATCCAAACCTCTTGAAGATCTCAGTGAAGCTACCACCCCAAAGCCGCTGACGAAACAAGCCCTCGGCGCAAGGCCGACCTTCCCAGAGCTCAAGGCCTCCGGTAACAATGCCGGGGACCAAAACAACCGGGTGAAGCGCGGTCAGGCCCTCACGCTTAAGCCTTGCCCCAGGTGGTTCTGGCACTCTAAGTCCAGGCAAATTCGCAGGCAAACAGTGGTATAAAAACAAGAGAAGCAACCAAGTGGTGCACAGATACCCAATTATCCAACAGCAGTAATCAATACACCTCCATTCCTTAGGCTGTCTCTTCTTCTTCTTCTTTGACTTCTCTGACACTTCCTCAACGGCAGAAGCAACATTCTCACATTTCCTATCAACTTTTGGGGTTTCAAATGATCCAAAGCCCAATGAAGAACACTTCACAGGCTCTAGGTAACATAATTTGCGAAACCGAAGGATCGAAGCCATTGCATACAAATTAATTAAGGATGTAGTACAACAGTTGACAAGAACAACAATTACCCATTAATGCAAAGAGGCAGATTGAGAGACAGCACCAAATTAACAAGAATTCCTCCCCAATGCAGATAACAGGAACAATCCATTAAAGGAAAGAAAGAATTAATGTACCTAAGCTACCTCAATTCAGTCCAAATGAACAACAACAACCACCCACTAATGAATAATGAGAGATAGAGAGTAGCAAATTGACTTGAAGAAAAACAACCCATAAGAGGGAATAAATAAGAGAGGCAGCGTAATAGCTAGGCAGAGCCAGAGGGCATGGAATAGTGCAGAAAAAGTTTATGGGCTAGTGCTAAACGTTACAGAATGAAAATCCACGTGGTGAAAAAGAAGATATGGGGGTGTCGGCGGGTGCACGAAAAACAAACACATGATAGATATATAAATACAGTGAGAAAGAATCAGCTTGTTCTTGAGCCTTAATGAGAATGGGTTCTGAAGTTAACCTGTTGCAGTGGATGAAACCAAGGGCCACATACGGAACTCTACGATCTCTCACCGAGACACTTGTCTTGGCCTTCACATGCAAAACTTTCTCAGCTGTCACCATTGCTTCGAGAGTTTGCTTTTTATCGCGTTTTTTCTGTTTCAATTCACGTGGACGTCGCCGTATTTTTTTACACCCACTCCTACTCTCTCTCTCTCTCTCTCTCTCTCTCTCTCTCTCTCTCTAATCTTTTCCTGTGTCTGAGAGCGAGAAAGAGGGGTCAGAGAGGACTGAAGGAAGTGCAAGAAAATGGAAAACCTTTATGGGTTTTGTCTGAAATGGAAATTCCCAAGGTATGGAGCTGAGAAAGCTGCTTTTGGTTACTGTTAGACATCTTAGAGAGAGAGTTTAGAAAGAGAATCCAAGGGAGCACCCCCAATAATCGGAAAAAGCACGCACTACGAAAAACACAGATACCCAAATCGTCAATGGTGATGGCCTGATTGCAAAATGAGAAATTGAGGTGTAGAGACAAAAAAAGATTTATATATATTCGTAGTTTCGTACATTACACAGACAGAGAAAGACAAGGGGGCACAATGTTTAAGGAGATGGGGATTGCAGATGATATTCGTTCTTTGTACTCTCCCCTGTGATCAGGTCTGCAGAAGCAGAGAAGCAGCGAAAGTTTTGCTGAGAGAGTAGTCTGGTCCTGGGGTGCGTGGAGGAAAGGGCTTGGATTTTAACTGTCGGTATTGTGTTCGTTGCTCTCTTTTTTTCACCTCTGTCAAAGAGTTGAGACCCAAGACAAAGCACATTTATAACTTCATATTAGGTTAGGTGTTGGGTTTTAGTTCTCGCTGTTCTTTCAGTAACTTGCTTTTTTCTAGTTTGTCTTTGCCAATTTCTCCTTTGGCTTTGGGTTCTCAGTTTGTTAATAGGCTACAGACAAATATGGGCATTTTCTTTGTTTTTTGGAGTTTGATTGAAATAAGATAAACTTGAGACAAGGTAATATAGTGTTGATACTCAATCAGTGCTAGAAACTTGCAATTAATTAAAAGGTTTGTCAAAGTTGTAGTACAGTGACCAAGTACGTAGCTAGCCAGAAAAGAGGGAGAGGGGGGAAAATTACCAAGTATAAAATGTATTCACCTTTTGATAAAATATATATATATATATATATATATACACACACACACACACACCAGTAACTTAGCTCATTTTCATAAGAAATAATAGGTTTATATCTCCGTAAGAACAAGTAAAGGAAAATTAGTAAGGATATTAATACTATCTAGTATGAACCCTAATAAATTTTCAGGACTCTTTTGGACAAATAAGAGCCTCAGTCCAATGATCAAACACTTTACTATCCTACTAACCCAACCCATTATGCCCACATTATAAATGAAACTTACCGTAGTCAATGGTAAGAATTGAACACTTGACCTTTCTCATGAAAGAGTCAAAGAAATGCCACATTGCTTTTGGCATCAACTCTCGCAATTGGCTAAACATAAAGGAAAATGAATAAATGTGGGTTAAGACTTTAAAGAGTGTGCTTATTACACTTGTTTAAGAATATGTGATTATAACTATATCGTGTTAGAACAATTATTCGATGATTTCTTAAAATCCTGATTTCAAGAGTTAGATTAAGGATTACGTCTATAATAGTATATTATACATGCACATGTAACTTATTATTTAACTGTTGAGATCATTGAAACCAAATTATTCAATAATTTTTCTTGTTAAAAACATTAAAGGATTCATCAATTAAGATAATAAAAAAAATTATTATTGTGATTATTTTAATGACTTGGCACAAGTTATTTAGAAGTTAGAACAAGTATATTTTATGAAGAACTTTCAAATTGATAGTTAATTTAGAAAATAAATCTTTAAAATAGCTTTTGGATTTAAAAGGTTTCTTTATGTTTTGGTAAGTGAATACATGGATAACAAAATATACAGATTGATAAGCATCATCCACTTTGAAGCAACCCACATAGGCACATAGCCATAGAAGGCGTACAAGAAAAACCAAACAATGTGGTCGAGTGTTAGAAAAAGTGAAAAGAACTGTGCATGTTAAATTTTTTAAAAATCATGCAACATAAGAATTACTTACGAAAAAGCTATTTAAAAATAAAACTGAAATATTATTAATAAAAATGTCTAGTATGAGTTTATTACAATATATTTATATAATTGAAAGACTAGAAATTACTAAATTCTATAATAGTCCTAATAAAATTAGAAAATTAAGGAAATAGGAAAATTCAAAATAAATTAAAATTGGGAGCCTTTTTTTTTATTTATAAAAGCGATAGAATGTTACAATTTATATATTACAATCAATTTTATTATAGTCAACTTAATTAATTTACAAGACATAATTTAACCAAAAAGCTTATTTAATGTGGCTTTTGGATAAATAACTTAACCGAATCCAACTCTATGTTACAATCAACTTACAAGACATAACCCAACCAAAAGCCTCTTTAATATAAGTCTTAGACAAATAATCCAATCCAACTCAGTCCATAACTCGATTGGAATAAATGCTCGTATCTCTCTAATAGAGAGTGAGACTTGAACTCATTACCTCTCATTTGAGGAGGCATGAATGGCTAACTGGTTAGCCCCCAATTGGTTTAAAATTAAGGTCTTTTGAAAAAAATGAAAACTAGATAAAATAAGGAAAGATTTCTACAAATGACACCCCTTTTTCGAGTTTCTTAGAGCAACTCCAAAGGAAGTTACCATTTTGGGATGCCAAAAAACCTATTTGCAACCTTGAACAGTGTTATGACACTCCTGAATTATAAATTTGCTGCAATGGTAGGTGTCATTTTAATATTTTAATATTTTTTATTGAAAAATATAATTAAACTTAACGGTTATATTTTAACGGGTATAGTTTTCATAACGATTTAATTTAAATTAATTTTTTACATTAAATTACAAAAATTAATTTAATTTAAAAAATTAATTTAATTCTAACAATTAAATAAATTAAAAAAATTATTTATTTATAAAAATTAGTTAAATAAATAAAATCATTCTAAATATATAGAATAATTTTCAGAGTGATTTTTCGGGTTTTGGTAAGTTTTCTCTTCACAAACCCACTGTATTTATAAAATTCTTTGTCGAAATAGAGCTGTTGGAATGATAGCTGTTGTAACAGTAAAAATGGAAATGGCCCAACCGTTAAATGGCACCTCTCCCTTTTCTCTCTCCAAAGTTTTTAAAAATGGCACCCCAAACCGTTGGGTGTCATTTTATAACCGCAAATGCCATCCCCTTTGAAGTGAAAAATTTTGAGTTTGAGGTGTCATTTTGACAGTTATAGATTTAGCACCTTAGATGGTACTCCGCGTAGGAGTTACTGTTATGCAAAGTAATTATAAATTTAAAACTTATTATAAATGGTGTAAAAAATTCTAATTACAAGCTTAAATGAAAGAATTTGACTTAAAAACTAAAAAGTTAGAACTTGATCAAGAAGAGTCCCAAGTCACATCTTTGTTGGGCCATCTCGGATTAGAATAATAGGGTGTTTCGAGTATGAATACGTAGCGGTGACCATTTTTGTGTAGAGGTGACCATTTTAACTTAAAAAAAAAATAGCTTTAGTTTAAATTGTTTACGTTATTCTAAAATATCTACTGCCACTTCTTACACATCACGTGCCAAATTACCTCGAGCAAAAATTGAGTGGCAACAAAATTTCTACTGTAAATTATTTTTGAAGTGTCAACTAAGTTGATAAACTATCTAAATGGGCAAGACAATACTTCCATTGTCCGACTCAAACATTGAAAAATGCACAATATATATATATATATATATATATATATAAATTAGCATTAAATCCTTCAAATAATATTTTCACATGACTGTGCAAGTAGGGGATCTTATACTCCTTAAACTTTTTTTTTATTTCCATTAATCTTTCCATATTAGGGAAATGAAAAACAAAAATTAAATTTATTCAAACAAAAGAAAAACAGTATGAAATATGGGTATGGCTCAGGTGAATGCAAAATGACCACTTTTTGCTTCAAATTCTGCATGAATAAGATTAAGGTCATGTTTGGCGGGCCATTCGTAAGAGTACAAAATGGCGTTCGGAGTCCAGGATCAATTCCTTGAGCAATGGGTGTGAATTCCTTTGGATCAAAACAGGATTTCACATCATCTTCTCAAGCCTGTTTTTTATTTTTTTAACGTCCGCAGATCTCAAAAATCGATTATGTAGAATTGATTTTAGTAGAATGGGGTTATTAATTGGATGTTTGGTAAATATTGTTAAAAAATAATTATGAAATATGACTTTTTATTTTTGTTCTTTATTTGATAAATATTTCATTTGTATAAAAAATATATTTATATGACAAATATATTATGAGGAGCTATTTCCGCTCATAGTTATTCGATTGCACTCTATAAAGTAATTTTTTTAGTTGTTAAAATAATGTTATATATATCCTATATTATATGTATCCTACATTATATGTGGTAAATTAACAATGTATGCCACAAGACAAAGAAATATAATATAGAAAATTTACGTAATTCGACAATATGTCATATATACGTGAGTAATTATATTTTTTATTTTTTTAAAAATAGAGTTCACGATATATTTATATTGTCTCGTAATTAAAATCTTAACATTAATCTAATATATTGAAATTCTTCGATATATCATTATCGTAAGGGATCATCCCTAGCAACATGATCAGCATTAAGGCGCATGAGTCTAATGTATTTCGATCTTCGCATAAAATCGCGTTTATTACATAAATATGAGTCCCTCTAATAGATGTTATTTTATAAATAATTTAATATTTAATATTATATATATATGACATTAAAAATTTATTTGATATATGTAATCATGATAGGTTAATAAGACAAAAGAAGGAAAATTGAAGAATTGTGTATAGAAAACGCTTTACTCCAACGACTCAAATGTTATTTTCACTGTAGGCTCCATCCAAAATTTTATTGTAAAATTCAACATTTTTTACTTTTAAGTTAAAAGACTTTTTTTTTTTTTTGTCTCAAATCTATTTTGACAAGTTGTCACTTTGTTTTTTTTCAAGACGGCAAGAATATTTATAGGCATGATTTATCCCTTTACCTAATTTACGTTCACATTTTTCAAAGTCAAGCAGCGCCCTCTACTACTCCTTGTCACCATCTACCGCAAAACCCACCACCATCATCCCCTCAATCAACTACGTACCGCCCTCTACTGCTCCTCGCCGCCATCTACCGCAAAAACCACCACCACCATCATCCCCTCAATCAACTACCGCCACCATCCCCCCTCTCCATTGCCTCCCCAATCATTTCCCTTAATAGCCACTATTTCCTCATCTTCTTTACAAAAACCCTAACCTAACTTAATCCCATCGTTTAGGGCAAGAGATATGCATGAAACAACACACACATGGGTGAACATTCAACACAGATAACAGATGAGAACTGATCTTAATCAAGGCTCCAATGTTAAAAGGGTCATTTTTTTTATATCTCTGATATTATATTCATGCTTCCCCAGATTGTTTCAAGTTTAGTTAAAATGAGTTAGCAGTACTTAGCATAGTAAAAATAAAAAGTAAAGGAAAAGTGTCAAATAAATGGCTTTTAAGCACTCATGACATGAAGAATCCAAATTGACAAGCACACAGAAGAATCCTAGATCTTGAGGTGGTTGATTCCAGGGTGCTTCGTTGAAGAGTGGGCTATTGGCATAAGTTTCTTTTATATATATATATATATATATATATATATATATATAAAAGTTTCAATTCTTATTTTTCATAAAATCTATGTGCAGAGAATTGATTAGAATTGGCTTGGTTGGGCACTTTTTTCTTCTTCTTGTTCCTTTTATTGGATTTTTTTTATGAACAAAAAGCAGAGCTGCTATTAATTGAAAATGATTATTAGAGTATAAAATTTACCATTTTAGAAATGCCGAATTGAAAACTATGATGTGACGTCATGAGGTTCCATCATATATTCTCTAGATTGAAACTTTTTTTTAATCAAATATTGTGAAATTTAGAAACTGTAAAATTTTACTGCTTTTGTAATAGTGCAGAATTTTACATTTTCTAACTAGTGTATGTTTAATTATTTGTGCTTTAATATTGTGCATTCAATATGTGGCAAAAGTTCAATAAAAATAAATACAATTGAAAATTTTCTCAACTTTTATGAAACAATAAAATTTCACACTTTCAAAAATTGTTAAATTTACATTTTAACAGTTTTCACTAAAAAGTGTAAAATTTTACACTTTTACTAAGACAAAATTTTATAATTTTGAATCATTTTTTTTTTCAAAATTTCATATGTAATATAGATCTTGATTTTTATATTCCAAATATATAAATTTTATTAAAATGGTTCTATAATTTATAAGTTATTGAATTTCGAAATCTTAAAAAACTTTTTAAAAATGTATGTCATTCACGTGCCTAATCTTTTTAAAGTGATGAACTGATTAGGAATGTAAGAGTGTTTTAGTCATTGAAGATTTGAAGGATTTGAAGAGTTACTAAGTTTGAACTGAAACTTATAATAATTTGTATACCTTTTGTGAACTTCTCACTAAACAATCCAAATTTTATCAACTCATAACACATCCAAACACCCTTCTGTGGTGAGAAAATCGTTTCTTGTGTGGAAACGACAAATGTGCCCCACAAATGGAAGGCCAAATACCCTCTGAAAGATACTATCCCTTTACCGACACAAACTTTTCTGTAAACAAAGATATTCTTTATTCTTATACCATTGGGCTACATTTTGCTTTTAGTGTAATGCTAATTTAAAAACCTTATAACGTCTATTAGATTTATTAAGGGACTGTTTGATAACATTTGTAAGTAATTTTTTACTTTTTTGTTTAAATAGGTAAAAAATTTAGAAGTAGTATTTGATTTTACCTTTTAAGAGATGCTTGTTCAATGCACCTTGGATTTCTATCTTTTGTTTTTAAGCAGATTTAAAAAAATACATTTTACTTATGAAAAATATTTAAAAAGTTTTATCAAATTGTACTTAAAATTAAGCCTCAAATATATCTCTCATTGTAACATTAAAAAAAAGTCATTAAAATCGGTTGTTATTCAAATATAAATAAATAAAAATTAGTTAAACTTATCCCAAAAATAAATAAATAATAAATAAACTACATTTTTTTAAAACATATTGTACATAAAATAATATTTAAATTTGCATAAACACATAAATATTCATGAAAAGAAATTCTTCAGAAATACAAAGAATATAATAAAAATATTAATTATTTATCTTATATTATAATATTTATTTTATATATTTAATAATTGTATAAGATGTTTGTAATTATATAATCATTTAGTTTATTATATATATTATTTATTTATTAAATACATTTTGAAATTTTACTATATAATGTGTGGCCAACAAGACACAATACCATCTATTAAAAAAATAAATGACAAATAAGACATTTTATAATCAAGTTCCATTTGTGAACAATTTTTACCAAATACCCAATAATCATTTTTCCATTATAATTAATTTTGAAATATATGCATCAAAATACCAAATTGATTCTTGCAAAATCAATTCTCCTAAAATCAATACTCCATCAGCTGTATCTCCTCTAAACAACCACTTCACATTCACCACTGGATCATGAATTATATAGTCGATTCATACTAATTTGTATACATTTAATATTATATACTATCAAGTGATCACTAATTACCAGGTTAGAATTCTTTTCGGTGCACTGAACATCTAGTGCATTGGTATGTTCTCACATAAAGTAATTATCATGTAGGAACCATTATTGTAATAATTATCTTACATAAAAAATAAAAATACACTTGAACTCTGATTCGGTCAAAAAAAATTAATTTTTTAAAATTAAAATTAATCAACTAACATTATTACAAATACAAAACTATACGTATATATATATATATATTATATACATATATACACAAATCTAGATTTATATATGTGAGGATATTTGAAAAAATATATGAGAATATTAAATGATTTTTTTGTAATTGAAATAAATAAACAGGATGGGGTTAGGGTTGGGGTGCCTAAACTCAATCTTACCCCCCGAGCCCATATTGGGTTTTAATCTCTCCCCAAACCCGCCCCTATCCTATTTATTTTACTCTTAAATCCATCCCATTCAAGGAAATAAACAAGGATAATGATATTCTCACAACATCTTCAAACCATTGGTAAGAGTTTTTGACTCTATCCTTGTCATTTAAAATCAGACTTATTAAATTCGTGCACTTCTCAACGTATTTACCAAGCTCATATTCTCGATAAAGACATTTTTTAAATAAACACTTTTATAAAAGTTTCTTTAAAAGATGTTTATGTATATGTCTTCAAAAAATCCTAGTATTATAAATTTTATTAACATATGGGCAAAGAGTAAAATGGCTTCTATCTAATGAAACTTGTATAAAAGTCTTTTAAAGAGACGTTGCTTTTACCAATATATGCTACCAAAAAGGCTAAATTGCCTTGAGAATCTTGAAATTTCTCAAGTACACCTTCGAAAATTACATAACCCCTACACAATCTTGGTCCACAAACTGAGATCTCTACTATAAAGAAACTTCTAAATATATCGAGATATTTCCAAGGATATTTGTAGAGGTTTTTCTAGCCATTGGGTTGGTGACACCTATAGAGATCTTGTCCATTCATTGTAAGTGTCAATACCTATATAAAGTGTGCTAATGTGTTCCTTCATTATCTATTCTCTGCACGATTGTATTTCTCTTCATATAAAGAGACAGAAATTATTAATTAAATAAAAAAAAAATTAAAAAGGGAGAAAATTATGACAAAAAAAATTAAAAGTTGTGACTAAAAGAGTGATTTAGGAATACAAAAAAGGGTAAAACACTCAAATTCTTAAGTATATTTATATATAGATATAGATAAATAAGTAAGATAAAGTTTCTTAAGACTCTTACCCTTTTTACTCATTACCAAGCATCAATAAATGTAAAATTCAAAGTTGGAGAATTCTTATCATTAATCTTAAAGTTACTTAACACTAATATTCTATTGACAACTTCGAGTCAATTTGCTCTTTGCCTCAAATTCAATTGCTACAAATTGAAACTTTTAATCGACCAAATAATTTTTTTTTATAAATCGGTAAGAGAGTATTTTGAGTCAATTTATGCGCATCAGATTAAATTTTTTTATCTGTGATAGTCAGACATTTCCTTTAAACTCTAACTGCTAACGATCGATGAAATAAGAAAATAGTTAGATACGTATATTTGTCTTCAAAATTATAATATTTAGATTTCCTAATTTAGGCATGTTGATGTTCAGCTTCCCAAGAAAATACTTAAATTTGCAAATCTTGACCATTCAAGACTATTTTTAAATCCTTAAAAGTTGAAATTCTATTTTTTCTTATAGCTGTGGAATTATTAAATACTTTTCAGGGTCAATTGTTGGTTCCATTAAAGTGTCATTAGGTGACGATGTTATGATAATTGCTCATGTTAAGTGTAGGAGACCATTTATTCATGTATTGTTCAGAATAATATTATAGTATAATCTTTATACTGCATATAGGGACAAAGATAATATCTATTTGTTTACATGAAACAAAGATAAAAATCTATTACTACATATTTACAAAGTTAAAATACTACTATTTTGATCAAAAATAAATAAATAAATAATCTAAAATTTGTATTTAAATATGTTTTCTATCACGTTTTCCAAAGCTCATGGGTTTTTAGATTATCTCATGGACATAGAGTGAATTAACCTACTACATCCTTTGACATAAAATAAAATAAAATCGTGTTTTTCATTTTATTATTTTTTATAAATAAAAAATAATAATATACAAAACGTTATAATGGGACCAAAATATTGCCTCATGGAAGGTTGCACAAGGCTGGGAGTGGGCTGATTCTATTAAAATTTTGAATAGGCTCAAACGATGCTGTGGCCCACTCTTGTTGAAATGGAGGCCCAAAATATCGGAGACCAACCATTAAACACCTCCTAAATACACTCAGTAGGGGTGTTAATTCGTATAATCGTGTCGTGTTTGGATCATGTCAAGGTATACAAATTTAAAAATATATGTCAACTCTAAACTGATATTATTAACTAATCGTGTTGAGTTTGAAAACTCAAATTCAACTCATTTATTAAACAGGTTACACGTATCAACACGGTTAATCCGTTTATTGTTTAAATAAAAAATTTACCTATCTTTTAATATGTATAGACAATTTTAAGTTTAGTAAATTTTAGATATGAGACAAATCAATATAAAAACTTCTTTTATAAGTAAAAAATCTCCAAAACTTAATAAATTTTCAATTTGAGATAAAATTATCTTAACTCATGTTTTTTTTTATAATTAAATATGTTAAATCATGCTAAATGGGTTGACATTACTAAAATCTAAATATAACATATTTATTAATTATATTATATATGTCAATCTATTTACAATCCAAATTAACCTAAACCTGTTAAAAATTTACACCCCTATTACTCAGACAAGCCATGCATGCAGAACAAAGCTAAAACTGGGCCGATCTTGGGTGGGCTTCTACTTCTCTGGTTTTTGGTTTGTAGCTTTTATTTCACTTGACTTGGGTAGCATAGAGACTCTCCCAGCTGGACAGAACTTAACCCAGGCCCAATCCATCGGAAAAAAAATTCAGTAGGACAGTATCACTAGTGTTTTTTTTGGTAAGAGAAAAGTGGCATCCTTCTTTACTAAATTAATTCACTCATGAATATTCATGAGATAATCTGAAAGCCGCAAGTGTGAGGACAGTGTTACTACCCCTTTGATCATAGTAATGATATCACGCGTTGTATCATCTTCTCAACACTAAGGTTTGGTAAAATGGACGGGTTGGACAAGTTAAGATGGATTATAAATGAGTCCAATCATAAACGAATTGAATTTATGTTTAATTTGAATTGGTCGGATTGAATATGAATCGAGTTGTAAATGGGTTGGGTTAACTCAAATGTAATCCGCTACCCAATTTTTTTTAGAAACAAAATATTACTTAAGATTACCACATCTCAATCAAGTAATATGACTAACAAGATTTATCATGTTTTTCTGTTAAAACTTTTATTAATACACATTAGAAAAAAATTATTTCTCTAGTAGTAGATCTAATTAGGTGAAATTTAAAGTGATTGTTTTCACGGGTTTATTTTCTTTTCTAGCATGAACTGAATTGTCAAACTAATAACAACTTAAATAATTGCTTTGATAAATAACATTATTTAGGAACCTAAACAAAACTTAATTAGAAATTATCTCTAAATATTCATAACTTGATTAGGACTACAAGATTTCATAATTTCACTCATTATAAATTATCTGATGAAGGTTTGCCACTTTAAGCTTTGAAAGAATAATGTAAATGGCAATATTAAGATATTAACATCCAAAAAAGACCAAATGAAAGTCATTCACTGATATCTCATAATGAAAAAAGAATTTACAATCACAATCAATACATAAATTTCTTTTGTTTCTGCCATAATATTCTTTGGAATGAATAACTTGGACTTTTAGTAGAAACAAAAAAAAAACACAAAATTGTGTCTACTAATGGAGCACTACCATTACTTCTAAAAGACTTCAATAACTTGTTCTATATCGAAATTGAGTAATCTAATCCTAAAAATTGAAAAGTAAAAAAAATCAACTTTCTCGAAGTAATATAATTTATTTCGGCATTAAATATATATTAGGCCTACCAAAATAAGCGGGTTGGACTAGTTGAAAATGGGTCGGGTCAAAACGATTTGAAACCATATTTGACCCGTAATTAAACGGGTCAAATATGAGTCAGGCCAACCAAAAGCCAACTCTTTTATTTTTTTTTTCACCCTAGGGTTTCGTCTTAAGTGAAAAATAGTGAAAAGTGAAAGAAAGATAAAAATATAAAATTTATTAAGAATTTGGTTAGCAAGAAAAATAAAATTTTCCTTAAAAATCAATACATATAACTGTTTTTTTTCTTGAAAATGTCATTTCTATTTTTCCCAAAAAACATAAGAAAAGTTATGTTTTTCATGAAAAATAATTATATATAATCTATATTCCTGTCTTATCTATTTTTTTTTACACTTCTTTCTTTCACCACTAGTGATAGAAATTTTTTTATGCTATAACTCTCTTTTTTAAAAAATTTTGATTTCTTATGTTATATAATAAATAATTATATATATATATATATGTAGATAATTAATATATGTTATAATTATATAGATAGTTAGTATAATATATATATAGTTAATATATATTATATATATAGTTAATATATATTACATATATAGTTAATGTATATATATATGTAATACTACTATATATATAATGTAATCTACATATATATATATATGTAATTAATTTTTTTTATGTATTTAAGTAGTGATAGGAAATTTTATTTTTTTCATGATAATTAATATAGACTAAGAAAATGAATTCATATTTTTGTACATGTATCTCTTTGATGTGATTTGTATATGCTGATTATTGTTTATGGAGAAAAATGATATTCAAAGTTCCTAGCAAAGACCAATTCAACTTACTTTAGATTACAAGTTTTTGATTTGTATTTTATTTATATATATGGTGATGCAGAATTATATTCTCTAAATATTAATTATATTTTATAATTTAGTGTATATGTTTTATTATTTTGTTTTTTTCAAATAGAAATATATATTCTTTTATATATATATATATGTATATGTATTTATATATATATATATATATATATTTATATGTAACTTATACTTTTTTGTTATTTTCCATCCTCACTCCATCAAATACTCATATTCAATCCGTATTGACCCACTAAATTGATGAGTTTTTTATTATCCAACCTGTTTATGACCATTAACTAAAAGAATTATTCATATCCGTAAATTAATGAACAATTTAAAACAAATTGACTAATTTAAATAACATTTGTCAACTCTACACCATACCTTTCAACAGCTACTAATTAAGATAAAGACGTCTCATTTGTAAATGTTTCAGTTTTTTTATTAAAATTTGAGTTTAATTAATTCTTCGAGTTCGATAATATTAAATTTTTACCTTGTTGACTTAACTTTTGTTATTTTTCTTTTAAATTGAAACATCTCTTCAATAAATATTTTTAAAGGAATTTTAAAAAAACTTGGTGGTGCATAAAATTAGTTTAGAAATGATGCGAAAAGATCAAAAAATTTTAAAAATAAACTTTTAATAAAAAAAAGTCTAATTATTAACTATTATCATAACACCGTTAAAAAACATTATTAATTAAACTAAAATGACCTTTAAGATATATTTAAAAAAAATATTAAAATATATATAAAATAAAATTGTCAATATAAAAAAATCATAACATTTTATAAAATAAAATTTTATTTTTTAGATATTCTAGGTAAATAAAAAATATTATACTTTTTTATTGAATTGAAGAAGTTTGTTGTATCTATTAGTTAATATTTTTTAAAATATATTTCAAAGATTATTTTAGTTTAATCAATAATATTTTTTTAATAGTGTAAAAATAAAAATTACTAATTAAACTTTTTATATTAAAAGTTTTTTTTAATTTTTTAGATAAAAAAATATAATAATAACTTTTTAAATTGAAAATTTAATTTTAAGAATTTTTTAATATTTTCTTTCTTATTTAATAAAAATTTTGATTAAATTTTAAATAAAATGAGCTTAAAAATAAAAATAGATAACAAAGTAGGAGAGAAAATTTTGTTTAAAAAATAACTTTGGTCCATTAAAATCTCTGAATAATTCTACAATCGGATCCACCTGGCGACGACGCATCAGAAGTTGGAAGCCTCTCCTGTGACCTGTCCCGTCAATTGCCAACCGTTTCCACGCGTGGGCTGAGAAAATGCCGTGCTCTGTCAGTGACAGTCATATATATTTATACATACTGACGTAAAAATATTAATACCACGCGCAGTTAAGAAAATATTACTAACGAAATTAGAAAGGAGCTAAAAGGATTAAGGAGTTTAACACCACGCGCATGAGAGGGAAGTGGTGGCAGATCTTTTATCTAGATTTTGTTTATGCACTGTTTGGGAGGAAAAATAGACTTTGCAATTGCATGTCGGTGCCATCTCCACTCTCCAATTGATTATTTAAAAGAGAAATGTCAGTTTCATTTGTTATTTAATTCGCGCGTATAATATATGTATGCATATGTTATTGTGTGTAAAATAGATTCATATAATATACACTTTAATTAAATTATGATTATAGACACTCATAATAGGTATTAGCATTACTCTTATTCACATAAAATTTATTGATAAATTTAAAAATTTAGTTTGAAAATATTAAAATTTAAGAAAATTCACATGAATATAAAAAAAATATATATTAGAGAGAGTGATAAGTATTATTTTGTTAAAATATTTTAACAAAATTAATAATAAAAAATATAATATCTAATTTTTTAAAAAGTCACATCTCACTTGTCTCTCTTGAATCTGTGGGTCTATCTAGTGGGAGAGATATTATTCACAATTAAGTGATACAAAAAATTTGACACATGTTATGCTAGTATTCCTCATTTAAAGAAATCATTTTTTTCTATTATTATAATTTTCTATTAATTTATGAAATTTGTCTCTTTAAATTTTTTTATGAATCCAGATTTTTTCTCTTCTAAACTCATGGACTAAAGATTTTAAGGTTGGATCGTATTGAGTGCACAGACCTCTCATACCAGATAAGATTTGGAAGAAATATTATTCTATCCACAATTATATATGTGATGCAAAAACTTTGGCACATGAGATGAGAGTATTCTTCATTCCATGACATCACTCTTTTTTTCTAGTATTATAATTTAAGAAGTGTTAGTGTTTATAGCGAATGTTAAACACTCGTGATCTGATTCACTCGTGTCTTACATGTACACGTGTGATCGTGTAAAATAAGTTTGTATAATACACTCGCTGATCAGATTGAGTGTGTAACACTCACGACTAATACTAGTATTCCTCTTATAATTTTCTATTAAGTTTTGAAATTTGTCTCTTCAAAATTTTGGAGTCCATGACATCAAATTTTTTTCCTATTATTATAATTTTCTATCAAGTTATGAAATATGTCTCTTTTAAAAAATTTATGGTGATGGGTTTCTTTTTAAACTCCGTGTTAAGAATTTTAAAATAATGTCGTATTTGATGCACAAAACTCTTGTATGGGGCAAAGTTTGAGAGGGATATTTTAATTAAAAATAAAACACTTACCATTGTAAATTTGTATTGACACAACTATTGGTGAAAATGTGCATGCCTAACAGTTACATTTGTTGGTAAACGGCTACATTTTATCCTATATAAATCTTTAAATAAAAGAATTGTTAATGTCAGTTAAAAGTATTCCATTATTCGTAATCTGATAAGCGTACGTAATACATATGCATGCGTTGATCGTACGTAAAATAAAAATAAATGATATATACGTCAATCAAATCATAATTAGTGTCACTCATGAGTAACACTAACATTCCTTCTCTAAGACAATCACTATCATATTATCTATCTTCCCTCTTATACTCCAAAATATATACTAGTTTTCAAGTTTATTTTCTTAAACGTGCCGTGTGAAAAGTTATCTGTTAGTGTGGGGTTGTATCTTAGAGTCAAAAGATTTCAGTAATCAATGCAGGTAAAGAGGATATTCAGCTTAGCTTAGGACAACGCCAATAGTGTGCTTCTCGTGTTACTCACAGGCCAGACTAATTTATTAATAATTTATGCCCTTCTCTTCTAATTTATTTTTATTTTTATTTGTTTTATTATATCTTTGATCTGGAACTTATAATGATCTAAAGTGATAATTATAGATATATATATATATATAGATATATATATGTGTGTGTGTGTCTATATATATAATATTTCCCCAACAATGTTATCCAAAATTATGTGATGCAAACAAATTTAGCACATGGCATGAGAGTGTCCCTCATTCCATGACATGACATTTTCTACGTATTATTATAATTGTCTATTAAAGTGTGATATTTGTCACTTTCAAAATTATGGGACTGAATTTTATTCATATTTTTCCCACTATTGGGTATCATTTAGGTTTGATAGAGATATTATCTACAATTATGTGATGCAAAAACTTTGACACATGCCATGACAGTATACCTCAATCCATGACATCACATTTTCTATAATTATTATAATTTTCTATTAGTTATGATATTTGTCTCTTCCAAAGTGTTTATGGTGGAGGTGGAATTTTTTTCATTTGTGCATGGGAAATTCATTGATTCTTTTTTAATATTGGAGTAATTATTCAGTGATTTTTTGAAATTATAATTTTAATGGTCAAATTAAAAATCACATCTATAATAATATATTGTACATATACATTTGATTTATCATTTAATCGTTAAAATTATTGAGACCGGTCTATTTAATAATTTTTATCAATATTAAGTATATGTTAGTTAAACCAGTGCAAAAATATATTGTAGCTCTGCCAATTTTTTTTGGCAAGATCCTTGTAAAGATGCTTGAAGTCTTTCAAATTAATCATGTTTATCAAGAAGTAAATGGGTGTGCAGGTTACAGTTTTGTTTGGACATGGAGTTTTTATGCGTGGTGCTTCTACATGGGTGAAATACCCCATAACATACGGTTGTTTACCTCTCTCCCTTTATTTTATCATTTATGAAATGAGGTTATGATGTAAAAAAAGATTGAGCTTCTTCTTGTCCTCCACCACTTTCAACTCCTTGCCTGCCAATATGAAGAATATAGTAAGATTCACCCCTACTTTTCTGTCTTACATCAGCCACTTCCATTTTGGAATAGGTTTTATATATACTAGAAGCGGTGGCATTCATAGCTGGGACGGAGAGAGAGAATAAATTAACATCCTCTTGTAAGATATATATATATATATATATATATGTATTATATAACAATCATAATCATACAATTGACTTAATATTTATTGAAAATAATAGAATTATATATATATATATATAAATATTTTTTACATAAAGAGTGTCTCGTGTCTTAGACACAAACTAATCTTATTTAAAAGTATACGAAACGATCTCACATCCTGTACATCGACAAATTAGGAAAATCATAATATTTGAACAAGCAACATGGTATAGATCCCATCCACTGATGCCATACCCCTACCTGCAATAGAACGATATTAACATACAAGTATAACATGTCAGGTGACATACCTTAATCTTCAATAACAATTCAAATCATTTAAGATATGGTCGATAAATAAAAACATTAAAAATAAAATCTAAATGTTTCAAATTTGAATTACTTCTGACTAATTAGTGATTAAAAGATGTACTTAACTTTTATGAAAATAAAAACTTAATTTAAAACATATAAATTGACACAAAATACATTTCATTCATTCATAAGAAACTATTAATAATAATCCAACGATATTTGCAGACCTTTATTTACTGCCAATAAATAAATCTGATCTGATGTACTCCCATCCAATCATAATTTCGATTACTTCAATTTTTGAGAATAAAAAAAATATAATGAGATATCATACTCCACTCAATGAAAAACTTCCAGCTCCCTCTCTCCCCCACACACACATATAGTAGGTTAGACACTTTTCTTGAGTAATTACACCGAGAGCATGACTTTTAGTTACAAGTCCTAAAGCCACAGGATTTGCCAAATGAAATCAACTTTTATTTACAAGTCCTGGACCTTTTTTGTCTATAATGTCTAGTAATGATAGTTTTTGAAGCTTAACCAGTCAAAAATAAAAAAATTGAATTCTGATGTCTTCTTTTTTTAAATTCTTTTGTTTAATTTTGCTTACAAAAGGTAGATTTTACCTTTTACCAAAATAATATATCAAATTAATTAGCAATATTATTCAGAATATTAAGGCTGTAGTTGAATAGTGATTAAAATAAAAAAAAATTTAAAAAATTTTTATTATTAATTTTTTTAAAATTATGAAATATATTTGAATATGAAAATTTAAATTATAAAAATTTAAAAAAAAATTAAAATTAATAACTTTTTAAACGTATATCTCGTCATTTTAAAATTTAAAATCTGTGTTTGAAAACATAATCAAACTAAACCTTTATTTTGCTTAAAACTACTATTACTTTGACAATAAATCTAACATTTGTCTTTTGTTAAGTTTTTAGAAGAAAAAAACTAATGAATTTTATTTCATTTGTATACAATAATAATCTTAAGTAAATTTAAGTTTGATTAGAAATTAGCAATAATTTAAATTAATTACATAAACAAAACAAGGGTCTTGACTAATTTTTATTGAAGAAAAAGAAAAGCATAAAGGGGAAGGAGCATGAGCTGACACAAGAAAGTTGGGATCAGAGCGGAGAGAAGCGCGTGCGTAAACCGTGTAGGGACTGGCATTTAATTATCATTCAGAAAATACAAAAAATTTGAGCCACGTGAGTATGAAAGAGGACAGCTCATTGGTTCTAGCAGTCACATGACGCGGTTAGAATGAAGACGTCACCACTTCAACTCATACTCTCCCATTAATGGAAGAAGTGTACTCTCTCAACTAAGATATGTAAAAAACAATTGGCACCTATCTTTCCGACAATCACATCATATCCTACTATGTTTTTAAAATCATACTAAATTTTTTTATTTTATTTATAATATATAATAATTATTTTTTTAAATAAAAAAAATATAGTTATGTTTGTTTATATTTTCAAAAACAGTTTTTTAATTTTAAAACGTAAAATACATATTTCAAAATATTTTTTTTTAATTTTTTAAAATTTAGATTATTATATCTAAATGTATTTTCATAATTTTTAAAAAATTAATTACAAAATTTTGCAATATATTTTAACAATATTTTTTTAAAAATTATATCTAAATCACTATCCAAATGAAACTATTTTATTTTTTTTTCAATTTTTAAATTTTTAACAATTTTTTTTATTTTTTAATTAAATATTAATAAAAATCTTAAATTTATTTTTATATAAAATAAAAATAAATTATTTATCTTAAATTATTTTTAAATAAAAAATAAAAAATCTTTAAAAATGTTAGAAAAAATTGATCAAAATTAAAAAATGTATAAATAAATAAATAAAATGGATAATTTTGTTATTTTAAAAAAAATTGACTGGACTAAAAGTATTTGTATAATGTGAGTTAAAGTAGAAGATATCAGTATAATTGTTAAAAATATCAAAAGATGTTAATATAATTGTTAGAAACCTTAAGAGATGTTCAGTATAATTTATTTTATTCATCCAAATTTTTTTTTGAAAAAAATACTAAAAAGTCCCTAAAATAAAGTTTTCAATATAAAAAATTCATGATACATTTTTTTATCTAAAAAGTCTAAAAAATAAACTTTTAATACAAAATATCTAATTGTTAACTTTCATCTTAATACCGTTAAAAAATATTACTAATTATACTAAAACAACATTCAAGATACATTTTAGAAAAAAATTATTAAAAAATATATAAAATAAAATTTTCAATCCAAAAAAATCATAACATCTTCTAAAGTAAAAATTTATTTTTTAGGTATTTTAGATAAATAAAAAATGTTATGTTTTTTTTTTATCGAAAAATTTGTTATATCTATTATTTAATATTTTTTAAATGTATCTTGAAAGATATTTTAGTTTAATTAATAATATTTTTTAACAATGTTAAAATGAAAGTTAAAAACTGAACCTTTTTATATTAAAAGTTTTTTTTTTTAGATTTTTTAGATAAAAAAAATATATTATGTATTTTTTGATTGCAAAAAATTATTTTAAGGACTTTTTAATATTTTTTCATTTTTTTTCAAATTCATGTGATTTTTTTGTTATTATCTGGATCTATGCAATTTTTAAAGACATTTTTTTAAACTCAGGGCTTTAAACTAATTTTTTTTTTAACAAAAACATCTTTTCAAAAGATGTTGATGCTTTTTTTTAATAAAGTTTAAAATATTTAAGAAATCGTTACTTTTTAAGTTTTCATATTCAAAGGCAAAATGAATATTTTGAAAAGACGTATTTAGATAAAAATTTTAAATTAAAATATTTTTAAAAATTGCATGAGTCTAAATAATAATAATAAAAAATTGCATAAAATTGAGAAATAATTTTTTTTTTTTTGCATGAGTTAAGTAAAAAATTCGATATTATATATATATATATATATATAAACAGTTAATTGTTGAAGTCTCTATGCTCAAGTCACATCCAAAGGCAAATTACAGTTTCTAAGGGCCACCACAAATCGTGCTTTGTTTCTTGGCCAAAATCATATCATAGTTTGGATAGAGATTTTATTCGGGTGATGAAGTGTTATTAATTTATTTAAGTAGTGTAAATTTAAATTTTCCCTCATGTTTGTATAAAATGTGTAAATTTTTTCTGGATGATCGGTAGCAAAACTGCAAGTGCACAGTATCGTAGTTTTATAATAAAGTGATGAGTAGAGTATCGTCCTCAGGGATTGGTGTCTTACTTTTGACAAGTACTGAAATTAAATTAATCTCGATTTTATTTAGAAAATTCACTAAGATCTTTAGAATTGCAAATTAAAATAAAATCAACGCAAAGAGAATACTAAAATGAAAAGAGAGATATTGTTCGAAATTCAAATTAATGGGGAGAAGAATTCTAGGAAATCGATTTCACTTAATTTCTCACTATGCTTTACTCATCTAACTAATTGAATTTAATTCTCCATGTTTATTAGCACATCGCTAATTCATCCAAAAGCCTCTTTCGACAGTCAATTGGACACTTTTCATGCTCATTATTTCGCACAAGAGTATGCAAATTAATAAATCAAGAAAGCAATAAAACTAATGATTTTAATACTACATAAGTTCATATAAGCCTTTCGATCTCTATATTTACCTATGCTAAAATATTCAAGATCCATCCCATAATTCCCTCTTTCGACAGCAAATCATAGGATTAAAATCATCTAATTAGTGGCCAGTTAATTAGAAGCATTAAATTCAGAATAAATTAGACAAACATAAAAAGAATTACTTCAAATTAAATTAGAAAAGCAAGCATAGTTCGAGACTAGATTACATCGTTTTCCTAGAATAAATAAATTCAGTTTATGCTAAAATTTAAATTCAACATAAACGAATTCACCATATTTTTTTCCTTGAACGGAAGGGAAGTGAATACTGAAAAATAATAGCCGCAGTCCGCAGTGCGTCACTGATCAGCAACAGCCGTTGGATCTGTTTCCCCTGTTGAGTAGTCGCCGATCTTGACTTTTTCCTGTGCAGCAGCAAGCTTCGTCTTTTTGTTGCCTGTTTGCGCCTCCAAGTGCTGCGCCTATTCTGCGCCGCTCTCTGCTGCTCAGTTCTCCAAGCCGCAGCCAAGCTTCTTCCCTTCTTCCGTTCTGTTGCTGTTTTGCTCTCCTCCTCCGCGCCGCACCCACCTTGATTAAAACAAAAACTCTCTTTAGCCAAGCAGCCACCACCAATTCCTGTGCAGCCTCTCCGATTTTGTATATCCCAGGACCAAGCAAGCCCTACACATGAAACCTTGGGCCCGGGCCCACGTTTGGCTTTGTGCAGTTCTTTTCCTTTAATCTCCTGATTGCATTGCCTCTTATTTCTTTCAATACCAGCGCCCCAGCTAGCCGCAAGGCCCCCTGTTGCTCAGCCTGCTCTTCTCTTTGTTTCCCTTTTATACACAAGACCGGGCCCACGTTTGGCTTTGTGCAGTTCTTCTCCAGGCTGGTTGCTTCCAAGCCGCAAGCCAACGTTTTTTGTTCTTTTTTTTTTATTCTTTTCTTATAACTTCCTGCTCAGCCACAAGCTGCCTCAATTTTTTATTTAAATCTGTGATAAAATTTAAATGAAGAAAATGAAGCACAAAATCAACTAAAACTAAATAAAATACACTAAAGTTTAAAATTAAGGAGTGCTAAAATAGTCTAAATTATGCAAATTATCACTGGACATTAATCTTAATTAGCTATAGTTGATATTTGATAATTAATCTAAGCTTACCATGAATTTCTTCATAAAATTTATTCCCATAGAATACTTCACATGGGAAAAGTTGTATCTTTTATTAATTTTTTAAGATGCAATTGAAAAAGCTTTTGTAATAGCAATTTGTAATGACCAAGATTCAAGTAAAAAATTTTAGGGATAATTACACTTACCTCTCCTGAGGTTTCTGACAATTACAGAAACCTTTCCTATGCTTTCGAAAATAACACTGTCCCCCCTATCAAAAATTGTCCCCGAACGGTGTTAACTAAGTTGGTTCATTTACCAAATTACCCTTATATTTTAATAATATATATTTTTTATTTTTTCTTCTTTATTTTTCCTCTCTCAACTCTCTACTCTTTCTCTCCCACTCTCACTCCATCTCACTTCCCTCTCTCTCTCTCTTATTTTCTCTACCCAGAACAACACCGGTGTCTCTCTTTCTCTATCTACTTAATACGATTGCACTCCACAACAACGTCTCTAACAGACATTCCTTCAAATAGAGAATTAGTGGCCTCTGGATACAAACGTGTGCAGCAATTAGATGATATATCACTATATTACAAGACTTATGAAATCTCCCCACCAATTATTCAGGACATCTCCGTGGCCAGCCCCTGTTCTAAATTGGAAGTGGCAGAACAGAGGAACCCCACAACCTGCCTATGAATTGAGCCAAACATCACCCAATAATAGAGATATAATAGTATCAATACTTCAGATCTCATTAACCGAAACAACTGTATTGCAAAACCATAAACAATCAAATGGACCGACTCAGCCGCAGAGGTCCTAGCCTCGAAATCCCAACTCAGCGACCAACTGCTGCCCTTGAACTGCGACACTCCCCTGTTTTGGTGAGACCACTGCCAATTTCTTCAATCATCTCCCAAAATCCTCAATTTGATTCTCAATTTTTCCGACCATAACCTCTACTTGTACAAAAAAACCCAGTACCCAAACTGACTGAAATCATCCATATCGTATCTACCGAACTCTTTCGCCCTTTCGATTAATGTCCTCCATCCTATATTTTCAAAGAGAACAGGGAAGAGGAGGCGGCGATGGAGGAGAGTCTCAGCGAGAAGAAAAGCATGCGCCCGAGGGTACGCCACTGTCTCCGTCACAAAGCAGCTTCGATTCAATGAGGAACCAACCACTGCTACTCTCTGCTTCTGTCAATTTTGTGACTTAGGTCGAATTGATGTCCAATAGTGTGAACAGGCAACGGAGACGAGACGACTAATCGTACAGCCTTTCTATGAATAGCAATAGTGACATGGCTAATTGTATATACATAACAACACGCTGCTGCAATTTGCTTTAAAAATCTCTGAATAATTCACCAACACGCTGCTGCAATTTGCTTCTTACAATTCGGACACTTAGATCTCCTAACACTTCTTCCACACTTGTTCACAACCAACGCAGAGCAATCTCGATTAGGGCAATAACATCTTTCAAACCCTAGGAGAGCCTTATCACAGAGGACATGGCACCATTTATCGAACAGTTGTGCGGGGATGATCGACCGACAGAAGATGGGATCGAACAAGTTCTCACAATTCAACGCCGGGCATTTCACATCGGTAGCGTTGTCTTCAACCTTTACTTGGATGTATTTGATCATGCAGTCTGTGCAAAAAGGATGAACATAACGATAGAGGTTGGTTTGGGAGATTCTGGGTTTCAGGTCTGTTCTTGGTAGGGTTGTAGAGAGAGAGAGGTTGGCCGTGAAGAAAGAAAGTGGGTTGGAGAGAGAGAGAGAAAGTGGGTTGTAGAGAGAGAAGATGGAAAGAGAAATTTTGTTTTTTTTTTTTAATTAAAAAAATTATTATTAAAGTGAGGGTAGTTTTTTCATTTAACCATAACTTGTAAGGGGCAAAATTGACATTTGGACAAAAAATTTGCTTACATCATCAAATTTTGTACGATCAACTAACGGCAGGAGGAATCTGTTATAAACATTGAAACCAGAAGGGAGACAGTGTTATTTCAGAAACTATAGGAGAGGTTTCTGCAATTGTCAGAAACCTCAGGGGAGGTAAGTGTAATTATTCCAAAATTTTAAGAAAATTTTGTATAATTTATTATTTTTTTATTATACAAATATACATATATGTATATAAGAATATTTTTAAAAATTAGAATAGATCATGTATGGAACCACACTTACATATAAAATTGAATTTATATATATATATATATATATATATAAATAAAAATATTATAATCAAGTGTAAGTAAAGAAATTTATAATTAATTAATATGTGATATTAACGTGTGTAATCAGATTAAGAATGACGATGATACGCAAACATTTCTCTCTTATTTATATTTATTTTTTTAATAATGCTTAAACTTACTTAAAAATTTTATAAAAAAATTTATTTTCATGAATTGATATTATTATATTAACTGAATATTATATCATAGTGTATTATAACGTGATATTCAACTAATATTACCTTTATTTTTTATGCATCCAACATCTTTGCTCAATCATTCAGGGACAATAGTCCAGTGGTACTAACACCAACTCTACTAGAATGACAATTATACACGTTACCTCCATACAGGGCGAGTAAACCGTGATTTATCTAACGAGAGAGTATAGTTAAAATAATTCGCGATGAAGGTTGTGGGGCCACAGGCACTGGAAACCTCTCCTCGCTCCCTCCTTTTTCTTGCTTTAAATAGATAATCCTCCGTTTGTCTGCCAAAAATCCCCCATTCTTCCAGACGACGGTGCTGTCCATTTACACAGAGAGAGAGAGAGAGAGAGAGAGAGAGAGAGTGAAATATAGGGAGAGGAATTCTAGAGAGAAAGCTATAGAGATAAAATGGCGACGGCGGCGAGGGTAGATCTGGACGGAAACCCCATCAAGCCGATAACGATATGCATGATTGGGGCGGGAGGGTTCATAGGGTCGCATCTCTGCGAGAAATTGATGGCGGAGACGCAGCACAAGGTGTTGGCGGTGGATGTCTACAACGACAAGATCAAGCACCTCCTTGAACCGGCCTCCCTCCCCTGGGCCGATCGCATCCAGTTCCACCGCCTAAACATCAAAAACGATTCGAGGCTCGAGGGCCTTATCAAGATGGCAGATCTGGTACTCTTTCTCTCTCTAGAACCCTCTCTTTTTCTTCCAAAACTCTACGCACTCTTTTCTTATCTCTACGAGTTGTTTATAACTGCTCTGATTTCTCAGATTTTAAAACACTTTCTTTCCCTCACATTATTGTTGTAGATAGTAATCGGTTTGAGGATTTAGATTTATGCTAAATTTTGGTTCTTTATGATGCAGACTATAAATCTAGCGGCGATCTGTACGCCGGCTGATTACAATACGCGTCCTCTTGATACAATTTACAGCAATTTCATTGATGCCCTCCCTGTGGTATGCATTGCGGATTTCTTTGTCTTGTTGATGGAGATGTTTTCAAAGATTGGGTTGTTCTCATCTTGATTTCTTTTGATGTGAATTGTGTTAATCTTTGACATTTTCGTTATTGCAGTTTATTGTTAGGTATGTTTACATGACTGAAGTTGATGTTTGATTTGATGTGGTATTGTGGTTATAGGTTAAGTACTGTTCGGAAAACAACAAGCGTCTCATCCACTTCTCTACGTGTGAAGTCTATGGGAAAACAGTTGGAAGCTTTCTTCCGAAAGACCATCCTTTGCGGCAGGTAAGGCCTCGCTTTCTATTGCTTTCTCACTTCGACTATCATTCTTAAATGGAATCAGATGTATACTTTTCTTGAATATACTGTTGTGTTATATATATTTGTATTTTTATGTTTTATATTTATATATATATATTTTATCTCTATGTAATTTGTCGGTGGCTGGTTAAGGCTTTGGCCATCTGATCTTCCATGCTCAGCTGTCTAATTATTAGTTGGAACCCATTTTATAAACAATAAATTTGTATGATTTTCTTTATCCTTCTGTCTAGAGGTCTTTAACGAAGGAAACTGGTAGATCTTCTAGAAAGTGGAGTATTGCCATTTGCAGAGACCGAATTTTCCACCCGGGGGCAGTTTTCTTTTTTCTTTTTTATTTCCCTTTTCCCACAGGGACTAAAATTGCATTTCTTCTTCCTCTCTCTCTCTCTCTCTCTCTCTCCCCCCCCCCCCCCTTCTTCCAAAAACCAAAAAAAAGAAAACTCAATTTGCCATATTTTAACAGGTGAGTGTTTTTGCTGTTCCATGTTATTCTCAATTAAACTGTTCTAATTTTACTTGAGATATAATAAAGTTGTCAAATAACTGGATTGCTTCCTCGTTTTATCTTGTTTTCCTGCCTACTTGTAGAAGTTAATGGATTATTCAGCAATTCTATGTACACAAAATCAGTTATATAGTTCTCATTTTTATGCTAACCTAATCTACATCGTGCAGAGGTGGATATGGTGCATCCATTATGTTTTTAGAAATTTGTTAAACAATTTGTACGAAGGGTGCATCCATAACATATTGTATTTTGCTGCTTTTTTTCCAGTGAAATAAGGTCAATTGGCTTAGTACCATGAAAATTAAATGTTACCAAGTTATATTTGTTGAGACCTTGATATACATTATTTGCCCATTCTTTAATAGTTTAAGCTTTTGGAATAATTGGTTGCTTAACATAGTAGCAGAGTCTTGGGTTAAAGGCCCTTATTTGCATTAATTTTTCAGTTAGTTTCTTTGTATAAAGTTGCATTTTGTTATGCGTTGCATTTGTCTATAATTTCGTTGCCTCTCCACATGCGAGTCTGAGTGGAACGTGAGGGGGACAATTGAGAGTCTAACATACATTGTTGGCCCATTGTTTTAACAACTTAAACTTTTTGGAGTATCTGATTGCTTAACATTATCAATCCCTTAACTATCATATAGTCGAGTCTTTTTGTTTGTTTGATTTGCTATGAATTCATTATTATTTTTTTTTATCATTTATTTGCAGTGAATTATGCCATGTTAGTATTAAATAAGAAAAGGTTCGGTATTACACTCTTTGATGTGTCTTATCTAGTAGATTAAGGACATTGAGAATTTTCTTGATTAGATGAGTTGAATCATTTAGTGGTGAGCACTGAGCATGCTTTGAATAAATAATATTAGAGATACTGATTTAAACACATCAATTCAAAAAAATTTAGCTTGATCTACTAAATGAGACCAATCCGATGGTGGGTGCTAATTTTTTCCGGGTACTTGAATGGCTTAATTTATTGGAAGGTTGATTATACTTCAACTAGTGCACAGTAGGGTTGACAAGTAAGATATGGTACGTTTGTTCTGTTATAGTTGAATTTTTGCCTTGAGATGGTTATTCAGGAGGTGCATATATGATTTTACTTGGATTTTGTACATCCAAGGTGATTACAAGCAGTGGTTTGGCATGTACAGGTCAGAGGGAAATGTGTTAAAACCCCCCACAAAAAGATGTGTTGTATTATTTCACTTTGGAAGTGAAAAACTTATATTGGTTGTTGAGGTCCTGTATTGGATGCTTATGTGTGGAATGACAAGTAACGGAGGCATAAGTGGTTGGGTATAGATGGGAACTGTTTGTGGAAGGGCTTGCCTAATTATGATAAATTGTGCTCCTTTTGTGTGGAAAGTACATTTGAATATTGTGTGTATCTTGACAGGTTTAAAATATTCACATTCAGTTAGATTAGTAAAGTGCTTTAAAAGTTAAGTGCCATTATCATATTTGATTAAATTTCAGTAAGGTAGTATAGTGTGCTTAAATTCTCACATTCAGCAAGGTAGTACAGTATAGTTAACAATTTATATTAATCTACATGGCATTTCAGATAAGGTAGTACATTATAGTTAACATTATATTGAGCTATAGTGCTTCAGTAAGATAGTTCAGTATAGTAAGGTAGCTCTCTTTGTTTTTTACTTTATACAGTTTTCTTTGGAGAAATAAGAAAAAAACTAAGCGAAGGTATAAATGAAATAAGGAGTTGGCGAAAGTGTTATTTTTTTAAAAAACTTTTAAAGTCTCAGGACAATCTCTTTATGTTTGTATAAAATATTTCTGCTTTAGACATGAGGGCTTTTTCACTGTTGTCAGTTTTCATTGTGACATGGTTAAGTGAAAAGGTGCAAAAATGTCACGTGAAGATTTATCTCAGTTCATGCATTTGAAATACTACCTAAACAGGATAGATCATATGAGATATATGATAATCCGGATACCCATGTTGTCATTAATGAATACTGATAAAAGGAAATTTTTTACCATTTGGGGTACGATAATTCAGAGATTTTTTAACTAAATTATTAACGAGTTCTATTAAAAGATTCCTTTTTTTTTTACTTTCTGTTTTATCTAGTTGCTGCTGTTGTCAAAAACAAATTTAAGGTTTTTAATATCACACAAGTCACCTCTTATTGAGATAGATGGGTAAAGAAATTATGAAACTGAAAATCAGGTAGATGAATTTATTGTTCGCCATTATTTATTGATTATCAATATGAATGTGGCTATGGGCATTCCTTTGATGGATTCTCAGTTCTAATTGACTGAGCTGATGTTTGGGACTTATCTGTGGTTCATTTTTTGTTTTGGAGTTCTAAGCCTTATTTGGGATTGAGGAATAATTGTATAGGCATTTCTGTAAATTTCCAATTACTTGTAATTCTTAAGGGAATATAGTGTGCATGTACAGTAGATAATGCTGCACGTTTTTTTTTTTTTTTAATTATGCAAATTCTGTTTGAGTGAGGGTATTGGTCAAACTTTTGTGTTGCACGTGTAAATGGTGTTTCTTATGCAATTAGTTGTATTGTTTGTCTTTACAAGTATATCAGTTTTCCATTACTATATGCATTTATAAAAAATATGAGGAAACTGTGAATTGCTTTAATATTGCCACAGTGCTATTTGTTGGCATCTTTATTCCTGCTTGGCTTACTGTAGTAAATGTCATCATTGTTTGCATTCTGGTGAAATAGGATCCCATGTACTATGTTCTCAAAGAAGATACCTCCCCATGCATTTTTGGTCCTATTGAGAAGCAGAGGTGGTCCTATGCCTGTGCAAAGCAATTGATTGAGAGGCTGGTCTATGGTGAGTGGTTTTCCATTGATGTGGCTGTTTCTAAATGGGCACTCATCTCATAGTTCTCTCACTTGTTTCCTTATCGTCAACAGCCGAGGGTGCAGAGAATGATCTGGAGTTCACTATTGTGAGGCCTTTTAACTGGATTGGTCCCAGGATGGATTTCATTCCCGGCATTGACGGACCCAGTGAGGGTGTTCCAAGGGTTCTGGCATGCTTTAGTAATGTTAGTTCAATTTCTTTTGTGGATTTGATACATGGGTTCATGTTCTGCAGTATTGTTTTAACTTTTGGATTAATCCTGCTACTTTGTCCTGCAGAATCTCCTCCGGCATGAGCCACTTAAGCTTGTGGATGGTGGCCAGTCACAGAGAACTTTTGTTTATATCAAGGATGCTATTGAAGCTGTTCTTTTGATGATTGTGCGTTAATTGTCTTATTCTTCATTTTGAATTCATGTTGGCTTAGACAAATAGTAGTTATGTGCTTTATTTGTTTTCCCAGGAAAACCCAGCCAGGGCTAATGGTCAGATATTCAACGTGGGCAACCCTAACAATGAAGTCACAGTGAGGCAGCTTGCTGAAATGATGACCCAGGTGAATTAGTAATTCTTGTATTTCTACAAATTATATTCAACGTTCATTGCGAATGTGCATTGTTCATTTTGGCACATTTTTAACTCTTGTTCTTGCGTGTGTTAGGTTTATTCAAAGGTAAGTGGAGAGCCTTCTTTGGAAGTACCCACCATTGATATCAGCTCCAAAGAATTTTATGGTGAAGGGTATGACGACAGTGACAAGAGAATTCCTGACATGACCATAATCAATAGACAACTTGGTATTGCCTTGTTTCCTCTTTCTTTTTGGTTTCTTTTTGGGGTTAAGATCATTCTGACAGGTTTTGGTTGTGGGAGTGCCAGGTTGGAACCCCAAGACATCACTCTGGGACTTGCTTGAATCCACCCTTACATATCAACACAGGACATATGCTGAGGCTATAAAGCAAGCCATTGCAAAACCAGTTGCATCCAACTAAGTAAAGATATGGTTTTGTGTAGCACTTAAAGGAGTGCTGCTGGTTGACAGTTGTTTCAATTCTTTCCAAGGACTTCTTAAATATATTAAATCGTTCATTCTCATATACGCAACAATTTTTTTTTCTTTTTGTCTTTCTGGATTCAAGAAAAAGGCGCACAGGTTGCTCAGGAATTTGTTATCTCTAGTATTTGTTTCGAGTAGATGAAAGCCTAAACTCTGTTAGGGAACTATGTCATATTGAGGTAATGGTCTCTGGACTTTGGCTATGGCATGTTAGTGGCATTATACAAGGAAAGCCTCCTCCATGGGAGCGTGTTGTATTATTTCTCTTGTTTTTCTCTTAATATATAATTTATTAAATTCTTAACGTTTTACCGTCTAAATTGTTCTCCTGAAAGATGAATTGCTTGAGCAATCTTTCTTTAATGTTGTTAGACCTTGTGTAGGTGAGCGAAATGAAATTTTAGTCAATGGAGGGAAGAGCTGTAAGTGTTGTTTATCGGTGTATGTTTTGGTAACTTGGTTTGCTATTGGGTTGAAGTAATTGCATTTGATATGAGATAGACTACCAACTAATAGGAGTCATGGAATTGACATACGAGCAAACGAACCGGTACAAGAATGTTGAGTGTTGTGCTTAAAAATAATGCTTGTAACATGAGCTCTAAGCGGACCACTTGCTTGCATCTAATGATTTCAACAGTTTAGCTTTGACTTCCATGGGTAACGTGTGAGTGGTGCAGCATGCTCTTTGAATTGGAGATGAAAATTGCAAATGGGATTGCATCAAGCATTAATTGAGAGAGGGCAGCTCAAGCAAGAAAAGATTGTGTAGTCGAGCCAACCTGCTGTTTACATGAATTCCTTGCCTTGCACCACCAGTCTGGGGAAAGAATAAAAAAGGAAAATGAAAAGGAATCATATTCTAAAATGAGTGAAACAGAATCTATTCTAGTAAGAGAAAAATGATAAAATAAAAGAAAATTTTAGGCTGGGGAAAGAATAAAAAGGGAAAATGAGAAGGAATCATATTCTAAAACGAGTGAAACAGAATCTACTCTAGTAAGAGAAAAATGATAAAATAAAGAGAGAGAAAAAAGGAATATGAAAGCACGCCCGGTGGGACTCGAACCCACAATCGCCTGATTAGAAGTCAGACGCCTTATCCATTAGGCCACGGGCGCCTTCGTTGTGTAAGGAATTAAGTAAACTATTTGATGGATTATCCTTTTACCATCGAAATAATGGAATTCCTTTTTTAGAGCCCCGGATCCATCATAATAGCTTATCAGTTTTCTCAAAACGAATGACGACTTCAGATGCACCGTGGTTTGAAACTAAGTATATTAAAAGAAAGGATTAATTATACTTTATTATCTTATAATTTATTTTTGATTTTAAACAAAATTGTTTATTATCAATTGAATCAATTTATAATTTCATTTTAATTGCGATCAATTACAAATGACTGTCGTTAACACGTGTAATTACAAAGTATTATTTTAAAACCCATAAAAAAATTTAAAATGTCTAATTTAAAAGTCGTATAAAATTACAGAATATTATTTTGAAACTCATATAAAATTATAATGTACTAAAATATAATCACGCGAACAACTACCATTAACAAATTAGGATGACTATAATTGAAATGGAATAACAAATTTGGAGACTGGATTATTTCAATTGGTACTCGATAATTTTATTTGAAATTGTGACAAACTTCAAGGTACTAAAGTATGATTAATCTTAATATTTTTTTATTTTATAAATGATATAAAATCTTTCAAAAATATATGCCAAAATTGAATGATGACATTCATAAACTTATGTATGTATATTATTGAAAAATTACTAATAATATTAAGTTTTTAGTAATAAAAAAATGGATTATGAGTTTGATGATAATTTAAATTAGATAATATATATTTTTTAAGAAAGATTTTCATTACCCTTGCAAATACGTTTGCATTTCCTATTTTTATAGTAAAAACCATATACTTGAAAAAACAATTGTTCAAAAAAATTATAATAAAACTTAATAATTAATATTTTATTATTAATAATTTCTGAATCTCCTAAGATTATTAACTATTAAAGGTTGATATATATATATATATATATATATATATATGAACAATGCTTGGCTCTATATCAAGTAGGAGGAACATGATCCACTTAAATTTTACGCAGATGAATAACATTTTGTCTTTCAAATTTTATTTAAGAAATTTACAATATTCCATGAGCATTAACTATTAAAGGTTTTGCATGTCTCGTCTTTGTGTTGAGATATTCTATATGCCTTGGTGGTTTTTATAAGTAAAATTTGATTGTTTTATTTCTTGATTAATATTAAATAGTTATTAGTAAATGAAGATGACATTTAAGTTCAGAGGAACACTTAACTCTTACCTATTCTATTAAATTTACTCTTAGAGTTAGATAAATGATTTATGCTGCACAATTTGCTATATGAAAAAAACAATCTCTTCTTTATTTCTACCAATCATCTCTAGGTTAAAAATAGCCCTTTGAGTCCTATAGTTTTTTGTTATAGTTAATTGAAAGTTTCCCCTCTTACATTATATGATTACATCCCATAAAATCAAGGGCAGAACTAGGAAAAAAATTAGAGAGGATTAAAAAAAAAAAATTCAAAAAAAGTTTTTATTCGAATTTTGGATTGGCTTAAAATTTTGGATGAAAATGAGAGAAATGGTGGGTAACAATCGGGGTAAGCCAAAAAAATTGGGTGTTGGTTAAAACTTTGGGTGATAAATGAGATAAATAATTGGTAAAAATTGAGTTGGAATAAAATTTTAGGATGAATTAATTTAAAAAAAACTAAAATTTTACATGTATAAAAAATATTTTCTAAAATTTGAGGTGGGCTAGAGCCCGGCCTAGCCAACTGGTAGTCCCGCCCTTGCATAAAATATTTTACTTGTCTATCATAGAAAAAACATTTTCACATGAGATACTTCGACAACAATAATATTTTGTTATAAATTTTGTATCAAAATTTGCATTTTAACGTGACATTGGATACTCATACACATCTGATCTTAATAATGCAATAATGGGAACATGTTAATTAATTTTTGTATTAAATTAAGACATGACATGTGCGTTAATTTATTCCTAATTATACCCCCACAATTTGATTTTCTTTTGACATGAATTTGGGCTGTAGTTGAAATGGTGGTAATGTATCATTAGTTGAACCCTGATTATATATAATCTAAATAGATTACCTTGATAGAATTAATTAGCAATGATATAAATTCAATTGATTTATAAAACATCTTCTGCTCAAAGGAGCAAACTTTGTTTTGGGGTTTGGGGGGGTTTAGGACTTTGTTTCCCCCATTTTGATTCTCACCTTAGTGATCATCCCTTTATTTCTCATCACTAATACATAAAGATAACAAAAAGTTGTTTTTCCTTGATTGACACTTTTCCATAGAGATCCTTCTTCTCATGATTTGTGAAATTGGTTTTGACCAAATAGGTTGGTGATTGATGCTGCACTTTTTGACTCGCAACACGTGAGGGCTCCGTGACCTGTAGAACACTCAGAAAGATGATCAGAGGACCACCGGATTGGCTCCGGCGGTAGCCGCTCCGATGCTTAAGTGAGTAAGGGAATTGAAAGACTGTATTGAAAGTCAAAGAATGAGCATGAATTTAATAGCGTACCTCTAGGGTTTAATATATAGGCCGAAGCTTTCCTAAGTTGATTAGGATTCGACGCCATGAATATAGGGATATGTTCATCGGAGATTGCAGTTACCTTGTGGGCATTGAGTCGTAGATGGAGATAATCATAAATGGTAGTTTCCGTGTTGGAGACTGCTTCCTTATCCTCTGCCCGGAATCCGCTAAGGCGGAGATAATCACAAATGGTAGTTTCTGTATTGGAGACTGTTTCCCTATTCTCTGCTCGGAATCCGCTAAGGCGGAGATGAGATCTGAAGCTCTGGTCTGGACCCTGTGATCAGTTCTGGGTATATTTGTTTGGTCACTTCCGACCTTATGTGATGATCTGGATGTCATTGGCTGAGCGAGAGTCATGCTAGCTGAACATAAATCGGACTGTGGTCATACGTGTCAAGTGTTGATTGGCTTGTCCTTTTATGGTATATCAGTGATAAAGCTGTCCATATATATATATATATAAGAGGCAGGAGCATCACTATTTTGCGTGGGGTAGCTGAATGAAAATCTGAGAGGGTCCCATCCCATGATCAATTACTTCAAGTCTTTGACTATACATGCAAAGTTACCTTAAATAGTGTAGACAAACAATGTATCCCTTTCCAAAATGACTGCCTAATTAGAGTCAGAAAATGTTTGGAACATACCTAGGCTGATTGGCAATTTCAAATGTTATTGTTGTGGTTGAATTCTGATTGGCTTGGATCAATGGTGAAGAGTTCTTAATCATGAACATGCAAAAATAGATTGATAAGACTATCAGAGGGAGTCTGCTGAAAAACTCTTTGATAATCAAGTGAGTTGGGAATTAAAGGAATGATATAAATTGTAACTTTGATCGAGAATTGGGTCATACCTTAGGTGTAGTGTTGCTCCTTTTTATAGATGGGCACATGCCGTTTTGATAAGATTAGGATAAAGAGAAAATTGGATCATGTTTATCCCTTTATGGTAGTTTTCTAATTGAATTTTTGCCATGAGCACAATACTGAGCACTTTAGCTCGGTACCAACTGTACTCAGTTTGGTATCCAGAGGTAACATCCAAACACTTCCTCTAAATGAAGTCAAACCTCTGAAGTGGCCAGGTCGGAAGTTTCTCTTCACGACTTTATTTCGTCTATGTGTCATCATCTTTTTACTAGTATTATTCTGGGTACACTAGCTACTCCCCCCCAAGCTTTAGGTCTTAGGAATCTATCCTAATCTGAGGTTTTGGTTTCCGAGGTGTAGGCGGCTGCACTTATCTACAAATGCGTGTGATAGCTGTCTCACATTTATCGAAGCGCCAGTCGTCGTCATTCCTTGGTAATAGCCATACTCATTATTACTTGCCAATGGTTTAAATTTCAAAGGGAGTAACCGTTGTTTCTTATTGATTATCATGGACAATATTTACCTATAAATGTGGCGTTTATTCCCTCAAAGGACTTCTTCTGTCTCACTATCTCAGTGCTTCCCTCATTTGGTGATTTTTGGTGGATCTAACCTTTTTTTGGCATGCATACTAGTTCAAAACACCTTAATTGCTCCTAGGTCATGTTATTCTTTCATTTTCTTTTCCCTTTCCCTTTTCTAGGCTTCAAAATGTCCTCATCAGAGAATACTAACGATTGGACTAAACCCAATGCCTCTTATGCGGAGGGATATAGAGTTAGGATTGTAAGCAAATTCGAGGATAGGGACCTCGAATCTAGTCATATCACCCTAAAGGGGCTTGCCATCATCAAGGAGGTGTATAGTATACCTTCCGCAATTATATGTAGGGTCTCCTCTGCTTCTAATCGCCGCCGTACCCCTAGTCCTTGGGAGATCCGTGTTTATAAAGAGTGGTTTGAGTTAGGGTTTAGATTCCCCTTTCACCCTTTTCTCGTATGCTTTTTCTCTTTCTTTGGGTTCTGTTCTAGTGATCTGAAGTGTCAACGGCTGGAGGCAGCTTATGGCATTCATAGTTCTGTCAATCAAGAATGGGGTTGACCTAGATTTGGACCTCCTTAGGTGTAACATGGACCTTAGGAAAGGTCATGATGGGTTATACTATACGTCCTTTGATTTTTAGTTCAAACCCCTAACCACTGTCCATTCCTCTAACAAAACTTGAAAAAAATGGTACTTTTTTTTCAAGGATTCCTGGGAGGATGCCACCCATACCGAGCATGATTCGAGAGTTATCCCTTAGGCACCTGGACTAGTTGGTGAGGCCTGCATTCCGATGTCTTAAAGTTTTTCTTTGCTCATTTTTTTATACTTTTCTTTTAACTTCCTTTCTTGCATTGCTGCAGCTTAGAATACTTCAGGTCACCCCAAGCTTGTAGCGAGCAGACAAGAGAAGTTAAGACAAATTATCCCATCACTTTCACATCCTCACAACAAAGTACTCAATTTCAATAGTCTTCTGGAGGTGGGACTGATCCAAGCTCTTAGAATGGATCTTAGGAAGTAGATTTTAATTGGATTTAGACTAGGAAAGAAAAAAGAGGGTTATTGCTAAACAGTCATCTGAAGCCCCATCATAAAAAAGGGTGGCTCTCGCCAATGAGTCTTCTTTTGAGAGACCAAATCGAGGGAACATGCTGCTCTTTTAAGTAATATGGCCCCTTCTAAACATCGTAGAGGTGTCAGATTCTTTTGAGGATTTGAACTGTCAACCCTTTCATTCCTCAGTAAAGCTCGAGGGAAAGGTCAGGCTCGTTTAACTTTGAGGCCCAACACTCCTTTGCTTCTGACCATGGAGGATGCCAAGAAGATAGCTTGGAAGGAGAGTCAGAAATGCATTCCAGCTCAAATAGAGAAGGCTAATGTCTCCCAAGCACTACATGTTGGGCTAACCTCCTTAATGGAGGCATTTTATTTATTTATTTATTGATTGAGTTTGATTTTAGTCTGTTAGAGAATATAATAATAAAGTTACACCATCTCTAATAGCTTAAGTTTTTAGATGAATTGGTGGTTTAACATGGTATTAGAGCAGGGAACGATACCCTAGCTCTTTGTCCTCTTTCTTTTTGCCTTCCTTTTATCTCCATTTCCCATTATCATGGCAAACGAGCAACCTTCGAATGGAGGCAAGCCTGATGTTGCCAATCCATATTATCCTCACCATTCCGATCATCCAAGAATGATACTTGTTTCCAAGCCCCTCAATGGGGATAATTATTCAACATGATGTAGAGCCATGACGATTTATTTGAACACCAAATCTAACATGGTAGTTCATTGTCCAGTTTCGTGCTCTTATGCTCCAGTTCCAGTTTTGCGCCAGTTCCAGTTTTGCGCTCCCATGCACCAGTTTTTGCGCTCCTATGTGACTTTTCTAGGCTACGTGTTTTCATGTGCTGTCCAGTTTCGTGCTCCCATGCACCTTCTCTCTTATTATATTTTTTCTTTAATTTTAATTATATTTTTTCAGACTTTGTTTGCAAACTCAAGTTGGTTTACTTCCCACCTTGAGTTTGAGGGGAAGTGTTAGAAGTATATTAGGGTTACCTATATATTATTATGATATTAGAGTAAAGGTCAGCCGTCCACACATATTATTGTGTAATATATTAGGCTTTCATAGTTTGTTTCCTTTATTAATACTTTCCATGTACAATCGTCATAACCCTCCTATATATAAGGAGTTTTCTTATTTAGTTTCAATTCAAGTCAATCTAATACAATGTAATCCTTAGGGTTTTCCCATTCTTTCTCTCTCTTCTCTCTCTTTCTTTTTTATTATATTTTTTCTTTAATTTTAACATGTTAAACCACCAATTCATCTTAAAGCTTAAGCTATTAGAGATGGTGTAACTTTATTATTATACTCTCTAACACGTCCCCTCACGTGTGGCCAGTTTGAGCTTACACTGTTAATTCATATTTTTCAGGGTAACGGTGAGATTTGAACTTAGGACCTTTGGGTTGCTCTGATACCATGTTAAAATTAAAGAAAATATATAATAAAAGAGAGAGAGAGAGAGAGAGAGAGAGAGAGAGAGAGAGAGAGAGAGAGAACCCTAAGGATTACATTGTATTAGATTGACTTGAATTGAAATTAAATAAGAAAACTCCTTATATAGGAGGGTTATGAGGTTGTACATGAAAAATATATAAAGGAAACAAACTATGAAACCCTAATATATTACACAATAATATGTGTGGCGGCTAACCTTTACTCTAATATCATAATAATATATAGGTAACCCTAATATACTTCTAACATAGTCCTTTTTTTTTTTTTACCATTAACTTAATTGCTATTCTTTTATTGGCTTTACATGTCATGGAAACTCTAGGCTGTATTAGATACGAGTCATAAGATCTTGAGGCCCAGATTCAACTACAGTTAATGAGTGCCACTAAATCAACTAAGATGATTATTGAACTAAAAAAGACGCTCGATGAACATGGGGTTGAGTTGGGCACTGCCAGATCATCTTCGAATGATTATAAGCATAAATGGGATGAGGTTAGCAGTGCCCTCAACCCTTGGGATTCCAACCTCGAGTTTCTTTAGGTTGAGGTGATTGGGTTAAAGGGCCAATTCTTTGATATAAAATCGGACCTCTCCATTGTCGAGACTATTACAATCGAGGTTGTGAAGAGGCATGCCTCTGAGATCGAGGTTGTGAAGAGGCATGCCTCTAAGATCAAGGCTGTAAAGGCTACAACTGTTCAAGAACAGAGGGAACATGTCCTAAGCATAAAAAGGCAACTAGCTGATGACGATTATAACTACTATATCACGAAGTTGGCTAAACCCCTTTCGATATTTGATCCTGCTATCCTTGATGAGTTTGAGCTTGATTTAGAGGATGAGGTTGCCGCCAAGAATGTTGGAGGTGCCGAGAATAATGAAGCCCAGTGAGAGAGAGAGAATTCTCCTCCCTTATAACTCTTGTTTGTGCAAATTTTTTTCTAAAAGCATTGTACTCTTCCTCTTTAAATTAATGAAATACCTCTTTTATGCCTTCAAATGTGTCGTGGTCTTATTTTTTTGTTTTGAATGTTGTGCATGCAAATCCGAGTTGTTAAGGTTTTGTTTTTCTAGGATAATAATACTGATATTAGGCTTTATGGATTTCTTATCTATACTAACCTGCTAACACTTGTGATTTTTCACAGGATTTTTAACTCTTAAAGACTTATGAGCTGTAACATCTTAAGCTCTTAGGCTGTGTGAAATTTTTAGCTATACTAACATGTTGATACTTGTGGTTTTTCACAAGATTTTTAGGTCTTAGAAACTTCTAAGTTGTAACATCCTAAGCCTTTAGGCTTTGTGAGATTTTTAGTCTTGTTGACCTGTTGGCTAAATTCACTTGCTTAGACCTTCAATTAGACGTAATTAGGTTTTTTTTTTATACCATTTTTGGTAAGTTTTAGTTTGTCAATTACTTTGCATAGGAAATTTGAATTAGGATGCCGTTTGTGACTATCTCTATAAGTATAATGTAACATGTCTTTATTATTTAGTTTTCATTAATAAAATGTAGATTTTGAATTTAAGAGATTTTGTTCTCTTGCTTTGGTTGATTATTCCCAATTTTAGATATTGAATTTTTTTCGTGTTGTGTGATATCCCCTCAAATCATATGCTTAATTTTTATTTTAAAAGACTAACGTTTTAGATGAAAGTACTATACTTACTTTGTAAACTTCAAAATACTGTAATGCCTATCCGACGTGTGACAAAAAATTCATGATAGTAACTATGTTAACTAATAGAAAAATAAGAAAAAGAGACATGGAGTAAGAGTATTGTCACGACCCAAAACCCACCCTATGCGGATTAGGGATAGTGACCGATATTGTCATTCAGACAGGCCGTACAAAATCAAATAAATTGCACAAAAGTGATAATATTTTTTTTATATTAAATGCGAAAGCTACACATATGTAACTCATCCGATAACTAATTCAACACCAATCATTTATAAAGGATACTCAAGGTAAGATCATCATGATCACTATCATCATCATAATTCGTTAACATTTATATACACATCATATATGTATCCATAAAAGTACAAAATGTTAATTCCCAAAAGTTCGGGTTGTCGTCAAGCCCAAAAATGCATCATATGATTACCAAAAAGATTCCACATCATATCTAACTAAGATCCTTGTGCAAAAGATCCATTACATTCACGTTCTCAGCTATACTGTGTAGACTTTGCTACCTCCATGCTAATTCAATTACCTGAAATATGTTGAATAAACACATATGAGCTTCACTAAGCTCGTGAATAATTCTTGCATCCTGTCACAAGTTTTGCAAGATAGAGTTTTGCACAAAATACTATGGTCACCAAGTTTCTTCAAACAGATAACATATACACCAAAACATCTTAAAACATGTTTTCAAAACGGATCACGTATAAAGCATACTGAAGGTTCAAGCAGATATAACAGAAACATTTCTAAAACACGTTATTTTCAATAACACAATTGGAATATCAAGTTACAAAGCAGATAATGAAGAGTTGTTCACAAAACATATAATAGTATATGCATTTTTTAAAACATGGTTCAGATAATTAATTACGGAACGGATAACATAATAATGAATAACAAATACACATTAGAGGGTACTTTTGAAATCTGATTTTGAATAGCAGATAACACGAGACAGATGATAGACATATATTACACATATCGAAGAATCACATATTGAGTCGGAGCACTACGTGGGTAAGTCTCATCAAAAGTCGGAGTGCCACGTATGTAAGTCTCATACATGAATTCCATAACGAGTTAGAGCACCATGTGGGTAAGTCTCATCAAGAGTCAGAACACCACATGGGTAAACCTCGTGTAAACACAAGAATTGAGTTAGAGTGTCATGTGGGTAAGTCTCATCAAGAGTCGAAGCGCCACATGGGTAAGCCTCTGATAGACACAAGAATTGAATTACACATTAAGTCAAAGCACTATGTGGGTAGGTCTCATTACAGGAGTCAGAGCGCCACATGCGTAGGTCTCACACAGACACATGATCGAATCAAAACAAGTATGATTCAGATTGCATAGTTAAAACTAGTTCACACAAATCATTTTTCTCATTGAAGGGGTGCTGTGGTTTACAGGCATTTTTCAAATTAGTACATATGAACGTCATTTCAAAACATAAACATGAAGATCATAGTTATCGGATATGTCATAAAGTGAAAATAAACATATGAGTAGATATAAAAATTCAGTGATTCAGAGTACATGATTTCTCACAAAACAGATTATGTATTTCTCAAATAGGAGATAAAATACCACTAATTTGGGGTACAAGATTACTCACAAAATAATTTGGCATTTTGAGAAAGAGATAAAATACTTAGGCATTTTTCAAATAGGAGATAAAATACCACTAATTCAAGATGTCGGATTACTCACAAGATATATCAAGTATTTTTCAAACATAAGATAAAATGCCACTACTTCAAGGCACAAGATTACTGACCTCAAATTTTCAGTTTGTTTCCTTAATCTCATTCCTTTTGTCTTTAGTTCCTAGATCCATAAGTCAAATGTATATAACTTCATATTAGAACATAACTAAGGCATTACTATCAGCCACTTATTAATTTTTGTAACTAAATTCTACTTAACGAATTTTATTCATTTTTCATATTTTTCAAAATTTATTTGGGCTTAACGGACTTTACCATTGAGTTTAGAACATCCAAAATAGTCAAGATAGACTACTTTTTATATTTAATTGGCTCCGGGCATCATTAAAGATAAAATGGTAATCTTTACACTTTACGTGTCTTAATTTTTTATATTTAATTTCACAAATCAGACTCCGTCGTTGAGTTCAGACTACACTACCCTTTTATTTTATTTGGGCATCAAAAATATTTTACTAAATTAAATTATTTAATTAATATTATATATATATGTATATATATATATATTCTGTTAATAATGTTCACATGTCCGAAGCTGGCACAGTGGCCATGTGCTTGGGGTTAAGTTCCTCACATGCACAAAGTCAGGGGTTCTAAACTTGGGGAGCTGCGGCTCCCCCTTTATTTTCTGATTTTTCAATTGCCAAATAGTGGACAAGGAACTAAATAGGGATAGGATATCCAAGGCCTACACAAGAGCATTAAATCAAAGTTTGTCCCTATTGCTAAACACTTTAATTCTCATTTAAATTAAAACCCAAAACGACATAGTTTTAATTTACCCTTTCTGTGCCTGGGCAGGTTCCGACCCGAACCCAAACCCGAACCCTGACCCGACCCGAACAGTATTCTTCTTTTTCATTTTTCCAGTGAACCTCCGATCACCCCCTCCAATGATGGTGACCGAAAATTGAAAATTTTAAAGTTTTTCTCACGTTTTTCGGCACATTTTTGGATCATTTAAAATCATCTAAAACGTCATTTGCAAACATCTAGGATCATTTTGATCCCTCAAACTTGATCAAATCAGTGAGATTCCCGAAATCTTGACATTCTGGTGAGAAGGGTATCTCTCTCGTTACTAGTCCATTTTGGTCCATTTTTGTTTTGTTCTTCATCATTTTTAATGGGTTATGCATTAATGGTTTCTAAACTAAACTTAGCACTTGATTTCACATGAACCCGATTATCAACCTAGACTTGCAACCTCCTAGTAAATGCTCATTTTTTAGCCATTTGACCCAATTCTTTTTGCATGATGTTCCATTTTCACTCTACTTTTGATCCCCGTTCCTAAAACTAAATTTGTTTCAACTTTGTTTCAAACCCATATTAGAGGTTCAACAATGGCAGCCATGGCTACTGGATGATGTTTTATGGCCTCTAAGGTTCAATTCCTTAGGCTTTTCTCACCTATACCCTAGGCCTAGGCCATCACATGCATGCAAACTCAGAAATAATGCTAAAACAAAAAGTTTCTAAAGAAAACCTCATCGGTATAAAGTGGTATTCAAGCTTACCTCTTGATGGGTTCTTGGGTCTTGGTTGGTTCAGACATCATGTAGTTTCATCCCTCATTCTTCTTTTCTTTCTTCTTCTTCTCCTTCCCTCTCTCTTTCTCTCTCTCTTTCTAACCGCATACACACATGCACACACAGAGCTCTACTTTTTCTCTCTTAACACACGCACAATATACATATATACATATGGTACATATATATATATATATATATATAAATATAGATAGATATAAGATTGTGCATGGATTTCTATTGGAGGGATTAGGGACCCAATGAGGTGTTGACACTTCAGCTTTTTTGTGCGCGGCCATGGAGTTTAATATAGGTTACATACATTTCTTGTGGGATATATACTATAAAAGTGCTTGTAGCCTAGTTAGCTAATTTTTTTGGCATAGGTTTCTTCCCTCTTTGTTGGTCTTGGGTTCAAGACCTTGGGCCAACACTTTTGGCCTATTTTTCATCTTTTTCTTTCTTATGCCTTATTTGATATTTTGTATTCTGTCCCATTTTTCCTTATTGCATTTTTTTTTATTTTTCTTCTCATGTACTTGTATTTTTATTTACTTTCTTCATGTGTTGATTTCATAAATTGAAGTCTTATTGTTTTGTAATTTTTATTCTTCTTAATCGAGTTTTCTTAACTATTATTTTATTTCTTAAGATTCTTAATATTTAAATTAATAACTTAAGTTTTAATAACCGGTTGAGGTCTTACAAATATGGTATAAATGGAGTAATTGAGAGAAATTGCGTGAGAAATGTATTGGGTGTCTCTTGAATCATTCATTGTGCTTTCACGTGTAATTGACATGATTTATTGTGTCTGTTGTTGCACTAACATGACTTGACATGTTTCTTTTTCTATGATCAATCCATTTATAACGTTAACTTGTGCTACGAAAACGAATGATGGTGTGTTTTGGACAGTTTTCATACATTTATTTGTATATTTGTGTTTGTAAAAATTATTTTAAAAAACATGTTTAATTATTTGACCAAGGTTTTAAAATTAATTTTGTGTTGATTTTCCTTCTCAAAATGGGGGAAGAAAGCATTTATGAGAAACAATTCTAATTTGCTGCAGTTTTAAGTACTTCATGTCCTGAAAATTTAAGCACGATGTTAAAATACACTTGAAGGTGGCATAAAACATATTCATTGCATTCATGATTATTTTTTGACATTTGCTTTTTGATAAATCGGTATTCATCTCTTTGGATCGAATAATCTGAAGGATCAATTCCATTACATAATTCGGTATTTATCTTTTTGGACTGACTAATTCGGAAAATCAGTTCTACCGTTCACTAGCAGAGGAGGAGCGATTAAAGTTGAGGTAACATTTCATATGAACTAATCTAAAAAAAAAAAAAAAAAAAGTGACATTTACTGAATTTTGATCTAACAACGTTAAAGGAACAAATTCTTTAATTGTTGTCTACTTTCTACTCAGTCTCCCATTATTCTTTGACATCTTAATGCTCAAGTGGAGCGCATGTAGTATTAGTATTAGTACTAATGTTTTGGGAATCACTGGTATATAACATCATTAATACAAATTACTTATTGTATACAATTACGTCATCGTATATTTAAAAGTTGTTTGAAAATTCTTCAAAATTAGCACGTAAGGTTCATTTCATTAAATTATTTAATTTTTAGAAAAATTAATTTGCCTTTAACATGACTTTGCTTGGGGTTTCATTTATACAATTAAAAATATTCATTAAATATTTAAATATTTAAATGTATTTTATTGAACCGATTCTAGCCTTTTTCAAACTGATTTCTTGCTTAAGGGAGCCCAAATTTGTTAAAAGTTTTTAATGGGTAAATTGATGATACATTTTTTTTCAAATAAAGAGTAACTGTATTCACCAAGTACAACAACAAATTACAATTATAAATTTAAAAATTGTATTATAGAGATAGAAGTGTTAAACAGGTTGGCCCATCAAGGCACAACCAATTGGTGCCAACTAGCAAGGTCAGTCTTAGGGCCTAAATGCTTTAGCCCAGCATGGCACTTGATGGGCCAAGGCCGGGTCGTGCTTGGCCTGTCTGATTTTTTTTTCCCATCTTAAGTTATTGTTGTATAATATTATAATTAGTGATGTATTTTAAATTTATACAATAAAGAAATTAAATAAATATTGACAATAATTAAAAATAAAAATTTTAATTTTATTCAAAAATAATTTCAGATACAATAAAAATTAAATACAATTACAAACGGAGAATAAAAATTTTAATTTTATTCAAAAATTGAGTGTACGTGGTTGGACTTCCTCTAATTTACAATTGTAGTAAAGTTATCACACTTCAATTTTGCTAACAACTTCTAAAAGACTTGTAAAAAGAGTGGCTGAGAGCTTGTAAAAAATTGTAGAGAAAAATTGAGTGAATTTATGAGAAAAAAATGAAATAGGGTTTAGGGTATAGATAGCAAAATTTTAGTAAATTAAATTCTAGTTTTACCCCTAAAATTACTTGTGATATGGTTGTTAGGAGGGTGAAAATGTTCATTTTATCACTTTCACACAACTACCCCCAAACTAGCCATTAATATGGCTATTGGATGAGATAAAATGGTATATTTGTGTATAAAATACAAATGAAATCGAATATAACTGTTTATAGCCTTTGCGGGCATTAATGGATGGTGCCTTAATGAGTTGTGCATAGGTTTAAACGGGTCGCGCCCAAGTAGATATTAATGGGTTGTGCTTGGACCATGTCAGGCTCACGATGAACTGTATTGTGGGCTGGGAGGGGTAGGCCTGTACAACTCACGGGTCAGGCCTGGCATGGCACGACTCACGAATCCTACTTGTTGGGCCTTGCATCAGGCCGGGGATTTCTTGGCTAATTTTATACCTCTATAATGGGAAAATAAACCCAAATGGCCGTGGCCGTGGCCATTTGAATTTTTCTAGTATTTCTCTTGCTATAACAATTTGAAAATCCAAATGTTTATTTTCTTTTCTTATACTCTCTCAACAATCAAATGAATTAGCAACTTGGTGCCTCATTCCGTCTCCTTGAAGTGCTGAAGGAAACATCAATCGAGTTGGGCGGCTTGGTGCCTCCATCCGATCACGATATAACGTTCCTCATGGGCTCGAGGTAGTGGTTATTGAGACCTTCCTGACCTTCATGTATTCTGTCATGAAAGGCCTTAAAATTAGCAAGGGTGCTCTCTAGTACGTCGTTTGCCTCAATGAGTTTAAAGACAACGAAAGAATGCATTTGATCAAATTATTTTCCTTAGAAAATCAATTACAATCTTTTTAAATAAGGGAAAAAATTCAATAACTTCATAATCAATTTGTTACTGAAATCTGCAGTGACATTCTCAATGCTTTTTGGGAAAAGAAACATATTGTTTCTTTACCGTATGAATCTACCTTCCAGGAAAAATATATTCCTACAAAAGTTAGACCCAGTCAAATGAAAAAAGACTATTTAGAATTATGTAAGGCAGAAATCCAAGAGTTAGACATTCTCAATGCTTTTTGGGAAAAGAAACAACATATTGTTTCTTTACCCAATGAATCTACCTTTCAGGAAAAATATATTCCTACAAAAGTTAGACCCAGTCAAATGAAAAAAGACTATTTAGAATTATGTAAGGCAGAAATCCAAGAATTATTGGATAAAAAATTAATTCGAAAAAGCTCATCTCCATGGAGCTGCACAGCCTTCTATGTTAATAAAAATGTTGAAAAGGAACGTGGCAAACCAAGGCTGGTAATAAATTATAAGCCACTTAATGATTGCTTAAAATGGATTAGATATTCAATTCCTAATAAAAAGGATTTATTGGATAGACTACACTTAGCAACAATATTTTTCAAATTTGATCTTAAATCAAGATATTGGCAAATTCAGATCTCTGAAGAGGACAAATACAAAACAGCTTTTACTGTACCATTTAGCCATTATGAATGGAATGTAATGCCATTTGGTCTAAAAAATGCTCCTTCAGAATTTCAAAATATCATGAATGAAATATTCATTCCTTATTCTAATTTCTCTATTGTGTACATAGATGATATACTCATCTTTTCTTCCTCAATAGACCAACATTTTAAACATTTTAATATTTTTAAAGATGTTATCCGAAAAAATGGTTTAGTAATCTCTGCTCCTAAAATGAAAATATTCCAAACCAATATTTGATTTTTAGGACATAATATTCACCAAGGGAAAATCATTCCTATTGATAGAAGTATAGAGTTTGCTTCTAAATTCCCTGATGAAATCAAAGATAAAACTCAATTGCAACGCTTTCTTGGAAGCCTGAATTATATTGCCGATTATTATCTTAAGTTAGCTCAGGATGCAGCTATTCTATATTCTAAACTTAGGAAAAATCCTAATCCTTGGAATATAGCTCATACCGAAGCCGTTAGGCGAATCAAATTAAAAGCTAAACAACTACCTTGTTTGGCCCTTGCCAATCCCCAATGGTTCAAAATTGTTGAGACAGATGCCTCTAATATTGGTTATGGTGGCATACTAAGACAAACTTATCCTACTACAGGAAAAGATGAATTGGTTAGATTCACATCGAGCATATGGAAAAATGCTCAAATTGATTATTCTACAACCAAGAAAGAAATTCTTTCTATTGTTAAATGTATTCTTAAATTCCAAGACAATTTACTTAATCAACGATTTTTATTAAGAATTGATTGTAGTGCTACCAAGCAGGTCCTTAAAAAAGATGTCAAAAATTTATCCTCCCAACAAATATTTGTCGGTTGGCAAGCAGAATTATCTACTTTTGATTTTAATATTGAATATATTAGAGGAGATAATAATTCTCTCCCTGACTTCTTAACCTGTGAATTTTTGCAGGGTAATGAACTGGCCATCTAATAGAGGTCGTGGCAGGGGCAAGGCAACTTCAGGCAGAGGAATAATCTCTGACCTAGTAGAATGGCCATCTGTCCAAAATTTACAGGACCTAATCAAAGGCTCCTCATCAGGATCTTCAGCATTTAATAAAGATGCTAAAAAGTCTAATAAAGATGCCATTCAATCTGAAGGTCCCCATTTCATAGAAAAACAGGTAATAGAACCTGTTATTACCCTCGAACCCGAGGACCAACAATGGAAATAGGATTCCTGGTACTTGAAAGATAGATATCTCGACAAACAAGGCTATCCTGCTCTTGATAACAAATATCGTTATCTTCAAGAAGTCATTCTTAAAGAAACTGGCTCTGTGGAAATACACCACTATCATCTGAAAAATAATAAAAAACCAAAAAATCCAATTGCTTATAGCAAATGTCATATTCTTAAAATCTTAAAACCAAACGAATGGGGTTTGGATCCTAATAGATTAAGGCAATTAAAATTGAAAGGAATATCTCATAATTTTAATTATTGGGATTATCATTATGCTTGGGAAGATACATTTTATTATTAAAACCCCAAGAGGAAGCATACTTGGTTTTTCTATCTTAATAAAAAGATATCAGAGCAAATATTGCCCAATTGGATTTTTCAATGGTGGGATAAATTTGGTCATTCCCTGGATATTCTTTGAGAATCCTTGAAGGTAAAATATTTACCATGGCTACAATTTCATCCTAAATCAAAGGAAATCCAGCAATATGCTGGCCAGAAATCATTTTATTATTTTGCAGAATTCAGCATCCCATGGATCTGGCGATGGGATATTGTTTATCTCGATGATAGTCTGAATATTTCAATTTTAGCTCGGACTTTTCATACCAGATGGTGGCAAGCTTATCCCCTTGAGGATAAAGTCCAAGAAGTTCAATTGTGCATTGAGGAGTATGCAAGCGCTTCTAAAAAACTAGTAATAAAACCAGCCATTACTCCTATCAATCCATTTGACGCCCTCAAGAATATGATCCGACAAGAATTTCCCATGCTCAGAGAAAGAGAATTAATGATTAAATGTATGGAGGCCATGAAGGACCAATTCCTCTCCACCTTCCTTCCACAGACATTTCAAATAACGTGTCCATGACCTCTGATTATAGTGGAGATAATCAAAATCAAAATCAATTTACATGCTTAGTTGGAGAATCTCAGGATCTAGCTGATGACGCACCCACTTTAGGTGACATCTGGGACGCCATGATACACCTGGCATCTAATCAGCCCGAATCTTCAAAATATGCCAAAGGAAAAGAAGGCAAATAAGCACAAACAACTTTTCCTCTGAATCTATCCACCCATGTGACCAACACACATTTTAACTAGTGCAATAATACTCAATAATGTAAGCATCTGCATTGACCGCTTTACGATCTATGATAAGTTTTGTTAGACAATTCATTAAATTGTTAAGAAATTGTGAAATTCATTTCACTAGCCATTGGAAATATTCTCCTTTGATTTGGCTGTGTATTTTGTTGTTGGTAAATTTCATGAGGAATTTGATTAGGGGAAATTGTTATTCCTTCTAAGTGGATGGACTTGGGAGGAATAGATTCTTGATTATTTTCAGAAAATTTTTCTTCTTCTGTTACAGAAATTTGAAAGGAGAAACAGAGTGACGGGAAGATGAGAAAGAATGTCTAAAAGATGAAGGAATAGACATTTTTGGAAGATAATTTGAAGATGAATTTTATAACTATCTTAATCAACATCAAAAGATAATACCCTTTGTCCAATGGTTTTATATAATCCATTTTACAGAAATGGAGAGTGCTATAAGACTAATGGTTTTGGAGGACCATTACAAATCTTGGCAATCAGGTGAAGGTCTAATAATTAGATCTCTTCACCCTCCTCCAAAATCTTTAAAATTAGAACAATCAGATTCTATGACTTCTAGCACTGCCTTAGAAGCAAATGCTTATGTAAACGTTGGCAAAGAAGGAACTTCTTCTTTGTATAATGTTTATAAGCAAAATAATTATACCAATCTACATCTTCAAACTATTGGTCAACAATTAACAAGAGTTGAAGATACAGTAGCCCAATTAGGAGAATCTCTCCAATCAATGACCAATAATTTCCCAAAAGTCACTATCAAACCTAAAGAAGTAATTCAAGAGACAAATATCAAGCCTCCACTTCCAATAGTTGGATTCAAATTATCCAACAAAAATAATGAAGAACTTATTAATGAATTACTCAAAAGATTAAAAGATTTAAATCTTAATACCTTAAAAAATGAGTCTGCTTCTATGTTAGAAGAAACTGACAATGAATCAAATTCTTTTATTTCTCATGAAGAAATAATTGAAACTCAAGCCTCTTTACAGGCTATTCAATTTGATAACATAAATAAAATAGGTTACACAAAAAAATCTACGAACACGACAGATATAAATAGTCGTCATTATTATCCTAGGCCTACACCTCAGATATTCTTTATGAATAAGATTTTCTTCATTCCCAAAAATCTTATCATGGAACAACCATTTATGAATGGAACATAGATGGTAGATCCGAATATCAAATCTTTGAAGTTATCCATCAAATCATGATGTATAGCACAGTATGTAAGCAAAATGGTAATAGTGACCAAAATATTGCTAAATTTGTCACCACTGGCTTTACCGGCATCCTTAAAGGATGGTGGGATAATATTCTCACTGAAAGCCAAAGGCACAAAATAATCTCTGCCAAGAAAATTGTTAAGAATGAACAAACACAGCAGCCTGAACAACAGGATGATGCTGTTTATACTCTTATGCAATCCATAATCTTACATTTTGTTGGACCATGGGACAGCCAAAGAGAAAGAAGTCGGAAACTTCTCCAAAATCTTAGATGTCCATTGTTGACTCATTTTCGATGGTACAAAGACGTTTTCCTGGCCAAAGTAGTCCAGAGATTTGATGTTAATAGTGAGCATTAGAAATCCAAATTCATTGATGCACTTCCAAACTTATTTGCGGAAAAGGTATGCAAAACTTTAAGAGATGCCAATGGTCGTATCTCTATTCCTTATAATAATTACACTTATGGACAACTAATTAGTATTATTGTTCAAGAAGGATTAGCTTATTGCAATGACTTAAAAATGCAATATGCTAATAAAAAAATCATAAGCAAAAAGGAAATAGGTGAATTCTGGGATCAATTTGCTTATCACACAGATATAAAATTTCCTAAGTCTAATAGACACCCAAAATCTAAAGGAAAATCCCATAGGAATTATAGAAGACATAAAAACTCCAAATCCAAGGAAGAATCAACTTCCATATCTAAATCTTCAAAAAGAAAGAAAAGAAAAACATTTAAAAAAGATAACAGATGTTAATAAGTGTGGCAGAATTGGCCATTATGATAATAAATGCAAAACTAAGAAGAAAATAGAACAACTTCAAATTGATGATCAAATAAAGGATCAACTTTTTAAAATCTAAATATTCAGACACTGAATCCACTAGCGATTCTAATAATTCTTCTAAGTCAACTCAATCTGAATTAGATGTAATAGAAACATCTGAATCTGAACAAGAACAGTCTAATCCATGTTCCTATTCGACATTACAATCTCATAATAATAATTATTAGAAATCAATTGTCGAAATGAATGGTTTAAATATTAATGTATTAACAAGCCATCAACAATTCTTATTGGACTTATCGGATCAAATCCAAGATCCTAAAATAAAGAAAAAAATAATTGAAGCATGTATTACATCCACCTCTGCTTCATCTGAAGAAATTTTATATCCTCAAAATTCTATAAAAGGATACAGTTTAAGAGAAGTTTTTAATAGATTATAAACTCCTACTACTAGTAAGATTACTTCCATAGCAGATTTATGAATGGAAGTAAATACTCTTAAAACTGAGATTATTAAATTAAAACATGCTCATAAGCAACTTAATAATGAAGTAATACAACTTCAACATAAATTTGAAGCTTTGAAATCTCCTAAGCAAACAACTATCCAAGAAATTCCTCAGAATCCTGAATATCTGAATAATATAAATCAAATCACCTGTCAAAAATAGTATGTTTTAATCACCTTGGTAATAAACCAAGAATATACTATATCCAATGCCATTGCACTAATCGATAGTGGTGCTGATGTGAATTGTATTCAATAAGGATTGGTTCCAACCCAATACTTTCAAAAAATAACTCAATCACTCACAAGTGCAAATAGATCTAAAATGATTATTAAATACAAATGTAATAATATTTACATTTGTAAGGAAGGAATATGCCTTCCATGCTTTTTTGAATCCAAATATATAAATTTTATTAAAGCTGAATAAAATTTGTAATAATTGAGAATTTTCTTTATTTTTATGAAGCAGTAAAATTTTATCGTTTCATTGAGATAAAATTTTATTGTTTTGTAATGATATTTTTTTTCAAGATTTCATATGCAATATGGATCTTATTTGATAAATCTCACTTTTTAGTATCCAAATATATAAATTTTATTAAAAATAGATTTATAATTTGCGAGCTATTGAATTTTAAAATTTGAAGACATTTTTTTAAATACTTCCTCGTTTCACGATAATTAGTAACTGGATATGAAAATTTTATACATAAAGGAGTATTTTAGTCACAAAAAAGATTATGAAAATAGTGTTAACTAGCATTTGTTGTGCTCTCTATCACTATCCATATTAATTAGCGTTGTGAGTTTAAATGGATTTTTGAGAGAATTTTTCAAATGCACAAAAGCAAATTTATAAAAAAGTAACTCTAATTTTTTTCTCAAACCTACTTTTGTATATTGTAAAAAATAAAATTGATACAAAAAGGACGAGGCCAAGACTTTAGGTTAAGATAGGCAAACTTTCGCTTGATGTTCGATCATAAATTAAAAATTAAAAAAGTATAAAATTAATATTAATTGATAATCTTTTTAATAAGTAGCCAAATTTATTAATACAAAAGAACTTATAAATTGAAAAAAAAGTCCAACCAAAGAAAAAGATAGGCAAAAATTGTTAAACTATACCAGAAAATTTAAAATATTAATAAAAGTCCCATTGAGAAGTCAAATTAAAATTTAAACAAGAATAAAACGTGTAAAATTTTAAACTTAAGAGAAACAAAATATTAATTTAAAGATATATTTAAAAGTAAAAATAAAAAGTAAAAAATCCAATTCAAATAAAAAAATTTGAGGCCTAAGCTCATGGTGGCTTCCTCCCTGATGATACAAATATATATATATATATATATATGAAGTAACTTTTATAAATACAACAGCTCTCTAAACAGCCATGAACCTTTGTTAATTTGAATAACTAATTAACCATGCTAAACTCCTCTAATTACTCCATTATTATCTGCATTAAAGGCAGGCACGCAGAAGGATCGAATGTCTTCTCAAAAAAAATATATGAATAATAATTTTGTCTTCGATGAATCTATGCCTGTCTACTTGTCCGAGTTACTGAGGTCCACAACATTGGTCCGAGCAGTTACACTCCAAAACTCACCCCCGACGCACCAGAAGCACACGTTTGCGTGGGGACCAAAATGGGTCCCACCACCCACACACCAACACAATCAGAAGCTCCGCACAAGCGCTCCTCTTATTGGATCCACGCGTTATCGATGATTGCACCCAACCTGTTCGACAAAAAGCGCCACCGAGACACACCCCATCATTTTCGTTCCCCCCGCCCCTCTCTCTCGCTCTCAATATCATCATTAGCCATGTCCTTGTGTCCTTGATGGAATCCATAGACATTGGACGACCCAAAATTATATATGTAGTAAATTATAAATAATATACTTAGGTATCTATTTAAGTATGTATTTATAGTTAATTTTATTGTAGTGGTGGTTGTGTTGATAGTTACGTGGCATAACTCTGAAGTTTGAATCTCACAAGCGCTTACTATATTCTAAAGCCGGTTGTGTGTCGCGATCTGTGCGTTTGCTTTTGTTTGAAAATTATATGGTCCATGCCGGCATTGCCGTTGTTGTTGGATGATGCTGGAGGTTGTTACTGCCACCGAGATTGGCTTTTTATAAACACACAAACAACACGCGCTTAGCTGTAAAGACCCACCGTTGCTTTCTCTAATATAACGACCCAAATGACCCTCTATTGACTCAGTGGACTGGGTTTCAGAGGTTTGTTTGCTGACCTGCCTTTTATGTATATTCATATCATATATACACTTAATTTTTCGAGGTCATGTTGATAGTTGGCTGTTTGATTTTATGAATTGAATTGGGTTTTGTTGGAGAGAGAGAGAGAGAGAGAGAGAGAAGGGTGTCTGTTTTTGGGTCAGTCATGGCTCCTGCTGGGAAGATTTCCGGGTTCTACCGTGAGGATAATGACTGGTATGTTCCCTCTCCCTCTTTTTGAAACTCTCTCTCTCTCTCTCTCACTAAAATCTATTTCTCATTTGCTTTTTGGTTTGATTCTTGATCATATTTTATCTCAATTATACGTAAAAAAATGAATTGCGTTCCATGTTTAGAGTAGCACTTAATGTTTTCTTGAATAGTTGTCTAACATCTTCTAACCTAATAAAAATTGGGATAAGCAATTGTATGTTTATTGAATTCCATGAATCGATTAAATTGAAAGGATGGTTTTGTATTTCACACGGCTTAGAAGGAGAAGAACAAATGGAAAAGAATCCTCTCCAATCCACAAAGCTTCAAGTTCAATCAACCATCACATGTTTTATGGGGTCCCACTTGCATATCAGGACCCACATAAAATCATTGTAATGGGTGGACTGGAAGTTGTTTAGAACTGAGACGAACCTTTGCCAGAAGGAAGATAGTTTTTTTCTTCGCTGATCATTTGATGGAATGGTTATTTATTTTTATTGGAGGTAAGAGAGGGATGTGTGTGATGTGAATTCTTTCATGGTTATGACAGGTTCTGCCATGCAGGTTTGCTGAGTGATATCACTGTTGCCGTAAACGGTGTAAATTTCCATCTACATAAGGTACTGCCTATTCTTTCTTATATTCTAAGTATTTGCTAGAAAAATTATTTATCTTCTCTGTTAGGTTGCCTTCCATAATTTTTAGGGTGAATTTTTTACTTAGTTTTCTTTCTTCAATATCTGTGGAGGTTCTATTGGTACGGGGTTATTGCAACGCAGTGATAATTTCACATGTTTCTCTACTCAATAAGGAAACTTTAATGTTGGTTAAGATGAAAGTCATTTTGAATGTTAAATGTAACAGAGATATCCTGGAAAGGTAGGGATCAGGATGTTCTTCAAACAATTTTTTTCGTTTGGATTGGGTTTGATGTTTTGTGGTGAATTAGCTCAATGTTCAATATTCTTCTCTTGGAATCTAATGTGTATGTAATTTACAGTGTGCTTCAATTTCTGTTCACATTTTAAAGTTGTCCATCACTTGCTTTCGGTTTGCTAAATCTTGGTTATATTTGAGCCTCTTTTTTTTTGGTTGGGGTGGGGAGGGGCAGGGCTATTGTGTGGTAGTACCGTATTAGTGCTTTGCATTCCTATAAACTCTAGTGATTAGGTATTAGCACCTCAGTTGGCCTAAATATAGTCTGTCTACCACCTTCCTTGCTTCCCCAAGTGTGTGTTAGTTCGGTCAGGCCCCTCCAATCTATACTTTTTACTTCGCCTTTACATTACTACAAAAGGAGATTTTGCTCAATGTCATAGAAAAACTCAACAAATCCCTCAGTTTCAACTTTCAAATCCAAATCATTTGCTAAATCTTTTCCTTTTACATTATCCTACACTGTTTTTGGCTAACCTCTCGTCCTTGTAAAATCTTCAACTTGAGTTAAATAAGATCCTCCTTATTAGGGTAGTTATTAGTCCTCCTCACTCATGGTTGGACCACCTTAGATATTTTTCCTCATCTTGTCCTCATTTTTTTATTACCACGAGCTTATTACAAATGCATGTATTTCTTATTGTTTTTCTTGTATTTCTACTCCTCTATCATCTATCTTAGTACCCTATTGTAGCCATATTTTTTTTATGGATACATTGTTCCTTGGTTGTTTGGTAATCCATGGTAACCTACTAACCTTTGTCTTGCCAAGTAATTGGCAGTATACACCACTTATCCACTTCATCCATCCGAGTCTGGTTCTATTTGTCTTGACCTCAATTTTCCCCTTTTATGGATGACCAGACCAGGATAATGGAAACAAGCAATTTTAGGTATCTATTTCCGGAAGTACTAAAATTCCCTCCTATTTTTGGTTCTTCAGTAAAAGAGGAAAAAAGAAAAGGATAAAAGTAGTTTGATTCTCAACAAACAAAATGCTCCAAGTATTGATCCGAAAAAAAAAAGCTCCAATTGTCTTCTCCCTAAATGTGCAGTAAGTTCATCCATAACTAATGGAAAAAAAAAGGTGGGATCAGTGATGACCCATGATGTAAGCAATTGACCACTTGTCTCTCACCCTATTGTTCTCACTCTAGTTTCTACTTGATTTACATACTCTTGATCTAATGGATACATCTAGTCACCGCCACAATTTTTCTGAACTGGATACAAATTTAAGGCAGGGACCTCCAAGGTTTGAAGTATTGATATGGACATCGTTGTTCATGGTCTCTACAATCTATGCAATATAATTCAGTATTGCTGATATGTATTGGCAATGTCTTGCTAGATTATGCTAAATCATTGGAATATGTATTTAGCTAAAAACAGTTGAGTATCGTGGGCATGAATTTAAATTGTGGTTGCAGGATACGACGCGATCACGTTCGCAGTATAACGGTATTGGGAGTATCGGATCATTCGTAATGGGAATTGAAAACCGCAACTGTGAATTTTTTTCGAACACTAACAAATCTCTTAAAAATCATTGATACGCATATTTTGACTACAATTTATTACATTTTAATATTTTTTACTGCTATTTTTCAATTTTCTAACAAGTAATTTTTTTTTAAATAACACCTAAGGAGATATTTTATTATTTTATATGAATTTTTTTAAAAGTTAAACCAATAAGAAGTATCATTTAATTTGAATAGCATTACAACAAGTAATATAAATAATAACAAAAAATGATTATGAGCGTAAAAATCAATTTAGTAATTAACTATGGAATTTTTATTTTTACGGCCAAGAGGCCTTTTTGAAGTCGTATTGGCCAAAATGTTTTGGTAACCCTTTTCAATTTTTTGGATTATTTTGTCGATTATCTTGTATATAAATCTTATAAAAATAGAACTCATGAGAAATCTGCAAAAAAAAAAAAAAAAATTAAAAATTAAAAGTTAAAAAAAAACCTCAAATCAGTTGTAACAATCCCATAATGGCTGTAACGGTCTTGTCACGGCTCGTAACGGCCGATACTATTGTGAACTTGGTCACACCGATATATTAGCCTGTAACGGTATCGGAGAGTGAAAAAATCGATTCGTAACGACCGATATTTAAAACCATGACCGTGGGTTCTTCATATTGTACCATATTTCTGGATCATATGCTGGCTGGAACTTTGAACTGTTTGGACTTCCCTGGCAGTTGAGATGTTGTATTTTACTTTCCTATCACCAAGTAGAAAGTTCTAATATTTTGAATGGTTAGATGAAAATCATACATGCAGTTTGTGATCAGGAGGGCATCTTGCGTGAGGCTTGCTGGTAATGTGGAGTGAATGCAGATTGTGGAACCCGATCTTAGTTGGTCACCTTTGGAGAAGGCTTACCTTCGAAGTGTAAATGTTGGAAAATTGTGACCTAATCTAAGGAATTTTTTTCCCAACACAAGAAAAGTGTGATAAATTGGTATGTTTAATATGTGATTGGTTTCTATCATGGGCTAAGAAGCATAGATACAGACACGGGACATGGATACGACACGATATGGACACGCAGACACGTCATTTTTAAAAAAAGTAAAGCACGGACATGTTAAATATATATATATATATATATTTTATATAGCCATATAATAAAAATCTAACATTATTTCAATTAAAATTGACATAAAAACACATAAATCACCAAAAATTATTAAGATATTAAAATAATAAAGATATTAAATAAAAATTTAGGAACTCTTTCATTTAATCATTAAAATTTACGATTCAAGTTTCAAAATAAATTTACTATCACATGGAACGTATATGTGTGTGTAAATAACCAAAAAAAACTGAGGAGGAGAAAAAGAAGAAAAAATTCAAAAAAAAAAAAAATATATAAATAAACGTGTCTAAAATTCAGAAAAAAAAAAATTAGTGAGAAGTGTTCGAGAGTGTCGATGTCCAACACAGATATGTGAACCAAAATAGAGTGTCCATACTTCATAGATCATAGGGGACTGCAAGGTGTGCCTTAGTATCTGCATGTGCTCTACTTGCACTATATGCAATTGGTTTGGTTTTAGAAGATGTATTTAAAATTTCAGGAAAGATTTTATCATTTCAAATCATGAAAATGGTCATTTGGTGGAGGCAAAGTTTTTTTTTTCTCCATTTCCTTTTCCTTTTCCTTTTCTTTTTTAAATTTAAAATCCATTAAGAAAATGAAAAATTGGGCGAACCAAAGTACACCGGGATTATACAAAAGAGAACCCCAAGAAGAACAAACACTATGTAGATATCACCTATGAAATCTAAAAATGTATAGGACGGCACCAGACCCGTCTTCTACTTGTTTATCTTGATGATGTTTTTCCTCCAGGGAGGGCAAGTTATAGCTGTCTTGCTCATAATTTCATTTCACTGTTATCTTTGATTCTTTGTCTTTTATATTCAGCCAACAGATACCATATCCTTCAAAGAATAAAAACCGTTGCTACTATTTAGTGTGACTACTTTTTTAGTCTTTTAATTGATGTTAACATAATAGAGTGCTACATGAAAATGTTTGATATGTGTGCTTTACGAACTATGTTTCTCGTTTTACATTTTTCAATTGGGTAACAGATTGTATGTTTCTTCTACTCTGGGTTCTAATAAGATATATATCGATGCATGACTTTCCAGTTTCCTCTTATATCAAAATGCGGGAAGATAGCGAAAATAATTGAAGAAATTCAAAGTAGCCACGAAGGCACTTTCACCATTGCTCTTGATGAGATCCCTGGTGGTCCCGACAGTTTGTTGATTGCAGCTAAATTCTGCTATGGTTTCCGGGTGGAATTTTCACCAAAAAGCATAGTGATGGTGTATTGTGCAGCAAACTACCTTGAAATGACAGATGAGTATGGAGAAGGTAATTTATTGTCCAAGTCAGAGAGTTTCTTTCATAAGAATACACTCCGGAACTGGAAAGATTGTATTTTGGCTCTTCAAAGTTCTGAACCCGTTATACCAAGTGCTGACAAGCTTCAAATAATTACCAAATGTTTGAATGCTTTATCCATGATGGTTTGTACGGATCCTAGTTTGTTTGGATGGCCTATGATGATGTATGGTAGCTTACAGAGCCCTGGTGGAAGCATTCTGTGGAACGGAATAAACACTGGTGCAAGAATCCGGAGCTCAGAATCCGACTGGTGGTTTGAAGACATATCATATCTCAGTGTGGGTTTGTTTGAGAGACTTATTCAGACAATGGAAGCGAGAGGAATTAGACCTGAAAACTTGGCAGGTGCCATAATGTATTATGCCAGAAAGTACCTTCCAGGTTTGGGCCGGTGGCAGGGTGGACATGGTGGCAAAAGCATTACAGTTGCAAGTTTCAGCATGACACCTGCTGCCGTTGATCAGAGGGTTTTGTTGGAAAGCATCGTAAAGCTGCTCCCCAAAAAGAAGGGGAAATCCTTTTGCCGTTTTTTATTGGGACTTCTTCGTGTTGCATTGATACTGGGTGTTAATCATACATGCCGGGACTCTCTGGAGAGAAGAATAGGAATGCAGCTGGAACTGGCAACCCTGGATAGTCTGCTGATACCCACTTATTCAGATTCTGATACTTTATATAATACTGACTGTGTTGAACGGATTATCCATCACTTTACATCTTCAGAACCGAGGGTAACTTCATTTTCTCCATTGTCATTTGACCTTGAAACATCACCATCATCAGGACCATTAAGAAATGTTGCAAAGTTGATAGACGGCTATATCGCAGAGGTTGCTCCCGATGTAAATTTGAAACCAGGAAAGATACGGTCACTTGCAGAGTCCCTTCCAGAATCTTCAAGATCTCTGCATGATGGGCTATACAGAGCATTGGATATATATTTCAAGGTTCGAACGAATTTGCTTACTCCAATCCAAGCATAGACTAAGGGGCATTTGGATTTTCCTTGGAAATGAGATCATTCCATTCTGAATCACATACTAATGAAACCATTCTGTTCATTGCATTCATAACCCCTCTTCATATTATAACTCCATTCTAGAGGATGGACTTTTACCCTTGAATAGTATAGAAGATGAATATTCCTATTTTGTATAACCTCTAGAAGCTGCACAATTATTATTTTTAAACTGTGGGCCGCTTGCTGCGTGGGGAAAGGGGGTTGTTGAATTGGAAGAAATGCCTTTTTGTTCATTGCATTCATAACCCTTCTTCATATTATAACTCTCTTCTAGAGGATGGCTTTCTGCCCTCAAAACACTATGGAAGATGGATATTCACATTTTGTATAACCTCTAAAAGCCGCACAATATTTTTTAAAACTGTGGGCCACCTGCGGCGTGCGGAAGGGGATTTGTTGAATTGGAAGAAATGCCTCTTTTGACACCTAGTCTTTGCTAAACCAACAATTCTAGCCATTTTTTAGAATAAGTCTCATCTTAAAGCTGGCCAAATACAGTGCACTCAGCTTCTCAACTCAAAGTGAGTTGACTTACACTGGAATCTCTAATTTTTGAATTCTGTAGTCAGCTAATTGGAGGTGGACCTTTTTTTTAGATAAGTAAAATAGGCGGTGGACTCTTTAACTTGAGGAAATAGCTCATTGGTCCACTCATGCTGATTAGTTTTCCATGCTGTATCTTTGGCGGCTTTTCATTGTTCACTTGTTTAATGCGTGTTGGCCTTCATGTTTGTGTGTCGGTATCATGTTGCCGGCCTTTTGTGGGTTCTTTTAGCTCTTTGACTTCAAGATGCCTGTTAACAGTTTATACATGGATGCATGTGTTTGTGTGCATATCGACACACCTTTGTGTGGAAACTTTTTCTGGATTAATCATCAAAATAAGAACTTCTTGTTGGATTGGAAATTTTACCAATACTGCCATTGTGCAGGCACATCCTTGGCTTCCAGAGAAGGAGAAGGAACAACTCTGCAATGTCATTGACTATCAGAAGCTCTCTATTGATGCTTGTGCCCATGCATCCCAAAATGAAAGGTTGCCACTTAGAATCGTTCTTCAAGTCCTGTTTTTTGAGCAGTTGCAGTTGAGAACAGCTCTAGCTGGCTGTCTTCATGCCTTGGATGCTGAAAGTACCTCTGCAGCTCCCATGACTGCCCTGAATGACATGGCAGGTCAGATTGTACAGAGAGATGGGTGGGTGACAGTGGTGCGTGAGAACCAGGTCTTAAAGGTTGACATGGAAAAAATGAGGTCTAGAGTTGGGGAACTGGAAGAAGAATTTAGTAAAATAAAGCAAGAGATGAAGAGGGTGACTAAGTCACATAGTTCTCTCAGTTCTCCACGCCTTGTTGCAAGGAGACTTGGGTGCAAGCTTCTTCTGCGGTCCTCAGATGCTCGGGCAGACATTGTTGAAAGCACAGGTCCCACTCCAAGAGCATCAGTTGACCAGGCAGGGCCTTCTCGTAGTTCCAGCCATCGGAAAAGTTTCTCTTTGTTTTGAGTGCTGCGCGAACAAAACAAAAGATTTGTTGACATATGATTCGAGGCAAAACTTCAAGAAGGCTGGTTTTACAAATACCCAAGACTGCACCACAGAATTGTTTCTGGTGAAATGTCTAGAGAAAAGGCAGTTTCTTCCAGTATAGACTGACGTGTTCTTCCTTTTCCTTTTATTAATGGATGGAGGGGGGAGATTTTTCACCTGTGGTGATTGGGAGCAGGCATCCAGAAAGTGAGGGTAAATATGCTCTTCGATGAAGGAAAAATGAAGAGAGACTTGAAGCTGTTGCCCATCCGAGATCTGGACCAGCAGGTCTGTTCTCCACTCATGTAACATGCTTTTCTGTTTCAGGGCAGAGCTTCAACAGGAGGAAATATAGTTATACAGGGTGTCTCAATTACGAAACAAAATACATTGTTGCTATAATTTATTTATTTATTTTGGGGTTATACATGTACAAAAAAATTGTAAGTTTGTCAGACAGTGGGAGATATGAAAAGGCTTTTTTGTTGGCTTTCTTTCATAGTCCTTCGAGTGTGAATGATTCTTTTTAGTTTGGCATGTTGGGAAAATTTGACATCAATGTTTTGAGGATGCTGACACAAAAACTAAAAAAATTGATCCTGATTGCTGACACACACAGATATAATTATATATATATATATATATATATGGATCTAGGCGTGTTATGGATTTCTGTAATTTTTATAGTCATGCTTTGTCTTCATATTCATATGCCCCCATTACTCATCAATAAATAAATATATAAATAAAATGAACTTATCAAAAAATAATAATATTCATGTCTTCATTTGCAATTATTCCTTCATATTACCAACGTTTTTTACACGTAAAATTAGTCGAGGCTTGTTTAACCCCTCTTACCCCATAATTGGGGTACATGAGGTTTCTTAATATTGGTTGTGTAATATGTATAACATTCTAATCAATGAATCAGATTATAAAATATGGGTAGGTTGCGAAAAATATGATGATCAAATTGCATCACCTAGAGTTGATATACAACATTCGCTGGTGGAAATGCATTCAAGAGAATATTCAATTAGATGATGGACTATAAGCCTCTTTACCCAAAAAATTGTTGGCATTCTTGCAACACAATGCTTCTTTAGTCCTCTTCTAGTTCTATTTGATCTCTACTCTTTCTAGATTTCAACATGACAGTGGCGAATCCATAAATACCACTTGAGGGGATGGTGAAAATAGAATTTAATGAGACTCCAAGAGTGAGAGAACTAACTCTTAAATTTTAATTTTTTTTTAATGAAAATGATGGGTAAAAAAATATAATTTTTCAAAATTTTAGGAACAACAATCTCTATATGGGATCTTTTTCGGTATGTTTTTTTCACAATTTCACCTAATGCAATTTTTAATACATGTCACATCATCATGTATTTGTTAATACAACTTTGGTACAGGTTCTCCGGTAATACTCAGATAAAGATGCAAATGTATGTGCAAATTTGGAATATTTTATTTCTCCTCTTATCTATTTTGTCTAATAATTGAGCTACACAACAGGAATTAGCCTTTCCTCTGCCCAAAATAGATAATGTATGTTCAGGTCTTAATGTGTTAGAGCTACTCCAATGTTCCTATCAAATGGGTGACTATTGCCAAAATTTCGTATGACAACAAAAGTCACCGTTTTAATGGTTGTGTAATTTTTCATGCTATATTATAACAATGTCATTCTCAATATAATATGCAGCACTAAGGATAACACAATGCTATCAATGTCATGTCAGCATCTTCCTTGGATTCACTTGATGCAAACAAAGCCTACAAGCCTACAATTTGGTAATTGATCCAACGGTTAATTGGAAAGTGTTAACCAATCCTGCTCTCAGCAAAGCAACAACACAACCAATTCCAACTGAATCCAGCACAACCAATTCCAACTGAATCCAACTAGCTGCAACAACCTGTTACACACTATAACAAATTAGAATTTGCTACTGATATATATATATATATATATAGTGTGATAGTGTGATAAAACTATGTAACGGAAAACAGAGAAAGATGTAACGAATGAAGTGAAGATTTTTCCCTCTCTAAAATCTCTGAATTGCTCCTCCTCCCTAACTCTCTCTATCTCTCTGTATCAATAGTGAACAAGTTCACCATTGATTATATCTGATTCTACCTGTTTCTTCATGGTATCAGAGCCACTGCTCAAGACCTACGTCTCAAGAAAAGATCCATAAAACTTACTCCTTATGGCAACTACTACTCCAAATTCAAACACAAATTTAGCAACCTCAACCTCTGCAACTCCCAATCCTTCTCAATCACCAATCTTCCTCCTCTCTAATATCTGTAATCTAATTACTACAAGACTGGATTCAAGCAATTATGTTGCTTGGAAATTTCAGATCTCATCCATCCTAAAAGCACATTCTCTCATCGGCCACATTGATGGCACACATCCATGTCCAAACAAATTCATTCAAGATGAAAGAGGTGCTGGAACTGCTTAGATCAATCCAGACTATCAGATCTGGAATACTCAAGATCAAGCTCTCATGACACTACTCAATGCCACCCTATCTCAAATTGCACTGTCTCATGTCATAGGATATTCAACATCCAGAGAAGCTTGGCTAGCCTTGGAGAGGAGATTCTCTGCATCAACCAGGTCTAATATCCTCCAACTCAAATATGTCTTGCATAACATCTCCAATGGTAAGGGTTCTATAGACCTGTACATTCAAAAAATCAAATAAGCTAGAGATAGCCTAGCTTTTGTATCTGTCTTGATAGAGGATGATGACATCTTGATCTATGTCTTGAATGGATTGCCTCAAGAGTACAATGCCTTCAAGACCTCAATAAGAGCAAGATCTGAAAATATTACACTTGAAGAAGTTTATGCAATGTTGAAAATTGAGGAGCAGACAATTGAATCTGTCCATAAACAGAACAACACCTCTTCCTTTCCCTAGAGCCATGATGGCCACCAACTATATACCAAACTCCTCATCCAACAGAGGATATTCTCCATTCAATTCCTCTGGCAGAGGCAGAGGGAGAGGTAGGTTCAACAACAGAGAAGGAAGAATGAACTCCTTTGGTAAATTCCATAAACCAAATTTTGGCCAATCCAATCCTTCATTCCACACAAAATAGCCACAACAATCTAATCAAAGATCCAACAACTCACAACCTGTTGTTTGCCAAATCTGTAACAAAAATGGCCATAGTGCACTGGACTGCTACCACGGAATGGGTTTTTCATACCAAGGGAAACCTCCATCTCCCCAACTAACTGCCATGTTTGTAGCCTACAACACTGGATCTGATAGTTCCTTCACCAATCCAAACTACTGGTACACAGATACAGGAGCTACCAACCACATTATTGCTGATCTAGCCAATCTCAACTTTCCAGTTGAGTACCAAGGTGATGACAATATCACAGTAGCTAATGGTCAAGCCCTTGACATATCACACTCTGGTCAGTCCTCTATTTAAGCCAATGATCACACTTTCAAATTTAACAATGTTTTTTGTGTACCTTCTATGGCCACTAATCTACTGTCGGTTCATCAGTTCTGTAAGGACAATCACTGCAGATTTATATTTGACTCCGAAATGTTTCAAATACAGGACAAAGCCACCAAACAGCTCCTCTTTCAAGGACTTTCTAATCATGGCTTATATCCATTGCCAGCTAGCTCCATCACCAAACATCCAGCACACTCACCACAACCACAACTTCATTTTCAGCACTGCAATAAACATTTTGCTAATCACAGTCCTCTATAAAGGAATAAGTCTTCAGACAACCCCCATACTACATACTTAGGTAAATAGGTCTCCACTATGTTATGGCATGACAGATTGGGTCACCCCTCTACAGCTACTCTACAGTTAATTCTCTCATCTGCTTCAATTATTGCTCCAAGAGACTCTACTCCACTGTGCCAACACTGCCTCATTGGCAAGATGACCAGACTGCCTTTTTCTCTCTCCACTATAGCCTTTACTGCTCTACTACAATTAGTTCACAACGACTTGTGGGGGCCAGCCCCACACACTTCCTTTGACAATTTTACATACTATGTCTCATTTGTTGATGATTTCAGTAGGTTTACATGGGTTTATCTATTGAAACATAAATCTTATCTGTTCATTACCTTTTGCAAGTTCAAGGCCTATGTAGAAAACTTATTTTCTAGTTGTATAAAGACATTCAGATCTGATGAGGGAGGCGAATTCAATAAAACAGAACTCACACAGCTGCTCACTCAGTCTGGCATCCATCACGAGAGGTCCAGTTCTCACACCCCTCAGCAAAATGGTATTGCTGAGAGAAAACACAGGCATGTTGTAGAAATTGGTCTTACTCTACTATCCAGAGCCTCTCTACCACTCAAGAATTGGACCTTGGCATTCTCAACAGCAACCTATCTTATCAATAGAATGCCTACAAAAGTTCTCTCCCACCTTTCTCCCTATGAGAAGTTGTTTTACTCTCCTCCTGATTACACAGTCCTCAAGACCTTTGGTTGTGCCTGTTACCCCCTCCTCAAACTATATTCCCACAACAAAATGCAACCCAAAACTACACAATGTACTTTCCTAGGCTATGCCCGTAACTACAAAGGATTTTATTGTCTTGACCACTCCACCAACAAGATATACATCACCAGACATGTACTCTTTGATGAAACTACCTATCCATTCCATCATCTTAATTCTCTCCCAACCTCCACTAATAATCTACAAACCTGGTTTCTTCCCTCAGCCCCCTAGCTCTACAACCTTGCCTCTCATACTATCACAAACACTCCCTACTCACTCACAACCATTCAACTACGCTCCACCTGCAGCCACTTTGCCATCTGCCTCAGTACCCAATTGTTCCATTCTGGAAAATCAACCAACAACTCAACTGCCCTCAACCAACCATCCAACCTCCCAGCTCTCATCCATTAGTTTAGACCCTGCCACTACCATAAATCAACACTCAATGGTGACAAGATCAAAATTGGGCATCTCTAAGAAGAAGACTTTCACAGCAATCACCTCTCCTAACACCTTAGAATCTTATTCTGAGCCTCAGTCCTTTACTGCAGCTAATAAACTTTCAGCTTGGAGGAAAGCCATGGTTGAAAAGTTCACTGCTCTTCATCAACAGCATACTTGGACACTTGTACCTCTTCCACCCTAACAAAAATGTGGTAGGATGTAAGTGGGTGTACAAACTTAAACAAAATTCAGAAGGCAGCATATCAAGACATAAAGCCAGACTTGTGGCCAAGGGTTATCATCAGGAGGCAGGTCTTGATTATGATGAAACCTTTAGCCCTTGTGGTAAAACACACAACTATGAGGACTGTGCTTGCTTTGGCAGCTCACTTCAACTGGCCTCTTAGGCAATTAGATGTCAAAAATGCATTCCTACATGGCCACCTCAAAGAGGAAGTTTACACGTGCCAACCTCAAGGATTCCTAGACCCCAATTACCCCTTCTATGTCTGTAAACTCAATAAATCCATCTATGGTCTCAAGCAAGCCCCTAAGGCTTGGTTTGAGAGTTTCACCTCTCACCTATTGACCCTAAAATTCACTCAATCTATAGCTGATACCTCCATCTTTCTCAGACACCAAGGCTCCTCTACTACAATCCTCGTTTTATATGTTGATGATATTATAGTAACAGGTAATGATCCCTCTTATGTCCAAACTCTAATTCATCAACTAAGCCAAGCATTTGATATGAAAGACTTGGGCCCTCTACATTATTTCCTAGGCCTGGAAATCTCCCACACTCCCAAAGGCTTATTTGTTTCTCAACAAAAGTACCTCAAAGATCTTCTTGTAAAAGCTCAAATGTTTGACTGCAAGGCCTACAAAACTCCATGTCCCTCTACCTTTCACTTGAGTAAAACCTCTGGCCAACCACTCTTAGACCCCATTCCTTTTAGATCCTTAGTTGGAGCCCTCCAATATCTAACCTTCACCCGACCAGATATCTCACTTGCTATTAACACAGTCTGTCAACATATGCACAATCCAACAGCCAACCATTTCTCAGCTTTCAAAAGGATTCTGATGTATCTCAAGGGCAGTCCCATTGTTGGTCTCCATTACCATCCCACAGCTTTAACTCTTGAAGCCTACTCAGATGCAGACTGGGCAGGTGATCCCCTTGATAGGAAATCTACCACTGGCCTCCTCCTCTACCTTGGTTCTAGTCCAATTCACTAGAGTGCCAAGAAACAGAGCACTATCGCTAGGTCCTCCACCGAAGCCGAGTATAAGGCCATGGCAATCAGAACAGCAGAATTATCATAGGTTAAAATGCTCTTCCAAGACCTCCACTTGTATCTCAAACAACCTTAGTTCTCTACTGTGATAATATCTCAGCCATGGCATTGGCATCCAATCCAATATTCCATGGCAGAACTAAACACATCGAAATCAATATCCATTATGTCCGAGAACAGGTTACAAGAAAGGCCATTACTCTGCACTTTGTGCCCTCTGAAGATCAACTTGCTGACATCTTCACCAAAGGCCTTCCTTCAAATAGGTTCCTCACTCTAAGGTCCAAACTGCTGGCCTTCACCCCTGCCATCAGTTTACAGGGGGATGTTAACCAATCCTGCTCTCAGCAAACCAACAGCACAACCAATTCCAATTGAATCCAGCACAACCAATTCCAACTGAATGCAACTGGCTGCAACAACCTGTAACAAACTATAACAAATTAGAATCTGTTACTAATATATATATATATATATATATATATATATAGTGTGATAGTGTGATAAAACTATGTAACAGAAAATAGAGAAAGATGTAACGAATGAAGTGAAGATTTTTCCCTCTCTAAAATCTCTGAACTGCTCCTCCTCTCTAACTCTCTCTATCTCTCTGTATCAATGGTGAACAAGTTCACCATTGATTATATCTGATTCTACCTGTTTCTTCAGAAAGAAGAATTGAGTTGTATTAAAAAATGATATTTTAATATTGAAGCATAAATTTCAAAATATAATATTTTAGCACTCTAGTATTATTAAAATATAGCTTTGGCATGGTTCAAAGAAAATTTTGCATTGGAAATGCTCTTAGATGTTATGGTGAAGTGATTTTTGTGTGGCATGGTTCAAAGAAAATTTTGCATTGGAAATGCTCTTAGATGTTATGGTGAAGTGATTTTTGTGTGGAATGAATTCATTGACCAAGTACATGAACCAAGCTTATCACAATTTGACAACTAGATAAAAAATATTTTTGGTCGCCTTAATCCTGACAATCTATCAGTAAGAAAAAAGTTTAATGGTACAATAACATGGTATTATTTTCACTATAATTTAACCTTTTTATAGACGCATGTAAAATTTACTATAATACTTAAATCATAATAAAAATAACACTATATTACCATACTACTAAACTGTTTTTCAAAATAGTTAGAGTGCAATTTGTAAATTAGTCAAATCTATAAATCAGGCTCGGACAAGAATTTCTCATTACATTGTTTGCTAACTGTGGTTTGTAACTTTAGTTGGCCAACATGGCAATTCCAAGTGTCAATTCAGCCTATTTCGACTCTCTAACAACTTGTCTCATTCCAAAAATCATAATTGAGCCTAATCTTTTGGCCATACATTTATCAAAAATGATTGTTGTGAATCCTAAAACGGAGCTTTCATTTTAAAAAAAAAAAATTAAACCCATTTTACAAAAGATGACTACTTAACCTAATTCTTTAAAAAAAAAAAATAGGGACCTTTCTTCCAAACCCTTTTCTCATGAAACCTGGTTTAACTCACCAATACTTGAAACTCAATAATAGCCATTCCTAAAACCTCTCACCATAAATTCTCAACATCCATTCTTATAAATTTTATCATTTTTACACTCATTTTTTTAAATAAATGTTGGGAAATCATCTCTTAATTCCTATTGAATGTGCAATCGTGGATCAAAGAGATGAAGTACTTGAATATATAGAAGAAATAAACTCAATCATAATAATAAATCGCTATGATGAAGTCATTAATTTATTTAAAATTAAAAATGAAGATAAATCAAGAAAGTACAACAAATGATTTAATGAAGAAAAAATGGGTGGTAGAAGAGCTTTCAAAAAATCACCATCTCATCGTTATTATAGCTCTTGTAAAGAGTTTTTAAAGAATTAATAATATTAATAAAGTGAGTAAATATTTTTGAGTACAAACTCACTAACATCTATCTTAGATAATCCATAATTATAAACAAACATATTAATTTTTTTATTATTTAACTTGATTTTTACCTTCGTAGGTAACTCTAAGTTTATCCCATATCTCTTTTGCGGATTCACAAACGAATATTTTATTGAACTCATTTGCATTTAAGGCACAATATAAATTACTCATGACCTTAATATTTATTTGAATGAGTTTGAAATCATTCACATCCCATTCTTGTTCTCTTTTAGCAACCTTGGTGGTGCTAGTAAAACTTTCGGCCTTCATATGAATGTAAAGTCTATTTATAATGATCTTCTATATCTCATAGTCTAAAACTTGAAGATAAATCTTTATTTTAGCCTCCCAATAGGAGTAATTTTAGTCAGTAAATAATGGAGGTCTATTTGTTGATTGTCATTTCGCTACGATAGTTCCTACAATATTTGCCATATCTTTTTTCTCTTCAAATGTTAACTCTATTTCGAAAGAGACGGGACTCTGATACCACTTGTTTTCCAAATATTTATCCTAGAAAGGGAGGGGGTGAATATGATATGTAGTAAATATTGACAACTTTTACAAACTTTAAAAATGTATGCTGATAATATACAAGTATGTAAAAGAGTATAGAGAGAATGAGAGAGCAAACACAATAATTTTTACGAGATTCGAAAAACTTACTACATCATCGACTCAAACATCTCTACTTGAATTTTTCCACTATCTTGATTTCTATGCAAGTGGAAATCAAACAGTTACAACAAGAGTTACTCACTCTTTTCCCAGTAAAATATCATTTTTTGCTTCATAAGAGTAGCACCCACCCACAAATCTTACCGTAAAGACACAAAGTTTGTTTACCAACAGGCACTCTCTTCAAGAGTAGATTGGTGCAATATATGTTCACTCTCTATAAATAGATCTGGTGTAAGTTCATAATATTTAAGATGAGTAGAACTTTTAGATCCACATTTCAATAATCAGATCTAAAGTCAAAATAGAGATGTAGAAGTGTAAATACTAAGATGCCCTTAGTTGAAAATCTTTAAAGCTAACAAAAAGCAATAACGTCAGTGTGTGCATTAGTAAACCCTAATCCAAAGATTGTGATAATATTTGCTCTTGGTAGGGTAAATGAGGGGGCGAGAGCGAGATTGGATTGAGTAAAGATGAGAAAGAAAAAGAGAGAAAAAGAAATGAGAAGGAAATGAAAATAACAGAAAAGAAAGCAAAAGGAAAGGAAAGGAAAGAAAAAAAGGAAAAGTATTAAACATAAAACACTATTAAATAAATATGGGGAGAAATTATAAATGTACAATTTCTGTCAATGGAGTTAAGGCGACAACTCTAACAAGGATGGTAAGTGCAATTAGTCAAACTAGAGGAATATTGTCTATAATTATAGAAAATTCCAAGGATGATCAATGATATACCATAAAGTGAAAAACATATTCGAAGCATGACACGTGTCTGTGTAGAATTTTTCAGGGTACAGATCAAGAAATATTATTTTATCTAGATCAACCATGCATGGAAGGTTCAGAGGTTTATAATTCAGAAAATAGCACCGCCTTCCATATCCTACCGACCTCAGAATAAGGAAACAAAGTTTAATATGGCAACTACTATATTCGGATATCTTCAAATCCCTACTTTTTATGGCTCCTAATCCTACTCAACTTAGAAGATCTACAACCTATAAATAAGAGCATAAGGTACGCTTTCAATTTATATTTAATTCTTATTTTGAATTACAGTCTCTTTTTCATGATTGAATTTATCATTTGAACGGTTACCACCGGAGCCTTCCTGGTGACCTCCTGACTTCAAGTTCTTGATAGACAGTGAAGGACGGGAGGCCCTTCTGACAAAAAAAGAACAACATTAGTTTGGCACCGTTTGTGAGAACGACAATCGATCTGACTATCTTTTCTTCAAAATAACAAATCTTTTGTCTTTTTCTTCCAAAAGACAATGGCTCCCAGCCTTCGTCTTAGAAAGAATTCCCAAAACCTTCAGAATCATCCTCCTATTGGAAGAAGAAGGGGACAAACAGCCATTCGTTTACAACAACAGCTTGATCGGATTCAACGACAGTTTGATTAGATACAAGAACAACTCACTACCATGTCACAGGCTCTGGCTTCATTGGCTCAGAACTAACGGAGTAACCCTCCTCCTCCTTCGACCTCAGCCTCCCACTACCACCATGGGCGGAGGATCTCTTGACGAGGAATTGCCTAACACGTAACCGGTATACCCCATGGTACCGTTCATATGGGGGTTGATCCCCAGTCTTCAATAGTTGTAGGGAGAGGAAATGCCTATGTTTCATCTAGTTGTCCATTACCAAAGCAGAATAAGGATACCAATTCCAATGGCCTCTGGAGCTAACCCAGCACCGCAGGAATTCCAACCTCCTGAGACTCCAGTCCCTTCAGTCTTGGGAGAGCAGCGTCCTCCTGTTAACATCAGACAAATTCTTCCCCTGAGTCTAGAATTTGGAAGCGCAAGACAAGATCAACAACGGGTGTCGATTGCACAACAAGTCCTACCCAAAGCCCCTCAGAGGATAAAGGAGATGGCAGACTCCCAAGATTAGACAATCTCAACCAGAAGGTTCCATGTCCCTCTAGAGCAAGACGAGCTAAGTAAGTTGCCTCTGACATAATGATAGAAGAGCGACCCAATAAGCTTTGTTGTCCCAAAACTCACCCTCTACGATGGGTGGGTCTAAGGACCCTGGGACCACCTATCTCCCTATCAACACACAATGGCTCTGCATGGAGCTACTGACGTATTCATATGTCGAACTTTCATGATGAGTCTCAAGGGTACCGCCTTTAAGTGGTTCCACAACCTCCCTAAAAAATTGATCAATAATTTTTATGAGCTCAGTAGGCTATTTCTTGATCGATTCTTAACAAGCAAGAAGTTGAGAAAATGACCAGAATTCTTGCTAACCATGAAGCAAGCAAAGGGAGAATCACTTCGGGAGTATATAGCTCGTTTTAACACCGAGCTCATGGAGATAACCGATTATAGTCCAAGTTTCCTAATGGTCGCCCTCACTTCATGCCTTGGGCCTGGACGCTTCCAGGATTCCTTAACCAAGAATCCTCCTACCAATATGACAACACTCATGGATAGAGCACGAAAGTATATTAACCTCGAAGATACAAAAACCTCATTCCGAAAAGCTGAAGAACAAGCTTATAAGGATGAGCAAGTTCAGAAAAGGGATAACAATGCTTACAAGAGAGGATCAAGAGTCCCGACAAGAGAACAACACCTAGAGCCCAAAACAACTCTAACTCCAAGAGGTACACCCCTTTGAATGTTTTTCTTACCCACATACTCCAACAGATCCAGACTCGTGAAAACCTGAGGTAGCCGGAGCCACTAAAAAGCCACCCGACTTAAGAAATCAAAATAAGTATTGTGATTTCCATAAGGAGTAGGGGCACACGACTGAGGAGTGCAAGGCTTTAAAGTAGAAGATAGAGCATCTCATCAAGCGAGAACGACTAAGAGAGTTTGTCCGCCAAGACGGGAGGCAAAACCCCCGTGACGAAAGACCACCTCAAAGAAGGCAAGAATGAAGGCCTGAACCTAGAGAAATTCAGAATGATCAACAATGGCAAAATAATCAGGTCATCTTTGTGCTTCACGTTGACAATACAATGACAAGAATGTCCATCCGAGCTAGAAAAATATGTGCTCATGAGGCAAGGGCACAATCCGGTATTATCCAGATCTTAGCCGTTGAGAAAAAGGTGAAGTCATAACCTCAGATCCAATTCTCTAAATTGGACCTCATTGGGATACATTGTCCCACAACGATGCTCTTGTCATCTCACTCAAAATCGCTAATTTTGAAATCAGAAGGGTTCTCGTGGATATTGGAAGTTCTACCAACATATTATTCTACGAACTCTTCAAACACATGAAGCTCAACTCTAATGACATCAGAGCTACCGCTGCTGTCATGGAAAGATTTGACGGGAATCTTAGTACCCTAATAGGCAGAATTGATCTATCGACTACGACAAGAAAAGGGGATGGACAGAAGACACTGATCTCTGAGTACATGGCCCTAGACACTAAATATCCTTATAATGTCATTATTGGGAGGCCTTGGATCTACTAGATGGAAGCAGTTACTTCAACCCTCCCTCAATGCTTGAAATATGTCCACAACAACAAAGTTCTCACCATCAAGGGCTGTCAGCCCACTGCTTGGGAATGTCATGCCCTCGTACTAAAAGAAAATCCCTCCAAATAACAATTACAATACCACCATGAAAGGGAAAGTTCCTCATCTTCCAACCTTCATGAGGTAGAAGAATGTCCTTCCGAGATTGACGAGCCACTAAGTCTTATAGGAAGGGACAACGCAGTCAAACCAATGGAGGAGCCAATCAAAGTACTTATCAACACTAAAAGAGAGGGAAAATATATACAAATTGGCTTAGCCCTGTCTACTTCCAAGCAAGAGGATATTGTTAAATTCCTAAAAGATAACTTTTTGGTATTTGCTTGGGAAACTAGAGATATGAAGGGAATAGATCTTGATTTTATCTTTCCCAAGCTGATGACAGATCCAAACCATCCCCTAGTAAGACAAAATAGGAGAACATTTGCCCCTGAACGCCACAAAATCATCAATGAAGAGGTCCAGAGGTTGCTAAATGCTGGAATGATAAGAGAAGTATTTTACCTAGAATGGTTTGCCAATACATTTCTTGCAAAAAAGAAGAACGACAAGTGAAGGGTCTGCGTTGACTATACCGATCTAAATAAAGCTTGTCCTAGAGATAACTTTCCTCTTTCCAGAACTGATCAACTTGTTGATGCCACGACAGGTCACGAACTCATGAGTTTCATGGATGTTTACTCTAGATACAATCAAATTCAAATGTATCTTCCAAATCAGGAGAAAACAACCTCATATTAGAACGAGGTTTCTATTATTATAGAATGGTGCCATTCAGTTTGAAGAACATTGGAGTTACATACCAGAGGCTTGTAAACAGAATGTTTGGCCCTCAAATTGGGAATACAATGAAAGTCTACATCAACGATATGTTTGTCAAAAGTGTTCTGAAGGGTGACCACATCCAGCACTTGATCCAAATGTTCGACATCCTAAAGAAACACAAAATAAAGCTTAACCCATTAAAATGTACCTTCGGGATCACAGAAAGAAAATTCTCAAGTTTTTTAGTTTCCCAAAGAGGAATTGAGGTGGACCCTTCACAGATCAAAACTCTTATTGAACTAGAATCGCCTAAAACCAAAAAAGATATCCATAGGCCGAATGGAATGATAGTAACACTGAATAGGTTTATCTCTAAATTTACGAATCAGTGCCTCCCGTTCTTTAAAGCCTTGAGGGGGAGTAAGGCCTTAGAATGGACCTCTGAATGTGAAGAGGCCTTCTAACAACTCAAGCAATACTTAGCCTCCCCCGAACTCCTTTCAAAATCAGTGTCGGGGGAAAAACTACTTATGTACTTAGGTATGTCAAAAAGTGCCATCAGCTCTGTGTTAGTTAAGGAAGACAAAGGAATTCAAAAGCCTATTTTCTACGTCAGCAAAACACTTTTGGACACCAAGATGAGGTACTCCGAAATTGAAAAACTGGCCTTAACCTTGGTAATATCCGCTCGGAAGCTCAGACCATACTTTCAAGCCCATCCTATCATAATCCCTATATCCTATTCTTTAAAATTAGTCCTACATAAACCCGAAGTTTCGGGACAACTGGTCAAATGGTCAATAGAATTTAGAGAATTTGACATATCTTATGTGCCACAGACTGTTATCAAAGGTCAAGTATTAGTAAACTTTATAGTAGAATTCACTGGAACATGGCATTCGAAAGATCAAACCACTACAGACACTTCAGTATGGATATTTTACACCAATGGTTCATTTATGAACAAAGGCTCTGGAGTAGGTATAATACTTCAGTCTCCTGATGGGATCGTAAACGAAAAAGCTATCAACTTGAGATTCAGAGCCTCTAACAATGAAGCTGAATATGAAACATTTATCCTTGAGATGAAATTAGCTCTAGAATACGAAGCTTTAGATCTTGACGCATTCTCTGACTCTCAGCTTGTGATGAGTCAAGTTTTGGGAGAATTTTTTACCAAGGATAACAGAATGACTAGATATTTAGAGTTGGTGGAATCGCTAAAGTGGTATTTTCGTAAATTCACTATTCAGAAGATTAAAAGGAACCAAAATTCCAAGGCTGACGCTTTAGTAAATATAGCCTCCCATCTTAAGCCAGAAAGTGAGTCAATGGTAAAAATCTCCTACCAGTCAAAGCTTAGTATCGAGGTAATATAATCCCTTCAAATTTTAAAACAACCTCAGAATTGGATGACTCCCATCATCTAGTACCTAAAAGAAAGATTACTTCTAGAAGACAAGAATCATGCCAGGAGAATTCGAATTAGGGCAACTCGATATTTAATTCTTAAAGAAAAGTTTTATCGAAGATCCTACACACAACTCCTCCTATGGTGTTTAACTCTAGAAGAGGCCCACTACAGTCCTAGTCGAGATACATGAGGGGATATGTGGCATCCATAACGGCAATAGGACCATACCTCACCAAGTACTAACTCATGGCTACTACTAGCCCGGTATGCTAAAACAGGCTAAGAAATATGTTCGGAAGTGTGACAATGTCAACGTTTTCGCCTCATACCAACATCAACCTCATCATAAACTCGTCCCTATCACAAGTCCTTGGCCTTTCACTCAGTGGGGAATGGATATTGTAGGGCCATTGCCAAAAGCCCCTCAGAATAGAAGATTCCTATGAGTTGCCATTGACTATTTCTTTAAATTGGCAGAAGCTGAACCATTGACCCACATTACAGAGGTAGAAGTAAAGAATTTCACTTGGAAAAATGTTATGTGCAGGTTCGGTATACCCTGCGTCATTATTTCTAACAATGGGACACAGTTTGTTGGAAAGGTATTTTAGAAGTTTTGTAAAAACTTGCATATTAGTCACCACTTCTCCTCTCCAGGGCATCCTCAAGCTAATGGGCAAGCCGATGCTACCAACCGTACTATCCTCAAAGCAATAAAGATGAGGTTGGAGGAAGTCAAGGGAAGATGGATCGAAGAGCTCCCCGAAGTACTCTGGGCATACCGAACTACTAAAAGAACCCTAACTGCAAAAACATCATTCTTACTCCTTTATGGCATTGAGACAATCATTTCTATTAAAATTGGTATGCCAACCCTTAAAATAGATTGCTTTGATAAAGAGGCCAATAACTAACAACTTGTAGAAAATCTAGACCTACTGGAAGAAAGACGTGAGCAAGCTCGGATTAAGACTGAAGCCTACCAACAGAGAATGGCTAAATGTTTCAATCAGGGGTTAAAACCCACCAATTTCCAACTCGGAGATCTTGTCCTCAAAAGGGTGTTTTCAAACACTAAAGATCCCACCATGGGAAAGCTCTCCCCTAATTGGGAAGGACCTTACAAAGTAACTAAGATCGTCAAACTTATGACTTATTAATTGGAAGATTCAACTAGGAAGCCTATACCCAGACCTTAGAACATCGAACATTTACTCAAATATTATCAATAAAAAAGCTACCTTTGATTCACTTCAGAGTTTTTTCACCAATGTATAGACCCCTAAAAGCTTTGTATCCATTACAAGTGCTACATGTCTGGTCTATTTTACTCAATGTACAGATCTCTAAAAGCCATGTATTCATTACAAGAGTTACAGGTCTGGTCCATTTTATCAATGTACAGTCCATTGAGAACTTTGTATTCATTACAAGAGTTACAGGTTTGATCAATTTTATCAATGTACAGACTCCTAAAAAATTTGTATCCATTATAAGAGGTACAGGTCTAGTCCATTTAATCAATGCACAGACCCCTAAAAACCTTGTATTTATTATAAGTGTTACAGGTCTGGTCCATTTAATCAATGCACAGACCCCTAAAAGCCTCGTATATATTACAAGTGCTAAAGGCTTGGTCCATTTAATCAATGCACAGACCCTTAAAGGCCTTGTGTCCATCATAAATGTCATAGGTCTGGTCCATTAAATTAATGTATAGATCCCTAAAGGTCTTGTGTTCAACACAAGTACTATAGGTCTGGTCCATTTTATCAATATACGGATCCCTCAAGACCTTGTATTCATTACGAATGTTGTGGGTCTGGTCCATTTTTCAAACTTTATAGATCTTTAAAAAGACTCATTTTAAGTACAAGTATTGTAGGTCAGTATATTATGACTTGATAGTATGCAAATGCCTAAAAAACCGTTATTTTATTTGTGTGTGGTAGTTCTGTATGTTCTGTTATTTTGACCTCTAAAATTCCTTATGAGTGCTTTAGAATCTTTGGAAGAGCTTGTGTATTGAAGAAATCATCTTAAAGCTAGATATGATACAAAGATTTTAAAGCAAAACACAAGTTCTGGAGAAATCAAAAATTTCATATATTGAAGCCCAAAATGGGAAAGTTACGAAGTCAAATAAAAAATAGAAAAACAGAAAGGAAAAAATATAAAAAACCCCCAAGTCTACTCTGTTGCTGGCTCGGTTGTCTCTGATAGAGCAACTTGAGGGAGTTCTGGATCCACCTCCTCTTCTTCGTCGTCAGCATTTAGTGTATCGATTTCAACTTGGGAGTCAATATCATTTACTCTAGTCAGATCCAAGTTGGGATACTTCTTACGGAGCTTCACTCTGAAGGTTCAATATCCATACTCAATTAGCTTGCCACCTAGATCCTAGACTTCATCCTTTAGATCTACCTCAGTTTGGGCTCTGACGGCTTCAGCGGTGCCCTGAACCTTCTTGATAGACATAGCCTGGAAGTCTGCAAATCTCTTCTTGATGTCTTCTAGTTTTGTAACAAGGGCATCCCTCTCAGACTCTAGGATGAAGTGAGAATTGACAGCCTCCTTCAGTTTTTCCTCGGTTGCTGTCATCGAGGATTGCGCAGTTCCCAATTGGAATCTAGCCTTATCGAGCTCAGATTTGAGGGTGTTAATCTGCTCGGGATTCTTAGGGCAGTCCATAATGGCTGCCAAACCATGCATGGCCTGAAAAACATGAATAACACAATTAGGTCGGAATGGATTATGTATAAAATACAAAACTAGGAAAATAAAAATAAGAAGAAGGAATGCAGAACTCACCTCATATGAAAGGTCATTCGATTCTTAGCTATCTTTTGGGGCTTTAGCCCTGTAAATTTACTCGGGCTCGTTGCCCAAAAGTCCTCATAGGCCTTCTTCACGATCATTACTCCGGAATCATCAGGCCTTAAGGAGGTGGCAATTGATTTGCCTTTCCCCTTTCTCTTCTTTAGAACAAAAGGTACTAGGTGCAAAAGAGTCTCCCAAATAGGAGAAATCCGCAAATCCTCCGAGACAGTTCTCTCGAGGGAGTTGGAAATTAACCTCCTTTTCTTCTTTGGAGGGGGAGGCTTGGTAGGGGAAGAACTTTCCCCAACCTTCTTCTTCTTTTTTCCTGGCACCCATCCAGTCAACAGGGATTTCTTCAAACTCTCGGTCTGGTTTCGCACCAAACCAACCTCCATCAAGTTTTTGGGGTTAATGATGGTTTTGTGAGAGCGGTTGTTTGTCTGAAGGAGCCTTTTGTACTTCTATTGAAGATCGACCTTTTCCAAGCTCTTTTATCTGCATAAAGGCACATGATTAGGCTTAAAAAAAAAACAAAATAGAACATGAAAACCCAAAAGGGAAAAAGTGTAAAACAAAAAGGGGTCTCACCCTCGATGTCAGTCTTTCGTGGGAAGGTTAAAACCTGGCTCTTGAAATCCTCGAACTCCCAACCTCTTTCTACAAAGAAGTACCACTTCTTCCAAGTCTTGTTGGAAGTGGGTACATAGGAGAGAGGTCTGAACACTTTGTCAAAAGATATATAAAACATGCCCTCCGACTTCAGGTATTTTATGTCCATGTTATTCCTAATTAGAGGGAGGTCTACCTCAACATTGTTCAAGTGTCCTAAAACTATGAACCCAAGTAAATGCCTCCAGTTGATTATATTTAGATCACATGGGGCAGGTATTAAACCAATTAAAAAATTTCCTAATAAAAAGGTAGAAGGGGAACCTAACCCTTATCTCAAACTATTCAAGGTAAGTATAGATCTCACCTTGTTGAGTACTAGAGGGATAATCTATTGGCCTTGGTACCCTACAGGACACGTTTGTAGGGAGGTCAAAAGCAGCCCTCAGAACATCTATCATGCTCTGAGTCATGACGCTTTTTTCCTTCCTCCCTTTTGTGGGATGTACCTGAGGTCTCCCCACCGATGTTCCTAGACTCTATGAAAGCCTCTATTATCCTGACTTCAGAATTGGGGGTTAGGTTACTGACAATCCTATTTTTATATTTTTTGATGGGCTACTAGTTACAAGGTTAATCTCTATCTGGTCATATATCTCCAAAGACTCTTCTATTTCATGACTAGTGCTTGACTGAGCATCTGAGGCCGACGTGGTCTAAATAAAAGAATGAAAAAGAATGGTAAAAGATACAAAGAATTTGGAAAGGTATTTGAAATCGAACCTGACCACAAATTTGATCGGAGTTGATCTTTTTAGGACGCCGGAATTCGCCTTACTCAATTTTAGCGACCCGTTCCACGTGTCATAATATTGTCAGCTTTGAGTTTTTTACCTTCACGGCTTTAAAACGCGTTATGACAAGGAGAACTATGGTTTTACTTATGAATCCTTCACCTTTCCCTTTCCCAGGCAATGTGGGATGCATTACCCTCTCCCCCCATACGAACACTATTCTCCTAGGTGGGCAACGGCGTGCAGCCATCTCTACGCTTCCGGTTGGGGTCCAGCTCTAATACCATCTGTAGCGACCCGCTCCACGTGTCACAATATTATCCGCTTTGGGCTTTTCACCCTCATGGGTTTAAAACGCGTTGTGACAAGGAGAATTATGGTCCTACTTATGAATCCTTATCCTTTCCCTTCCCCAAGCGACGCGGGATGGATTACCCTCTCCCCCTATTTGAGTATTGTCTTTCAAGGCGAGCAGCAGCGTGCAGCCATTTCCACACTTTCGACTGGAGTCTAGCTCTGATACCATCTATAGCGACCCGCTCCACGTGTCACAATATTGCCTGGGGAAGGAAAAGGTGAATGATTTATAAGTAGGACCATAGTTCTCCTTTTCACAACGTGTTTTAAAGCCGCGAGGGTGGAAAGGTCAAAGCGGACAATATTGTGACATGTGGAGCGGGTCGCTATAAATGGTATTAGAGCTGGGCCCTAGCCGAAAGTGTGGAGATGGCTGCACACTGCTGCCCACCCAAGATGATGGTGTTCCTATGGGGGGAGAGGGTAATGCATCCCACATCGCTTGGGGAAGGGAAATGTGAAGGATTCATAAGTAGGACTATGGTTCTCCTTGTCACAACGCGTTTTAAACCTGTGAGGGTGAAAAGCCCAAAGCAGACAATATTGTGACACGTGGAGGGGGTCGCTACAAATAGTATCAGAGCTGGACCTCAGTTAGAAGTATGGAGATGGCTGCATGCCGCTGTTCGCTCAGGAGGATAGTGTTCCTATGAGGGAAGAGGGTAATGCATCCCACATCGCTTGGGGAAGGGAAATGTGAAAGATTCATAAGTAGGACCATAATTCTCCTTGTCACAACGCGTTTTAAAACCGTGAGGGAGGAAAGCCCAAAACGGACAATATTGTGACGCGTGGAACAGGTCGCTACATCAATGATCTCTCTTGCGGTATGAAAGTTTTTAGAATGTTGAAGTGTTGAAAAGAGGGGCATTAATGTGTTTCCCCCATTTTTTTTATAAAGATCTAATAGGTGTCACGTGGGAGGCCCTCGCTTTTGAACCGTTGTGACAGTTGGAGCAATGATGAGTTCGTAATTCCAACTGGCAATTGAAGTAATAAATGTCGCATCAACGGCTGTCTCGTCGGAATACGGAGCAGCGTATTTATAGCTACCACACGTATAACGCCTTAAAAACCTTAACCTCAGCTCTGATCATGCCCCAGAACAGAGGCTTGGGGGGAAGTAGCTGATATACCATAAAGTGAAAAACATATTCGAAGCATGACACATGTCTGTGTAGAGTTCTTCAGGGTACAAATTAAGAAAGATTATTTTATCCAAATCAACCATGCATGGAAGGTTCAGAACATAGCACCGCATTCAATATCCTATCGACCTTAGAATAAGGAAACAAAGTTGAATATGATAACTACTATTTTCGGATATATTCAAATCCCTACTTTTATGTCTCATAATCCTACTCAACTTAGGAGATCTACAACTTATAAATAAGACCATAAGGTATGCTTTCAATTTATGTTCAATTATTCTTTTAAATTACAGTCTCTTTTTTATTATTAACTTTATCATCGGAACAACTACCACTAAAGTCTTTCCGGTAACCTTCTAACTTTAAGTTCTTGACAAATAACAAAAAAAAGGGGAGGTCTTCTGACTAAAAAAGAGTAACATCAATCAATATTATAATTTACCCTTGGTTTTATGAAAGGAATTCATTTCAGGTTACAGTGCTTAGAAGTGCCTTGGTTTTCACCATTTATAATATTTGGAGGAAAAAAATTGCCAACTGATGAAAGAGCAGGAGAATAAATGGAGTTCACATAGTGCTATCCATTCTGGAAACAATAAAGGCCACAACTTTTTTTTCTCTTTTTCTTGGGGAATATGAAGAACACTTATTTGAATTGGGAATTAAATGTGAACTTTGGTTTTAACAATTATATATTCGCCGGTTTCAAAGTTAGTTCTCTATTGATAGCTCTATGCTTCAGTTGGAGGTTGGGCATTGTTTTTATTCTTTGCCTAAGGCGTGCCCTTGTAGGTTGTACATATTTTGCTTATTTATTATATACAAATTCTTACGAAGAAAAGTATCAATTACGAGCCTACATGAAAATAACAAATAGTTGTTACTAGACCGAATGAAAGCTCGGATCTCTATTCGTTCATTGTGATCAAATATTTGAAAAACTTTGTTAGGGAGATTGTTTTTTTTAGACAGAGAAGTAATATGTAGAATAAAATTTTTTTTATAAAAAAAAATGATATTTTTTGAATAATTTTTTTATACAATATGGATCTTATTTGATAAATTTTGATTTTTAGATTAAAAAAATATATTTTTATAAAAATAAATTTATATATTACAAGTTATTTAATTTTAAATTTTTTTTTAAAAAATTATGATGATTTGGCAGCATCAAACACATCAGTGACTTTAAAAGATGATGTGATTTTGAATTTTTATATTAAAAGAGCATTTTTGTTAATAGCATAAGTAGCGATTTTTAAGTTAAAATATTTTAGATTAGATTTTATATTAATTAAACACTTTATAAAAAAATTTATTATGGACATTAATTCTTTAATAGTATAAATTTTCTTTTAGGATTAATTATACTTTAGTATCTTGATGATTTTGTCTTGATTCCAAATAAGGCTTTCAATTATCAATTGTAACAATTCAATTTATCAATTTTTAATTTTATTTCAATTAAGGCCAATTACAAAAGGCCGTCAACGACTATCCCAAATTGATTATATATTAATACTTTATAATTTCATATGAGTTTTAAAATAATACCTTATAATTGTATATGAATTTTAAATAACACCATATAATTTTATACAAGTTTTAAATAAAATTTTATAATTTTAATATATAAATAACTGTCGTTAAAAATTTAAAATAATTATTTACTATTAGATTCAATTAAATAAAATTATAAATTTAGAAACTAAATTATTACAATTAATAATTAAAGCGTTAGTTGAAGTCCCTACCAAACTTCACCATAGTAAAATATAATTAACATTTATTTATTATTTTATTTTATTCGACCGAAATGGAATTTAATGCCTTCCCTTCAAATCTTTTAACTGGATTGAAATAACTCCTCGGGCGGGCTAGGGCGGTTCTAACGGATCCGACCCATGCAAAAGTCGTCTTCGGCATTGGACCACTGGTCGACGGCTTTTCCAAATTTCCTCAGTCTAAATTCTCCCTCTCGCGCGCGCTCTCTCTCTAAAAACTATTTTCTCTTTCTAGATCACAGACCTCCTCCTCTCCCTCTCTAAAAGGATGTTTCTTTCGAAACTAGAGTGATCTTCCGCAAGATCTCGCTGTTATTTTCCCTTCGATTCTGCAACCGACGGTTTGGATCTAGAGGGAGAACTGAAGCGTTTCGCCCCCGCAGAGGCGTCCTCTGCTGGATCTGAGCGGAGATGGCGTTGTCTGGCATGAGAGGTCTTTCCGTCTTCATCAGCGAGATTCGAAATTGTCAGAACAAAGAGCAGGAACGCCTTAGGGTCGATAAAGAGCTCGGCAATGTCCGTACCCGTTTCAAAAATGAAAAGGTCAGCATTCGTCTGGGAACAATTTTGATCTACCGTCTTATATCATCTGTAGCTTTAGCTGAAGACTAATGACATGCCCCAATTCTCTTCATTTGGAGTCGAGGCCCTTCAATTCAATAGTGTGCAGTTCGTAAATTTGGTCATTTTTAGTCAATAGAGGTTGATGGGCCTCAACGAATAGGATATCCATTTTCTGTCTGTTTTAATGTCTTTGCATTGGAACTATAGCTGGGGGAGGCAATGGGAGGTAATTCTAACTGGATATTTTATAAATTAAGGACGTTTGATTTTCACCACTAAAATTTAAGTTGATAAGCTAAATCACGAAAAACCTTGGATTAATTAATTGATGAGTTCAGGTTCATAGTGGTTGGTGATCTTTTAATTATTGGTTCTATTTAGTACAATATATGAAGAAGAATTTGATATGCCAAGAGAGAGGATATCGAAGAGAACTGAGTTAATTATGGATAGTAACTGCCATTTTGAGGTCCACACTTGTTACTCAAGTTCCATCTCACTCAAATGTACTGGAAACACTGCCAACAGTTCTTTTACATTGCTTGTCTGGGTGAATTTGACATCTACTGAATTATAGTGAGTTGTACAACCCTAAACTTTGTATTTTGGGTCTAGACTTGAAAGAAACTAAGGAGTAAGAATGCATGAATTGCCTCTGTATAAATTAATTGGTGATGGTGAGATGATGGTGAACTCCACCACACATGGAGTACAAATGACTATGGAAAACATATGGAGATTGTTGCGGATTCAACCTAAGCCTATAATGAGTATACTTTGTATTTCTTCATTGAAAGCAAGAAGGTTGCATTTCCATGTCAACAAATTTGAAGTCCATGTGTTTAAGAGTATTGTATTGAAGGTTAATTTGGTGTGTGGTGCTGGTGCTAGTAGGTGGATGTCCCAAGAGGTCTCATTATTTGATGGGGTTAGGCTATGGAAGGTATAAGAAAAGGGTGGAGGGAATTCTCTAAATATGTTGGATTTTTAGTGGGTGATGAATTGATGATTAGAGGGTGAGATTCAGGCATGATTCTTGGTGCAGTGATGTTCCCTTAAGATTAGATTTCCAAACTTATTTAGAATTACCATGAAAAAGGGGGACATTGTGCCAAATTTTGTTCAATTTCAAGAGGGTCCTCATGTGAGGACCTTAATTTTTCAGGTTTTCCATAATTAGGAGTTAAGATTTTGCGGATGCACTTCTTGAGACTCTTTATAGCTCTCGGGTTTGTGGGGATAGGGAATACATTTTGAGGTGTGTCCCAAATAAGGGTTGGAGTCTGGGCATTCACTCATAGTGGAGGTACTATATAGGGTTCCCTTGGAAGGAAATTTTTTTTTTTATCGGCATTGGAAGGGAATTTGGAAGGTTAAGGTTCCTTCAAAAGTCTCTTTTGTGTGGATGGTTCTTTTGGTGGCTATTTTGACTTTGGATAAATGAGAGAAAGGGTACTTCATTGCCTAATTGGTGTTGTATGTGTAAGATGGCCAAGGAGGGTACCAAATCTAATCACCTCCTTCATTTTGCAGTGATGATGGACTTATGGTTTATGATTTTTTACGTTCTTTGGTGTCTAGTAGGTTATGCCTTGCTTTGTCCAGGATCTTGTGGCATGCTAGGGGATAAGTTGTCCTAGTAGGAAACTTTGTTCTTGATGGTAGTTGGTTCCTCATTGTTTGATGCGGTATATTTGGCGGGAAAGGAATAAATGTATTTTTGAGGATGTTGAGTTGTCTGTATAGAAACTTAATAAGATCCTTATGATGCTTTTTATATTTGAATTTCTAGATGCTTGTTATATTCTTTGTCTGCTTTTATAGATTTTCTAGGAGATTTTGAATTGTATAGGAGCTTAGCTTAACTCCCATACTTCTTCCATGTCTATGGGTTGCGCCCCCTCTTGCACTTGTTTTTCACTTATGTAAAAAAATTATGGAATTTGAAATAACACCCTCTCCCTTGTTACTTTTAATCCTCATATTTAAGCATTTGAAATTTACCCCAAATCCAATTTTGTGATTGCTAAAGCCCATCCATATAGTGGATTTGGATTTGGACCCTTCAATTTCACATATCCTACACATAATAAAAGTGCCCTTGGATACATGGATTTGATTGGGATTTGAATTTTTGATCTAACATGGTATAGCATGAACACAACCCGCTTCTCTTGATATTTTTGGGTGCTTTGTTACCCATGCTTGTTGATTGATTCTTATTCTTTTGAAATAAGAGGTGGCCTCAAAAGCACATATATAGACACAAGACATAGATAGAGGCACAACACTATACAAACATGGCAAATCCTAAAAAAATAAGACATGAACACAACGATGAGTAAATATATATTTATATATATATGATCATATGCTATAAGAATGATATAATTTTTAAGTCAAACAAGAAGCACAAAACAATTAGCATAATAACTAGCGAGGTATAATGATAGTAATAATTTTATTAGGTATAATGATATTACTAATTTTATCATGTAATCATCATTCAATATCATCACAAGGTCATAAATACATCACGAAGCCAAAACTCAAACTTTCTTTAAATCTAAAATTTGTCCTTATTGTAATTTCACTCCATATTTATTTTAAACGTTAAAAAGACCATGTATTGTGTTTGTCATGTATCCATGCATGTTGGTCGTGTCTTGGGTGTGGGAAATGTGTCCTAGTAAAAAAATAATGAAATGCGGGATATATTTTTTGGCGTGTTGGGGTGTGCATGTTCGTGCTTAACATGTGTCGGACACTGCTATGGTGACTTTTTATTTGTAGATCCATGCTATCTAGGAGATGGGCTTTTGATTATGTCATATCTCCATTTGAAATTCAAGCAAGGTTATTCTTCAGATGCTTGTTGAATGGACAATTTAATTAAAATACTTGTAGTTGAATGTTATGTCGGGATGTTGTTTATTTGAGTATATTCGTGATCTTAGGATTTTTGTATGATAGACTGGCATTAGAATAAGTTTGGTAGTGGACCACATATTTAGTGATATTATTTATTAGGTGAATGAGGAGTTGAACTCTTCGCTGTTGCACCCATGCCCTTGTATATGCTTTGAAATATGCGGGCAAGTAGAAATTGCCTATGGTGTGACACAAGCTAGTAAAAATAATTTGGAGAAAATAACCCAAGGGCTAGGGGAGAAGGATGCATCTCCATGAAGGAGGAGCATCATTAAATGGGAACTTGATAACTCAAGTTTGCGAAAAGGCATGGGCCCATATAATAGAATGCTTGCCTGGTGTGAAGAGATCAAGGAAATGATGATTTGAGGACACATTTTGGAGATCAAGTTATGAGGGAATGAAAATCATTGCATGTGAGATAAATTCCTTTGTCATGGCAACTTTTGTTTACAAGTCTCTATTCTACGTAGTAATTTGGTCATATGTAATTTCTTGATTTGAATATTTGAAGTATTCAAGAAAGACTCAAAAAAGGTAGAAAATTATAAAATTCTCTTAGTGGTCATAATTTTTAGGGGAGAAATTGCTTAAGTCTGATTATTGTTTATTTTTGATAAGTAAAAGTGTTCAGGTCTCATTAAAACACCATGGAATATTAAATAACATTGTTATCTCGCTTTGATAATTTATGCTCAAACAGAAGCAATTGTGAGAATCAAGGATTGAACTGCAAGGATGAGTGTACTTGCTGCTGAGAATATGTGACACTTAGATTATCATAACTATTATGATTCATTGTTCAAATCAAAATAACACCTGGAATTCAAAAATGTCAAATGCAAAATGAGAATCACACTTTTTTTTGGGGCAGATTTGGTTGTTTTAACAATTAAGTCTACATTTTTTCATAGTCTTGAGAATTTGAGTATGTATGAAGAATGATTATTTTCTTAGTTTTAAAAAGTTACTGCTAGATGGAAGTTTACTCTCATCGTGGACTTTATGGCTACCTGCCTACCTTTTTACGTATTTATTTCCTCTATTTATATAGGTGCCTTGTTGGTGGTTAAAAGGTTGGAGAAAGCTAAGAGCCTAAGACAGACTTTACAGAAAGTAAAAGACATTTGATGCAATTCTATGCAAAGTAAATTTGAAGAACACATGATCTTTAATTATGGCTCTATTTCAAGGCACGACCTATTTTGAACCTTCCATAGTTAGTCCTAGTAAAATCCCATTTTAAATGGCTATTTTAAGAGTGTTCAACCAAGCCCTTTTGGGAAAATGGATGTGGCATTCGGGGTTGAAGAGCAAGCTTTGTGGAGGAAAGTCATTGAGGTCAAATATGGATGTGAAAGAGGAGGATGATACTCAAAAGGAGGTAGTGGAAGTGTATCGTGTGGTGTGTGGAAAGCAATTAGGAAGAGAGAGGAAAATTTTCATAATTTTGTCCATTTTGAAGCTGGGACAAGGTCTTATATCAAGTTCTAGTTGGGTCCATGGTGTTGCAAAATAACTTTAGTTAACTTGTATTAGGGTTTGTATGAAAGAGAGAGGACAGAAGAGAAAAGAGAGAAAATAAACATAAGTGTGGTTGTGTATGTTCCCAGTTTACACATCACCAACTATTTATATTAAGCAAAGGAAAACATGAAGATTATAATATTGCCCCTACTTAAGTGCTCTAGCTTACAAAATAAGGACTTAATAAATAAGCCTAATAAATAAGAACTCGAACACTCACCCTCAAGCCGGAGCATATAGGTCAAATATGCCTAGCTTGGAACACAAACTCCTGAAGGTAGACCAAGCCGAAGACTTGGTAAAAATATCACCTAGCTGAGCACCAGACTGGATATAAAGAGTGACAATTTGCTTCTGCATGATTAGGTCTCAAATAAAGTGATAGTTAATCTCAATGTGTTTCGTCCGTTCATGAAATAATGGATTACTAACAATGAAGATAGTTGCTTGATTATCGCAATACATTGACATAGGAGATGACACATCAACACCTATATCATGAAGTAGAGACTTGATCCACAACATCTCACACACAGTATGAGTCATAGCACGATATTCTGCCTCAGTACTAGAGCATGCTACCACATTCTGTTGTTTATTGTGCCACGTAACAAGATTACCCCCAACGAATGTACAATATCTAGAAGTAAATTGCTGATCACTACGGTTGCCTACCCAATCAGCATCACAAAATCCAACAACTGATAAAACGGATGACGGCCTATATAATAATCCCCTCCTTGGTGCTTCCTTGAGGTACCGAAGAATGCGACAAACAACCTCCCAATGAAGCTTACGAAGAGCATGCATAAACTGACTTCCTACTCCAACATCATAAGTAATATGTGGGTGTATCACAGTAAGATAAATTAGCTTGCCTACTAACCTCTTATACTGCCCCGTATCCTCAAAAACTTTTCCATTATCGTCATCTAATTTTACAGTAGAATCCATCGGAGTATCAATAGGACGAGCACCAAGAGTACTAGTCTCAGAAAGTAAGTGCAAGATATACGTTTGCTGACACAAGCTTATACCGTCCTTGGATTGAGCAACCTCAATTCCAAGAAAATAGCAAAGCAAACCGAAATCTTTGGTGTGGAACTGCTTACTCAAATGAAGCTTCAAACTAGCTCTACTTGCTGAGTCACTTCAACTGACAATAATGCCATCCACATAAACTATCAATACAATGGTTCCTGAAGAGCATGGTTTTAAATCACGGTATCGGGACACGTAACTGTCGCGATAGCGGTGTAACGGTATCGGGAGTATCGGTCGATATATAACGGGAATCGGGAGCCGCACTTGTGGATTTTTTGTAATCACTAGAAAATCCCTTAAAAAGTTACTGATATGCATGGTTTTGCTCAAATTTATTTCTTTTTAATTATTTTTAGTCATTTTATAGCTTCTATGGAAAAAATTACGTATTGTCTAGGACTTTATATTAGTTTTATATCAAAGTAAGAAGAAAGTACAATCTATTATGACTGACTATGATAACTAATAACTAAAAATGCAATTATAATTAATTTCAGCAAATATAAAGAAATAAAATAAAACAAAGAAGACACTATAAGTAAATATTAATTGTTAACTAATAGACTTAAAGTCAAATAAACACATAATTTAGCAAAATTAACAAAAAATATAAATGTGATTAATTATATTACAATACTTGAGTTTTCTACCATCAAAAAATAAAAAATTAAGATACCTTTATATGATTTTAGAGCAAAAATATTAATACAAAAACAAAAGTAGCAAATAAATAATTTATATAATTAGAATTTTTTTTGTTTTTTTTGTAGAAGTAGCCTAGGCCCTAGTGATAAGATTCATTCATTTTTAAGCAACTTCTACTAAATCTAATAAGATAAAATTTTACTTTTAAATTTGTGGCAATAAATAATTATATATAATTCTAGGACTTACTAAACATTTTGACTATATCCGTAATTCAAAATCTTGTGTTTGATAAATTTAAACCGCTAGATCTATGGCCAAAAACGAGTTTTTTAGTCTTTAGAATAGAGAAAAAGAGAAAAATGTATCATTATTGTTACGTATCGGCCGATACCGTTACACATCAGCCCATAACGGACATTACATAATGGTATCGGCTGTTACGCCCTGTGAATTTTTTACATACCGATATATCGGTGTGTAACAGTATCGGAGGGTTCAAAACAGGTTACGTAACGACCGATATTTAATATCATGCTGAAGAGTGACGATGAGTAAATACCGAATGATCTGAAGTAAAGTGTTGGAAATTATACTGAACCACAACGGTACTAAACTTGTCAAAGCATGATCTTGGGGATTGTTTCAGTCCATACAATTCCTTTCACAACTTACATATCAAATGTTCATTTCCAGGAACAACATACCATGGTGGCTAGGCCATATAAACTTCCTAGTTCCTACTGTAAATCTCCATGGAGAAAGGTGTTCTTTATATCCAATTGACGTAAAGGCCAATCAAGGCTCACTGCAGCTGAAAAGGGTCGAAATCCTTGTTTTTGAAGGAAATTTTTTGATTGGGAGGTAGGAGACGTGGAAGAGCTATTAGCTCTGTTGAGTTGCTTTGTGGTGAGTAGGGGAGAAGGGATGGGTTGACTTGGTTTGATGGGGTACTTTCCTTGGAAGATTATATGGAGATCTTGGGTGCCCAAGAAAGCTGCGTTTTTTGCTTGTTCGGTGGCATGGGAGGCTATCTTGATGGCAAAAAATCCTAGAAGGAGGGGATTCTATCTTCCAAGTCATTGTTGTATGTGTAAGGAAGAGGAGGAAACGATTGACCATCTTTTTATTAATTGTAATGTTGCTAGAGATGTTTGGTATGTGATGTTTTCTTTGTTTGGTCTTTGTTGGGTAATGCCATTGAAGGTGAAAGATTTGATGAAGGGATGGAGATGTTAAAAGATTAGGAAAGAATTAAGAATAGCATGAGGATGACACCTATATGCATTTGTGGGTTTTGTGGAGGGAGAGGAATAGAAGAACATTTGAGGGGATTGAACTTTCTCCATGGTATGTTAAGAACAGTTTTTTGAGGCTTCTTTTTTTTGTGGATAAAAGAAGAATTTCCATTGTATTTAGATTCTTTTGGAGAATTTAGGCTTTAATTGTTGTAGCCAGACCCTTTCTTTTGTACATGGGTTCCCCCCCCCCCCCCCCCGGGGCCGCCGGGGGGGGGGGCTCCTTTGTTAATAGATTTACCTTTACTGACAAAAAAGAAAGGGAGGCTATTTTAACTTATTGTTGCGTAATGTCTAGAATTGTTGGACATGGATTATAGCAGTGATCCATGGTTGTATTATGTATCGATTTATATTGTTGGGTCTTTATGTATGGATCTTAATAGGTTTATATGAGTTTTACTAGTTAAAGTTCATAAATTTCTAGCTATAGAGTCCAAATCTAATTATATTAGGATTACCTAGATCTTTATGAAGCTATTTAATTGACTTTTTTGTTCAATAAAGAACAAGTTTTAGAGTAGTTTTATAGGAATTATATTCCTTGTTGATTGTGTTTATTTAAGTCAAACCCAAAGTGTGGTTCCTAGACTTTTCTTCTTTATCTTCTTCTCCTCTTTCTCCTCCTTTCCAACTTTTATGCAATTTAAGCCTGTAAAAGTCCATGACTAGTCTAACCCTCTAGGGTTAGCTCAGCTTCTTGAGGATAAAACATTATGTTCCCAAGAGGTCACTAGTTTGAGCCACGCCAAAGATGTGCTTCGTCTTACCCGATATGCGGTTCTTGGGGGCGGAGTCAGGGTTGCATATCCGGAATTTTCTAAAAACAAGTTGACAACCAGTCTACCAGATCTGGTGAACCTTTTTTCTTTTTAAAAAAATTCTTGAAACCCTTTTGAACAAGCTTATTGCATCCTTTTCATTCATTCAATATCTAATATTCAAAAGAACAGAAAATAAGCCTTTTTACTGTTCACAGTCCCTAAAATTTGCCTTTGCTTGCTTGAATATAAAACCCGTGTTTTTACCAACCTTTTTCCCCGCCAAAAAAGGAAAGACATTATAACCAGTCGTTTAACCCCTATTCAGGGCTTTCCAACATCAATCTTAGCCTTCATGGCTAGTAGGAGGGTGCTTATTTTGAACTTGTCCTACATCAACATTGAATTTATACATCATCTCTAGTATTTGGAAAAATGGGAATGGTAAAAGCAGCTTGTTTGCAGCTTCTTGCTTTTCAATCCTAAAAAAGGAAAGGAACCCTAGGGAATTTTTTTTGGAGTTTTGGCAGACAATAAAATAGTGAGGTCATTAGAGAAAAGCATGTAGGACATTTGTTGCATGCTGTTGAGACCGGAAGAGTATCCCCAATGTGATTCTCATGGTAGGATTGGGGTTGCTTTCTTGGTGTGAATGAGAAGGATTAGGACTCATGTCAGGTATGTCCGTCTGTTCCTTTTCGAAGATTTGTTTTGGAATGGAGGGTGGGAAACATTTGTTACCTTTTGTCGCTTAGCCTCCAATTTTGTTACGGGAGTTGCATTGTTGATGCAATTATACAGGGTAGTGAAATGTCTAGTGGTAGTGGCATGCCAATAAATGTCCATCTTATAGATAAAATATTGACCTTAGCATGGGGCTGGTGGCCTATAGTTCCTAGTGATCACCTATAGTTATTGGGACTAACTGTAATCAAGAGATATGCTCAGACATTATTTATCTACGCTGTGATTGTTATGGCTGTATTTTTAGTGTGTTTAATTTCTTTTATTTTGTTTTCTTTGCTCACTCTTGGTCTGCCCCTCTCCCCCTCTGGCAATCTCATTTTCCTTCCATAGAATTAAATCATGATGGAATGCAGATGAGTGTTTCTAGAACCCATAAGAAGTTGAAATGAGAAGTTATTAAACAATTTAAGACTAACCTTATTTTATGGAATAGAATGTTGGGAAGCTTAAAAACTTGTTCATAACTTGAGTGATTGAAATGCAAACGTTGAGTTAGATGTGTGGTAATACAAGGGTAGAATTATACACACACATTTATGATATAGTAGAAATATCAAGATAGTTTGTGCATGTGCATCAAAGACTAATAATTGTGCTGGCAAGGTGGAGTGTTATTTTCGACATAGAGGTACTATTAGGAGAAAGGGAAGAGTCGAGACTAAAATTTATGCGGGTTGAGATGGTACAAAAATTAGCGTAATGTTTGGTTTATAGAAATTATGGCCTTGAGGAAAACAGATGGTAAAACTGGATTGGGGATATCGCTAACGATTTATTTATTTATTTTTTGACAAGTATCTCTAAATGAGGTTTCATTGGAGAAGTTTGGTTTTCCTTAAATCACGTTGAGTTGGCTTTGATCTTGTATGTAAGGGATTTATAATTTTATTTATGAGAATTGGACTGCTCTTCATATCATTTTGGGTTTAAGATGTATTTTTTTTGCTTGGAATAACTTAGACTTACAAAAACTCCATCAGTTACGACCCCCCAAAAAATTAAATAAATAAAGTTCTAAATCTATACTTTTGATTGATGGTTTACTTCTGAATTTCTTCAAACTTCAGCTAAAATCATCAGAGTCTTTATTTTAGAGTGATCAAGTGTGTAATCCTTTATACCTATAGTACTTAATAGTTCTTCCATTTTACACTGGTCATTTGGAACCTGATATTGTCCTTGTACGGCTAACATATGCTTTTGTGGTTTCTTGCCCTTCATCATATTAAATGTATAAAATATCTATTTGAATAATTGGATGGTGACTTGGCCTTTGGTTATTGAGTTTTTTCTTGTTCTTTTGACAGGGTTTGACACATTATGAAAAGAAGAAATATGTTTGGAAAGTGCTTTACATTTATATGCTTGGTTATGATGTAGATTTTGGTCACATGGAAGCTGTTTCTTTAATATCTGCACCAAAATATCCAGAAAAGCAGGTACTGTTTATATCCTTTATTTTTCCCGTTTTCTTTCTTTTTTTCTTCTTTCTTCCTTTTTTTTTTTTTTGGCACTTCACTTGTCCTGAGTTCTTTGACAAAATGATACTCATTTCCATACATTGTATCTTTTCTACCATATTGATATTCCAAGTTACTTCTATAGATATAAGGAATACAAAAATAAAGAATAAAAAAGCCGTAGACCTAATTGAACTCAGTTTCTATTAAGTTAGATTCAAATGCGAAGACCACTCTCTCTTTTTTTTTTTTTTTCGTTTGATATGTTAGCTTCAAAACATGGATGGATGGTTTGCTAATATTGAAGTTTGATGTGGAGAAAAGTGTTCATCCCAGAATGCAGCACCTCTTTGCCACATAAAAAATTGAGGTAAGGAGGAGGCTTGGAATGTGATGGAGGTCTTTGCCTTTGGTGGTATATTTGGTTAGAAAGGAATAAGAGAGTTTCTAAAGAGGTGGAATTCCCTTTGTGGTCACAAATCAAATTTGCTTAGCTCTTTGTTTTTTTGGCGTAGAGGAAGGTTTGCGGTGTCAATAGATTCCTTTGTAGAGGTTTTAAGGGATTTTTTTATGTAATTGGTATTCTTTTGCTATGAAGCACTGACACTCTATTTTGGTTAAGTGTCCGTGTTAGATATGTGTTGTTCACTGACACTCCCGGACATTTCCCGAACACGTGTCCGGACATTTGAATTATGGATGTTGATGATTAAATGAAAAAGTTCTTTATTTTTTATTTAATAGCTTTCTTATTTTATTATCTTAATAATATTTTTAAAAATTTGTGTGTTTTTATACCAATTTTAATTGAAATAATATTAGGTTTTTATTATATGGTCATATAAAAATATAAAAAAATTATATATATTTAACGTATCCCTAACGTGTCCGTGTCTTACTTTTTTGAGAAATAACGTGTCTGCGTGTCCGTGTTGTATCCGTGTCCCGTGTCCGCACTCGTGCTTCTTAGCTCTTTTGTATACTCTTTGTGTACCTGGGAGCACCCCTTTTTGTACCTTTAATGAATTTATCATTTACCTGTCGGAAAAAAAAGACATGCTCCCAAGACAAAAATGCCTTTCCCCTAATATTTGCCTTATGCCAAGTGAAAGAGGATAATCAGTGGAATATCATTTTATGTATTGTTCTGTGTCTCTTGATCCTTTTGTTAAGACTCCTTGGCATGTTTTGTTGAGTTGGATAGTCCCTACCCAAGGCAATAGAATGATATAATTGCTTTTGTGGTGCATGATATAAGCAAGGGAAGCAAAGGAAGTTTTTTTCCAGTACTACGGACAACAAGGATGGATATTATTACTTATACAAAAAAAGCATGGATGGATATTATTGCTTGCGACTCTTTTTTGTCTTTCTTTACGGGATTTGTTTGTGTTAGAGTTCAAACGTTTTGCACTTTTATTGATTCAAGGGACTAAATTGCATGTGTTTGCAGTCGTAATAAGGCTAAGCCCTTGGTCACTTGTCAAAAAAAGAGAGGCTAATCCATTGGTCTTGGAATTTAGTTCAAATTGGATTTGGTCTTTTAAGGATTGTTACAGACACATTATTTACTATTATTCCATGCCTAACAATCAAGGAGTTGCTGATAAAGCAGAGACATCCATCCCCCCCCCCCCCCCACCCCACCCCAAAAGAAAGACCCACCCCTATATGTGTGTGTGTGTGTTTTTTTAGGGGTCCATTGTTTGGTGCAATGGTAAAATGCTTGATTGTCAAATGTGAGAATGCATGTTCGAATCTGAAAGGCAAAATAATGTTAAAGGTTGGGTTTGTTTCCATTCTACTACCTTCAGCACGCTAAATAAGCGTGACCAACCGCCAACATTGGGCAATGGCCTTTGACATATTTGTCTGTATACATTTTTGGTGGCATGCTGTTAAAGCTGAGATCTTGCGTGTGCTTGGTGTCTTAAAGAGGGAGTCACTTTGGAAGTGACCCATCTTTTGGTGGAGGGAAATTTATTGGTTATTACTTCTTGTGCAAACAAGTTTTTACAAGGTTCTTTATTTTATTTTTTTCTGATTAGGAAAGCTTTTACAAGGTTCTTGGTGTTGTGCTTATTTCATTAGGCAAATTGGGACATGCTTGCCAGTATGCATGAATCTTTTTCTTGGATCCATGGGTAATATAGGGTAATAGCGAGGTAGATTTCTTGGCCAAGAGGATCTATATCCATCGAGTGTGTGAGGTTCATCTCTACCCACATTTGAGTTAGGGTGCTTCGATTATTAATGGGTGTGGGAAGCAAAGGGGTGTGGTGAACTTTTTTCCTCCTCTTTCTTCCCACCCGGCCAGGAGGTGGGTCTTATCAGGGGTCGTTATCAGGCTTCTTCTCCATCTTATACCAAAAAATAAAAAATAGTTAACATTTTTGTTAAGAGATGGAAACTTTCATTGAGGAGGAAAAAATGTAATAAAGATTGAGGCAGTCTTCAAAATAAACAAAAATGAAAAAACCAACTCCAGAAACAACGAGGCCCTCCCTAGCCTGAAGCCTAAACTTGCAGAGGGGTGAAAATGACCCCTAATTGGTTGCATGTAGGCACTCTTCTAGTAAAATCATCAATGTTCTTATTTCCAGTTCTTTTGATCCAGCTATCTTTTACCATGGCCCTATTAAACAAATCCATGTGCTCTTTTATCAAGTACCTGTACCTCTAAAGAACCCACATGAGCGGATCTAAACTAACCGGCAGTCACCAATCAGTCCAATTCCAGATTAAACTAACCCAACCCAACCCGACTACTGGCAATTCAGAAAATGGAATGTCACCGCTAAGGGATTGAAGCCTCTTTGAAGAACTGTGCTCTTTATAGCCTTTACAATAATTTTACATGGATACATTCAGCACTTCACAATATTCTTCTGCCTCTTTCTTGCTGATTATTTGTCATAGCTTGTCCAAAGTTACAGAACTTTGCTTTTACATGTCTCATCTCCGATTGCTATAACTAGGATTTCAATGCTTGCGTAAGTTTTCCACATGTCAAAAAACTTATTGTTTGATGCTAAACCTTCTGCACACTATAGAACAGTGGATGACAATTATGATATGAAGGAACATATGGGAAATGGAACTATGGAAGTTTGAAAAATTCTTTGGATCTACTACCACTATGGCTTGAACAGACTTTAATTACATATGTGATGGGGAACAGGAAGGAACCCACGGCCCACGAGTATTTGATCCTGGAGGAATTATATTGTTCTGTAATCTTAGTTTTATTTAATTTATATTTTCATGTTTAGGATTTATTTGAATAAGATTTAGTTCAATAGAGATTCAATTAGTTTGAAATTGTTTTGAAGTTGTCTATATAAAGGGATATCCTATAAGGAATTACTTAGACTTTTGATTATAGAATAATCACAAAATATTGGATTTTCACTTTCTCTGGTTTCTTCTGTCGGATTCTCTTTATCTCTTTCTTCTTCTATTCCCCTCTTTGCTTATTCTTCTCTCTTCTTCTCATTCTCTTTCCCTTCTCCCCCTACATCAATTTGGTATCAGAACAAACTTGGATCCATTCTTTAAGTCCAAATTAGATTCTGTCATCTGTTCTTTGTTGATTGAATAAAACAAAAAAAATTCCAGTGAAGCATTGTCACAGCACACAAGATCAATCGTCATCATCAGAATCAGACACTTCAAGAAACGTCATCAGCTGCGAACAGAACCTCACTTTCAGGTTCCATCACCATTGCGAATCTGTCATTCGCATCACCAACAACAACCAACCAACCGTTCTTCATCGCCCATCGACCCCATCGCCAAAAGCTGCAACTGCGTCACAGATTCGATCAGAGCCTTATTGGCATCATCGATCTAGAAAAAAAAAAAGCTGTTCATGTCACGACCAGATTTCGTCACTGACGCAGAACTCAATCACCGTCATCAGCCATCGTGGGTACCCAACATCGTCATTAACAGAACCTTTCATCACCCCTTTGTTGGCTGTCATCATCAAACATCATTATCTTGTGTTTGTGATGCTGATTGTCACTGAGCCTAGTGGAATTGTCGTCGGTTTGAGATAGCTTCCCATCTTTGTTGCCGTTGCCGGGCCTTCTCTTTCCTATCATGAACCCGGCCGCTGTGACAGTAGGGTTCCGAAACCATAGGTTCCATTGCAAGTCATTGTCGTGTGCCTTGCTGTTACGCCGACGTCATCCATTGCTGTGGCTCTTGCCATACCAGTGCACCGCTGTGAGAGCTGGTGTTCAAAGTTCAAACCCTAAGTTGATCGAAGAAAAAACAACTACCCTGAGACCAAGTCACTTTATAACTTAGATCCGACCAATCTATTAAAAAAAAGGCCCACTTCCTTACTCAACTTTGGCCCATCTATCTCAACCAGACACGAAAAGAAAAGGAAAAAAAAAAAATACTTTCAAAGCCCAAACCCACATTCTAAACCAACCACCAATTACCCGAGCGAGCATTTGATCCTATGCATGTGGAAATAAAAAGAGTTTCTAAAGATTTATTTGAACCAAAAGTTATCACACCATCAGTGTCAACCCAAAAGTCCTTTTGCATTAGTTCACTTGATTCTACTACGGTATCAGACCGTTGTGTTACATCGGAATCTGTATTGCCTTCTTCCACAAATTTTCCATCTAAATCCGTTGGTAATTTTTTTGCTATTCTTGTATTTGGACCTAATGCTTATTTCCTTGAAATGTCATTGGATTTAAATCTAAATTCAAATTTTAATATGGAGGATATGCTAATCTAATCGCAATAGCTTGGAATATCGTGTATTTTTGGATGAATTTGTTGCAGGTGGAGTTACTATTGCTCCATCATCATAATCAATGCCTCCGCCACATCAACTGCAAAACAAGGAACATATGGAGATTAACTTTGCCAACCAACGGGAAGATTTCTCACTTGATGATTTTCATTGTTTCTGTGGAGGACATTGTTCCACTGCCACTTGTTGCTGCCATGATGATTTCCATCTTTTGCCGCGGTCCCTCCATTATAACTCGCCGGAGTTGAGTTCTTTTCAGCTGGAGAAAAATGATGGGAAACAGGAAGGAGCCCATGGCCCACTAGTAGATCGTGGAAGAATTATATTGTTATGTATTTTTATTTTTATTTAATTTATATTTTCATATTTAAGATTTATTAGGATAAGATTTAGTTCCATAGAGATTCAGTTAGTTTGAAATTGTTTTGAAGTTGCTCGTATAAAGGCATATCCTATATGGAATTACTTAGACTTTTGATTATTGAATAATTACAGAATATTGGATTTTCACTTTCTCTAGTTTCTTCTCTTCTCTCGGATTCTCCTTATCTCTTTCTTCTTCTATTCCCCTCTTTTCTTATTCTTCTCTCCTCTTCTTATTCTCTTTCCCTTCTCCCCCTACATCAATATCTCTTTAAATGATATGTCTGGCACTTTTCTTTTCTTTTTGGCTGGTGCTCTTGTGTGCTCAATTATTTATTGCTGTGTTTAGAAATGAAGTTGTGTGACTATCTTCTGGTTAAGTAACTTTTATCATGCTATAAATGGCTGCAGGTTGGCTATATAGTGACATCATGTTTGCTCAATGAGAATCATGAGTTTTTGAGATTAGCAATTAACACCGTCCGCAACGATATTATTGGTCGCAATGAAACTTTTCAGTGCCTGGCATTGACTTTGGTATGACTATAGAAACCTTAATTATTTCTCATTTTGAAATATATGCATGTATGTTGGAAATAATTTTAAATTGTTTTCACATTATTTTGAAGCCCGTTTACAGTTTATTCTGTATTATAAATGCATTTGTCATGCATATATGCATCTTTTATTTATGTTACATTTATCCTTCATTTAGGGGCCATTGCTTGGTGTAGTGGTAAAATGCTTGGGCTATCAAGCATGAGAACACAGGTTCAAGTCTGAGAGTAGCCACTTTGTGAAAAAATAATGTCAAAGGTTAGATTTGTCTCCAGTCTACCCCTCCCAGCACCCTGTATATGTGGGAGCAGCTGGACCACTGGGTAATGGCCTTCTTATTTCTCCTTTATTTATAAGCTGAAGCAGTTGAAGATATTCCAGGCACTGATAGCTTATAAGCTTGGTTTTTGCTTATTGTAATATAGTTCTTTTTTCTTTTATTATTCTGAGATATGTAGTTCTTTTTTTTTTTGGGTAACTAAGAGGCAAATCATTGAAGTATATGATATATGTCCTGTTCTTGATGTGTAATATTCTTTTAAGTCTTTAGTGACTATGGTGTGTATCCTGGGGTGGCGAATTCTGATTCAAATCATAGATCGGATGACATGAGAGTGATTTGTGTTGGATACCTGGATCCCTGCACTGAATTTGGTTGGAGAGTAAAATGGAGTAGATTGGTTGTCAGAACCTGCTCTTTTTCAAAATACAGAATGAAGAAGTCAGAAATATGACCTGGCTATAGATCACAAGGCCATGATCTCATGTTAAAGTGCGACTTAAACAATATTCGGCACTCATATACTTTTGTTTACCTTCTTTAAATATAATTTTTTTTTGGATCAATTTTATATACCTGAAATCCTATATTTTATGTTATAATATTGTTGGATTATGTTTAGAGTACTTGGAAGGGTAATTTTCTATTTTTATCCCTTTAGTAATATACTAATATAAGTAATGTAAGAGAGGAGAGGCTTCTTACGTTCTCTTCTTCAAATTTCTTCTTCTTTTCTCTGCTTTTTCTCTCTTCCTTCTATTCTTTAAACCCTAAAACCAAATTAATCAACCTTTCAATACATAATATAGGTAGCCGGATATCTACAGAGGTAGTAGGCTGGTGTAGGTCTGGGACCCTATAATACTCCTAAATATTTACTCTTGCTCTGTGCTGTGGTTGCTTGAGAAGATATTTCTGGATAAGCAGCTTTTGTTTTGGTTTCTTGTGTGTTATGAGTATTTCCTTGGGAGAAATTCTTGCTTCTCAAGAACAAGATGTTCAGTCTGCCCTGGAGCAAGGATTTGAATATGCAGTCTATGTTTAGTTGGGCAGGATCCACTACTCTAGACAGGGTAGGTCATCTTTTCTGCATGGTCTAATAATTGAGCACCCGGTACTATTGGTTTTCCACTCCCGTAATGGAGCATTGTGTTTCATATTTTTTTCTCTTCTTTGGGGAACATTTGTCCTGAAAATAGGTGAAATGATGCTTTTGAAGGTAACTTGCACATTAACACCCCCCCCCCCCCCCCCCAAAAAAAAAGAAAAAAGAAAAAAAGAAAGGTACTAGATGAAGTCTATACCAACCAACCTTTTTGACGTGACGACTTAAATTATTTTTTCATTTTGTTGGAGTCAAATTTGTGGTTTTCCATGATACCAAATCGTTTTTGTGTATTTTTTTTATATCTATGATATTAAACCATATTTAGTAGGTATCTCTGTTTGTCTCTGTGTGACCCCCCCCCCCCCCCCCAGCCCAGCCTTCCATTTATCTTCTCTTCCTCGGGTGATATTTCATGTGGTTTTCTTGAAAGACATCCTGTTATTATACATACATTCAATTTTTTTGGTTTCGTTGTAATTTTACTTACTTCCAAATTGATATATAATCGTGCAGGTTGGGAATATTGGTGGGAGAGAATTTGCAGAATCGTTAGCACCTGATGTTCAAAAGTTACTTGTAAGAGGAAATATCTGTAGAATTTAACTGGCATTGGATAAATGTAAACGATGGTAACTGTTTCTTTTCCTTCAGATTTCTAGTAGTTGCAGACCACTTGTGAGAAAGAAGGCAGCATTGTGTCTCCTGCGCCTGTATAGGAAAAATCCTGACGTTGTTAATGTAGATGGCTGGTATGTGTGTATGTAGATTCTTCAAGGCAGGGAGTTATCCCAGGATAACTTTCTAATTCTTATATTATTTAGTCTTACTCCACTCATTTTTCAGGTCAGATCGGATGGCACAGCTGTTAGATGAACGTGATCTGGGTGTTTTGACATCATCTACGAGCCTTCTTGTTGCTTTAGTGTCAAATAACCACGATTCATATTGGAGTTGTCTCCCAAAGTGTATTAAAATATTGGAAAGGCTTGCCAGGAACCAGGATGTTCCACCAGAATACACTTATTATGGTATCCCATCTCCCTGGCTGCAGGTTTGTGTACCCTTTTTTTCATACCTCTTTCCCTCGCATAAGGGCCAAAATTTAATTCAGATCAGACTGACGCTCTTTGTTGAGCAGTACCAATCAAATTCAATCTAGCCTATTGGAGTAATCAATTCAGGAAGCACTAGGGTACATGAATTTGCTTTTAAATTTGGAAATTTGAATTAGCCGATTTGAGATCCATAAACTTTAAATCCATTTGTTTAAAACTTAATATGGGAAAGCACTTCTTAGTTAAAAAAAATTATGTGTCTGGCTTTCAAATTTAACAATCTGCCTTTTCACAATTTCAGTGAATGCGACAGATTCTAAGATGTGATCAATCAAAATTTTCAGAGGAAGAAAAAAAAAGAAGAATTGTACTTCTCCTTTAATGATCAAATGAAATAGATGAATCACTTAACCTATCTACATAGAAATTTTACATGATTAACACAAATAATCGGAGGAATCTGGCCAGCGAGGGGCAACTAAATCCAAGAACAGAAAATTTCTATGGGCGAGATGGGAAGGACATCTGGGAGAAAGGAGGGAAATAGCTAAAAAAATTGTTTTTGATCAGCAAGGGAAATAGCTAAAAATAGGAGCACTAATCATTGCCTTGTTAGATTAGATTGTCGAGAGTTGGAAAATGGAGAGGTAGAAGAGTAGAGTGGGCACGAGGGAGGGAAGAATTTGGCAAAGGGAGGAATGAAAATTAGATGTATTAATCGGCAGGTGTGGGTGTTGGTGGTGTTTTGTTGGGGGGAGGGGGGGAGGTGTATGAAAGGAGAAAGAGAAAAGGTGTCATTTACAATTCAGCTCATCTATGAATCTTAAAAGACTATGTAGAGTCTGAGACACCTCCGGACATCCCAAATTGAAGTGTCTAAGAATTGTTATTTAAGTCCTATATAACCAAGTGCTTCCATATCTTCAAAAGCCATATATTTTGACATGAGACACACGGTTGCTACACTCTAAGCTTTACAAGCTCGACAATCAACTTTTACCCCTCTTCGACTTCAGAAAAAGTAATCAATAACCAAGCTAAGCATAACTCAAGAAATATCAAAGAGGGAGAAAAGCATGGACCATGTTTTCCTAGTGATCTCGTATGAAGGAGATGCCTAACAAATTATCCTTCTTTCTTACACAATGTTCATTTGTTGATGATGACCTTGCTCCTCTTTTATAGATTATCTATGGTTAAAATTGCATCACGGACTGTAGTCCAGACACCCCAAAAAAAGAGACTTTGATAGAGCTTTGTCTCTCTAAATTTCCTTCCGTGGGACATACTAGGGGTGGCAATTCGTGCTCATGTGTCGTGTTCGGTCGTGTCAAGATACATATATTATGAAAATAGTGTCGATCTGAACACGACCTGATTAACTAATCGTGTAAACTTTTTCAACCCGAACATGACTCGTTTGTTAAACAGGTTAACATGGCTCGACTCAACTAACCCGTTTAATAAATAGGTCGTGTCAAATAGAATAACTCAACACAACACGAATAACCTATTTGATACAAATGACCTATTTGATATGAATAACCTATTTGACACGAATGACCTGTTTGAATAAAGTATATATCATTCTCATTCAAATCATAATGTATAACTCAATCAAGTCATTCTTATTCAAATTATAATTTAAATAATTAAAAAAACATCTGCCATTCATTAACATACATTGTTCAAATTAAAATAAAATTTTCTAGTAAATGATGTTTCATTTAGGCTCAAATACCAAAAATATTTACAAGACCAAATTAAATATAGATACAAAAAGTTTCTTCCAAAAAGATGTTAAAATAAATCCTTCCAAAAAGATGTTAACTAATTTATGTTTATTACCATAATTTTTTTTTTAAAGATAATTAATATAGTCTAGTTTAACAACATTATTTTAGGAGGGAGAGGGAAAGAGAGAAAAAAGAGTAATATATGATTTATTTAAGTTTAACTTTATTTTTGAATATTTAAAGGGATTATAAAACTATTATGCTTAATTAATATAGTCTAGTTTATTAAATTATTAATTCTTTTATTAGGATTTGCATTATAATCTATATGATCTCATTAAATTTATTATTAAATTGGTAAAGATGAATTCAACTAAATTTTTTTTTCTTTTTAAATCATTATATTTTTATATTAATACTTTTACATTTATATTAATGGTTAAAGCTAATAATTATATTACTTGTTAATTAATATATTTTTAAAATTCTTTTATAGTATTACTATGAAATAGAGTAAAACATGTCTATATAACTGTGTTAATTGTGTCAATTTCGGGTTAATAGGTTAAACATGTCAATTTCAGGTTAATAGGTTAGACATGTCATTTTTAGGTCACGGGTCATGAGACACATTTCAATAAACGGGTTAATTTCAGGTCAACCCCAACACGACACAAATAATAATCGTGTTAATCATGTCTTGCCCGAACATGATTAAGTCAAACTCGAAACTTGTTAAGTTCGTGTTGTTTTCGAGTCGTATTCGCAGTTCGTGTCCAATATTGCTAGCCCTAGGAAATACACACTATCTCATGCCTAAAGAACCTTGAAAAGCGATTTCAACATGAACCACCCATTCATCTCGAGACTCCAAAAAAATGCTATCTGCTAATTTCCTCCTCACATGGACAGCATAAAGAAGTTAAAAAACGATGACAATCTCCTCTAGTTCCCAATCATGCAGTTTTTTAAGAAATCTCGGCTCCCAAGATGCCTCATTGGAAGGGATGTGAAGATAATGTAAGACAAGAGCCCCCCTATCCACCACAATCCTAAACAAAGAAGGGAAGATGGTTTTTAAAGGACCTTCCTTGCTCCACTTAGCAAGCGAGAATCTAACCTTTCTACATCTCCCAACACAAACCAAAGAAAGCTGAAAAAGTCACGCTACCCATTTTGGATTTCCTTCCAATGGCTAGTCCCATAAGAACTCGAGAAATCCTTAGAACTCCATCCTCTAGGATTCTCCCTGAATTTAGCCACCACCACCCACCTCCACCAACTATTCTCTTCCACCTCAAATGCCAAAGCCACTTCCATAAAAGTGCTTTGTTAAACACTTTAAGAGTCCTAATACCCAAACCACCACTATTCAAAGGAGAACATACCACCTTCCGGTTCATTGGGGGGCTTAATGGGGGTGGGGGGTGGAGAGCATTTTAGATTTGAGAATATGGAGTTGAGAGAACGGAGGTTCAAGACCTAGTGCAAGGGTGGTGACAAGGTTATCAAGTTGAGGCACAATCAACTTTGTTTTGGCTAGGAAATTAAAATTTCTCATGCAGGACCTTAAACAGTGGGAAAATGAGGTTTTCAAGAATCTGTAAGTGAAGAAGGCTAGAATTTTGCAAGTCATCTAGGAATTGGATGAAAAGAAGTAGTTGACGTTTCTCTTGGAGGAGGACAAAATTTGTTGAGAGGAGTTGCAAGGTGACTTGGGAAAACTAGTGCTTTCTAAAGAGATAAGTTGGATGCAAAAATCGAGAGTAGTATTGTGGCTTAAGGAGGGAGACATGAATACAATTTCTTTCATTATATAGCCGATGCCCATAAGAGAGTCAATCAAATTGGCAGCATTACTTTTGATGGGATGGTGTTGAACAGGGAGATTGAGGTTAAGCAAGGGATTTCTTTTTTCCATGAGAGATTGTATTTCGAGACTTACAAGGGAAGACCCCTTCTTGAGGGATTTGCAGTTCAGGGCTATTACTGAAGAGGAAAGGATCCAGTTGGAAAGACCTTTTCTGAAGGATGAAGTGATGGAGGCTTTTTTGAAGTTCTGCATTAGGGTCAAGGCCCCAGGCCCGAATGGATTTACTACGACTTTTTTTTTTTTTTTTTAAAATGTTGATTGGTGGTAAAACGGGGTATTATGACAATATTTTCTTAATTTTATGAGCATTGGATATTTGAGAGGAGCTTTAATGCGTCATTTATTGCTTTAGTTTCGAAGGGGGGGGGGGGGTGAGGATATTAAAGATTATAGACCTATTATTTTGGTTGGGTGTGTCTATTAAGTTTTTGGCAAAAGTTTTATCCTTGCAGTTAGAATGGTGGGAAATATTGTGTCAATTTCTCTAAATGCCTTCATTAGAGAGGGGGGGGGGGGGGGGGGGAAACAAATTTTGGATGTGGTTTTAGTAGTGAATGAATGTGTGGACTCCAAGATGAAAAGTTAGGAAGTTGGTTGGTGTGCAAGCGTGATATTGAAAAGGCATATATGATCATGTATATTGACACTCTTTGTTGTACTCCGAAATACTTTTCACCCTGTTTTAATCCTCCTTTTGATTTTATGTTTATTGAATTAATGCAAAATGATTTGTTTAAATTTCCCTTATTTATAATTTAATTAATAGCTTTACTAAGGTGACTGGTGTATATGCTTAACAAACTTACATTTGATGCTTACTAGTATTTGGTCAGTGCAGGTTAAGGCAATGAGAGCTCTTCAATATTTTCCAACCATTGAAGATCCAAACGCTAGAAGATCATTGTTTGAGGTTCACTTTTTGTTTTATGGACATATTTTAATTGTCATTAGATTTAGTAATTCTGGCGAACTTTTTCTTGGTGATTTTAGGTTTTACAACGGATACTAATGGGAACCGATGTTGTGAAAAACGTGAACAAGAACAATGCATCACATGCTGTTCTTTTTGAGGCCCTTGCTCTTGTAAGTTTGCATCATAACTTAGTTGTTAAGTGTGTGAAAACTGCAGTTCGAGATCTATGGCTACTAGATATGTTTCGTGATCTCTAGATTTACATATGCTAGTTATTGTGCAAGCATTAAAGTGGCTCCTGTATCCTCAAAATTCTCTTTGCCTTCTCATTGATAGCAATGAACTTTGAATTGTGTTTATGTGATACATGCGTGTGTGTTTGCATAATAGTAAAAGGTGGACAATCAATTAAACAAAGAGGTTAATTGCATCTAAGACAGAGATTTGTTCCTGAAACAGTCTTCAGAGGTATTGTCTGCTTTCAACTTCAATTTCTCATGATGTGACAAAAGGAGACGCTTTGAAACTTACAAGAGACAATCACTTTCCAGGAATTGAGACTCTCAATCCTCTCCTTAAGGAATCTAGGGTATCATTTCGTCCAAGATAATCCAAATCACTGATTGTGCACGCATGCATGTTTTTTTTTTTTGTGTGTGTGTGTGTGTGTGTCTGTGTGTGTGTGTGTGTGTGTGTGTGAGAGAGAGAGAGAGAGAGAGAGAGAGAGAGAGAGAGAATTTTACACCAGAAATAGCAGAAGAAGCAAATGTTTTGATGCTATGATGAAGGAAGATGCTGTGTAACTTATAGGAGACAAACAACTCAAGAGAAGTAGTAACTTTAATCCTTTCCTGAGTATCATTTCCTCTGAGATATTTCTGTTCACTTTCATTATAGCGGGATCCTGCAAGATTTCCCCCCTACATTTACCAAACCTAGTAAAACTGAAATCATCAGGGAATTGATAGTTGGAGTACCTAACTGATACTAACTAAAGAAAGACAGGATTCCATGACAAGGGCTGACTTTTTCAACCTTTAATGTTTGTTTACAGGATCAGACCCAAGATTGTATTTTTTTTTAAGTTAATTATTGAAAGGCCCTCCAAAATAAAGTCCGACTCCAAACAGTTTAACATTTTTAGTCCAACTGTTTTTAAAAAAAAATGGGAACTGAAATCATACGAGTTTAATTGAAACAATGAAGTTTCACTATTTCTTTTATACTGGTACTAAATGGAAACTAGTTTGATTAAAATTGTGAAATTTCAGTCTTTCTTTGAAATGAACGAAATTGAAACTGATTTGATTTAAACAGTGAAATTTCACTGTCTCAAAATGAACTGGAATGAAATTGAAATTGAATTTGATTTGATTCAAATAGTGAAATTTGACTAACTGTCTCTAAATGAATTGAAACAGATTTTTTTTGAAACAGTGAAATTTCAGCTGTTTGGAATTGAATTAAAATTGGTTTGATTAAAAATATTGAAATTTCATTGTCTAGAATTGAATTGAGACTGGTTTGATTAAAATAATAAAATTTATTGTTTCTTTGAAAGTAGAACTGAATTGAAATTAGTTTGATTAAAACAATGAAATTTCATTCTTTTTATAAAGAATTGATTTTAAAATGATTTGAATAACGAAATTGTTATGATTATCTTTTGTCAAAGATTTTTTATGTTGATTTAATAGTGTCTTTGATTCATATAAGATAATTAAAGTTGCACCATAAACAATCATCTTGATGTGTTTCGTTGACATTCATATGATATAATAGATCAATGAGCAACCTATCGTACCTAAGTTGGGAGAAAAATACAATTTGCGTGTAAAAACTTCGGAAAAAAAAAGTCTATTTTCGATCTTAAGGCCCTTAACTTGTATTGTCAAAAAAAGGTGATAACTCACATTCTTTCTACAAAATAGTGTAATTTTGCACAGCGGAATTTCATTGTTTGGAGAGAATTATTTTGACAAACTTTCATATGCAATATGGATTTTATTTGATAGATATCGATTTTTAGTGCCCAAATATGTAAATTTTATTAAAATCGGATTCATACATTGAAAGTCATTGAATTTTGAAATTTGAAAAAAATTCTAGAAACGTGTGTATTTCGGCGTAGAATTGTTAAGCAGGTCGGGCATAATGGATGGAGATGGAGGATGCACCAAAGGGTATTTTTATCACAAAATAAGTGAAGAACTTTTGGGGTTAAAGAGATTGGGTTTGGACCTGATCTTAATTATAATCTTATTCAAGGAGTGTTGATCGAATGCCTATTCTTTTTTTTTTCCCAGGGGGTTGTGAATATAATATTTTATTAGGTGCTTGTCAAATATATCAAGACTTGGGGACCTGGCTAAATATTTTTGAAATGTCTATTGTGGAATTTTTGAACACGTGCCCCTCAAATTATATGTAGGTCTGCTTCTGGGGGAAAGGAATGCGGGAATTATCAACTTGGTCTTGTTCAATGGATAAGATTGAAAGGGCTTGACTGCACCTTGCTTCTAGGCTTAGTAAGAAGTAACTCGCATAAAAATAAATTTCTATTGTTTTAAAAATATAAGTGGAATTAATTCATAAACTGTTTCTTGCTGAACTGAAAATAACATCAAGGATGATGACTTTCAGAGTGGTTCAGATTTGTGTTTCCAATCAACACCCCCCCCCTCCCCCCCAACAAAAAAAATCTTGGAGGGAAAGAAAGGCAATTCACCATCTTTTTGGATTTTTTTTATTGAAGCATTATAAATTCATTAAAAACAACCAAGGGGGGTGCACCCATATACAAAACACCATCCTCTATAAAACTAAATTTTCACTTTTGACATGGTTTAAATAGAAATGAAGTGAGAAACTGTTGCTAGCTAAAACCATGGGAAAGTGAACTGGTGCCAGCTAAACCAAAGAGCTAATCTAAAAACTATAAAATGTAGGCAATGAGGTGATGCTAGAAAAGATGATGAACCCTCTTCCTTTTTTTCCTCCTCTCCTCATTTCCTCTTGTTGGCTCCATTGGTTAAGGAATGGATGATGTTTTTTTATCTCTTCTTCTCTCCTGCAAGATGCCATAAACATTCCTGGTTCTTCTCAGAGCTTTGATTGGAGGAGGGTCTTTAATTTCCAATTTGTCTTGTTGAGGAAATGATTTGAACAGACATGCTGTAATTTTTTGAATCTATTTCTCATTGAATTTATTGTATTTCTCATTATCTAAATTACTATAAATTCTGAGACTATTGTCAAAAAAATATGAATTCTCCAGGAACTGGTATGGGATTTCCAACATGTAAGATGATGAGTTTTGTTAACTTTCCTTTAAACCTCTATCAATTGACAATCACTTCTCAAAGGGATACTGGCATCCTTTATATTTTCAATTTTTATGTGTGAAGAATATATTCCTCTTATTGAAGTTGTTGGAGGTTTCTTATGGTTGTGTTGTAATTGGGTTATCGTAGGTCATGCATCTTGATGCTGAAAAGGAAATGATGTCTCAGTGTGTTGCATTGCTGGGAAAATTTATTTCTGGACGTGAGCCAAATATTCGATATCTTGGTTTGGTAAGTTGCAGGAACCCAATAGTTTTATCTGTTATCTTTTGCATCTCTTTTCTTATCTCATTGATGTAACCTATGTTGAAGCATACCGAATAGGAGTGTGTAATGTTAGACCTTAGAAGGTTTGATCTGGCTCCTACTGTCTGATTGCATGGTGTATTGTTCTGATGCAGGAGAATATGACTCGGATGTTGATGGTTACAGATGTTCAGGATATTATCAAAAGACATCAAGACCAGATCATCACCTTATTGAAGGATCCTGACATCAGGTTAAACTTGAGAACTCTGGTTTCTTGGAAATGTTTTTTTTTTTTCTTTACTTTCTTCAACACTACATATTGGTTGGTTACACGCTAGGTAACAGCTTCCTTGAATTTTATCTTGAACCTACACACATGTCGTGTCATCTGCATGTAACCCGTTTCACATATTGGATGTGGAAAAATTGGTTTGATGTGTATTGTTGGTGTTGATCTGCTTGCATCTTTGGTTGGATCTCTTTACATTTAACGCCCCAAGCTTGCTGATCCAACAACTTGAAGAAAGAGCCCACAGCATTATGGCTCAAAATGCTTAAACCCAAGTTGTTAGTAGTAAACTTGTGTTATTATTTATATGCTAATCAAACTTCCCACACCTAATAGATCTGGGATAAGGTATTACAATCTTATCCCTTAATTATGTGACATGCTTGTCGCATAACCAGACCTACAAGGCCCATTAATTTTCTCTTGGCTGACGATATAGGATGCAACTTTGCTTCCCTTATGGTCCTAGTCTCCCCACAAGGTCTATCATGCTGCTGCGTCATGTGTCCCTTTGTGGGTAACTGCAAATAGAGTACCACACCGCCATGACACCCGTCACGGGACTAGGGTTGGCTCCCTAAGCCTGCTGTCCCAACAACTTGAAGAAAGAGCCCACAACATTATAGCTCAAAATGCTTAAGCTCAAGTTGTTAGTGGCAAGTGTGCGTGTTCTTTATATGCCAATAGGGGATGATAAATGTTGGCTTTGTTCTGGAACAAATTATTGAACAACTTGGGCCTTGTCACAAGGTTAATTGTGGTTGTAGTCTTGTTGATTGTTGAGTTATTGTTAGAATGTATTTTATATTTGATTGTAAGAATATCTGCAATCATTCGGGAATTGTTTGTAAATTTGAAATTGTGAAATATATTATTGTTTGGAGCTTGTTTTGTAAAATGTTTTGATAGTATGCTTGATCCGGCTAGTTAAAGTTAGTAGTTACCTACTGAGCTGTTTAGCTTAGCCCAAATATTTTCTCTTTCAGATCTTGGAGGTTACTAGCAGGTTGGGCATCCAGTAGGAAGAGAGACCTTAGTGATCTAATAAATTTTACTTCCATTGAGATTGGATTAAGAATTTTTTTAGAGACTATTTATTCATTACTCATTTGAATTATGGATACTGTTCCGGATATTTTGAGAGTTAAATTTATTTGAATTTTAAAATGATATGGTTTAGTTGTACCATTGTTTATTGTGAGATAAGTTGTGAAATAATTATGGGTTGAATGATGACTTGCATGTTTATAGGGTCGTACCCTATGGACGTGTAGTGGCTATCATGTCTTGACTCGTACATTCAGGTTGGACATGACAATTATTGTAACGCCCCAAGTCTACTGATCCAACAACTTGAAGAAAGAGCTTACAACATTATAGCTCAAAATACTTAAGCCCAAGTTATTAGTGGCAAGCTTGTGGTATTCTTTATATGCCAAGCAAACTTCCCACACTTAACAAATGTAGGATGAGGTATTACAATCTCCTCCTTAACTTTCCCTTGCTTGGAGATAAAAGACGTAGCTCTGCTCCTCTTACGGTCCCAAGATCTCCACAAGATCTACTACGTTGTTGCGCCACATGTTCTTTTGCGATGCCCTGATGACTTATTTCTCTGAGGGAGCTACTTTGTTTCAGAGAAAAAGTTGTATGCCTTAAAGGCCCTCCTAGCTCTTTGAAGTAATGTCGCTTTGCCTTCCTTGCGTTCCAACCTTTAGGATGGAATGATCTAAGTTCCGCTCTGACGGAGCTCCTTTGTTCCAATAACTAAGCAGGATATCACCTTGGGATTGAGCAAAGCACTGCTTTCGTTTACACCTATTTTGGTTGTAGCTTGCTCATTGTGTGTGATCCTTTAGTCTGGGAGGTGCTCTAGTTTCTTTTCTATCTTGAGTGAATTGCTATGGAAATGAAATAGAATAAGTGACAAATGCCTAACAACCGATGAGGGGCTTGTTGTCACTTTCTAAGAGTATGGTAGAGGTGCTTGAGAAGGTGGCAATCCTTCAATGAAGGCCTAATGAGAGGCTGAATTCAACAGAAAATCCAAATTGATACATAACTAATCAGTTTAAATAAAAAATCCTTCTCAATTTCAATTATAACAACATGAGTATATGCTTGTCTCAGGACCAAGGTCGGCTCTAATACCATTTCAATGCCCTAAGCATGCTGACCCAACAGCTTGAAGAAAGAAGCCACAACATTATGGCTTAAAATGCTTAAGCCCAAGTTGTTAGTAGCAAGCTTGTGGTATTCTTTATATGCCAATCAAATTTCACACACCTAAATGATGTGGGATGGGGGTATTACAATCTCCCCCTTTAATTATGTGACGTCCTTGTTGCACAGCCTGCCCTAATAACTTTCCTTTGGCTGGCGATGTAGGACACAATTCCACTTCCCTTATGGCCACAATCTCCCTACAAGATCCACCAAGTGTCCCTTCGTGGGTAACCACATGTAGAATACCACATCGCCACAACTGCCCATCACAAGACCTGGGTCGGCTCTGATACCATTTGAAACGCTCAAGCCCTGCTGTTTGAACAACTTGAAGAAAGAGCCCACAACATTATGACTCAAAATGTTTAAGCTCAAGTTGTCAGTAGCAAGCTTTGGTGCTCTTTATATGCCAATCAAACTCCCCACATCCCCACACCTACACAATCCCCCCCCCCCCCCCTCCCACCAACCCACCCCCATTATGCAACATCCTCGTCACATGGCCTGACCCACAAGGCCCATTAACTTTTCCTTGGCTAGTGATATAGGACACAACTCTACTCCCCTTACAGTCCCGGTCTTCCCACAAGATCCACCACGTCACTTTATGGGTAATTGCAAGTAGAGTACCAGCACTGCCACAATGTCCGTCATGGGACCAAGGTCGGCTCTGATACCATTTGTAACGCCCCAAGCCTACTGTCCCAACAACTTAAAGAAAGAGCGCACAACATTATGACTTAAAATCCTTAAGCTCAAGTTGTTAGTAGCAAGCTTGTCATGTTCTTTGTATGCCAATTAAACTTCTCACACCTAACAGATGTGAGATGGGGTATTACATTACTTGATAATGGTGCCTGTATTATGCTGCTCTAATGGTCAGAAATACTCATTTCAGCAATTGTGAGAAATGATTCAGGCTGTTTTCAGTGTTCACATTGTTAGATTATCAAGGACATTCGGGAAAACTCTTTACTCATAACATATTAGTAGAATGCTGTTGATTTTATGGCTATATTCTCCTTCCTTTAATTGATAGCCGTAATTGTCATTTCATCTTTATAATGCTATCATATTTATTAAATATCTATAATCTGTAAAGTTCATGCTTTTGAGTCCCTATGTTTAAAATTCACCTTCTCTTGCTGACAGTGATATTTTCCCCACAGTATTCGAAGACGTGCTCTAGATCTACTATATGGCATGTGTGATGTTTCAAATGCAAAGAACATAGTTGAAGAATTATTGCAGGTACACAGTCAGTGGACATAATAATTCTGTTCGATTTCAGTTGAAAATTTCTTCTGAATTATCAGTAATTGGACTCTCGAATGATGAACTAAGAAAGTTTATTGTAAAAGCACAAAAGAAGCATGCCACTGACACTCATCTGTTTTCAGTATCTCAGCACTGCGGACTTTGCAATGCGTGAAGAATTGTCACTAAAAGCTGCTATTCTTGCTGAGAAGTTTGCCCCTGATCTATCATGGTAAGTACGGAATTTCTTCTCCTTTTTAGGAGAGCGTATATTTCAAATTTAGATGGGGTTGTAGGAGACGATACTGTCGAATGCAAGATATTCAGTTGATAACATATAACCCTTGAAGATATATCTAGGCTGATGCATGATTTTTAGTCTTTCTATACATGAAGGGTAAAAAACAAATGAGATTAATGTAGGTATGCTCTATTTAAGTTGACCACAACCAAACTACTGATAAAAAAAAAAAATTGACCACGACCAAACTCCTACTTGTCCAAAATTTGTAACTTGAGTGATTTAAGGAGAGGGAAATATAAGAGGATTCTTGTCAAGAGGATATACTTGGCTACTAATCATGTGAAATATTATCCTTCTCTTGTAAAAGTGATACTTATGTTGTAGAAGTGGTAAGCTAAATAATTATTCTCCTCATCAACTGTACTGTGAAGCTTTACATGATTTAGTATTTTTTTTTCTCGATAAATATTTCATGAGATACGTGGTGTCTTCTTTTATCTCTATTTGGTTGTGCACGGGTTAAGCCTGCTACAGTGAAGGGTCTCCTCAATTGTTGGAAGGTAAATCATGTGCTGAAGACCAAGAGAATAGTGTGGAGGATGGCTCCACTTTGTCTGATTTTGGTGTCTATTGTCTAAGGAGGGAGAGAAATAGGCTGATTTTGAAGGGGAAGAGATCTCCCCTTGTAGTTTTAAAGATTGTCTTTTGAGAACTTTATATTTTTGGGTAGAGAAGTCCTACCCTTTGTATGTAGCTTCTTTTGTAGAGTTTTTGGGAAGTTTCCGACAAAGGCGGAATTACATGTAAGCTTGGGGGAGCTATATTTGTGTGTGGTGGGGGGGGGGGGGGGGGGGGGAATTTGCACATGTAAAATTTTGGCCCATTTAACCTAGCCCACCCCAAATTTTTGGCCCAATCCTAATCCCTTAATCTCTTCTCTTTTCCAAACTTCAGTCTCTTCTCTTTTCTTTTTGGTCCAACCCCAATCCCATTTTAACCTAGCCCACCCAATTTTTTGGCCTATTTTATTTATTTATATTTTGGCTTGATATTAGCTCCGTCCAATTTAAATTCCTGGCTCGCCGTTGGTTTCCGGATTTAATTTTTGTGCCGGATCCTCTTTGTAAATGGTTTTGCCTCCCTCAATCAGTTTTTTTACATACACTTTTACCTATCAAAAAAAAAAAATTGTAATGTCCCTAGGGAAGCTATTGTTTTTTGAACTTCAGATCAAATAAAAATACTGCATTGTAGTATCAATATGGTATTAGATATATTTTCATCTATACTTAAGTTCCTTGGAATTTTGTGACATGGAGAATCAAGATACAGTATATGTTTGCTAGAATATTATAGGGGCTTGTGAGATCCATGTCTTACATAACTTCTAAGATAATATAAGTGCAGTCGCTTGATGTATATTTCGTTACCCATATGAAGTTTTTATGAGAAGTAGGAATTACTCACCACATTAGTAACCCAATACATTCCATGAGACTAATAGCCATACAAATAATATATTATCATTTTTAAGATACATGAAAATGAGTACAAGATCGTGACTACACATTTGAGGAATATCTTTATCAAAGCATTAGGTAAGAAGTTAGCCATGATTGATATATGTTCTCAAGTTTAAGGAGATTTTTTTAATGGCCTTTCTACATAATCATATCTTGTGTAGAGATATGGTACCTAGGGACAAGCAAACACCATTTCTTCTCCCTCGCTAGTTGCTAGCCTCTTTCTGCTTATTTTGTGAATTTTACATTAAAAAAAATGGTATTAGCAACAACTTTTGGTGAACTTTTTTTTTTGATGAGTAAACTATCCAGTGTTGGTCCCACTTACGCAAGGATCTATTTATCGCTCATTTGAATAATATACTATACCAATCTACACATTTAAATAGTGCCTATGATTGCCTTCAATATAAATGTTAGGGTAAATTACACTGACCTCCCTTGAGGTTTAGTGAAATTACACAAGCATCCCTTGTGGTTTGAAAAATTACACCGACATTCCCTCTGCTTTAATGTCGGTATTACAAACCTCCCTTCCGTGAGTCAATCGTTAGTTGACCAAACGGTTTATGGTGACATCATCTGTCATTTTTTCAAAATACCAATTTTAACCTTGTTTATAATTTTCTTTACTTTCTCTTTTCTTCCCCAGCTCTCCGTTCACCCTTGCTCTCTCATCTCTCTCTCTCTCTTATCTCTGTTACCTAATACATATTTGTACAAAGACAAACCTGCTATCCTTCCATGTCAAATAACACGAACACAAACCCAAAAAGCATATTTGCTCCCATGCTTTACATTGCTCCTTGTTGTTGACTTTTGTGCACTAATTACAGGATCAAGCCATTGGAACTTTTATAATGCATCAGATTTCCACTTCGACCTAGAATCACTATTTTTATCTTGAAAATTATATTTGTTTAATTAAGTTCAATCCTCAAATGTTGCCCAACTTGGTAACATATTGTGCAACTTAAATTAGCTTAAGTGCACACGACTAGAACAAAGATGTTGTTCTAGATTTCCTCCGAAATGTACTTCGTTCCCGACTCGGGCAGGTTCAACCATATAGCCTGACTCGCTGATTGAATATTAATCATCAAGCATAACATCAACACCTCAACAAAACCTCAGTGCACACGTTATCAATCTCTCCCATCCTCTCTCTGAAAACCCCTGTGCGCATGTTACCACTCTCTCCCATCCATTCTGTGGCCGGTAGAAGTTTACATCATGCAATTGCATAGATTCTCCAATGATCAAACTTGCAATGCAACTATACGCAATTGGGCTCCTTGTGGAGAATCTTGGATGTGGAGAAGAAGTTGTCATCGAAAGAGGGTTTTGGATTTTTTTTTCTGGAGATAGAGTTTGAAGTACTGGCAATTATAATTGAAACAATAGTAGTGTAATGTTGTAGTACTAGTTGTTGATGATGGTGGTGGTTAAGGGGAGAGGGTGAGGCTAGAGGGAGTGTGATGTGCAAATAGGTGGCTCTGTACAGTGAGGGAGAGAGATGGTCACAGCTTCGGGTGGCGGTGTTCGAATGAGGCACCGTCAACGGGAACGACAATGGTGGTTCGAGAGCGGTGGCCGTCGACTATGGGAGGCGGCAGTGTGGATGGGGATCGGTAGTGGAGAGGGAGAGAGAAGGGGCCAAGAGATGAGAGGGAGAACTTCAAAGGGGTTTTATGGAGGGAAAGAGAAAGACAAGAGGGAGGGAGGGAGGGAGAGACAAAGATGGCATGAGGTGGCATTAGGTTTTAAGATGTGTTTGACTTTTTGAAAAAAGAAAATATGATTTAAATATGGAATAAAATAAATGAAGGGTATTAAAGGTATTTTAACAGTTCTGTTTAAACTGTTAGTCAACCAACTCTGACAGGGGTGTTCAGTGTAATTTCTCGAACCTCAGGGGTCCATTTGTATTTTCAATAATACACCTCAGGGGAGGTCAGTGTAATTTACCCTAAATGTTAAAAAGGATTAGGAACTCTTTGTATGACATGTACAAGGCCCTTTGAAAAGAAACATGTGTACACTTCATTTCACCCAACTTCAATGTTGCAATGTTGCATGAAGCAATGTATGTTACCAAATAATTGTATGACTACATTATTTAAATAGGTTAACAGAAATTTTTTAGAAAGAATATGTAGGAATATATATTCATGTAATACTCTTAACTCACTACGTACTGCCACCATAACCATCGCTCTGTATGTGTGCATACATGCACGCATGTTGGATTTGATTTTCTTTATGTTCATGCATTGTTTGTGCTCCTTCCGTTGTATAAAAGAGAAAGAAGAAGCCCATAGGTTTGCATGTCACCCTTGACTCTTTTTGCATGTGTTGATATAAAAAGAATAAATCTAATACGAGAACTAGGTGAATTAGGGATTTATGACAGTTTTAATATCCAAACATCTAGTATTTAAGGTGCTAGACTTATATCATCAGAAGCAACATAAGATAATAGAGACCGTTTGGACAAAGTCTGCAGCCTAAACTAGGATGGCCTGGCACTTAGCATCATTTAGTTATTCAATGACTGAAGATTAAAAGAACTTTTGTTCCTTCAGAGAATTCAGCATCATCAACGCATCAAAGTCCTCATTTTTCTCTCCTTTGAAATATTTGAAGACGTGTAGGACAGGTTCATTCTTGAAATATCAATAAACTCAAACTAAAAGCCTCTGGACTAGGCTGGGTTAGCCTTCTCTGAGTTTGTGCTTAGGTTGGTTTGCTAGATTCAAAAGAGCAAATGTGGCAGAAGGAGGTTTGTTGGTTGGGGGGAGTGGGTTTGGAATCCCCAATTGAGGAGGAATTTTTTTGATTGGGAATTGGGAGGTGTTACGGATTTATTGGAGAGCTTGGTTGGTTGCAATGTAGTGGAGGGAAGACCAGATTCTTTGGTATGGTCTCTTACTAATATGAAAAAAATTTTGGTTCATTCCTTCTATTCGGAGTTGGTTGGAGAGAGGGATGAGTCTTTCCTTGGAAGTTGATTTGGTGCTCTCCTGTGCCAATCAAGGTGGGATTTTTTGCTTGGACGGTGGCTTGTAGTGTGATTCCTACAACGGATAACTTACAAAGACGCGACTTTGGTCTTGTAAGCCGTTGTCATTTATCCAAGGTGAACTCGGAAATAGCAGATCACCTTCTTCTCCATTGTGGGGTGGTAGGGATTTGGTGCGTATGTTTACACCTTGTTTGGTTTCCAGTGGGTAATGCCAGCCATGGTGAAAGAGTCTCTTCTTTGCTGGAATGGGAAAAGGGTTGTCCAAGGAGCAACGGAGGGTGTGGAGAATGGCTCCCCTTTGTTTGTTTTGGTGCATTTGGAAGGAATGCAATAGGAGATTTTCTGAGGGGATTGAAAGCCGCATTTTGTCTTAAAAATAGTTTATTAAGCATGCTATACTTTTGGGCAAAAGAAGCCTGTTTTTTGTATGTTGACTCTTTAGTTGATTTTTTGGGGACCCTTGGGCTTTAATCTCATAGCCCTTCTTTGTATATATGGGTTCTTCCCCCCTTGGGCGTTTCTAATGCAAGTTACTTTAAATTATAAAAAAAAAAAAAATTTAAAGGTTTTTTTGGGAGATTAAAATGCCCTAAATATTGAGTATAGTTGTTCGAAATTTCCAATCGTGTTTAACTAAACATTGTCCGCGTAGAAGGTAGAAACATCTGTGGGAATCATGAGTCAAAATGGTTGGGCTGGGGTTGGATCTGGAGAAATTTTCAATTTCTAACTTTTAATTGGTCATACAAGAGCGAAATTTTTGAATCTAATAATTCATCTTAAGTTTTTTGGGCATTTATTTAATCATATCTGGTGCTTTCATTGAAAATGTTGAATTGATTGTGTCATTGAAAATGCATTCTTTTACAGTATTGACACCCTTAAATATTATTTTTTTGTTGTTATGCAGGTATGTCGATGTGATCCTTCAGTTAATCGACAAAGCAGGAGATTTTGTCAGTGATGACATTTGGTTTCGTGTTGTGCAGTTTGTTACAAACAATGAGGACCTACAGGTGACTAAAACTTTTTATTACTCATGCTTCATTCTTTTGGTGGCTTTGTATTCATATGAAGTTCATCCAATTACTATTTTCCTTACACTTATATATGTTATCAGCCTTATGCCGCAGTGAAAGCCAGGGAGTATCTTGATAAGCCTGCTATACATGAGACAATGGTCAAGGTCTGTATATTATGCATATTTTTTTTTCACAATATTTGCTTGTAGTAGTTCTTATGTTATAGCTATATTCTAGTATGAAAGAATATATCTTAAAATGTTAGTGAATGATTTAGAGCTTATAATTCATATACAGTCGACTCTCTTATAATTAACATTCAATAAGTTAATAATCTCTAATAATTAATAAATTTTTAAGGAACCAACTTGGTTCTATGATTTATAATTAATAATTCTATTACTTAATAATTAATACATTTTTCAAAAAAACCCTTTATAATATTAATTATTAGAGAAAAAATTACTTATATATATTTTATTTATGACATGTTTTAATAATCATATTTGTTAATTTTGGTAATGTAAGTGAAAGATATTATTTCTACTAATGGAATAAGATTAAATAAAGGAGTTACAAACTCTTTCTTATAGGCTTGAGTATATGGGATCAAAATTCTTTCTACTAATTTTGACTTTCTTGTTCACTTGAGAAAGTTTCAAGGAAAATTACGACATGAGCAAGCACAAGGAACACCACCTTCTTTAGTTCAAAGGGTATTAGGAGTTTTTTTATGCCTTAGGTTGAATATTATTTGTATTTTTTTGTAAATGACCGAAATGTTGTTGAAAAGTTTTGTATAAGGTCTTCTTTTTGTACTGAAAGTTATATATATGTAAGAAAAACTTTTTGATTAATGAAAGTATGAGAAAATATATAATTAATAATTCTAATAATTAATAAATTTTCAATCTCCTTTGTGTATTAATTATAAGAGGGTTGATTGTGTTAGAGCTATATTCTAGTATGGTCTTTGGTGCTGAATGGCAGAAAAGATTTGGTTGTAGCCAGCCCAAGTTACTATGATACGTTGAGCTGAGTAGTTGAGTTAAATTGTAGTTTTTGTGTATTATTTTCACTTTACCTCTGGGATAAGCATTTTCTTCACCTTGCATCTTATTTACTGTAAGATTCGCGTGGGAGATTGAGTCATGTTACTTGAGCAAGTTGGCTGTGGTAGGTGAAAGGATGAAAAGCCATAATTGGGAAAGCTGTTGGCATCTAGGATCTTTTGAAGCCTGCCCATCATAGTTACAGTGTTCTCTGTTCTTTTGGACTTAGATTTTGTGGTTGTAACTATATGCCAATGGTCCAATACTTTTACAGTGTAGGCATATTTTGCTAGTTGCACATTATGAAGTTGCATAATCTTTTTCTTTGGTGATTCTACAATAATAATAATAATAATAATTTTGTGATTTATTACATTTGTGAAGATCATTTGGTGTAAAACTTTTATTGGATTAATTGAATTGCACTGTGTAACTCTATTTTAGAATTGGTTTTTATGGAGCAGGTCAGTGCTCATCTCCTTGGAGAATACAGCCATCTTCTGGCAAGACGACCTGGGTGTAGTCCAAAGGAAATTTTTAGCATTATACATGAGAAGCTCCCTACTGTTTCGTAAGGACACTTGAACCTCTCTCTTTATCATTCTTGCCAATATTTGTCATTCTTCTTTTTTTAAGTATCCTAATCTGCATATTGTATCTTCAGGACTTCAACGATTCCTATTCTTCTTTCAACATATGCTAAGATTTTGATGCACACTCAACCTGCAGACCCGGAACTACAAAATCAAATTTGGGCAATATTCACCAAGTGAGATTATCCTATATACTGACTCCTAACGTCATTCATTTAATTATTTTGGAGTTATATTTATTTCTTTATCACAAAATGCCTTGAAATTTTTTACAATAGTTGTGCATTCTTTCAGATACGAGAGTTGCATTGATGTTGAGATACAGCAACGAGCTGTTGAGTATTTTGCATTGAGTAGGAAAGGTGCAACTTTAATGGATATATTGGCTGAAATGCCCAAGTTCCCCGAGCGCCAGGTATGTGTTTGGGCTTTGCAGCATTTGCTTAGAAGCAGGTTATTCTCCCATAATTCAGTCAGATTAGGTCATCAATAAGTTTGATTAAGGGGCCCATGTCTATCGTTCAGCTGCTCCAGTGTGACATCCATGAAAAAATAGTTTGTCGTTAGTGTGTGTGCATGTGTGTATTTTGCCTGGCAACAAAGTGACCGGAGCCCCTGACATTTGTGTTGAGAGTCCAAGGATACTACCTAGCCTTCTAGGCTTGTGATTTTATGCAATTATTGACACTAATTGTTGTATCTTCTTCAAAATTTAGTCTGCATTGATTAAAAAAGCTGAAGACACTGAAGCTGATACTGCTGACCAAAGTGTTATCAAGTTGCGGGCCCAGCAGCAGACTTCTAATGCTTTGGTAGTGACTGATCCACGCCCTGCTAATGGAGCTCCAACCATGAACCAGCTTAGTCTGGTAAAGATGCCTAGTATGAGCAATGTGGTGAGATCTGCGCTGGATTTTTTCAAGATTCTGTATTTTTATTCGGTTAGATAATGATGTATGGTTGAGTATTGGACAGGATCATAACTCAGCAGATCAAGGGGTGACACAAGAAAATGGGACTCTGAGCATAGTGGATCCTCAGCCTCCTACCCCTTCAAATGGTGATTTCCTTGATCTTTTAGGTCCCCTGGCTATTGAAGGCCCTCCTGGTGCTTCTGTCCAATCTGAGCATAATTTGGTTTCCCAAGTGGAAAGTTCTTCAAATGCAGAAGAGAGGCTAGCCATTGCACCTGTTGGAGAGCAGGAAAATACTGTCCAGGTACTGCTTTTGGCTGCTTAAATACGTACTCTCCTGTTTTGGTTCTGAATAAGCATTTATTATTTTATTTGGTCACTGGAAATCATCATCGACTCCTTTCTGGACATGGTTTACCAGTAATCTTGTGCCAAATGAGAGTTTGTAGCTGCAGCCTGTTCTTCTTTTCTACAAGTTTAATGAATTCATTAAAATCATTTACTGTTTGGGTCCAGTAACCCTGGTTTTTTGAAATTTGAAACTCTGGGATCAAGTTAATAGATGCAGATAATATACTTGTCCTTGCTACTGCTAGGTTCATAAATTTAGAAAGACCACAGCTCCTGCACCACTGAACAATTCAAAAACAAATGATGCACAGTATGCATCATCTCTTCTTCAGGATAACAAGTACAACACCTGTTGGTCAACTGAAACCCTCTGCTTTTCAGATTATTAGTGCTTAGGATGGCTTCCAACACCACAAAAAAAATCTTTCTTTCATACTTGATTTCTTTAAATATTACAGGTTTGGCAGTTATGTTTCATGAGTTTGCATGCAGATTAGTTCATTATCCAAATTAATGCTAAACTTGTGGTTAAAAATCTTATCTACCTTGTTATGTACATGGATTCCACAGTTATGCTTGGAGGCTGCATAGAATGGACACATTGCCATTTTTTGTTCAACCTAGAGATGAGGTGCAGGTTACCAGATGCACAGGGGGGAGGGGGAGGGGTGGGGGGAGAGAAGAGAGAGATCAGCCATTCTTAGAATTTATAGTCTTGAAAGAGACTTCAAAGTATGTACCCATATGTGTGTACAAGTAATCATACCCATGCTAGTGATTGGATATTAATAAAGGTATGCAGACATTACATTGACTGTTAAATGGACAAGTTACTTGAGCTTGGCCCGTGATTGGCTTGATTAGAGACTCATTAGAGATAGGCTCGAAAAATTAACAATTTGAGCTTAAACACAATTTGAAACTCGTTTATTTTAGCAAGCCAAGCTTGAACAACCCATTGCTCGGCTTGGTTCAACTCATTTACAGCCCTAGTCCTATCGGACATACATAGGGCCATAAGACTAGTGTTTGACGTCTCATCTGGGAAATGTTAACATTTTTATGCATGTCTTTATGTTGTGTATGGAAAGTTATTATTGATTTATATTGTGAAATAGACAACATCATATCTCATTCAATTGTAGGGTGCAATATATGGCTGGCTTTATCAACATGAAAAATTTTTGTTCGTAGCTCTGCAACTAAGCATTGAAAATGGTGAGCTGACTGTCATTGTGCTGATCAATGCTTTTGAACCTGGTTTCATGTTTGCAGCCAATAGGAAATATTGCAGAAAGATTTCATGCCTTATGCCTGAAGGATAGTGGTGTGCTATATGAGGATCCTTATATTCAGGTATACAGTCCTTTAAAATTTCTTCTCCCTTTGACTGTAACATATTGGAACTTAGTTATCACTTGTGTTGTTCTACTGTAAGCAACCTGGTTAATTGTAAATATGAGTTTATAGTGATTTCACCTTCCTTATGGCACTTTGATTTAAAAATAACATCCCAGATTGGCACTAAAGCAGAGTGGCGAGCTCATCAGGGGCGACTTATCCTCTTTTTGGGAAACAAGAATACTGCTCCACTTGTTTCAGTTCAAGCTCTGATATTGTCTCCCTCCCATTTGAAGATAGAACTTTCATTAGTACCTGAAACTATTCCTCCACGAGCACAGGTCAGGCTACTGGTTATCTTTTACTTCATCGCAGGTTTGCTGAATCTGTTGGCTGCTCTTATGTTTTGTATTTTTCATTTGCTTTCTTAATTGTGATTATACTTTTGGTTATTTAGGTGCAATGCCCACTTGAAGTTGTCAATGTCCACCCTAGTAGGGATGTAGCAGTTCTTGACTTCTCCTATAAGTTTGGAACCTATGTGGTACTACCTATAACTGTTTCTTCGTTTCTCTCTTGCTTTTGATTTCTCCTGCGAGTTTGTAACCCATGTGGATGTGGTATACCTTAAAACTTATCTTATTTTCGCCCTTCTACAGGTCAATGTCAAACTTCGCCTTCCTGCTGTCATCAATAAATTTCTTCAGCCTATATCTGTGTCTGCTGATGAGTTTTTCCCACAATGGAGATCGCTTTCTGGACCACCTTTAAAACTTCAAGAAGTGGTATGCACATTATGCCTCCTCACCCTAAGAATATGCATTCATGCAAGCATGCATCTTTGTGTAGAATTTTACCTCACTCCTATGGCCTACCTTCCTATGTTGTCATTTGTTGCTTCAACTTTATGGAAGATAATGCTTTTGAGTACTTATATTTTGTAGTCCAATTTAATTTAAAAAATTCAGTAACGTTGGTACAGTCTCTTGCACTACATGTATAATTTAAATACCCATTTAGTTGGAAGATAATAAAATGTTGGGCCTGAAAACTGGCTCTTAAGACATTCAACCACCTGCTTAATTGGAGCAGCTATGTTGTCTTACCATGACACAGTCTTCAGTTTGTTTCTTCAGTAAATAACTCTTTTGTCCTGGGAAAAAAAATAATTTTAGGTGTGACATATTATGTAAAAGCTGATTGATGAGACATGATAAATTGTGCTCAAGCTTCATGATGAAATGTTCTCCTGGGGATGTGTAAAAGCTAATTATGAGACATGATAAATTTTTCTCAAGGTTCATAATGAAATGTTCATTGAGATATATGTGAAAAGAATATTTGGAAGATTTTTCAAGAATTATTTTCTACCTAAATTGACAGATTAGCTGTGTTTGAGATCATTGTGTCCCATAGCCGTTGTAGCGAAGTGATACATAGTTCATGTGGCATCTGAAAGGTATGGGGTGCGCTTAAGGGTTCAGTCTTACCATTGTCCTAAAAGATAAAATGAGAGGGGTCAGTTCATTCAGTATTCAGCTATATGCACCATATTTGACAGTGTAAAATACTCCAGTCTCTTTATGTTTCTACCCTGTTGACAAATATAACCATATTTTCCTATAAAATTGGGCAGGTTAGAGGTGTAAGACCAATGTCTCTCATGGAAATGGCAAACTTATTTAACAGTTTCCGGTTTATGGTTTCTCCAGGGCTTGTAAGTTCTCGATTCTTCTCACCTAGCTTCCCTTGTTTATGCATATACAATTTGCTTACTTGTCGATTTCATGTTTCAGGATCCAAATCCAAATAATTTGGTTGCAAGCACAACCTTCTATTCAGAGAGTACACGAGCTATGTTGTGCTTGGTAAGGGATATTTGTCCTTTATTAGCGGTTTATCTATATCTGTAGTTAATTCATTTACTGCTAACAAAGAATAGCAGTTGTTTATGGGGACCTCATAATACGGTTCTAAGGGGAAACTGCTTGAATCAACTTCTTTACCTTTGTTCTTGGCTGAATTCTACCTTGTTAAATTTTAGTGTTCCAGACAACGGGTGTTAGGAAAAAATTTGCTCTATGTAGTTAAAGTTTCCAAGTTCTTAGTTGAAATTATTATTCTTTGTTCTTTTGATGGCTATGCTTCTTGGCTGTTGGCCTAATTACAGCTGGTGTATTGGGAAAGGAACAAATGCCTGAGATTATAATCTTCCATTGTATTATTACTGTGGATTTTGCGAAAGACTGCTACTTCATGGATTTTTCCTTCTGTTGGTAATATTCAGATAAGAATCGAAACAGATCCAGCAGACACAACCCAGTTGCGTATGACAGTTGCCTCGGGGGACCCCATGCTAACATTTGAGTATGGCTTCTTTCCAAATTCCCACACTACTACTAACTTGATTTGAACTTGGGAACATCATCTGACCACCTATGTTCAGGTTGAAGGAGTTCGTCAAGGAACAATTAGTTAGCATCCCAACAGCTTCCGGGGCACCTGCACCTGTTCCTCCACAAGCTCAACCATCCAGTTCACCAACAGCATTGTCAGATCCCGGTGCTATGCTTGCCGGTTTGCTATGACAAGGTGGATATGACTGATTGAAGTTTAGTTCACTGCAACACTTGTAAAAGTTATTTTACAGTTTTACTGATTATGCAGCAGGTCTACCCGTATATCCCTTGAGCAAAGAGGTGGGTATCAAACAATACAATGCAAGGGCTGTCGGAATGAAGGGAAAGCTTCTACATGATCGGCTTAGTGTTTGAGTTGGATTTTTAAGGTGATTGGGTCGGCGCATTGAGATTCTTTCAGCACAATTACGTTGTGCCTTGGTGAGTTTTATCTTGTTTGGGCGGTGGGGGATCGATTATAGTTTCCTCCTTTTTATCTAGCCAGGTTCAAATGGGTTGGTTTCTGTATTACAAAGTGAGCAATTGCGTGAAGGAGAACGAGTTGTATCAATTGCATTTGTTTGTCAATCCATATTTATATTTTCAATAAGAAACTTTATGAAAAGAAAAAAAAAAATTAGTGTACCATTTGTGTTTTTCATTGTTGTTTGTGATTGTTTTAGAAGAAATAATATCGTTCCTAGAAAAATAGTAGGAATGGTGGTATTGGACAACTTTAACGACCTTTGGAATCCACACTTAAAAAGATGGAAAAGTTGTGAAAATGTAGGAATCCACACTTAGGGAGGGTAGTGGAATCCACACAAATATTAAAGAGAAACAAATTTTTATTTAATCAAATTCTAAGAATTCATTTACAATATCTTTTTTATAAAAAAATTATAAAAGATAAACTAACAAAATGATAAACATCTAAATTATAAAATTTAAAGCTATAATGATAAATCCTATCTTATCTTTTAGGATCAAAGATATATATATATATATATATATATATATATATAAAGTGATGATATTTCTTGTTCCTATCTTATCCTTCAAGATCAAAGATATATATCGTGAGTGATGATCTTTCTCATTCCTTGTCATTATTTCTCCTCGGCTAAGAAAAATTTGATTATGGCGAGTTTGAACTGTGGGTAGATTTGAAAAGATCAAGAACAACTGCAAGTAGATTCACATGATGTGATTGAGATGAAGGAAAAGTAACTGTCGATGTTGAAAAAGAAACAATTCTAGCTACTTGGATACTTGGTAACAATTTCAGTTGCGTAGACACCTGGTTACAAAAGAGGTTTAAAAATGCCTCGCAAAGGAAACACATGTTCCACATGAAAAATCAGATTAATAGTCATATTCGATGATAAGTCGAATAAACTTGCATGAAGGTTCAATGTAGGGACCAGACAAACAAGGTCTAAGGTTTGAACAAATGGTAGAACATGAATGATGCCAAAGTAGTTTCCATAAAGCTCTTGCTTCTTGTGCAATGTTATAGCAAGCTTATAATTTGCATTACCTAAAGCAATTTTACTAGGCACATCAATTGTTGGGCAAAAGATAATGCAGGGACATATAGATGAAATTGTACTAGTAAAGAAACTTAACCAACTAACGGAGAAACAGAATTAGATGATAACGAAACAAGATCACTAAATTTTGGAGGAAACAACTAATGAATGCTCTCAGAAAGAGACTTATCTGAAATTAAAACCTTTCGTGTAGTTTTGATTTTATTAAGGATATTACTATTAATACACAAATTCAAAGAATTATCCATCCTATGACTAAAGGAAGATGAACAATGCTTGGATTAGAGCTTTCACAATCAGAGTCTTTTTGTAAGGGTTTATCTTCTTGAAGTTTAACTTATTATAGGTCTCAGAAATCATTTGAGGATGTGAACTATTAAGCAATTGTGATGAAATGATTAAATTAGTGACACGAGGAGCAGTTGCTAGTATAGGCAATTCAATGGATAGTTCATTAGTTGTCTTTTCTTGACAATCCTTTGACACGCTAGTGACCCTTGGTGGAACAATCAGTTCTTCAGAGGGACGAATAGAAACTTTCCTAACCTCTAGATCTTTCATTTGACCAGTCTCAATCAATTCTTGTTCAGACTCATTTTGGGAAGAAGACTCAAGTTGGCTTACTTGGCATTTGAAAAGAAGACTCAAGTTGTGGTTCTCTGTCTTTAAATTTTGCATGCATTATCCGGATAACTTTACTATTATAAAAAATTTTATATACATTTTCTTTCACTTTAAATGCTCCAAATTCCTCTATCCAAGAACAACCAAGAAGAACATGGCCAACTTTAAAGGGTAGGACATCACACCAAATATATTCAAAATACAAATTAGTCATTCTTATGGGTACAAAACACCTTTCTGTGACTACAAAAGTAGTTTTATTATCCCAAGTTACCTCATATGGCTATGGATGTGGTTTAATTTCAAGGTTTGCTATTTTAATGTCAGATGCAGAAATCACATTCATAGGAAAACTCTCATTAATGACCATTTTGAAATTTTTTTCTCCACAGTTGACAAATGTATAAAAATTACTAGTTACTTGGTCATGAACAATGATTGGATTGGACTATCCTTCAAAATTTTGGATTTTAGGGGAATCAAAATGATATTCTTGAATGGGACGCCTAAAGTAACTATCTTGATACCTACCATATGGATGAATAAGTCTAGAGGTAGTCTTCTTACCAAACCTAAGATACCTATCAAGATGAGGATCCCGTGGTTGAGTTGATCTAGAATAGTCCATTATGTTCCTTTTGATGGGTTTGAATCTTTATTTCATGAAATAAAAATTAGACATTTTTTTATAGAGTATTCTCTTTCTTTTTGTTTTTTGTTTTTTTGACAAAACAAGCTATAAAAAAGAAAAGCAAAGAGTGAAACAAAGGAAGATGCCAATATTTTCCTTAAAAAAAGGTCGCCCGGATAAAATAAATTATAAACTATGACAATATGCACAAACACAAAGTTTAAAAGAAAAGAATGACAAAGACCTAATGCAACATAGTATGGTTGGAAACAAAAGTAAAGAGTGATGGTGATGTAGGAACAATAAAGGCAAGTTAGGATTTCACCGAAGCTCAAGATTTAAGGTTCAATGTAGGACCTTTTGCAAAGTTTACTCACTAATCAAATCAAATATAGCACGAATCAGGAATTTTCAAGAGAGTTGTGTACCCTTTTTTTTTCAAAGTCCAAGAAGTCATTCTGAAAGAATTTTCAGAAAAATCTAGGTTGTTGTTGTAACAGTTTCTGAAATTCTGATTTTCCTCTTTGAACTGAGGGTTGTCCCTGAGGAAATTACTGGACTGTTTGAAATTTGCGAAATCTGGAAATTCCAGAAGCTATGGGACTGTTTGGGAAATTAGAAAAGTGGTGAGTAATTTGGATATTTTTTTTCCAGCAGCTGGTTGCTTGGTTGAACTAGAATGGCTCGACTGTGCACTGGATCAGAAGGTTTGGTGAATTCTGTGGGTTTGTTGGATTGGTCATGTGGGGAGTGTGAGTTAATCGGTAAAAAGTTGGGCTTTAGTTTTGGGTTAATTCTTTTAGGAATTGATATTTTCTGCGAGTTGGGCTGGCTGGATTAGTGGGACAAATGGGGTTGGAATTGGGCTTATCTGGTGGCTATTTGAGAATGTGAGCTTGGGTAAAAAAAAATGAATATGGTTGGATATAATAAAAAAGGGTCAGTCAGATCTGGGTAAAGAAGCAGGTCGTGGTCAAAGATCAAAGGGATTAAAATCAGAAGTGGGTTTGTCATGAAGTCATGTCTTCAATCAGTTGTAGGGTTTCAACCCTGCACGTTGGGCACAAGGTGGTCAAATTGGGGGAAACGATGGCGACGAGAGTGCTAAATCTGAACACGTGACGACATAAATGGTTCTTCGAAAGTGGCAAAGGTGTCGAACTCCAACGAAGACAATGGAGCGTGCTCTGTTTTGCGATGCGAGCGATGTTGGCAGATTTGGGACCGTGAATGTGATGCCTGGTCAATTGAGTCACTACGATGAGTTGCGATATTTGTCGACGACAACGACTGATGATGGTGATGGTGATGTGGTCACTCTGAAAAATGGCGATGGAGGCTGATGATGTTCAGATCTGCTAAGATGCAAGAAGGATGACTCTTGGACGCGATGATGACGATTGTTACGGCTGTAACAAGAATGGATCTATAATGGTGGCAGCGTGGTATGATGATGATGGAGCCAACGAAGACAATGATAGTTGCTGCAGTGAAGAGTTCTGTAATGATGGTGATCACTTTAGTGGTTGATTGCATATGAAGAACAACTGATGTCAACGATGCAATTTGATGGTCTTGGGTCCCTGATTGAACGGGGGCTGATGTAGATGATAGATAAAAGATGAATGATGATGGTAGTGATGAACAATGTTGATGATCGCATAATTAATATTTTTTTTCAACTAATAAAAATTGCAGATCGATGAAATAGTAAAGATTGTAATCGAGGTTTGCTTTTGACGACTTTAACCATCTTAAGAATCTACACTTAAAAAAGGAAGAAAAAAGTCATAAAATCTCAGGAATCCGTACCTAAAAAGGATAATAAAATCTGCACTCACAATCAAAAGAAATAAATTTTTATTCAATCAAATTCTAAGAATTCATTTACAATCATTTCTTTTAAAAACAAATTATAAAAGATAAACTAACAAAATGATAAACGTTTAAATTATAAAATTTAAAACTATAAAGATAAATCTTATTTTATTCTATAGAATTAAAGATATATATAACACTTAAATTATAAAATTTAAAACTATAATAATAAATCTTATCTTATTCTACAGAATCAAAAATATATATTCTGAGTGATGATCTCTCCCGTTTCTTATCAAATGAGAGTAATTTGTTATAGTCAAATTAAAATGTCCAAATTGTTTTGAAAAATGTGCCAAGTCATTTGGTTAGACTTTTAAAATAATTTTTATGTTAAAGTTTGTTTTTTCAAACACACAAGTGCATTTGGGAAAGCAACCCCAAACAGAACATTAAAATTTAAGAAGCTTTTCTTGGATTGGCGACAGCCTTGTTCTCGTGATATCTCCGTTTGGTTTTTGTTGAGAAAGCAGGTGTTGTTCCTCCTGTTGTCTGCTTTGGCATTGCATTAAGGATCTTCAAATCCTCGTACATCCTTCATTTGATGAGATTTGATTTACTTAGCATAAAATTGACTCAAGAGAATAAGGATTTTATGTATGAAAGTTATAAAAAAAAATACATTTAGGAAAAATATATTTCTGTTTATAGAAAATAATAAAAACAATAAAAAAACCAATTATGATAGCAAGATTTAGCAAAGTTTATCAAATATAAAACTGTTTTTTATTCTTGTGTAATTTCTGGGTTGACTAAAATTTCATTTAAAGCTATAAACTTTAAAAAATGGCACTTAAGTCTCTCGATTTGATAATTGATTTCAATTTAGGCAAAAATTGGATTGCCGTTAGGAAAATTGGATGGAATTATCCCACATGGTAGCGCGTGTTAGCCCCGAATGCTCCTTACTTGCCTAGGAATGGTTTTTTGCCAATTGTTATGTACCTCACTCGTTTATGGAACTCGAGTTGGGACAAAACTCTCAATTGTATCGGTTTAGGGTTTTCAATTGTATCAAATTAAGTCTTAGTGGTTAGACAAAACTTTCAACTGTTGTGTTTTATTTCTATAAGTGATTATTCAACTTTTCTGACATTTTTTGAATATGAACTTTTGGTTTTTCCATAGTTTAAAGATATGGTAACGGTTAAGAAGTATGTTTTTTAAATGGCATTTTTCTTCTTTTTTTGGTTATTTTATTTGTGCAATTTTTTTTTATTACGTTCCTTTTTGGTCTACACTTTAGTTAGTTTGTGGGGCAGTAGGTTAGTATCCTTCACCGATTGAATATGTTGTTAGTGCATTATCAAAATAAGTGGAGGAATTATATAGTATGTGGAGTCCATGTACTATGTTCTTTATGCTTTTCGTATATGTAATATGAGACAGAATGTTGATTCATATTTTATTAATATTATACTGAATCTAAATTGTTAAATTGTCGCAAACATTTGGGGTCCATGTATTATGTTATTTATGTATTACTATTAGTGGTCCATGCATTACTACCACTGTTTTATTGAATCAGAATTGTTAAATTGCAAATATAGATAGAACTGATTGTTTTAGTATTGAACTACATCATAGGGATGTAATACCCTGATCCAATTGTAGTCGAGCCAATAAGGTCTTATGTTACAATGATAAAATAAACGGTTTAAATTTTCAATAGCTTTGAATATATGGACGATGCCAAGGCAAATGAATAGCAACAATAAAAATAAAATGAGATAAAAATAAAAATAAAAAATATATTTTAAAAAAAAGGAAAAAGAAAACGTGATCAATATATGTGTGTGTGTGTGTGTGGGCGTATGTCAGTTACAGCCGTAACTGCAACTTAAAGGAGGGAAATTAGGGGGGGGGGGGGTTATGGACGCAGGAAAAGGAAAAGCCAATGGGAAGAGGAGAGAATGAGGGAGGGGCGGTTATAAAATTTAAGCATGCATTGCATGCGTGAGAAACTAAAACGAGAAAGAAGCAGAAGGTGGGAGGAGGAAGAGGAGAGGAAGCTTGGGCAGCCAGAAGGAGCACTGTGAGTAGAACGTAAAAAAACATTGGGTAAGTTGGGATTGTTCGACTTTAATTTTTTTTTACCATGAATTGTAGATATTATATTGAGGGTTGCATGAGCATGAAACCAGAGAAATTATGCAAAAGGAACTAAGCAAATTAGTAGAGAACTTAGTCAGAAAAATGGATTTACAGGTTTTTAGGATAATCGGGTTATTATGATTTTGTTGCATGAAACTTAGTTTAGATGCTTAAGAATTATTCTTATCAAGTGTAGAAATCATGTAGAAGTTGTTTTGGCTTAAAACAGTGGGAGAAATGCATGAAAAATGGGAAAAATTTTCCTCGCCGAAAAATCGCATAGCCCCACTGAAGCTACGGTTTCTTCCAATTTCGGGAGGATCCGATGCTCCGATCTAGAAACCGAGGTTAGATATGTGTTGCTCATGGAAAATAGGTTCGGTCCCAGTGGAAATCGGTAGAAAAATTCGTCTTTGGCGAGTCGCCGTCGACAGAAGAGGTCACCGGACTGCACTGGGGAAGAAGACAATGTGGTTGGTTGGTTGGGTTGGGCCAAATCGGGTTGGGTCAGACCCGACCCACCAGCAAATGGGCTGCCCAACACTATGACGTTTTAATATTGTGTTTTAAGTTAGAATTTGGGGGTGTTTGGTTGTGGAGGTTAAGCTATCCATTGTTTGGCTTATAATTGTAAAGGAGAAAAAAGAATGGTACAGGGGCTGGTGCCCCTGCCACTTGAACTCACAACGTGGGGAGAAAGTTTCAAGGAACGGACCACTGTGCCACTAAGGCACATGTGATTTGTTTTACACTAAATAATATATATATATATATATTAGTCATATTTAATTAATTTAAATAATTAATTAAATAGGTAATTATTTAAATAATTTTCAATATATAGATTAGTCAAGTGAATAGTATAAACTTACTATTTTAGACCTTCTGGATCCAATGGTGAGGTCCATTTTATGAGACAGAGTCTCAAAAAATAAATACCCGTAGAAATGCCAAAATGACCAAAATACTCTTATGTCAAATGTGAGTCAAACGAACTCCGATTGAGTTAAGTAAATAGTGAGATTTTATTATTTCAAACCTTCTGGACTCAACGGCTGAGGTCTGAATTTTGAAACCAGAACCCAAAAAATAGAGACATGTAAATAACTATTTTGCCTTTTTGATAAATTAGTTCAAATTGGAAACCGTGAAAGCCTAAATCCATTTTCTTTGACATTCTGGACTCAATGGTAGAGTTTAAATTAGTAAAAGAGATAATTATAAGAAAGAGGCATAAATGGATAAATAGCATTAAAACTGAAACGTGTTTACTGATATATAGGAGACTCGAAAGGAAAGGGAAAGGTCACAAAATACTAAGATGTACTGATAAGGTAAGTAAATTCTTATCTTTAATATGTGGTTTTCCAAGCCACATTCTTTCTATTACTGCCAAAACTTTGTACTCATGTATGTATCCGCTGTTATCATCCCACCGTTGATATTGTCCTATCTGGTGGATGCCTACTGACTGATATCTCATGATTTGTTTCATTGTACTGATGCCTATTATTGTATGCTTATGTCATGATGTTCCATACATTATACACTTCTTATGAAATTACAATAGAATCCTGATTTATGTTAAATGCCGGGTTTTGTGCTCAGTCACATTACCCATCTGATGTTATCTGATTGAGAGAACCTACGGGTCGATTAATGGGACCTACAAGTCAAGTCCGTGAACGGGGGTATGCTGGGCCCCCAAAAGACCGAGGGTCTGCCAAACCCTGAACAGAGTAAATGCATCTCTCATGTTTGATTGTTATGTAGACGTTTATTGGATTCATAGGATGTCTTTATTCCCTATGAATAACTCCATGTTGATTAGTTCCTTATTTATTGGATTTGACTGTGACCATTTTATTGTAGCAGTATTCATGTTGATTGTGATTATTGTGCCTTATCCATATTCATGCTACACCGTTACTCACAATTGTTATTGTGCCTTATTGTCCATTGGCCATTGTGGCATTTTACTGTTAACTGCAATCGTTGTCATGACTGGTTATCATGTTATCCCTGAGTTATATTTTTTCCATGAAATCCTAACCCGTATTGGAGATAAGCTTTTACTTACTGAGCGTTGTTAGCACACCCCACTTACTTAAATTTTTCAGGTGAGAATGCTACGGAACCACTTGTAGGAGTTCAGGAGCCTAGAGAGACAATTGAGAAACATGATAGAGGTGAATAGAGTCTCTCCTATGAACTCACCACCTAAATGTGGTTTTATGTTTAGTTATGTTAGTTACATTTTCCAGTCTTTGAACAATATTTTGTATTAAGACTTCCGTTATTTAATGTTATGTTTACATTAATTACTATTATCATTGATACAACGAATGAAAAAAATAGGGATGGCCATTGGGTCGGCCCCGTGACACGAAATCCACATAGGGTGGGTTTCGGGTCTTGACAGCTTGGTATCAGAGCAAGGTTTAGGTGCTCGCGAGTCATGGGAGACAGGATTAGAACATTAGAACTGTTATGTCTAGGAATGAATTGATAGTAAGACCACCACTTTTATGTTCGACCTTATGTGGCTACTGACGGTAATCTTATTTAAATGTGTTGCAGATCCTTTACAGTGTTGGATAACACGAGTACTACAGCGACCGCTATGGAGCGTATTTCACGATTGGAGTAACTGATAAAGAGAGTGATTGAGGCTCTACCCCGGAGACAGGCCAGTATGAATTAGATGGGTTCTAGCTAGCCGGTCCGGTAGGAGCAGTCTGTCGACAAAGGTACTAGCCAGCCAGCACGACAGGAACAACCTGTCGACGAGAGTACTAGTCAGCCAGTACGACAGGAGCAGCCTAGTCAACTTGGGTAGCCATCAAGGGAGGGAGCGTGATCCAACGTTCCCATATGAGCAGTTTCAAAAGATGAAGCCTCCATCTTTTGACGATACTTAGGGAGCCACAGCTGCAGAAGAGTGGCTTTTGGAGATGAACAGGATTTTTCGCATCCTGCCATGCATTGAGACATAGAAGGTGGCATACGCCACATATCGGTTCAAGGGGGCTACATATAAATGGTGGCTGCTTGAAAAGGCAAGGGAACCAGACATAGACTGGCAGCGCTTTACCACGGTTTTCAATGAGAAGTATTTTCCCCGAAAGGTGAAGAACCAAAAAATTGTTGAGTTCATGGTACTACAGTAGGGCAATATAATAGTAGAGTAGTGTGAGGCCACATTCACTGAGTTGGCTAGATTCGCCCCTAATGCAGTTAACAGTGAGGATCTCAAGGCTCGAAAGTTTGAGAAGGGGCTACGATGGGCCATCTAAGACATATTGAGGCCTAGGCGGTTACCTACCTACAATGAGGTAGTGGCCACTGCCAAAATCATGGAGATGAGTGGTGAAGAGTTCGCTAAGAGACGGGCAAATCGGAGGCCAGCGTTTTCTTCTTCTAGGCAAGAACCCTCATTCACCAGACCTGGGACTGGATCCCGAACCACAGGGTCCAGTCTGAGGAGGCCAAGCACTACTAAGGGGACCGCAACTATTTGCCCCAACTATCAGAAAGTTCATAGGGGCCAGTGTTTGAGGGACAGTAATGCTTGCTATTATTGTGGCCATGTGGGACATTTTGCAAGGGAGTGCCCTCAAACCAACAGAGCCACTGCCAGTCCCGCTTCAATTAGGGCTCCAACACCAGCGTCAACAACTACAGTGAACATGGCTTTGAACTATAGAACTGGACAGGGAAATGTCTCGCAGCAAGCCGGACAGGTCTTCTCCATAGTGTCAGGGGATGTATAGGCTTCGACTTCTGTGGTCACAGGTACCCTTTAGTTTATGCACAGCCTGCCTATGTTTTATTTGATACTAGTTCTACGTACTCTTTTATATCACCTGCACATTCGGCTAAGTTGAACAGATCGACCGAACCCCTAGGATATTTACTTAATGTGACTATAACATCAGGACAATCATTAATGGGGGAGACCATGTATAAAAACTATTAGATACAGGTTATGGGGGTACCTTTACTTGCAGATCTTATACCCTTAGAAATCTGTGGGTATGATATTATTCTTGGAATGGACTGGTTGACTACAAACCATGCCACTATAAACTGTGTGACCAAGAGGGTGCTTATTCAGAACCCCAGATTCTCGATGATTGAGTTTGAGGGAACAGGAGTAGTGGCTTCACTATATTTTGTGTCTGCTATACAGGCTAGGCGTCTACTTCGCAAAGGATGCATGGTTTCTTATGTAGTATCCAGAACACTGAGTCACAGCAGCCTGTGTTGGAGTAGATTCCCATTGTTAGGGAATTCCCTGGAGTGTTTTTGGATGATCTTCCAAGGATGCCTATGGACAGAGAGATTGGGTTTAGCATCGATGTACTGCCAGGCACTGCACCGATATCTAAGACACCCTATAGAATGGCCCCAGCTGAACTAAAAGAGTTAAAGCTTCAATTACAGGAACTACTAGACAAGGGTTTCATACGATCCAGTTCATCGCTATGGGGTGCACCTGTACTATTTTTCAAGAAGAAATATAGGGACCATGAGGCTATGTATAGATTACCGTGAACTGAATAAGGTTACCATCAAAAATAGGTATCCACTGCCTAGGGTAGATGATTTATTTGACCAACTAAAGGGGGCTTAAGTGTTCTCAAAGATTGACCTAAGGTTCGGTTACCGCCAGTTGAAGGTTAGACCTACAGACATTCAAAAGACAGGCGTTCAGGACTCCGTATGGACATTATGAGTTTATGGTCATGCCTTTTGGAGTGACTAATGCCCCAGCCGCATTCATGGACTTAATGAACAGAGTGTTTAAGCCGTACTTGGACGATTTCATGATCGTCTTCATCGATGATATTCTGGTTTACTCTAAGAACCAAGAAGAGCATGAGGTGCATTGAGGAAGGTTCTACAAAAGCTATGGGAGCAGAAGTTATATGCTAAATTGAAGAAGTGTGAATTCTGGCTCCTAAGCATTTCCTTCTTAGGGCATGTGGTCAGTAAAGATGGGATCTTCGTGGACCCCTAGAAGATAGAAGCTATTACCAATTGGCCTCGACTGACTACTGTCACGGAAGGTCGTAGTTTCATGGGTTTAGCTGGCTACTATAGGAGATTTGTTAAGGATTTCTCCAAGATAGCTACGCCAAACACCCTAGCTGACCCGGAAGAATGTTCTATTCATCTGGACTGAGAAGAGGGAGCAAAGGTTTCAAGAGCTGAAGAACTGATTGGTTACAACTCTAATTCTGACAGTACCAGATGGAACAGAGGGTTTTGTGATCTACAGTGAGACCTCACACCAGGGCTTGGGGTGTGTTCTGATGTAACAGGGAAATGTGGTGGCTTATGTTTCACGGCAACTAAGGCCACATGAGAAGAACTATCCAACTCATGATCTCGAGCTTGCAACTATTGTCTTTGCATTGAAGATCTGGAGGCATTATCTGTATGGAGCTACATGTGAGATTTTCACTGATCACAAGAGCCTCAAGTACTTGTTTACGCAAAAGGAGCTCAATATGCGCCAACGACGTTGGTTAGAGTTGATCAAGGACTACGAGCTCAGTATACAGTACCATCTAGTGAAGGCGAATGTAGTAGTTGATGCTCTTAGCAAGAAGTCATCAGGGAGTCTTGCTTACCTGTTGACTATACAAAAAGAGCTACTACAGGATTTAGAGGCCGTAGAGGTTGAGGTGATTCTTCTAGGTTCTAGGGCAATGTGTGCTAATGTCACAATCGGTCTCACGATTGGTGACAAGATCAGGGAATTGCAGGCTCATGATAGCAAGATTGTTAAGTTTTTTCAAGAGGCCCAGACTGGAGGGAATACAGATTTCTCTATATGAGATGGAGTATTGTACTATCATGACAGGATCTGCGTGCCAAGCGTACCTGAGATTAAGGAGGAGATACTTGATGAGGTACACAATTCTAAATTTGTTATACACTTAGGAAACACAAAAATGTACCACAATATGAAGAGCACTTACTGGTGGTCAGGGATAAAGAAGGATATAGTTGAGCACATTGCACGATGTATGGAGTGCCAGCAGGGTTAAGATTAAGCATCAGAAGCCAGGAGGACTTCTACAGTCACTGCCAATACCTAGAATGGAAATGGGAGCATATCACGATGGATTTTGTATCAGGGTTGCCTAAGACATCACATGGGAATGACTCTATATGGATGATAGTCGACAGACTGACAAAGACAGCCCATTTTCTTGCTACCAAGATGATTCAGACTTTAGAACGACTGGCCATGCTTTATATCAAGGAGATCGTTCGATTACATGGAGTCCCGATGTCCATTGTATCAGACCAAGATCCATGATTTATCTCTAAGTTCTGGAGGAGTCTACAGAAAGCTGTGGGTATCGAGTTGAGTCTTAGCACTACATACCACCCCGAGATAGACGGACAGTCCGAGAGAACGATACAGACATTGGAGGACTTATTACTATTCTCTGTCATGGATTTTAAGGGAAGTTGGGAGGATCAGCTGCCATTAGTAGAGTTCACGTACAATAACAACTACCAATCCAGTATCGGTATGGCATCGTATGAGGCACTATATGGCAGGTAGTGTAGATCTCCACTATGTTGGACGAAAATGGGTGATAGGAAACTATTTAGGCCAGAGATAGTAGAGTAGACCACCGATAAGATCCATCTGATCAGGCAGCGTTTACTAGCAACTCAGAGTCAATAGAAGAGTTATACTGACACTAGGAGACGAGAATTGGAGTTCACGACAGGTGACTACGTGTTCCTGAAGGTATCACCGATGAAAGGAGTGATCAGATTTGGCAAGAGAGGGAAAATAGGGCCACGATACATTGGACCGTTCAAGATTATTAGACGAGTCGGACCAGTAGCGTATCAGCTAGCATTGCCATTTGAGTTAGCTCATGTACATAATGTGTTCCATGTTTCGATGTTAAGAAAGTGTGTGTACAACCCAGATCAGATAATCGAGCACGAGCCTCTAGATGTTCAAGAGCACTTGAGTTATATTGAGCAATCGGTACAGATTTTAGACCGACGAGAGCAAGTTCTACGGAATAAGACCATTCCACTAGTGAATGTATTATGAAGGAATTCTCGACTTGAGGAGGCCATTTGGGAATGAGAAGATGAAATGCGTACTCAGTATCCTCATTTATTTGCATCATGATTTAGTCAAGTTTGGGGAGCCAGTACATATTTTAGACCGATGAGAGCAAGTGCTACGGAATAAGACCATTCCACTAGTGAAGGTATTATGAAGGAATTCTCAACTTGAGGAGGCCACTTGGGAACGAGAAGATGAAATGTGTACTTAGTATCCTCATTTATTTGCATCATGATTTAGTCAAGTTTGGGGGACCAAGCTTATTTAGGGGGGGGGGAGGGAGAATGTAATACCCTGACCCAATTGTAACTGAGCTGATAAGGCCTTATGTTATAATGATGAAATAAACGGTTTGAATTTTCAATACCTTTGAATATATGGATGATGCCAGGGCAAACGAATAGCGACAATAAAAATAAAATGAGATAAAAAAAATAATAAAATAAAACATATATATATATAAATATTTTTAAAAAAAAAGAAAAAGAAAACGTGATCAATATATATATATATATATGTGTGTGTGTGTGTGTGTGTCTGTGTCTGTGTCTGTGTGGGTGTATGTCAGTTACAACCTGTAACTGCAACTTAAAGGAGGGTAGTAGGGGGGTTGTGGATGCAGGAAAAGGAAAAGCCAGTGGGAAGAGATCGAGAGAGAGAGAGAGAAGGAGAGAATGAGGGACGGGTGGTTATAAAATTTAAGCATGCATTACATGCATGAGAAATTGAAACGAGAAAGAAGCAAAATGTGAGGAGGAAGAAGAGAGGAACCTTGGGCGGCCAAAAGGAGCACTGTAAGCAGAACGTAAAAAAAAATTGGGTAAGTTGGGATTGTTCGACTTTATTTTTTTTTTTTTACCATGAATTATAGATATTATATTGAGGGTTGCATGAGCATGAAACCAGAGAAATTATGCAAAAGGAATTAAGAAAATTAGTAGAGAAATCAGTCAGAAAAATGGATTTATAGGTTTTTAGGATAATTGGGTTATTATGATTTTGTTGCATGAAACTTAGTTTAGATTCTTAGAATTATTCTTATCAAGTGTAGAAATCATGTAGAAGTTGTTTTGGCTTAAAATAGTGGGAGAAATGCATGAAAAATGGGAAAATTTTCCTCGTTAGAAAACCGCACAGCCCCACCGAAGCTACGGTTTCTTCCAATTTCGGGAGGATTCGATGCTTCGATCTAGAAACCGAGGTTAGATATGTGTTGCCCATGTAAAATAGGTTCGGGCCTAGTGAAAATCGTGAGAAAAATCCGTCGTCGGCGAGTTGCCGTCGACGAAAAAGGTCGCTGGACTACACTGGGGAAGAAGACGATGTGGTTGGTCGATTGGGTTAGACCAAATAGGGTCGGGTCATCCCCGAACCACCCGCACATGGGCTGCCCGAAACTGTGACGTTTTAATATTGTGTTTTAAGTTGGAATTTAGGGGTGTTTGGTTGTGGAGGTTAAGCTATCCATTGTTTGGCTTATAATTGTAAAAGAGAAAAAAAAAAAAAAAATGGTACAGGGGTTGCTGCCCCTGTACCTTGAACTCGCAACGTGGGGGAAAAGTTTCAAGGAACGGACCACTGTGCGACTAAGGCACATGTGATCTGTTTTACACTAAATAATATATATATATATATATATATATATATATTAGTCCTATTTAATTAATTTAAGTAATTAATTAATAATTATTTAAATAGGTAATTATTTAAATAATTCTCAATATACAGATTAGTCAAGTGAATAGTGTAAAATTACTGTTTTGGACCTTCTGGATCCAATGGTGAGGTCCATTTTATGAGACGGAGTCCCAAAAAATAAAATACCCATAGAAATGTCAAAATGACCAAAATACCCCTATATCAAATGTGAGTCAAACGGACTCCGATTGAGTTAAGTAAATAGTAAAATTTTATTATTTCAAACCTACTAGACTCAACCGTGAGGTCTGAATTATGAAAACAGAACCCGAAAAATAGAGACACGTAAATGACTATTTTACCCTTTTGGTAAATTAGTTCAAATTGAAAACCATGAAAGCCTAAACCCATTATCTTTGACATTCTGGACTCAATGGTAGAGTTTAAATTAGTAAAAGAGATACTTATAATAAGGAGGCATAAATGGATAAATAGCATTAAAACTGAAACATGTTTACTGAAATATAGGAGACTCAAAAGGAAAGGGGAAGGTCACGGAATGCTATGACGCACTGATAAGGTAAGTAAATTCTTATCTTTGATGTGTGGTTTTCCAAGCCACATTCTTTCTATTACTTCCAAAACTTTGTACTCATGTATGTATCCGTTGTTATCATCCCACCATTGATATTGTTTTATCTGGTGGATGCATATTGACTGATATCTCATGATTTGATTCATTGTACTAATGCCTATCATTGTATGCTTATGTCATGATGTTCCATACATTATACACTTCTTATGGAATTACAATAGAATCCTGATTTATGTTAAATGCCAGGTTTTGTGCTCAGTCACATTACCCATCTGATGCTATCTGATTGACAAGACCTACGGTTCGATTAATGGGACCTACCGGTCAAGTACGTGAACAGGACACATGGACAATGATGACATTTTTACGCAGTGAGATAAATGGGCATTTTATATGCATTCATGTTAAGGGGGGTATGTCGGGCCCCCAAAAGACCGAGGGTCTACCAAACCCTGAACAGAATAAATGCATTTCTCATGTTTGATTGTTATTTAGACGTTTATTGGATTCATAGGATGTCTTTATTCCCTATGAATAACTCCATGTTGATTCGTTCCTTATTTATTGGATTTGACTGTGACTGTTTTACTGTGGCAATATTCATGTTGATTGTGATTAGTGTGCCTTATCCATATTCATGCTACATTATTACTCATAATTGTTATTATGCCTTATTGTCCGTTGGCCATTGTGGCATTTTATTGTTAACTGCAATCATTGTCATGACTGGCTATCATGTTACCCCTGAGTTATATTTTTTTCATAAAATCTCTAACCCGTATTGGAGATAGGCTTTTATTTACTGAGCGTTGTTAGCTCACCCCACTTACTTAAATTTTTCAGGTGAGAATGTTACAGAACCACAGTAGGAGTTCAGGAGCCTAGAGAGACAGTTGAGGAGCATGATAGAAGTGAATAGAGTCTCTCCCATGAACTCACCACCTAAACATGGTTTTATGTTTTGTTATGTTAGTTCCATTTTTCAGTCTTTGAACAATATTTTTTATTAAGATTTTTGTAATGTAATATTATGTTTACGTTAATTACTATTATCATTGATACAATGAATGAAAAAAATAGGGATGGCTATTAGGTCGGCCCCGTAACACGAAATTCGCATAGGGTGAGTTTTGGGTCGTGATAGGGGATACTTAGTTAATAATATAGAATTGAATTATATATGTGGAACCATTAGTGTGTTTGAAAATTGTGACCCTGACTTGATGGGAATAATAGAGTTTGATGACATGTTACTACAATTGGGATACCCTAGTTACAAAAGCTTATGCTATCTAACACTTGACTTATATTAATGTTGGTTTAAGACCATTATCTAATAATTCTAATGTATTAGAAATGTGTGCTCTATATATGAAATTTATGATTATTTTTGTATATGTTGAACATGAAGTTGATGATTTTGATAATGATGATGAAAAAGTGGAAGGGGAATCGAGGGAAAGGGAAGGTGAGGGTGAATGGGATGGTTGAAAGTAACAATGATAACAATAATAATGAAGATGATGATGTTTTACTAGATATGTACATTAACAAGGTTGTTGCTAAAGATGAGATTTATAATTTTACATCGACTAGTGAGAGAAAGAATTGTAATGAGTGTCACGAGTCCAATAAAGTTAATGAGGGAGAGTATGAGAAATTATTAGAATATTTGTAATCAGATGAACTTATTAACTTGAATTCATCATCTAATGATGAAGAACTTGATGAATATCCCGTGTTTAGGCCTAGTGTAGACATGGGTGTAGTACAATTAGAAGCAGGCATATAATTTACATCACATTTTGCTTGCAAACAATATGAGAAAGAATAAGCTGCCAAATTAGGGAACAATCTACATTTTAAAAGAATGCAAGACACTAGAGTGATAGTGATTCTCTTATATTGTTGTCTTTGGAGAGTGCTTGCATCATTGATGCAGAGGCAAAAGACATTCCAAGTTAAAACATTGAATAATAAGCACAAATGTTTAAGGTAGTACAAGATTAGAATGATGAACGTTAGATGGTTGGCTAGTAAATATATAGATGAGTTTAGGATAGATTCAAACATGAACTTGAAAAAGTTTCAAGAGAGAGTAAGAAAAGATTATGTGGTTGGTATTTATATAAACCAACCATAAAAGAGCAAAGTTAAGGTTGTTCAAAAAGTTGAAGGTCGTTTTAGACCAGCTCGTTTTAGGCAATGTTGATTGAGTGCTTAAATGATGAAGCGAGTTGTTTTGATGGATTAGATAATTTTTGGCTATGTGAATTTTACGCGTGTTATTATCGAACTAGTTCAGTTTTGTAATTTAAACCCTACTCACTATCACATTCTGTCATGTAAACTATATTATTCAAAAACAATGGTTAAATGACTGACCAGATTATATGGTTTACTTTATGAATATGAAAAAATTAAAAAATTATTTTGCTGCGCTTGATCAATACATAATTAGGAAGACGATTTGATCATTGAAGGGCCTTGGTGGTCGATCACAGATCCCTAATCCGCATAGGCCGAGCTCCGAGTCATGACATCGAGAGATTATTGTTTGGAATTACAAAGAAATAATCATGGGAGCACATGCATTGTTTATATTTGAGAGAATTTATATTTGTTTAGATGGATGCAAGATAAAGTTTCTAGCTAGTTTCAGGTCCATCATTGGTTTAGATGGATATTGCTTAAAGGGTTGATATGGGAGGGTAGTTGTTAGCAGTGGTTGGGAGAGATAAGAATGATCATATGTTTCCAACTGCATATGTTGTTGTTGAATGGGAGACAATGAGCTTTTGGACACAATTTCTTTTGTTACTACTAGAGGACATTGGACAACACAAACGAACCTTTATTTAAGATCAACAGAAGGTTAGTTAACCTTTTATTTTAACATATTTAGTGTCACTTAGTGTTTTTTTGGAAGCATTTATGTTAACAACTTGTAATACACCAATGCAGGTACTTATTCTAACACTTGATTCACTAATGCCAGGGGCGGATCACAAGTTCTGTAGCAGGAAAATATACTCTAACTTCAATAAGATCTACAAAGAATTATTACTAAAACATCTTCTATGGGATGTATCAAATGTAACAACTTTATCGAATTTGGAGATTCAAATGAACAAGATGGAGATAATAGACCTTGTTGCATATGAGTGGCTGATGAAGGTGCCTACAAATTAATGGAGTAAGCACAGATTCAGTACTTATCCAAAAATGGAACCTGCTTTCAAACAATATGTTTAAGGCTTTCAATGCATATATCTTAAATGCTATGGACAAGGCAATTGTTACCCTGTTAGAGATGAATATGGTCAATTTAATGACAAGAATGAGAGTCTAAAGAGATAAGATGAACAAATATGAAGCAGTTATTTGCCTTAAAATTCAAAAGAAGTTAGAGAAAACAAAAGCATAATAGTAGAACTCGTGTGCCCACATAGAATGGAGGCAAAAAATATGAGGTGTGTTGATCACAGTTATTAAACCCAAACATCAACTCGATAAAGAGACCGGGTCAATGGGTCATTGGTTGAACCAGTGGGTCAATTGGTTGGACCGATCATATTATTAAAATATTAAAAAAATATTTTAAAATATTATACATATATTTTAAAGTATGTCCTAGAGTAAGAACCTAGGCCAGACTTGGGTTGAGGCATGTCCAAGCCCAACTCGAGCTATGAAAGACTCCACTTAATCTTATAAGAACCCGAAAGATTATCAAAAAGTATTTTGATAAAATTTTCAACCTGAATCAAAGACAAACAATTAATTAAATAAAAATAAGTTAAATAAATTATTAGTAATTAATATGATATAATGAGCCTAATATATAATTTTAGATATTTATTCGGGATTGATGTGGACCACGGGGCCACACAGTCAAATTCAGGACATGGATAAATCTTAAAAATTCTAACGATTGAATTTAGAAAAAAATGAAGACGTATTTGGAATCCACACATCGAAATTAGTTAGGGTGTCAATTTTGGTAGGATTCAAATATAGTTCATTTTTGGGAGGGTGGCAACAAACGCGTCGTTTAACGTATAAAGTTTCTCAAGGAAGCTTAACACAACTTTCCAAACAATTTTATGTGACACCTTATTATTGGTCAAGAGGGGATCCTATGTGAGAGATGTTAATGTGTGTATGTGTGTGCCGATGCACCAAACTTTCTAAACAATTTTATGTGACACCTTATTATTAGGTCAATAGGGGATCTTATGTGAGAGACGTTGGTGTGTGTGTGTCGATGCACCATTGTGTGTATGGGAAATAGATGACTCACTTGATGGTGATAGGATCACAAAAATATACAAACATTCTCATCCCTCTTTTTTCCCTCTTCCCTCCCCTATTTTTCAAATCTCTTTCTCTCTTTCTTTCTCTCTTTCTTCTGAACTGGATGAGGATGTGAGATTGTGTATGTTTATATATGAGAGTATGTATGTGAGGTAGTGTTTGTGTGTGTGTGTGTATATATATATGTATAAGTGAGAGTGGACGTGATCTGTGAGAGTTAGACAATGTGTAGGTAAGAGAAAACAACAAAGGTGTGTATGTTCTTGTGTGCATACAATGTAAATGTGTGTGATATATGTGTGAGCAAGAATAAGGAGATAAAGATTGGCTAGTGAGCACGATAGCCATGGATGTTCAGTGGAGTTTTCTCTCTCTACGACTACTTTCTCTCTCTCTTTCTACAATCGTGGCCATGACAACGAAAGTAGGGGCCTTCGAAACTTTACATTTAATTATGATTGCATTGTTAGGGATTTTGTGTGTGGTCATCTACGGGTATATATGTGTGTGTGTGTGTGTGTGTGTAGATATCTATATTTATGTGCATATTGTGGTAAAGAGACCCAATGTGGGTTCTCAACTTCTGAAATATTTTGAGGCTTGAACAAGGTCCCTGAGCGATATATAGGTAAGTTTTTGGGCGTGGGTGTGTATTGGTGTGTGCGTGTTAACATGTATGGCTAGGTGCGCACATAATGACAACGGCCTAACCTAGGGTTGTTGCCTTGAGGAATTTGAAGGACTCTTAACCCATTTTAATGCTTAGTTTGGAATCTTAGACATCTCATGTAGTAATTAGAAGGAAATAGGATTGGAAAATTGCAAAAACAAAAAGAAAAACTAGTAGGGATACTCGTTCATCAAAAAACTGGGTGTTTTCTTTTTTGTCCTTGACTCACGACATTTGGATCCATTATAACTCCAGATATAACATCTAGGGACTCGTAGAAAAAAAATAAAATGGATTGTGAAGAAAAAGTGGCCGAGAACAATGGCTGAATCTTAGGAACAGTTGTTGCCGAAAGATTAGGATTCATTGGAATCCCATGTCTTGGCCTTCGAATCTGGTACTAAACACCACAAATTCATGTTAGATGATCTTTAAGATGGAAAACAGCCCAAGAAAATGTAGAAAAATGGATGAAAATTTTCAATCTCTGACGACCTGGTCAACAGGTTGACAGGTCAAGGTCAATTAATGGGCAACGAGTTAACAGATCAAGTTGTTAGGTCACTTACTGGGTTGGGCCTAAGTCTAGGCCTATCTTTTGATCATTGTTCGTTTGAGATGCGCCACATTTGGCCTAGTCATTAGAAGAATAAAGGTTGTTTGGTTATAGTTATATGGTGTTTAGTGTTCAGGATCTTAAATTGGAATGACGATGAACTTATCCTAGAAAATTAAGGATAATGAATTTCGGCCCATTTGGAAACAAGAATAATGAATTAAAGTTTCAATAAAGTTAATCAAAATGAAGAAATTACAAAAAGGGTGATTTAAATTTTAAAAAATTTCAAGATAACCCACTAGTTTATAAATTTGAAATAAAAAGTTGATTAAAACGGAGAAAGAGACATACCTGAGGTTTTTTATCGTTTCGAATGAAATAACGAGATCCGTTTGAACATCCGAGGAGCCAAAAATGGTCCCACATAAATATATATGTAAATGACAAAAATACCCATAATAATAAATTAGGAAATTAAAGGGCAAATTAAAATTCAAAAAATGCATGTGCAAGGTTTTTCAATGCCAAGAATTCAAATATGATATCAAATTAAGTAAATTGAGACCCGATAATGGTCCCACATAATTTGGTAAAATGATGATAATGCTCCTAGAGTTAAATTAAGTAACTAAATTACTAATTAAGATTCGAAAAAGGCATCTTCAAGAATTTTGGACACCCTAAACCCAAATAGAATGTCAAAATTAAAAATTTGGGACATAGATAAATGGTTAAAATCACGATAATACCCCTAGGTATAAAACATATATCTAAAAGTAAAAATAAAATACAAGGAAACCTCCGTTAGAATTTTTTAACCGTCTAAATCTGTTTCCAATGTCTGTTTTATGGGTCGATGTCTCGCTAGACATAAAACTAGTGTTGGCAAAATTACAATAATGCCTTTAGGGTTTCAAAATGACATCGAAGACATGAAATCTTCGGGATAGAGAACTTTGGACAAACTTTGTATATAAGTTACACTATGATTGATTCTAGAGAACTTATGGAATTTACATGAAACCTAAGTACTAAGGGCCAAGGTAGCCTCGAAAGTTAAACTATGAACTCACAAGTTATTTGATGCTTAACACAAAAAACTTGAGCAACGCTTCCTCACAGTTATGCATTTATTGATTATTATTGCTTACTTATTATTGAATTGTCATAGTTTAACTGTTATAAATGTTTTGCTATGTCAATTGTCATATATGTGTACTGTAGATGTGATGATTATGCATATGGGATATGAATGAATGTTTTGATTATGCATATAGGTTTTATGCATTTCATCTTGCACAATAGGATATGTTAATATAGTATAAGATAGTATGGTACCTCAATAAAACCATATGAAGATAATAAGATTAAATAGAATATTTGTAGATAGATTGTGATTATCTTTATCACTCGGATCGTTATTTTAGGGACAGAGTTTTTCTTCAGCTGCGAGTCGTAAACCCGTGCGGGAGGTTGCCTTTGTTCTAATACGTTAGTAGCTCATGAATTGAACCTCGGGTGTTGAGTTTGTAAACCCACAGGTTTAGGATTGGCTTAACGGGGGCCCTGTGTGTGTTAAAAGCATAAGCATAAAAATCATAAAAGCAAAGCATAATGCATTCATGAGAGTGTGCACACATGGAGAAAGGATGTGTAACATTGATTACATTGATAGATGATATACATATTGCTTATGTGGATTGTGCTATGGATTACACATTTTGGATGATATACACCTTAATTCTACAATTGTGTTGTGGATTGCACATTTTATGTATTACGCTGTTGATATGGCTTGAAGTAGGAAATAGAGGTGTGTCGTAAAATATACATACATAATTACACAACATATTATATTGTTCACCTTACTATCGTTTCACATCATTGGATTGTATCTTGTTTATTAATAGGTTTGTATCTGTGGATTTGGTATATGATGATTACTGTATGCATGTGTTGCATGCTAGGCATAAGTAATTGCTCACATATGGCCTGTATTAGTTTTACACTGACATATGCTTGTGTATTTTAAGAAACCCTACTGAGCTTTATGGCTCACTCTTATTGTTCATGAAAATTACAGATACTAGACTTGTAAATAACAATTGCAGGATTGATCTTGGACTAAAGATTTACTTGGACTATATTATTTTTAATTTTGTACAAGGGTGTTTGTACTCTTTTATAGATCTCATTGCACCTATATGTTTATATCACTAAGTAGTAGAGTCAACTCTTAACAATATAACCATATTGTGTATTTATATATCATTAATAGACATTTATTGTATAGTTAAAACTGAAAGTTAATCTCAATTAATTTCGTTACGGAATTTGAACAAGTATAAGCATTGGAACCAAACTCAATTAATAAAAGAAATACTTTTTTTAAAAAAATAGCATGTTTTAAATACATTATTAGGTGGATCTTGTCCATTATCCTCCAGCTTGGGTTAAAATGACTATCACAGCATCCAGTTTCAAGTCGTGACAGAGCTCAACTTTAAGCCCGAACAACTCAACCCAAGCCCGTCCTAAAGAAGAATTTAAGAGTATCAAGTTTAGCCCGAGCCCTAAGAATTTCAACACACATCAAAGACAATTTTCAGTTGCAAAATTAGATGATTCATTTCCTTTTCATCCACAATTTGAATTTCATCACATACTAATAGAATAAAAAAACACAAATTTTAGAAATACAATTCAAATTATGGAAATTAACAATCACCTAATATATCACAGAGCAGAAATTTTGATTCAAACAAACAAAACCGACTTCTAATTCTAGTTATGCAAATGATCAAACACAACAAAATAATCACATATTAAAACAAAAATCTTAGAAATGCAGTCAATGAACAATTTGGATGGTTAAGATTTGTTTACTAGTATAATTGAATCTCAAGCATAAGGGCCAGAATATCTGTAAATTCCATACAAAAGATTATGTTTTGATCTGGATGGTTCAGAATCTGAATATTTGAAGAATATTTGGTCATGATGGTTGTAAAGGGTTTTGACAATAGTGGTTTTGAACCTCTTCTATGGTGGTTAGAAGCAGATGACACCAGAGATGAATCGACCTCTCCGTGATTAACCATCGGTTGGTAATAGTTGTGACTCCCAATGACGCCAAAGATGAATCGTTGAAGGCTCGATGACACCGCAGCTAGTGGTGTCTATTGATGATGCCTGAGATGGATCGTTGAATACTCGATGACACAGATGGTGGTGTCTCTGGATGACACCGCAGATCAAATCGACTAAGACTTGATGGCCACTAGTCGTGTCTCTCGAAGACTGACGAGGGTTTAGAAGTTTTCAGTCTAAGAGGCCGAGTGAGGTCAAATTCTAACTTTCTAAGCCATAAAATCAAATATATAGATTGAAATATACGCTATGATCTATTTTGTTAACTCACCCAACGGTGCCAAGTAAAACACACACACACACACAGATATAATATATATATATATATATATAGCTCGGGCTCAGGTTGTCCAGGCCTCTGCCCAAGCCCAACCCGATTTGAGCTCGGGCATATGTTTTATTGTCCGAGCCCATCCCGAAAAATAAAAAATACAGTCCAAATCTTAAAAATTTTGGACCGGACTGGGACTAGACCACCCAAGTTGCAACTCTAGATAATTTGACAGTGTTGCCAGCAACTTACAACTCAGAAGGGAAGAAGCAAGCACACTGTACCGAACAATCAAAAAAATCAGCCCTCGCTGGTCTATAAAAAAATCACGTGAATCTAATTTATACAAGCAGAACTATTGGATAAGCACCCTAAAAAACCTGCTTATCCATCAGAATGTGTAAACTTCATGCCAAAACCTAATTTCCCCGATCCTAATCCAGGGAATAAATTTCGCAAATTTAAGCTAAATATTTTCTAAACATTGATCAAATATGATCAGAAAGTCAATCTCAGCAAGATAGGCAATGACGAAAACAATCTGTCACAGAAAGAAGAGACCTTGCCAGCAAGTAGCACCATCTTGTCAATGCAAATATGCAATATCCACCATTGGAGTCCATTGTGTATCTATACAGAATGCTTGGCTCCGAATGTTCACCAAGAATCATTACTCTTGCCACAATTTCTTGTCCAACTAAAACAGATAGTACCAATGGACCTCCCTATCCTTGCCTTTGCCTCTCACAATCTCAATCTGCCAGTCTCTTTCATCATCAAAAAATCACTGATGTGGCCCATTTCACCTCACACAAAAGAATTTCCTCTAAATAATTGAGACAGCCGACGAAATTCCAAAATCTGATAGACCAACATCAACTACCGCCAATCTCAACAGTTGCCACACCTCCAGCTGCCCTCCCAAGATGACTGCTCAACCCATGATGAACAATGGCTGTGTATCCGTAACCCACAATTCTGGCAAGAAAGATCAGGACATGGTTCCATGCCAGAACATTTCTGACACGGCACTAAATCAACAGCAGGTTCTACAGAAATTGTAGGTTCTTGCTGATCACTAGAAGTACCCATTCCATGCTGCTCTGTATTTCCATCCCACGAAAGTGTATATATATTTTCACAATTCCCCGATACGTCCCCCATTGCATCAGCTTCATCCAACTGACCATCATCATCAGATGCCAACAACTCTGTAAACGAGAAGTACGTCTGTGGTTCAAACTCCATATCCTCATAGTTAAGACTCTCATAGTTGAACATCATACCCTCTCCAAAGCCATTCGTAGAAACATCCCATTCCACATGAGGAGATGATGATTCCTCTGTATGGTTCAGGAGGTTATTTTCTTCAAGGGGAGCAGAAAATTCAATGTCAGACGGATTATTTAATGAAAATCCATTTACATCACTTTCACGTTTCATATGCCTTCTGACAGGCAGTTTCTGAGGCCCAGGCCCAGAGGCAATAGCAGTATTCCATTTAAGATCCACTTCTGAATTGGGCTCTGTATATTGCTCAACTCTTGAGAGTGAAAAAAGAAGAGGATCATCCTCCTGTACATACACTTCCTCCTCCGTCAGTAACACTGGTGTAGCAGCTTCCCCATCTTTAAGTGGTTCAGAAATGGTTCTAGTATCAATGTCCATTCCTGAATTCCCTTGCTTTGGAGCCCTTCTGCGAGGCTTTTTGCCCTCTAATTGCTTCTTGTCTTTTGGATCTGAGTAAGGGCACACAGGTGATTTTATCCTGCGACACTTGCAACATTTAAATCCCACCAGGTCAGCAATTTTTGACTCCTCAAGTTCAACAGCTTCAGCGTGATACCAATCTGCAAATGACCACAAACCCAATTCATCAAATGTATGAAATTATAAATTCATGCAATTGGATGAAACAGAGATGACACTTTTCATGTAAAGTGGCCTTACTTTTGCAAGTTTCACAGCAAATATACATCAGATTAGAATTATATGCCTTACGGCACAGGTGACAAATAGGTCCTGGCCAACTCATATCTGGCTTGCCCCTTAAAACAATGTTGTTTAACCTGAAATCAATGCCAGTGTCCTGAGGGTTGTTCTTCTTCCATATCAGACCCCAAGAGCATAACTTACGTCGGCTTTTTGTTGCCAAACTAGAATCATGAATTGCTGGTTTCATCTCAGAAGAACTCTCCAAAGTTCCAACACATATTAGTGGCTGATTATGAACTTTTTGCTTTGCCCCTCCAGTGATTGTCACTGCGTTCTGAAATTCTTGCCCTTGCAAGAACAGGGGACTAGTTGGAGACTTGTTACTGTTCTCATTTTGAGTGTGAGCCTTGGTTTGGTAACACTGCTTGCAGGTGATCAAGAACTCAACTTCCTCATTCACACGAACTGTTGAACTTATGGTACATTGCTCATGACAGTAACCTGACCATAAAAAATGGCACACAATAATACATCTTCAATTAGACAATCATACAACTACCTAAACAACACGATAGGAAACATAAAAGAAATATTGGAACCACCCCAAGTTTTTTCTGAAATATCAGACCTCCCCACCGCTGTTTATTATCATCTAATATGAAATTACAGATGTAACCATCTGGCATTTACCTTTTTTTTTCAATAAGTACATTTACCATTCTTTTTAGGTTAAACAATACTTAAAATTATGTATGTTGTTTTTTTCTGTACATTAGCAAAACAAGGTCAAACCACAATTGACAAGTTTAATTTATTTTCTTAAATTTGTAAGGATAGTTTAAGAGTCCGAAGAGTGTGTGATTGTGGAAGTTATACAACCATAGTAAAATCATACTCATTTCATGAACATGTATATCAGTCTCATGCTAGGGTGTCTTATCTCACTGAGGATAAGGCCCCTAAGATAGAGCTATATGCTGTGGTGGCGGTAGGAGAATTGCATAGCCACCCCCTAGTATTTTTAAGGATATACCACACACATTCATAAACAATTGCATTCATCTTCATATATCTTACTCTTCCATCTGAAATTTACTGAAATGACAAGACCATTCACATTTGTTGTTCTATTATTTGAAATTGGTAAATTGGCAAGTCATTTCTCTATTACATTTGTAGGCATAAGTTCCTTTCTTTTAAAGCCCAAATTGGAGCCTTTTTGCTGGTGTGTGTGTGTGTTTTTGTTTGGGGGGGTGCAGCAATTCCATTTATAGCTTCCCACCCCCATATTGGGACCTCTGGGCATTCACGATATGCAGATTAGCAGAGTTATTCTAACTCAACAAGTAAAGTTTGCAACACTGAATAATAAATATGAATAAAAATCCTTACATGACAAGGATAGGGTCACATGATTTTAGAACAATTAGCAATATTTTTAAAAAATTGGATAAATGATTTTAAAGAAAAACATTTGTTTTTTAGGAACTTGCACTATTTCTAGTTCAAGGGTGATGGAATAGATGTTATCAACACAGTGATGGTATTATACTGTTTGAATTATTTTGGCCCTTAAACCTATTTGCATTTCTCGATTATTTCGGGAATTCAATGATAATAAAAGACATCTGAAGTAATTTAGATAGTTTAGAAGGGATGTTTAGGAAGAGAATAGGCATTCCATTTTCTGCTTCCCACCCCTACATTGGAATTTTTGTGTACTCACGATATGGAGAGCAAGATTCTTTAAGTGCAGTGACTACAACACTGCTCCTAATTTAAATCCTTAAATGACAAGGATAGGATCACATGATTTTAAAACAATTATCATGGTTTTTAAAAAATTAATATAGGAACTTCAGCATTTTCCCTTTTTCTTTTCTAGTTCAAGGGTGGGGTGGGAGAATAGACTTTATCAAAACAGTGATAGTATTATACTGTTTAAATATTTTACCATTTAAACCTATATGCATTTCTTGATTATTTTGGGAATTCAATGATAGTTAAAGACATCTCAAGTAATGTAGAGAGTGCAGACAGGAAGTTTGGAATGAGAATACATTCCATTTTTAGCTTCCCACTCCCATCTTGGAATTTTTGTTCACAATATGAAGTGCAAGAAGCTAGAAGTACAGTGCCTAGAACACTGCTCCTTGTTGAATTCTAATAAGTGGGTATATTTTTAACCCTTGGGGTTAGATGAGTTGGGAAGCGGCTTGGGTAATATTCTCAAGGTCCCAGGGTCAACTCCCACCCCAAAGGCCACTTACCTATCAGAAAATAAATAAGTGGGTATATTTTTTAGTTTAAACTTGAAAAACACAGATTTTCGCACTTTATTAACAGAAGAATCAGAAACAGATCACCAGTGGTTATTCCAACTGAATAAGTTTTCAGGGTTATACGACAGATATGAAAAGAAATCCTTTCCTTACAAGGTTAAGATCACGTGGTTTTAAAACAATTAGCAACATTAAAAAAAATGGATAAAGGAATTTTTGAGAAAAAAACATATGATATGTCAAGGCCTCTTGGTAAAAGAGGGCTAATTACTTTGTCAAAAAATATAAATATAGGGAGAGGAAACATTTGTTTTTAAGGAACTTGCAGTTTCCAGTGTAGGGGAATGGACTTTATCAAGCGATGGTATTATGCTGTTTAAATTGCACTTAAACCTATATGCATTTCTCGATTATTTTGGGAATCCAATAATAATAAAACACATCTAAAGTAATATAGCTGGTTTGAAAGGAAGTTTGGAAAGAGAAAAGTTGGACAAATACTCAAGTTTTCATACTTCATAAATAGTATATATATATATATATATATATATATATATATATATATATATTGATGATTTGATATAAGGACATGGCTCGATGATTACAATACCTTGGCATGCACTGCACTTGACCGCATTCCTGATTATAACAGCAAAAAACATATTAATAAACTAACAGAGTGATGGTGAACAAGAGCTGAGAGGAAATTTTTAAGTGATAACAGAATATTACCCAAGCAAAACATCAAGTTGACAAGAAGCACAAGAGCACTTGTCCAACTTATCTCTCTTACGTGATAGATAAGTGAATATGTCCTTACGGGAAGCTTTCAGCTGCCATCTCTGTAACTTGGACAATGCATTCATGGGCTGTTCAGCCAATGGCAGAATCGTTTTGTCTATGTTTTCTTCATACTCTTTGATCAAATACAACGGGATGCGCATGTCAGGAAACCAATATTTCTCTTTCCCATCTTGGCTTTGCTCGACTTCTATGATATTCTTCATAACACGAGATGGAAGATGCTTTTGATTTCCAAAAGCAACTCCATATCTAATTTTTTCTTCCACAATTTTCTTATCACGAATGAAAGCGTTTCTGAAAGCAGAAGCTTCTGTTTCTGGACCTTTTCCATCCTGAAGATTCTGCTCAGGACGAATAAGATCACTCCATCTCACATGAAGGTCTAGGTATCTGACCTGAAGCCAAGGAACAATTTTATTATTAAAGGTTACAATTATACAAGCATTACAAAATTCATCATAAAAATTACGGGCCACCAGTCCAGGCAATATTGCAATACAAAAAACAGATGAGAGGCAAAATTATAATTGTAACAACATATGTATGATAAAAACATACCTGAAGTGCCAGCTGTGATGCATTCTTACTCATTTCAACTGCAGCTCTCCACGCAAACTGTCTGCTTCTTTTAGGAACCTCAGAACCTTCGGCATAATATATACCAGGTATCCTTCTAGATCCACCTGTTAAGGAACAAAACTGCGAGTGAATGTACGATATATTTCACAAAATTTTATGTTTATTAAGAAATTAAAGTAGATATAAGCCCAATATGCTTAGAGAAATATAAAAGTGGTCAACCTTTCTGCTAGAAGAGAAAGGGAAGGAGTTAAGGTGGTGTTACCTTGGCGAGCCGCTTTCTTAACCAGCAGACGAGGTAAAAGCCCTTTCTGAAATATAAGCTTTGATAACATCCCTCCTCGCCACCAGATGAAATCACTCAAGTTGTCATGGCAGTCATCAGTTGTGACTTCAGTCAAAGAAGAATGTTTCCTACCCCGCCTCCCACTTGGTCCACGTTTCTGTGTTGATCCAACTGCACAGATAGCATTCTGGGTCACAGAAGATTCAACCGACCAATCATCCACAAGCCTAACCCAGTCCCCAGAAAGAGCAATATTGCGAATGTTCTCCTCAAACTGCATATATAAACAGTAACATCATAATAACAGCAACACAAAAAACATACGGATAGACATGCACGCAGTACACAAAACCATGCATCCTTAATTTATCAGTTGTTGGAGACAATGATCCGAAAAAAAAGAGTTCTAGTCCCAGAAATATAATACAGTTTTTTTTCCTTAGAGAATGAAATTCCTAACAGATTAGAAGGGGTTTTCATTTGGATATCTTGCCCCAATAATGTTATATGACACTCAGTGCAGACATCATAGGACAATTCTTTATTTTTCAGATTATAAATTGATACTACTCACTTTGTCAACAAATTACCTCTGTTATGATCACCTAAATGCAGAAACTACACAGATCAGAAACAAATTATAATGACGTGATTGTAAAAGCTATTGATTTTTGCTAGCACAAAGAAAATGAAGACAAGTGCAGATGAGATGTCAATTTTACTTACTGTCAGAGAATAAATTCTTATCTACTGCATAGAAAATTTTACAGATTGATACTATTTCCTTCTCTCTATATTATGTTGATTTAGATGAACTTGAAAATGGTAGCAGTACTTTGATCCTAGCTGTTGCTCATCCTTTCTGATTCCTTGTTATCATTCTTCCTCTTCCAACATTACCTACTTATCTTTGTATCGGTAACTATTCATTTAACAAGCAAATAAAGAGAGCATGACAGACAACTATTAACACAACAGAAAATTCTAAACCACGAAATAAAACACACAATTTTAAAGAAAAAATGGAGGGGGATCCTAACAGATGTCCATATTAACATTCCTCCATGTTCATCAGCTATAATGAGAGGAATCCAACAATTCTGAAATTCTCACATTGGAATCCAACAATTCTAAAATTCCCACATTGAAACCAACATCTATATTTGATAAGCAAAGCGTCAAATCATACACCAAAACTGATACAACCTTCATTTGATGTACTTAATTTTCCAAGCTACTGGCACTAATATCCATCCATAATAAGTACCACAGTTGAAGATATGGTCAGCAAAGTTTAACGAAGTCTTAGATTATAGAGATGAGATGACTTATCATTAAAAAAAAAATTGAGATGCAAGTTATCCAGATGAGATAATTTAAGATATGAAAAATAGAATACTTACTACAAGTAAGAGGGTCTTTATTGCACTGCACGTTGTAGCCTGTTCTAATTGTTTACGCCATTTTCTTCTATAAGTTGCACTTAGGAAGGGGCCAACTTCCAGACCACATAAACTCTCCTCCATAAACATAACATACATTGCTATGCCAGGAAGACTTCCCTCTCCATTCTTCAAAGGACGAAGGCCGGCAAGTATCTTCATAGCACCTTTAATGGCGTTTGAGGCAACAGCATTTAACAAGCAGCCTCTCTTGCTTGTAACAGCGGCCTTGCAAGAAAGACACCAACCACACCTTTCCCTTGGAACGTCCACGAGCTTCTTTTCAGAATTCGGCCAGAAAAAACGTATGGCTGCTGATGAGAATGCTTTTACTTGCAGCGAAATGTTAGCAGACATAATTTTCCTTGGATTGTTTGAAACATGAGACTCGGAAACCTGTTTTTCTTCTGATGAAAGAATAGCCAGATTGGCAGCAGCAGATGCAGCAAATTCTCCATGGACGTAGTGATTTATATATGCGTGAGGTTTAAATAATGACCCCATGTATAAGAAATCATCAGCTAAATTTCTTTCACCTCTTCCACTAACTCGAACGTTACCTTCTTTGCTTTGCAAGGACATGTTTGGTCCAATACACATGCCATTCACATGTGCCCTCTGACTGCCATTGCTGTTTCCCGAGGTACATGGTGTCAATTCTATCACACTTGATTTGTCAGCCAAGCTTTGATGCACCAAGTCAGAATGACCAGCATGCTGGCTAAATGAAACAGCAGACATAGTAGATTCCACGTTAATCTGCTCAGAGAACTTGGTGCCCATAAGAGGACAAAATTCCTTTGTTGTAGCATCACTATTCCTCTGCTGAACAGAATGGTCAGTTTGGGTGGTTGCGTCCAAGGAGGTGGTGTTAATCCCGGTCTCTTTATAACTACTTTCCAAACTTGAAACTGCCACATTTTCTGCACTAATCTCGGTTAAACAACTTGTAAAGTTCTCACCCTCAACCACATCTAGAACTTTATGGCATTCCTTACCCAATAGAAAAAACGATGGGCTAGAACACTCACCATCTTCCTTTTTGTTCACTAAATCTAAACCAATTTCAACTCTATCAAGAAAGGATAAGACGTCTTCTGGAATTTTCCAATGCTGTACAATTCTCTTGCATATCCCTGAATATGAAGCAATATGCTCCTTAGACGAATGAAGTGCCCATAGAACTTGTGAAATGTCATTCTGATTGTAGTATTTGAGATGTGGTTCTGAGTTGATAGAAATATTTATCCTGCAATCATTTATTATCAAGATCATAATGACGTTAGAGAATATGAGAAGACAATGAAAAATTAGATAAAGGGAGAAATGAAGTGCAACTTCAAGCCTAACCAAGGTCCAAAAGAAAGTGATCCTAGTACCAACAGTGGTCACAAATTCAGATGACCTAATGAAACAGGGGTAAAACTAAGTTTTAAGAAACGTACACCAGTAAATGATTGCAAGTCCCCAGAAAGACTTGCCCATATAAATCAACTCCAAAAACTTCTGCTCCCCTCAAAGATGTTCCCTTAATAATTGTTGGCCCAATCTTGTTAATTGTACACTCTGGACAATACCATTCCCCCTCTGGTATAAACATTTTGCTCACACCTATACATCTTGAATGGTATGCCGACGGACATCCATCGCAGCAAACCAAAGTCCCATCCATGCCACAAAGCTGGCATTCGTCACCATTACCATCCTGATCAAAATCAGCATCCAGCATCTGGTTCAGAGCCTTTGAAACCCAAAGAATTTGAATTACAAGAAGACTTCATCTCATGGCTTTCTGCAATAATCTCCATAGCTTCTTGGCCTTTGCAAGCTGAAGTTTTTGAGTACCTAGGATGGACCCTTCTTGGACCACTTTTAGGAGCAACAGCTGTTACTGCATCAGAATCGATTCCAACTTCTGATTCTTCACGCATGTCAATTTCTTCTCTTAGCTCTGCAGACTCTAAAACATCGTCACACAAGATCTGCAAAATTATCAGCTTACTACCCACAGATAAGGTGCAATAATCCCTCTCCAAAACATCAATGTAAAATCTTTTCCACTCAGTTCCCTTTGCATATCCCATTACCATTAGATATTGGACCAAGTAAACTGGCCAAGTTAATGTATCAAGCAAGCTCCAATCAATGCACCTGCAGGAATGTACTGTGTTAACTCAATTTTAATAAATGACTAGTACAACAAATGCATCCTACAAAAAATATAATCAAATGAATTGGACATAAAAGGCCCTCAGTGCCTGTTTAGGCAAGTCATGTCGACGAGGCATAATTGTCAAATTAATGCTTCTCAGGACATGAGTAATAATCACTCCCATCTGAAGATCTCTTTATAAGAATGATTACACGTGGTCAAAGTCTCATGGAGTTTAACATAACATTCTCAATCAAATGCTAAGTGTAAGCCTAACTTTACAAGTGAAATGCTGCAATTACATTTCCTTGAAGAAACAGAAAGAGATGTATATAAGATTATAAGTACCTCAGGCATTTTGATGCAAGCTCAGAACTATCAGAAGAGAGTGTCTCAAGATGGCGCCTCAATGCACGCATGAGAGCAACATGAATAGCATCCAATAGTGCATTTGGAACAGGACAGTTAAGCGATCCCACAAAATCATCCAGGGTAAAGGGGCTCAAAAACAACCGAATACCAAACGAGCGTAAGAAACTATATACAGAGAAAAGATGTGAAATAAACTCGTCTGGAACACCAATATTTCCTGTTGAAGGAGGCAATTGTGGTTGTGGGACCAGAGAAGCTTCGACCTCTAAATTGGAATCCTGATCCCAATCCCGAGCATACTCACATGAATCACTCGATGAATCGCCATCGCCATCTCCATCTCCATCTCCATCTCCATCTCCATCTCCATTGCCATCGCCATCGCCATCGCCATCGCCATCGCCATCAGCATCGCCATCTCCATCTCCATTGCCACTGCCACTGCCATCGCCATCGCCATCGCCATCGCCATCGCCATCAGCATCAGCATCAGCATTGCCATCAGCATCAGCTTGAATACCATCAATTTCATGAGCGCCACTATTACCTAACTCGCTCAACGAAGATGCTTCAACCCTGTCCACGGCATTTGCCGACTCCACCAACATTTCCTTCACCTTTATATCTTTCTTCAACACTAATGCATCTAACTTCTTCTTCCTTGCAATCAAATCATTATCAAAATCATCATCCCCAATAAGAAACTCCTTCACTTCACCACTCTCCATATCCTCACAATCCCCATCTTCATAATCAACTCTATATAATCCAGCATCGTAACAAGTAATCTTTCCAAGAAAAGTCCCACTGCCCTCAAATTCTTTCTTCACATATCTTCCCACCAACGCCTTCGACCTTGTCTCAACTGCCCGCTTCTTAGTTTGCCGATCCACCAAAGCATTTTGAACATCCTTCCTGCTCCGTTTTCTGCCACGGCCCTCCGATCTAATTACTGCAGGTTCCATTTCACCAATCCGAATCTAATCAAGCCCTAAATCAAATCCAAACTTCCAGCAACCGCTAGGGTTCCAAAATGCCTTTGCTTCACCAAACCAATCGATACTCTGATCAAACCTATATCGAAAAGTTGATGCAAATTTTTCACAGCCAAATAACAATAAAGGGAAAATTAACCACCACAAAAATTATCATAAAAAGGCCCAAAAATCAGAGATTATAAACATTCCGGTCACCGATTCGCTTTCAATGTTGAAATTTTTTTAAAGATGCAATGGTTCGTATGCGCACACAAATATATATAATATAAGATGAATACATGTATACGAAATAATCGTACCTTGTTAGAGATCAATAACCGCCATTGAAGTCGTCTTCCGGTGTAGATATAAAGAGGAGAGAGACGAAGAGTGTTATCGTGTGGTAAGAGCCCTAAATGGGAGAGAGAAACCAAAGGCCTCACCACACTCTCTTGTGCCAAGTTATAATAGCGAGCTGTCAATTTGCGTGGTTCGTTTCACTCGGAACTCGCCTTCATACGAGTTCCGTAACTCGTACTCGCCCGAGTCATGGTCATGGATATTTGAAAGGCAAGATCCAATCACGCCGCCATGATATCCTTTTCTTACCAGCAATGCTTTTATATATAATAAAGAATATATATAAGGAGAGGATGAAATACACACTAATTACATAAGAGTAATTACTAGTAATATTCAAATAAGATATCAATCTTTTACTTTGTACATTTTTATCTCCATTTTATATTTTAAATAGTGTGAAAAGAATGTGGGTTATATAATAAAATATTACTACGTCATAGTAATTATATAATTTAATACTCTATTAATAAGATAATATTATATTATTTGAGATGTAAATTTTTAAATTAATACTTAAGAAGCATATCATTGTTATTTCTTATAATATCTAAATTATAATATGATGTTATGTGTCTAATAAAAATGCACAAATTAAGTAAAGGATCTTACATTCTAATTTCACTTCACTGGTGGATTAAAAAGTATTCATGCTAATTTTTATCCATTTAAAAGATTGTTAAAATGACATGTTATAAGAGAATATGAGTTTCCATCTTAATGATTTTATAATCGAATTGTGCATATATATATATATATATAGAGAGAGAGAGAGAGTTTGAAATGATACAAGTTCACGATCAATAATATTTGATAAAATTTTAGTTCATATATTAATAGATAAATTTTGAGTCTCAAATGACAGTACAATAAAATATTAATAAAAATATTAAATAATGTGTTTAATATAATCTAATGTTATATAATTAAAATGTAAAATCTGATATAAAATTGCCAACACACCATATTAAGGCAGTAAAAAAGGGTTTGACAATTTATTTTTTAATTTTAAAAAGAAAGATGAAAGTGTAAGAAAATAGGGTTGACTCAGGGTGTTGCGAGTCAACTCAGAAAATATTCTGACACGGGGACGTATGGCTAAATCAGCGGAGGACTCTGGATCCTCTCTTTAGTCTTTTCTACACAAGATATGAGAAAGAAAACTACACAAACTAAGACATTGGCGGGAAAGCTTTAATTATTTGGCATTAACCGCCAAATTTTATTAAGCAACGGTCACTTTTTTTTCTTCTTTTTTTGTTTATGACAACATCACTTATGCTAGTGGCTCTAAATTGACGTTGTTTACTCTCTCTTTTTTCACTTGTATAAATATACTTATACATATACATAAGATAAATATATATATATAACATATAATAAATGCATAATAATTTGGCCTCAACCTAGTTCTACGAGTCTAATCCCCAAAATTTAGTCTCAAAAATGCCTTTTTTTTCCTTGATAAAGAATTTTTTTTTCCAACCAAAGATTTTCATGACAACATTTAGTGAATAATTAAATTTAAAATTATTAAAGAGTTCTTATTCTCGAGTGTGAGTAGTCACATTTTATTAAATTAGCATGACTTTGATTTTTTACAACACACATGCAAGTAGTAGATAGGTTTCTCACTTTATAATTGTTAGTCTTAAAGGTTTTCAATTAAGGGTATATTAGTAATTTTGATGATCATAAAATATTATTTAATATACTAATATTTTATTCAAATAACAATACAAATAAGGTCATCTAAGTCAAAAAAAATTATTGACTAAGAAAATGACAAAAGTTCATCAAGTTAAAAGACTTCACTCAAGAATATACTTCAAAGCAAAGATCAAAACAAGTGGAACGCTCTCATGATGATTCAAGCAAATTGGATACACTCAAATCCAAAGATTCAAGTGAAGGCTTTCATTTTCCTTATTTTAGGTTTTGAGTGACGTTAGGAATCAACTTAATCATTGGTCGTAAGCTTTTACTATTTAAAATGATCATCTAAGAATTAACTTCAAATGATTTTTTGAAACAAAATATTATCATAATTTAAGTTTTGAAAGATCAAAAGGTTTTGATAAAAGTACACTGAGAAATATAAGTTATAAAACACTCACTGTCTAAACCAGTCGACTAGGTCATGGAACCAGTCGACTAATTCTTGAAGCTTATCTGTTACACTAATCAAACCAGTTGACTGATCCTATGAACCAGTTGATTGAGTGATATTTTACAAAACAACATAAAAACTCACTGTCCAAATCATTCGACCTCCAAGGAGATTTAGTCGATTGACCTTTAAAGGCAAAATTAGAGTACAAACAAAACCAGTCGACTGGATGACCAATTGATGAATTTTCTGATAACACTATCCAAATCAGTCGACCATTTTTCAAAAGCAAAAAATAGTGTACAAATAGAACCAGTCGACTGATTGTTCTTAAGTAAATGAACCTCAAACACTATAGACAAATCAGTTGACCTAATTAGTCGACCAATTCTCATTGTAGTCGACTGGTTGATGATTTAGTCGACTGATTCAATCGATCTTGGTAATTATAAATTTAAATTTTGAACAAACAAAAATGGGAGAAACAACTCTTTTCGACAAGCAACAGACATATACTTTAAAGGGCTATAAATAGAGGTTCTCTAGGACTTTGTAAGCCATCAATTACAAGCTTACATTTTCACATCTTTATTATTGACTTTAGATCTAACATATTCCTAATCTAGATCTGAAAGTTATACATATCTTAAATACTTAGAAGCTTACACTTGATTTATCTATAGAGAGTGATCATCTTATTCCCCAAAAACTATTCTAGAATAGAGTACTATTTGGTAAACATCTTTGTATCATCTCATTACGGTGAGAGTCATGAGTAGGTGCTACCCGATGAGGCAAAAGGGTATATTTTTCTAGGATAAGAAGGCTGTGGTCTTCTCTTTGTAAAGACTTGGTCTCCACATGCAAGGAGGTCACAATAGTGAAAAAACTTAAGTGATGATATTTTAGTCGAGGACATAGGAAGTTTTTCAAACCTCGTAAAACTGTTGTGTTTGCTCTCTCTCTTTTGTTTATTTATTTTGCATTTACAACTTTTATTTTTAAAGATTTAAAAGAAATTAATATTTGTAAAATACTTTTTTCACCCCCTCTAGGATAAATATCTAGGCAACGAGTGGTATCAGAATCTCGTATCTTGTAAAATAGAGCTAACACTCAAATATGACAAATATTATAGGAACTATTTTTGCCGAAGGACAATCAACAAACAAACCCCCACTGTTTAATGGCCAAAACTATACTTATTAGAAGGCTAGAATGAAGATTTATCTTTAAGCCTTAAACTATGAAATATGGAAGGTAATTACAAATGGACATCATATTCCTATGAAGTCAAAAAGTTTTACTAGCACCACCAAGGTTGCTAAAGAAGAACAAGAATGGGATGAAAATGATCTCAAACTTCTTTAACTAAATGCTATGACAATGAGTAATTTATATTGAGCCTCAAATACAAATGAGTTCAATAAAATCTTCGGTTGCGAATCCACAAATGAGATATGAGATAAACTTGAAGTTACCTACGAAGGTACAAATCAAGTCAAAGAGTCTAAAATTAGCATGCTAGTTCATAAGTGTGAGCCAATTAAACCAAGTTGGTATATTTTTAGTAGGACTTTTTGTCCTAGTGGGAGTGATATTATTAATTTTAGGATTAGAAGTCCTAATTATATTAGGATTAGACTTTATATAATTTATATATATATATATATGTATGTAAGCACGTAAGGTGTGTTGTGCGCCGAGAGCCCAAGTCATGCAGTAAGCCAAAAAAAATCCAAAGAGTGGTGGCCGTGAGATTGTTCATCAATAATATTTCCAAATGTTTGCTATTGTTATTCTGCTTCTCATTAAACTTGTTGCATATCTTCATGTTTCACGATACATTCTTTAATTGATTGATATTTGTTTCTAATTCATCACTGTATCTCCGTTTCATTTTTTTCTTCCATCAAAATTCATCGTTTTATTATACAGTGAGAAATAATTTCTTTCGACAAATTTTAGATTATTTTGGGTCTAACAATTGGTATCAGAGTCTGTTTTTTTTTTTTAGTTCGTGAAGATGTCTTCATTTATTTCGTACGATTTACAAATTTGATGAGAAATCTCATTTTCATATTTGAGGAGAGTGCGATGATGACATTTTTTGGTTCGAGTGGGTTGACGATGAAATTCATTAAGGAAGAGCTTACAGCAGATGCAGATGAGGCAACAAAGCAAGTACACTTCAAAACTTTAAATTGTATTCATCAAGTTTTAGATATTTCTGTTCTTAGTAAAATTGCTCAATGTTCAGTCTGCGAAACAAGCATGGATATTCTTTAAAAAATATATGTTAGTGTTGATAAGGTGAAAAATGCTAGATTACAAAAACTGCATATAGATTTTGAGTTAGTTGCAGATGGAAAAATCAGAAACTATTTCTGATTATTTTTTGCGGACCGCAGCACTTGTTAATGAGATGAAGACTAATGGTAAACAAATAGCAGACCGTCAAATAGTTGAAATTTTTTTTCAAAGCTTGACATTGCGGTTTAAATATAAAGTGACTGCTATTGAAGAGTCTGCTAACTTGGAGTCCATGACAGTAGTTGAATTATAGGGTTCGTTGACCGTTCATGAACAACACTTGAATGAGAGATCAAAAAATTCAGTGGAGGAAGCTTTGCAAGCTCAATTAAATTTAAAGAATGAAAAAGGCGAGTCTCAGAATAATGCAGGATTTAATCAACGTTTTCAAGGCTACCAGAATAGAGGGCAGAATCACAACAATAGAGGAAGCAGAGGCAATAATGGGCAAAATAAATCTGGTGGAGGAAGAGACAGAGGCAATCAGTGGCAGAACAACAATCAGTGGCAGAACAATAATCAGTGGCAGAATAATAATTGGCAACACAGACCAGTCCAAGGAAGAGGGGACGGTAACAATTCTAATCCATAATCTCATAAATCCAATATTCAATATTTTAATTGTAGCAAGTTTGGGCATAAAAAATCTGATTGCATATCTAGAAGGCCAAATAATAGAGATCATCAAACTAATGTTGCTGAAAATAATCCTGGTGGTAATAATGAAGTAGAGACCGTGTTGCTGGTTTGTAATGTTGTGGATAATGATGATGATGCTAAGTGGTATTTAGATACTGGTTGTAGTAATCACATGTGTGGTAAGAAATATATGTTTTCTGATTTGGATGAGTCCGTTCGATCAGAGGTAAAGTTTGGAAATAATTCAAAGATTCCTGTGATGGGTAAAGGCATAATAGTAATCAGATTAAAGAATGGGTTTCACAAGTATATTTCAGATGTGTTTTATTTACCAGGTCTGCAACAAAATTTGTTGAGTATGGGGCAACTTTTAGAGAGAGGTTATGATATGCGAATCCACCATGGAGTTTGCATAATCAATGATGATCGTATGGGGCTAATAGCAAAGGTAAACATGACTCCAAATCGTCTATTTTCATTGAGTATTAAATGTGAGAATTTACCTTGCTTTAGTTCTATAATTGATGATGATAGTTGGTTATGGCATATACGTTTTAGGCATGTAAATTTTCGCAGTCTTAATTTTCTTGCTAAAAAACATTGGGTTTCTGGTTTGCCTACTATTGATATCCCAAATAGAGTCTGTGAAACTTGTGTTATGGAAAAGAAACTGATAACTGGTTAAAAAGTGCATATTTATTTTGTTAACCCTAGATATTCTTGCACTTTTATTATTTTAATTTCTCCAATCTATATGCATTTGCTAGTTAATTCTTATTTTATCTTTTTGCAGAGAAAGCTCGTCAAAGTTGATGATTTAATGGTGGATTTGGAGCAAAAGGAAAATATTGGGCTTTGAAGTGCTAAAAGAAGTGGAAAACAAGTGATTTTGGGTTAGAAGAGAGGCTTGATCCATACATAGGTGGACTAGGGCCCATTTTAGCATTATAGGCTCTATTTTGGAACACTTTAGACTCCTTTTTTGGGCCCCTAATGTCTACTTACGGGATTTTATGTTATTCTCCTAAATTATTATTTTGTAAGGGTATTTTTGGAAAAAGGGGAATAATATTGTAAACTAGGGTTTTGGAAAAGAGAGGAGGCCGTCTTAGAGATCTAGAGAGGAAGAAAAGAAGGAAGGAGACAACTCTAAAGAAGAAGATGAAGAATTCCATGGCTATAGTCTCCTCTTCCACGATCATGGGCTAAGTTCTCTTATTCCTAGGGTTTAGATGAAACCCTAATCAAGTAATATTGTTTCTTTGTATTTTATTTTTGGGTTAATTAGTCTTGGATGTTGATTGTATAACATTGGGATTTTATTAAAGCATTGATCGTATTATTCAATTTCACATAATCAATTTCTGTGATTTTGTTTATGTGGTTATACAATAGTAATATGTGTACATACATCAAAACCATAGGACGAGTCATAACTCAGGGAAAACAAATTGTGACTATGACCTTAGAATTAGCGTAGACAATTTGTGTTGACCAAAGATGATTCGTGCTTAGGGTTTTGGTGCGTGATTTTCTTGATGATTGTATTGAGGCTTGTAGCCAAAATACGTCTTTTACATCCAAATTGAATGACCCAAGAATTAATACAATTGAAGCTAGTTACAAGATTAGTGGTGGATTCAACACCCTAGGAATTCTCTTTTAATTTGATTCCTCATTAATTCAGTTGGATACTCTCTTTAATTATAGTTCTCATCTCATTTAATTTTAGGAAAGAATCAACTACAATCAATCTTTGTTAATTTGAATTAAAATCAATCTCAACTTTGGTTTTTAAACAATTAACAGTCTCTGTGGGTTCGACCCTTACTTCTCTACTATACTAGTAGTTTAGTTTGGTAATTTTATTGATTTCTATGACAGATCAATTTTTGGCGCCGTTGCCGGGGACTGTTGAATTGTTAAAAAATTAGTAGTTGATTTTTATTTTAATTATTTATTTTTTTTAATTATTTATTTATTATTTTTTTTTTTGTTATTATTCTTTTTCTTTGTCTTTGGTGTGCAGCAATTATAAAAAGCTAAAGAGAAGCAGGAGTCGATTGGAGCAAACACAGGTCGATAAAAAAAAAAAAAAAAAAAATTCTACCTGCTTTGCAATCTATCACGGTGAAATCTTTCCCTTCTCTTTGCATTTTATTTTTGCTACAGTTGGTATATTTGATTGGGTAGGTTTATTTGTTTTATGTTTGGTCGCCGTTCGTGCAACCCAGACTTAGAGAAATTAGACCTTGAGCTAGAAAGAACCTTGAGAGCTTTTCGTAGTTTGTCCATTAAGTCTGAGGTTTTAGGAAATCCTATTTCTATAGACATGGCTGATAATGGTGGACAACAACAACCACAGCCTCTTAAGGCTCATTTTGTTCCTACAACATATACCAATCCTTCATGTATTCAAATGCCTACTGTAACTGGGCATTATGAAATTAGACCGCAAACCATTCAGATGTTACCATCTTTTTATGGGAAGTCAAATGAGGACCCATACCAACATCTGAATGAGTTTTTAGAGCTTTGCACCACTGTCAATGTGCAAAATCTGAGTGAGAATGCTTTTAAGTTAAGGTTGTTTCCTTTTTCATTGAAAGATAGAGCCAAACAATGGCTCGGTTCTTTGCCTACAAATTCCATAACAACTTGGACTCAACTCCAACAAGAGTTTTTAAAAAAATACTTTCCTATAGGCAAAACCAATGATATGAGAAGAGCCATCACAAATTTTACTCAACTCGATGGCGAGTCTTTTCATGAAGCTTGGGAGAGATTTTTGGACCTTCATAGGAAGTGTCCCCATCATGATATCATGCGTTGGCAGTTGGTACAGAGTTTTTATGACGGTATCACAGAACAAAACCGTCAAATGATTGACTCTGCTTGTGGAAGGACTTTCCTCAACAAGAATCAGGATGAGGCATGGAATCTTTTTGAGACCCTTAGTGAGAATTCACAGCACCATGCCTCAGCAAGTCGGAGAGCTCCACCCACCTCCTTTAGTGTCCCTAAAAGAGGTGGCATTTATGAAGTTGGACAAGCTGTGGATGTCCAAGAGCAAGTTGCGGCGTTGTCTAGGAAATTAGACCAAGTTTTGGCTAGGGGACAAGTTTCTGCTTCTGTTCCTGCCACTCAAGAGGTGTGTGCTTTATGTTCATGCCCAACTCATTATGTGTCAGACTGTCCCTTAGCCCCGCAATATCCAGAGTTTGTGGAAGAGCAAGTTAATGCTCTTCAAGGTTTTTCCAAACCGGGTAATGATCCATATTCTAACAATTACAACCCGGGATGGAGAAACCATCCAAATTTTTCTTGGAGGCCTCAAGCCTCAAATCCTCCATTCTCACAAAATTCAAGGCCAAACGTGCCTAATTCTTTTCCATCATCGTCCTACCGTCCTCCTCCTCAACAATATCAACAACCACCTCCTCCCCCTAGAAGTTCAGCTTTTGAGGACAAGGTGTTGAGTGCTTTGCAAGCTTTAGAATCAAATCATCAGTCTAACACTCAATTGCTCCACTCACACACTCAATCCATCTCGAAGCTAGAATCCCAAATGGGACAACTAGCACAAGCTTTGAGTAGAAGAGATGAGGGACGTTTACCAAGTCAACCGGTGAACAATCCTAAAGGCCAATATGGGGTAGAGACTTCCAACCCCAATGATCAATATCATGAGCAAGCTAAGGCCATAACTACTCTTAGGAGTGGGAAAGTGGTAGATAACAAAGTTGAATATAAGGCTGAGGGTGAATTGACAAGTTCTTCTAAAAAGGATGTAGTTGAGAATAACAATTTGCAAAAAGGGGATTCTTCATCCCCAAGTGATCCTTTGAGTATTCCTGTGGCATCCTATGTGCCCAAGGCCCTTTACCCTTCCTGCTTGGCCGACCCTTCTCCTTTTGGGAAAAAGGGTACAAATATGGAGGAAATGCTTGAGATTTTTAAGCAAGTTAAGATTAACTTGCCACTTCTTGATGCAGTCAAGCAAATTCCTTCTTATGCCAAATTCTTGAAAGACCTTTGCACTCAAAAGCGAAAAGCTAAAACTCATGTGTCAAAGAAGGTCTTTCTGACAGAGCAAGTGAGCTCAATTCTCCAACACCAAACTGCACCTAAGTTCAAAGATCCTGGAGCCCCTACAATTTCTTGTGTCATAGGTAATCACATTATAGAGAGGGCGCTCCTTAACTTGGGGGCAAGTGTCAATTTATTGCCATACTCTGTCTATCAGCAATTTGGGTTAGGTGAGTTGAAGCCTACGTCGGTGTCTTTGCAGTTAGCTGACAGATCCGTTAAGATACCTCGTGGAATCATTGAGGATGTTTTGGTGAAAGTAGACAAATTCTACTTTCCAGTTGATTTCTTAGTTCTAGATATGGAACCCGCTCATGACCCTAAGCATCAAATTCCCGTCATCTTAGGTCGACCCTTCTTAGCTACTGCTCATGCCTGTATTAATTGTCGAACTGGGGTGATGGATATTTCTTTTGGGAATATGACTGTGAGGCTCAATGTCTTCAATGCTTCACAACAACCTCCACATGAGGAGGATTGTTTTTCAGTGGATATGATTGATAGGATAGTTGAGGAATCTCTCCCTCAAATCTTGATTGAGGATCCTTTGGAGAGATGTTTGACTTACTTTGATAGTGATGCGTTCGATATTGATGCTTCTATTGAAGAAGTCAATTCATTGCTTGACTGTTCTCCTTCTATAGACTTTCCTCCTTGGAAGTCTAGACCGGAACCCCTACCTGATCTTGCGAGCACTCCTGCTCCTCCATCTTTAGAGGTTCCTCCAAAGCTTGAATTAAAGCCACTTCCGACTACTCTTAAGTATTCATTCTTAGGACCCGATGACACTCTCCCTATTATCATTGCTTCTAATCTTTCAAGTGAACAAGAGTGCCGTCTTCTTGAGGTTCTTAGAGAGCACAAGGGTGCTATAGGTTGGTCCGTAGCTGATTTAAAAGGGATTGATCCCTCTATTTGTATGCACCGCATTCATTTAGAGGATGATGCAAAGCCATCTCGAGAAATGCAGAGAAGGCTTAATCCCAACATGAAGGAGGTTGTCAAGAAAGAGGTGGTCAAATTGCTAGATGCGGGTATTATTTACCCAATTTCTGATAGCAAGTGGGTGAGTCCCACCCAAGTGGTACCAAAGAAGTCTGGTATCACTGTTGTTGAGAGTGATAAGGGTGAGCTTATCCCTATGCGCACCACCACAGGGTGGAGAGTTTGTATTGATTATCGCAAGCTCAACTCTATGACCCGGAAAGACCACTTTCCTCTCCCATTCATTGATCAAATCTTAGAGAGGTTAGCGGGTCAAAGCTATTATTGCTTTCTTGATGGTTATTCTGGATTTAACCAAATTGCAGTCTTTTTGGAGGATCAGGAGAAGACCATTTTTACTTGTCCATTTGGCACATATGCATACCGCCGCATGCCTTTTGGATTGTGTAATGCACCGGCGACTTTTCAAAGGTGCATGATGTCTATCTTCTCCGACATGGTAGAGAAATTTTTAGAAGTCTTCATGGATGACTTCTCTGTTTTTGGCCCCTCGTTTGATGATTGTCTCCAAAACTTGACCAAAGTTTTGAAACGTTGCAAGGAGACAAATCATGTGCTTAGTTGGGAAAAGAGCCATTTTATGGTTCAAGAGGGGATTGTGTTGGGACACATTGTGTCCAAGAGAGGGATTGAGGTCGACAAGGCCAAAGTCCATCTCATTGCTAAGCTTTCGCATCCTACCACGGTCAAGCAAGTTCGATCATTTTTAGGACATGCGGGTTTTTATCGTCGATTTATCAAGGACTTTAGTAAGATCTCTAGGCCCTTGTGCAATCTTCTTGCCAAGGATACTCCATTTGTCTTTGATAGTGCATGTGTAGCGTCTTTTGAAAAGCTTCGTGACTCTCTTTCTTCCGCCCCGATCATGCAACCACCCAATTGGTCCATCCCTTTTGAAATTATGTGTGATGCCTCTGACTATGCAGTTGGAGCTGTTTTAGGACAAAGGGTAGAAAAACTTCCATATGCCATTTACTATGCGAGTAAGACTCTTCATGATGCTCAGTTAAATTACACCACCACCGAGAAAGAGTTGCTCGCTGTAGTCTTTGCTTTGGATAAGTTCCGTTCCTATCTCCTTGGCTCTAAGGTAGTTGTCTATACCGACCATGCTGCTTTGTGGCATTTACTTTCCAAGAAAGAGACCAAGCCGAGATTGATTAGGTGGATTTTGTTGCTTCAAGAGTTTCATTTAGAAATTCGGGACAAGAAAGGTTCCGAAAATGTCGTAGCTGACCACCTGTCCCGCATTCTTGTTGAGCACACAAGTGACACTCAACCTTTGCATGACTCGTTTCCTGACGAGCAACTCTTTTCTGTGTCATTAGTGAAACCCCCTTGGTTTGCCCATATTGTGAACTATCTTGCAATTGGTCAAATTCCGTCCCAATGGTCCAAACAGGACAAAGACCGATTTTTCTCGCAAGTTAAGTTTTTCTATTGGGAGGATCCTGTGCTCTTTAAGTATTGCTCTGACCAAATTATCCACCATTGTGTTCCAGAGAGTGAGTTTCATAGCATTCTTACTTTCTGTCATTCTTCAGCTTGTGGTGGCCATTTTAGTGGTCGCAAGACGGCGGCAAAAGTCTTGTAGAGTGGGTTCTATTGGCCCACTCTATTTAAAGATGCACACAATTTTTGCAAGACTTGCATTCGGTGTCAGCAAATGGGGACAATGTCTCGTAGAGATATGATGCCTCTTACCGCAATCTTAGTTATTGAGATATTTGATGTATGGGGTATTGATTTCATGGGACCATTTCCACCGTCATTTGGCTTTGAGTATATTTTGGTAGCAGTGGATTATGTGTCCAAGTGGATTGAGGCTGTGGCAACTAGAACCAATGATCACAAAGTGGTGGTCAAATTCATTCAAGAGAATATATTCTCTCGGTTTGGTATGCCACGAGCGATTATTAGTGATGAAGGGTCTCATTTTTGTAATAGACCCTTTGCAATCGTGCTTCAAAAATATTCCATCACTCATAAAGTCGCCACTCCTTACCATCCACAAACTAGTGGGCAAGTTGAAGTGTCAAATAGGGAGGTCAAGTCAATTCTTGAGAAAACGGTACGGCATGATCGAAAAGATTGGTCTTTACGTTTAAACGATGCTTTGTGGGCATATCGTACCGCTTACAAGACCCCTATTGGCATGTCTCCTTACCGATTGGTTTTCGGTAAAGCTTGTCATCTCCCGGTGGAGCTAGAGCATAAGGCCATGTGGGCCATTAAGAAATTCAACTTTGATATGCTTGTTGCCGGCTCTAATCGAAAGCTCCAACTCAATGAGTTAGAGGAGCTTAGGAATGATGCGTATGAGAGTTCCCGCATTTACAAGGCTAGGACTAAGGCATTCCATGATTCTCACATTAATCGTAAGTCTTTTGAGCCTGGTCAAAAGGTGTGGTTATTTAACTCTAAGTTACGGTTGTTTCCTGGGAAGTTGCGGTCTAGATGGGATGGTCCATATGAGGTTGTTCAATCTTGGTCTCATGGTGCGGTAGAAATTCATAACCCTCGGAGTGGCCAAACTTTCAAAGTTAATGGCCAAAGGTTGAAATTGTTTATTGATGGTGTGGAGGAAGGGAGTTTGATTGAGGAGATTGGTCTTGAAGACCCAGTTTATATTGATTGATGTTTTTCTCCTCGTGCTGTGTCTGGCTGAAGACATTAAACTTAGCTCTTCTTTTGGGAGGAAACCCAATTTTATTTTATTTTAGTTTAGTTTAGTTTAGTTTATTTTATTTTATTTTATTTTATTTTTGTTTATTTTTGTTGTTTTTAATTGAGTTTTCTTTTTATTTTTTTGTAGGTGTTTAGTATTTATTTTATTCTTATTGTTTTTTTTTTTTTTAAAAAAAGAGGGGTCTCTCTTTAGTCATGTTTGTTTTCTGGACTAAAAAACTCGAACAATTTCAGAAAGCTTGAGCATTTTCTCATGTTTTTTTTTTCCAAATGTTTCTGGTCCAGAAAGTTCGAGCACTCGCTAGAAAACTCGAGCATTTTTTTGTCAAAAATTGATTAAACATTCTGTCCCGAAAAGCTCGAGCACTCCAAGAAAAGCTCGAGCTCTTTTTCTTCCCTCAAAGCTCTTAAGGTTCTGTTCCAAAAAGCTTGAGCTTTTCTCAAAAAGCTTGAGCACTTTTAATAGTGTTAAAAAATAAAAAAAAAAATCAAAAATCAAAAATTCAAAAGAAAAAAAAAAAACACACAAAAAAAACAAAAAATTAACCCCCCCGTCTCTCTCACCAACGCAACTCCCTCACAGTCAACCACCACACCACCATCTCCATCACCATCATCAGCAACTCCCTCACCGTCGCTGCCATTCCCCCCATTTCCATCGCCGACCACAACAACCACCACAACCACAGCCGCACCTCCATCATCAACACCCAACGCCGACATCACCACCACCGTACCTCCATTCCCAGTCGCCCACCGCGCCGCCGAACGCCGCCGCACCAGTCAGCACCGCCTCTCTCATCCCAGCTGCACCTCCACCATCACCACCGCACAGCCACAACTCCACCACCACCGTCTACCGCCGCATCTCAGCCGCACCGCCCCTAAACCACTACCTCCTGTCATCACCACGCACCGTCATCTCCATCTCCGCCGCCGAACGCCACCGCACCAGTCAGCACCGCCTCTCTCTCTCTCCCCGCACCACCATCACAGACCAGAACCTGTACCCCTATCAGATCTGGCCGTCCTCATCATCACCGCCGCACCATCATCACCTCCAACCCCGCCGACTGCACCACCAACCACCACCGCCGACCTCGCCCTTCCCTCACCCCACCCGAACCCCTAACTCCATAACCCAACACCACCACGCCGCACCATCCCCAACCACCGAGCACCTCCCTCCCGTCCCTCCATCACGCACCAGTAAATCCATCTCCACCGATCCCCTGTACCACCATCACAGCCAATCGCCGCCACAACCCCAACCGAACCCCCAGCCCCATCACTCCCATAGCACAACAACACCACCATCACAACACCATCACAGCCGCCCGCCACTGCACCCACCCCCCTCCCCGTCGCTCCATCATCTCCGACCCCCCCAACTCATCCGACCCTCCAGACGCCCCACCCTTCCTCCAAACCACAAAAAAACAAACCACAAAAAAAAAAAAAAAAAAAAAAAAAAAAAAAAAAACAAACACAAGACCATGAATATTTTCATGGTTGCAAATCTGAGTTGACTGTATTAATTGAGATTGTGCTTAACAAGTTCTGACACACTCAGTGGCCTGATAGTTTCCCCTCATGTTGATTCTTTCCCTCTAAATATTATTTTTTTTTTATTTTATTATTATTATTTTTTTATTTTTTAATTTATTATTTATTTATTTATTTAATATTCCTTTGTTCTTGTTTTGTTTTTAGTTTTTATTCTTTTTCTATTTTTGTTATTTTTTTGTTATTTTCTTTAATTTATTTAATTTTATTTAATTTTACTTAATTTAATCCTTATCTTCTCTATTTATTTATTTTATTTTTATTTTTATTTTTATTTTTATTTTTTATTTTTTATTTTTTCATTTTATTATTTATTTTAGTCTATTTTATTTATTATTTAGATTCTATGACCCCACTAACTTTTTATTGTTTAGTTTGTTATTGTAGGGATCCATGGGTCGCCCGAAAGCTTCCAAAAGCCGTGCCATTACAGTTGAATCCACTTCGCGCAAACGGCCAATTCAAACCCGTCCAGTCACTGCATTGAGCAATCAAATGAGAAATGGGCCCCAAAACCTTCTGATTCACCGGCTTCTTTGCCCCCTTAGTTCTCTCCACTCAGGTGCACTCCTTCCTTTTACTTATTTCGTTCTATTTCATGTTCTTTCATGTCATGTCCCCTTGAGGACAAGGTGTCAAATAAGTTGGGAGTAGTTGCTATTATTTTGCTTGCTTGAGCTCAATATACTTCATGATTACAATTTTATTGTTTTGAGCGTATTCATGTATTTCTGAGCTTGCATGAGAATCATTGTGATAGTTGTGCGCTGTTAGTGATTTGTCTTTCCCTAACTTTCATAATTGGAGACAAATTGGGTTGCTACTCTTGTGACTCTACGATTTGATGGTTAGATTGTGAAACTCTAGTATCATGATGGCATTGACTGAGACTTATAACCCATATTATGTAGAATTGAGCTTGAACTTTATTTTGAGGGTTATACAATTTACATATCTCCATTCTATCAATTGTCATTGTCACATGTCTAAGGTCAGTCAGTTCAAATGTCGGATGACACTTCTTGCCTTTGGGGAATGAAACTAGGCTCTTTTTCTACTTTGAGCCTGTTCGTTTGTTTCTTGCATCTTTACATTATTTACCTGATTGGAACCAAGTTGAGTCTTTATTATTATATCTTTCTTTTCATAGCCAGTAGCCTCGCTTTGGGTGAAGAAGTTGGATGATTTTTCTTTGAGAAATTGGTATTGTGAAAGTAGAGAAGTGAAGATGTACATTTTTCTTTTATTGTAATGTTATTCAGTTTCAAAAAAAATCAAAAAAAAATCAAAAAAAGAAAAAGGAAAGAAAAGAAGAAAAAAAAAAAAAAAAAAGAACAATCAGAAAGAGAAAAAATATATATATTTCATTGCCTTTTCCTTTTCTTTTTGGTTTGCTTAAGTAGAAAAGTTGTGAGTAGTTTGGGAATGCTTTTATTGGAATTTTGGGAGTGGTGTTGCAATGTTCAAAAGATATGATGAATTTGGAAAACTCCAGTTTATTCACTTCAGCTTCTTTGCTTATCACATGGAGATTATTGTTCACTTACCCCTACTTTATCCTTGACCTTGACCTACATTACAACCAGAAACAAAGACCTAGCCGACCCCGAAGGTGTAGTAGTTGATGATTGAGGAAGTGACTGTAGTGGTCATGTGGCATTGGGAGTTGATTTTCGTAGTGGTTAGAATTCTCTCTATATTATTCTTGTTGTGCTTTCATTCATGTTTGCATGTGGATTATTTGATTTGTATTCAACAGTTATTCCATCCACATGTATGAGAGGATACATATACACCCTATCTCTGTGAGTTTCATTTGTGAGTGATATCTTTTGGTGAGATTTGGAGTTAAAGTAATGCCTGTTTGAAAAGAAGTTTCATTGCCTAGACATTTTGTTATGGTTGTCGCTTTTATGCACACTGATTCTATCCATTAATGAGCACTTGAGAAATTCACAGGTTGCTTTTAGTGACATAATTGTTACTTTGATTCGATTATAACTCAGTTATACATTCACTAAGATTCATTTTTATTAATTATGAAGTATATTGTGTTCAAGTTGGGGGGTGTTGAATTTTGTGGGTAGATTCACTGCAAACCCTCACGAGACTATCACTCGTCCACTAGGGCAACCTAGGGGTTTAAAGCCTTATTTCATATGGTAAATGCAATCGTGTATCCCACGAAAGAGGATTTAGTTAGTTGTATTTTTGTCTCTTGTTTCCTTGGCTTTGCTCGAGGACTAGCAAAGTGTAAGTTGGGGGGTGTGATAACTGGTTAAAAAGTGCATATTTATTTTGTTAACCCTAGATATTCTTGCACTTTTATTATTTTAATTTCTCCAATCTATATGCATTTGCTAGTTAATTCTTATTTTATCTTTTTGCAGAGAAAGCTCGTCAAAGTTGATGATTTAATGGTGGATTTGGAGCAAAAGGAGAATATTGGGCTTTGAAGTGCTAAAAGAAGTGGAAAACAAGTGATTTTGGGTTAGAAGAGAGGCTTGATCCATATATAGGTGGACTAGGGCCCATTTTAGCATTATAGGCTCTATTTTGGAACACTTTAGACTCCCTTTTTGGGCCCCTAATGTCTAATTACGGGATTTTATGTTATTCTCCTAAATTATTATTTTGTAAGGGTATTTTTGGAAAAAGGGGAATAATATTGTAAAGTAGGGTTTTGGAAAAGAGAGGAGGCCGTCTTAGAGATCTAGAGAGGAAGAGAAGAAAGAAGGAGACAACTCTAAAGAAAAAGATGAAGAATTCCATGGCTATAGTCTCCTCTTCCACGATCATGGGCTAAGTTCTCTTATTCCTAGGGTTTAGATGAAACCCTAATCAAGTAATATTGTTTCTTTGTATTTTATTTTTGGGTTAATTAGTCTTGGATGTTGATTGTATAACATTGAAATTTTATTAAAGCATTGATCGTATTATTCAATTTCACATAATCAATTTCTGTGATTTTGTTTATGTGGTTATACAATAGTAATATGTGTACATACATCAAAACCATAGGACGAGTCATAACTCAGGGAAAACAAATTGTGACTATGACCTTAGAATTAGCGTAGACAATTTGTGTTGACCAAAGATGATTAGTGTTTAGGGTTTTGGTGCGTGATTTTCTTGATGATTGTATTGAGGCTTGTAGCCAAAATACGTCTTTTACATCCAAATTGAATGACCCAAGAATTAATACAATTGAAGCTAGTTACAAGATTAATGGTGGATTCAACACCCTAGGAATTCTCTTTTAATTTGATTCCTCATTAATTCAGTTGGATACTTTCTTTAATTATAGTTCTCATCTCATTTAATTTTAGGAAAGAATCAACTACAATCAATCTTTGTTAATTTGAATTAAAATCAATCTCAACTTTGGTTTTTAAACAATTAACAGTCTGTGTGGGTTCGACCCTTACTTCTCTACTATACTAGTAGTTTAGTTTGGTAATTTTATTGATTTCTACGACAGATCAGAAACATAGAGATGTTTTCCTACAAGAAATTCATGGAGAGCCAAGAGGCCTTTGGAGTTGATACACTCAAACTTGTGCTTAGTGGAGATACCTTCTAATGGTGACAGTAGGTACTTTATTACATTCATTAATGATTTTAGCAGAAAAGCATAGGGTTTATTTTTTGTAACATAAATCTGATGCTTGTGACATTTTTAAAAAATTCAAGGCTTAAGTTGAAAAGCGAAGTGGATTTCATATTAAAACTTTGAGAACTGATAGGGGTACAGAATATCTTGTTTGTGATGATTTTTTGGAGAAACATGGTATTAGGCATCAGTTGACTGCTAGATATACTCCACAGTAAATCGGAGTGGCGGAAAGAAAGATTAGAGCTGTTATGGGTATGGTTAGATGCATGTTGAAATTTAAAAATTTGCCTAAAGGATTTTGGGTTGAAGCGGTTGCTTGTACTATTTATGTTTTGAATATGTGCCCTACTAGAAGTGTTTCTAACAAAACCCCACAAGAAACTTGGAATGGACAGAAGCCTGTCATTAAACACTTAAAGGGTGTTTAGATGCATTGCATATGCTCATGTACCAGATCATCTCAGAAAGAAACTTGATGATAGAGGTGAAAAGTGTATTTTATTGGCTATAGTCAATTGTCAAAGGCTTATAAGTTGTATAATCCAATAACAGAGAAGGTAATTATCAGTCGTGATGTAACTTTTAATGAGTAAGGAGTTTGGGATTGGTCTCAGAATGATCAAATCCAACCACCTTTAATTTTTAAAAATGCAAATCCGCTGATTGAAGTACACAATGAGCCTTGGATTAGTGATCCTCCATCTTCAGATGTGTCATCATCTCATGCAGAGTCCTCTAGGCGTCCTCAATGCCAGCGCCACTTGCCTGCTCGCTTACAGGATTATGTTGTTGGTAGTGATAATAAACTAACTAATGAAGATTTGGTGAATTTTGCTTTATTTGCATATTGTGATCCAGTGACTTTTGAAGAAGCCTCTCATGATGATTATTGGATTAAAGCCATGGATGATGAAATCTATGCAATTGAGAAGAACAATACATGGAAACTTACTACTCTTCCTAGTGGTAAGAAACCAATTGGTGAGGTAGATCACTTTAAAGCAAGATTGGTGGCTAAGGGTTACAAACAAAAGTTAGGTATTGATTATTTTGAGGTGTTTGCTCCTGTTGCTAGACTTGATACAGTTCGTATGTTTGTTTCTCTTGCTGCTCAAAATAATTGGAGAATTTTTCAAATGGATGTTAAATCTGCTTTCTTAAATGATGTACTCAAAGAAGAAGTTTATGTTGAGCAACCAGCAGGCTATGTGATAAAAGGGCATGAAAACAAAATCCTTAGATTGAATAAGGCCTTGTATGGATTGAAGCAAGTACCAAGAGCGTGGTATACACGCATTGACTCTTATTTTGTTAAGCATGGTTTTGAGAGATATCCTTATGAGCGTACTTTATATGTCAAGTCTAATTCACATGGTGATATTCTTATTGTGTGCTTATATGTTAACGATTTGATATTTACTGGCATAATTCAAGGAGGCTATGATAGCTCACTTTGAGATGACAGATATAGGACTAATGTCTTATTTTCTTGACATTGAAGTTGTTCAAATAGATGGTGAAATTTTTACTTCACAGAAAAAGTATGCTAGTAATATTTTAAAAAGGTTCATGATGGATAAGTCCAATCCAATTTTAACTCCAGTTAAGAAGAGGTTAAAGTTGGTGATGGTACAGGTGATCTTGTGAATCCAACCTACTTTAAAAGGTTGATAGGAAGCTTGAGATATTTGACTTCTACTAGGCCAAATATTGTGTTTAGTGTTGGGTTAATTAGCAGATTTATGGAGACTCCACATCAATCTCACTTGCAAGCTACTAAACGAATTTTGCGATACATTCAAGGTACGCAAAGTGATGGTATTTTTTACTCATCTTCTAATAGTTTGGAACTTGTTGGATATACAGATAGTGATTGGGCAGGTGATACTGAGATGCGAAAGAGTACTTTAGGATATGTCTTTCATCTTGGTTTTGGTATATTTTCTTGGTCTTTTAAAAAATAGCAAGTTGTTACTCTTTCAACAGTAGAGGCTAGAGTATATTGCAGCAGGGAATACGGCCACTCAAACAGTTTGGTTACAGCGGATGCTTGGTGTTCTACAACACAAGCATGATAGTCCTACAACAATATTTTGTGATAACAAGTCAGCCATTGCATTGACGAAGAATCCAATTTTTCATGGGAGAAACAAGCACATTGATATCAAGTTTCACTTCATTCTTGACTTGGTGAATGACAAGGAGATCCAGCTTGACTTTTGTCCTTCTAAGAACAAGTTGCAGATATTTTTACAAAGCCGCTCAAAACAAATTCCTTTTTGAAGTTGAAGAGGTTACTTGGCATGGTGAAGCTTGAAGACCTTGGTTTAAGGGAGGCAAGTGAGCCAATTAAACCAATTTGGTATAGTTTTAATAGGACTTTTAAAATTGAGTCCTAGTAGCAGTAGGATTTGATTTATTTTATTCTAATGGGACTAGGAGTCTTTGTCCTAGTAGGAGTGGTATTATTAATTTGAATAGGATTAGAAGTCCTAATTATATTAGGATTAGACTTTATATAATTTATATATATATATATGTATGTATGTAAGCACGTAAGGTGTGTTGTGCGCCGAAAGCCCAAGTCATGCAGTAAGCCAAAAAAAATCCAAAGAGTGGTGGCCGTGAGATTGTTCATCAATAATATTTCCAAACGTTTGCTACTGTTATTCTGCTTCTTATTAAACTTGTTTCATATCTTCACGTTTCATGAAACATTCTTTTATTGATTGATATTTGTTTCTAATTTATCACTGTATCTCCGTTTCATTTTTTTTCTTCCATCAGAATTCATCATTTTATTATACAGTGAGAAATAATTTCTTTCGACAAATTTTAGATTATTTTGGGTCTAACAATAAGTATGAACTATTTAAAGTAAACTGATAGTGAGTCCATACCCGAAATGTTTACTCGTTTTACTAACATTATTGACTCTTTGAAAGCCCTTGGCAAGAGCTATAGTAACGTTGAAATTGTGAGAAAAATCTTTAGGTCTTTTCCAAGAGCATGGGAAGCTAAGGTGACTGACTATTCAAGAAGCAAATGATCTCAACAAACTAAGCCTTGATGAGCTTCTCGAATCCCTCATGACTCATAAGCTTAGCATAAGAATTCATGAAGAAGAAGATAAACCAAAGAAGAACATTGCGCTTAAATCATCATCTCATACAAGTGAATATGAAGAAAATGATCAAGGAAGTGATGAGGATATTGCCTTCATCACAAGAAAATTCAAAAGCTACCTAAGAAGAAAGCAACAAAATTAGGAATCAAGCAAGAAGGAACCTCCAACTTGCAATGAGTATCATAAATGGGACATCTAAAGGCAGAATGTCCTCAACTCAAAGGAGAAGGAAGAAGATCCAAAAAGAAGGCAATGAAAGCCACCTGGGATAGATCGGATCAGGAATTCAGCGACCAAGAAATAGCCAACTTGTGCCTTATGGCTCATGAGGATGAGGTAAACTCTAATATTGACTCATCTCATTCCTATGAAGAGTTAGAAAATATCTTTGAGGAATTACATGATGAACTTGGGAAAATCTTTTTTAAAAACAAGGATTTTAAAAAGAAAATCTCATATCTTTCAAACGATCTTTAAGTTTCAAATAATCAAAATGAGATTTTAAAGAAAGAAAATGATTCCTTGATTTTAAAAAATAAGGATATTGAGAAAGAAAACGCATCTCTCAAGAAAAAGACGGATGATCTAAATTTTACCATAAGAAAGTTTACTAAGGGAAGTGAAATTTTAGATAAAATCATCTCACAACAAAGATGTGTTTTTGATAAAAACAGATTTGGGATACAATGCTTATATCAAATAAAAGTCTTATCAAAACTTCTTTGTAAAAACCTCTAATGCAAATGTAACCTTTCATGCACAATTTTCAAAAAAAATCTAGAAAATGCATAAAAGACAAAGGTAAAATGATTTGGGTTCCAAAAGAAACTTGGTTACCTAAGGCAAACCCTTAAAGACCCAAGAAAGTTTGGGTACCAAAATGAGTTACTTGAGTTAATTTTGTAGGTGTGCTTGAAGTCCTCCTCAAGTAAGGACAAATGGTTCTTTGATAGTGGATACTCGAGGCACATGACCGGAGACAAAGCCAAGTTCACATCCCTCACTTCAAAAAAGATTTGGGGATAACTCAAGAGGTAAAATTATTGGCATTGGAAGCATAGGCAAGAATTCATCTTTATCTATTGAGAATGTGCTTCTTATTAATGGCTTGAAACATAACTTGCTAAGTATTAATCAACTATGTGATAAAGGTTATGTTGTAATTTTTGAAACTAATAAATGCCTAATTAAAGATGCATGTAACCATGAAAATATTCTATTTGTTGCATATAGGAATAACAATATCTATTACATTAATTTTGATGACAGTTGCTTCACAAAATTTGCAATGCTTTGCGGCTATAAATGAAAATAGTTGATTATGGCATAAAAGACTAGGTTATGCGAGCATGGACTTAATCTCTAACTTGTCTAGACATGAATTAGTTAGAGATCTACCCAAAAAAAAAAAAAAAATTGTAAAAGATAGTGTATAATGGTGCTTACCAACTAGGGAAGCAAGTGAAATCTTCTTTAAAAAATAAGAAGAATATTTCAACAAGTAGACCACTACAACTATTGCATTTGGATATATTTGGACCAACTAGAATTACAAGCTTAAGAGGAAAACATTATGTCTTTGTCATTGTGGATGACTATTCAAGATATAATTGGGTATTATTGATCTTTCACAAGGATGAGACATACGAAGCTTTCACAAAATTATGTAGAAGAATTCAAAATAAAAAATGGTACTCTATTAATAATGTTAGAAGTGATAAAGGTAAAGAATTTGATAGCAAAGACATAGAACAATATTGTGATGAATGTGAATTTGTCACAATTTCTCAGCTTCTAGAACACCTCAACAAAATGGAGTAGTTGAAAGGAAAAATAAATTACTTTAAGAAATAGCTAGAATAACACTTAATGAACATAACTTACCTAAATAGTTATCGGCTGAAGCAGTAAACACTGCTTGTTATGTGATAAATAGAGTAAGTATTAGACTAAAAATTAATAAAACCCCTTATGAACTTTGGAATAGCAAAAAACTACTCATTAGCCACTTTTATGTATTTAGATGTAAACTGATATGTCCTAAATGATAAAGATAATTTAAGAAAGTTTGATACTAAATCCTATGAAGGAATCTAATTAGGATATTCCAACATAAACAAAGCATATATAATCTTTAACAAAAGAATTCTAACGTTAGAAGAATCTATATATATTGTGTTTGATAAATCTTATCCTCACATCTCAAAGAATGTAGATGATGATGATGACGTACAAAATGATTCAAATATAAATCAACCACTTCAAGACAATAATAAAAATCATCAATATCTTGAAGATGGAAAAGAAAAAAAATAAGATGAAATAAAAAATAAAATTGTAACTCAAGATGTTGGATTATACCCTTCCAAAGAATGAAAGTTTGTCAAATATCACCCTAAAGATCAAATCATTGGTGAACCAACTCAAAAAGTTGTTATTAGAGCATCATTGAAAAATGTATGCAACAATCTAGCATTTATATCTGAAATTGAATCCTAAAAACATTCAAGAAGCTGAAAATGATGAATCTTTGATATTGGTTATTCAAGAAAATTAAATCAATTTGAAAGAAACAATGCTTGAAACTTTGTTCCTATACTTAGAGAACAAAGCATAACTGGTACAAAATGGGTCTTTAGAAACAAGAAAGACGAAAAAGGAAACATAACTAGAAACAAAGTTAGGTTAGTAGTCCAATAATACAACCAAGAAAAGGGCATTGATTTGTAAGGTTTTCTGCGCTAATCTTCCTTGCTATTAATTTCAGAAGTAGTTGTATTGGTATCAACTTCCATGCCCTTTCCACTGTATCATTTGTCTCATCCATTGCGGACATATGCAACAAAATTTGAAAATAAAAAATGTAAATTAGAAGTTTGATACATACTGCATTGAATGGGTCTTAACTAAAAAAACCAAGACATATGCCCAATATACATACATATATCTATGTGTGTTGGGGGGGTGTTGAAAAAAAATACTAAAATAAATCAGTGATATCATTTAATAATTCAGAACACAAAAGATATTTGGATAACAAGTTTAGCATTAACGATAGCATATATCTGTGTGTGTAAGGGGGTGTTGAAAAAAATACTAAAATAAATCAGTGATATCATTTAATAGTTTGGAACACAAAAGATATTGGATGACAAGTTTAGCATTAAAGATAGCGATGGGAGCTATTGATTGGAGTAGGTTCAAAAATTGATTAAAGTTTGGCATTAAAATATTCTCTGTGTATTGCTCTCTATAGACACATTAGAACTTAGAAGAATGTTTGCTTTGTTAAATGCTGTGTTTAAACATCACCATTATTAATCTACAATTTGCAAAAAATTAGAAATCAGTGTCTCAGCAGCAAGTACAAGATTATCATGTTAGAAATTTTTTTTTAAAATTTTGAAGTTTTAATTCCAACTTAATAAAATTATAGAACAAGTAACAGACTTTACAACAAAATTCAGAACCCCAGCCATAAAAAAGACACAACAAAAAAAAATACATCAATCATATAAATCAAACAAAAATAATAGTGTATAAAAAAAAATAGGACACTAATGGTAATATGGCTGGAAAATAATACATGTATCAAACAAATGAGACGGGGTTTTTTCTGTTTTTTTTTTTTTTTTGACAAATCAATCAAATGTATCAAAAACAAAGAGAAAATAAAAGGCAAAGAATCTCCAAAAATAAATCAATTGAATATGAAACTAAACTAAAGAAAATGAATAAAAGGTGAAAGATGTTACTTTCAATAGAGGCAGAGAAGATGATCGGAAAAAGGAAAATAACCGATGCCCGATGGTCATGGTGGCAAAAGGCAAAGGCGCACAACGAAAGGCAACAATGGGTGGCGAAAGGCAGCAAGCGAGCGATGTGAGGCAGCTGCAGGCGGCGGCGGCGGCGGGGGGGGGGGAGCGGTGCATTAGATGTCGGCGGGTGAAATGACAATGAGATGAGAGATTGAGAGGTCGGGCTGCCGTGCAGTGCTCACGACTGAATTGAATGAAGAGAATACTAACCGTAAAGTGAAAACTCAAATCTTATATACAAACTTGATCAATGGCCCTGATCTCTTACAATTCCAAAATCCAACGGTGGATATTAATATTATAAAGTATATATATATATATATATATATATATATATAATATGAAATCGGGTTCCGGCCGGGCTTGGGTATCCGACCCTTTTGCCCAGGCCCAACCCGATTTCAATTTGAGCTCAAAAAACTCAGCCCAAGCTCATCCCGAATGTATAATTTTGCTGTCCAAGGCTGTAAATTTTAGGGTCGGGCTCAGATTAGCCTGTCCGAGTTACAGCTCTAGTATTTTTAGCATATATTTTTAAGATTTTTAAAAGTTGTCAATATTTTTAAAATACCCTATTCACCTTTTTTGTGGGCTTAATATCTGGGCAACAATTATTGCACATACGAAAACCATAAGATTGAACTAAATCTAAGCATAAATATAATCACTTACATTTAAATTTGACAAAGGAATTCAATTGTTGATTGAATATGTTATTCAATATATATATATATATATATATATATATATAAATCAGTTTTGTACTAAAACAGAAACTATTTTAAATATAATTCTGTTCTTTAAAAAACCAGAACAACCAAAAAAGAAAGGAAAAAACAAATATAGAGAATGTTGTTCCAAAACAAAACATTATAAGATTTTTCAAAGCAAAAACTAAAACTGAAAATAGAAAACTATTTTACAGTATAAGGAAACAGTAATAGAAACTAAACAAGAACACTTATAAAATTTGCAGAATCTAAAATAGTGATCAAGGCTTGTGTTTTACATAATGTCCTCAAGACAAATTACGGCCCTCGCAGTGGTGCTTACGAGTTCTTGGTCATACGTCTCTCATGATACAATGATTGAGTACACGCAAATGTCAATCACTGCAACTGCATGTCTAGCAAACAAAACCAGTGACCTGAACTCTCTCAACTTTATGATTACTGACGCACAAAGTGTAAAAAAATTCGATGATTAAATGGTAACTGCAATGGTGTTTATATAGAGTCCTTCATGCTTGTTTGGTATAGGTATGAAGTTTTGGTTGTGTTTGTTCATGGCGAACAGACACAATTGCGCCTAATGAAAAAGAAGACTATTTAGTCAAAGGTAATCGCAAAACGATATCGTTTTGGGATTTAAACCAAAACTAAACACAATCACTAAATGACAACGTTTATCATGGTAACTAAACAACAGTATTTTGCACTGTTTCTAACAGTGACAAAAACAACAGTGTTTTGAAAAAATATTTAAATAATTTTTTTTCCAAAAAGATATATACAGAGCGGGCCAAGGCCCAAACCCAAACCCAAACCCAAACCTGACCGGGTTCGGTGCGGGGCGGTGGTGGCGTGCGTATGGTGAACCAAGCAAGTGCTAGGTCCTCCCCCTTCCACAAAACTTTGGTGCCCCTTAGGGTTGAAACCTTTCTTTAAGGTAATTGTATACATACTTTTTAAAAGCCATGTACTCATCGTATATGGGACACAAGCTTTTTCACAAGCTTCAAGTTTTTCTTATCGTTTTTAAGTGGTGATGTTTGGAAGTAATTTCTCATTCACTCCTTAATAGTTTTGAGTAACCCAATATATTATCTTAATCTTCTCATGGCGGAAGACACATTTTCATATAAACCTACTAAAATTAATGTTCGAGAACTACTATAATTTTAGCTCAAAAATGGCCAAAAATTTTATTCTCAAAACCCATTATTTTTAATAAAATAGACTTGTTTACCCTCCTCGAAGTCTATTTTTTCATATCTAGATTGACTCAAATTTTATCTTTTCTTATCTTGCTACACATTCATCTTAATATTCTTATTCTAATCACACTCATTTTATACACATTATTTTTTAACTATCAAACATCCTTTTTTTTACATAGTATTATTGGTCAAATAATTATTTTATAGAATTTACTTTCAATTTTTAATATATATGTTGATCACACCAGACACAAAATTACTGGTCCCCAAATCTTGTCTTACTTTAGTTTTATAGGTAACATGTTTATTTGCTTAGAATTAAAGTTGGATGTGACAAGTCAATAGGTATTTTTAGAATCTTTTGTAGTCATTGTATACTTCAAAAATTAAAAATTTAATTTTATAAAAAGATTATTTAACCAGTGATACTTTATGTATCAGAATATCGTATAGATTTTAAAGATTAAACTGATTTGATCATGTATAACAAATACTGACAACTACATCACTTAAACAAAACAATCTCAGCAAACCAAGTAGCAAAGTGTGCTAGCTACCCATTCACGCCTTGACAACCCACCATATATTATTAAAATATTCTACAACGGTAAGAGTAATAACATAGACGAGGCTAACTAAGGCCTAGTGGTCATTTGCCTTCTTTAATTTTTTTAATTAAAAATTTATTTTTCTGTTTTAATTTTTTTAATATATCTCTTTAATGTATATATTTTCCTCATCTACTTTTAAATTTCTTTCACGCTTTTGAATCTTGTATACAACTTTTTTTCTTTTTTTCTTTTTTCGTGTAACCTAAAATTTTTTTCGTGTCTTTGTTTTTTTGTTGAATTTCTTTTTAGTTTATAAACTTTTATATATCAATGAATTTAATTACTTGTCAAATTTTTTATAATTTAGTTTTTAAACTTGTGATGGAACACTAAGAATAATGTTTTGCCCTTTTTAGAGTAAATTCTTGTTCCCGTTTGAGTAACAAGGAATTCGTATTATTGACTTTTTTTACGACAGTAAAAATTTTAATAATTGTTTTTAAAATGGTAAATTTTACAATGGTAATTTTTTTTTTTTGTTGTAAAAATATTGTGTTTAATTTTTTCGTCACTCATGCAGAAAACTAATCAAGTTTCGATTAAAAAAAATTGTGAGAAATCAAAAAATGAAATAACACTTGATAATGTTAAAAAAAATTGAAGAATATTTTAGAGATACTATAGTCTTTTAAATAAAAATTAAAATTTCAAAATATCACATAAGTCATTTTAATATATTTAAAAATAAAATAAAATAAAGTTCCCATTGAAGATGCTCCGAGATATCAAAAAAAAATTCAGATTTTATCGGATATGGGATCACTAACTTTGACAAACCATTGTGCCATCCAATTGTTCAACAACAATTAGGTGCGTACAGAACTAATTGTACGAGTACTCACACCCAATATATTACCTCGGTTACGAGTTACGACCGAAATATTGAATGTTGACTTGTTAAGAGAATCAGGGTTGACTCTGAGGGCATGAGTCGACTCGGACATGATTATTATTTATTAGAGATATATAATTTGAACACCTTTAGTCCGCTATTTCAAGTCGCATTCTGTACAAAATGATAATGATCAAATAGGCAATTGAGAGAAATGGCGGGAAATCTTCAGTGGCATTACCCGCCAAGATCTTTAGACTTCAAATAATAGGCCCTTTTTTCTTTTCTTTTTTTTTTTCTTTTTAAAATAATAATAATAGAAAATAATTTATTATTATTATTTTATATTGACATAATTCCTCAACTTTATTCTATAAATTTAGTGGATCAGTAATGTTTGGCTTATTTTAAATTCTATCAAAAATATTTATTTCATAAGTTGACAGTGTTGAATTGATTATATATTATATCAGATAATATAATACTGTTAATTCATGAAGATAAATATTTTTAATAAAATCTGAAAATAAGATTAATATTATTATGAGTGAATTCTTGTATTTATTTTAAGAAAAATTATACCGATACTCTGTCGTTAATTTCACTTGACCTTTTATAGTTAAAATTCAGTAGGTACATCCCTTCATATGTTAAAATTGTACTTTGTATCTATCAATAAATGAAAGGGTGCTTCTGTTGATTTTAAATTACAGAAGATCAAGTGAAAATAGGTAAAATTATTAGAATTGTTAAATAATTTACACTTCATTTTATTTCTTGCATTGTGTATATAAATTTGTCATTTAATTCAAATTATTGGCTCTTGCATTTCATATGCGATGCTTTAAAAGTAATTAATTATGAAGTGTATGCTTTCCTAATGTAAAATTATGATCTTGTAAAAGAGCGAGAGAATATGGTGAATTTTTATTGAAATATACTGCACATTCCATGGCAAACAATTGAAGTGGAAACTTCACAAAAGCAAAAAAAAAACAAGGAAATGGACTCTATAACTTGCGTCGGGATGGAAATTTAACTCATTCTATCTGAAATTTGCCATACCCCATCCTTGATGAGACATGTTTGAAAGAAGTTATGTCCACCTTGTTAAGCTTTTGGGGGCAGAGTGAGGTACCTTCACTCTGTCCTATCTTGCCCCACCGTGATTATATAAAATAAATTAATAAAAGTGTTTTGTCACGCCCCAAATTCCAGCAAACCCGAGGCGTGAGTAACGAGACAAAAAGAAATAAAATAATAACGAAATGAAAGATAACAATGACATTCTCATACATTCCGTACACTGTTCTAATACATACATAAAGTCTGGTCCGTTGGTTCACAATATTCAAAATGAAATACAGTCTCGAGCTTATGCCCTTACATAATATCAAAAGCGCCCATCGGGCCCAATATAACCCTCAATCAGACCGTCTCTATATCCCGTACAGCTGGAACATCATCTGAAATGTTTGCCCCACTAAAGGGGTCAGCTCAACATGCTGGTACAATATAATGCTAATGCAAGAAACAAAACTAAGGTCGTGGCATGTGCGAGTGTACAGTTATTTCTATATGGCATTCTATATCATAATGACAGTATATGAACAGTATACAGTATATGAGCAAGATGCGTGACACACCCATGCAACTCTATGCCACCCATGTCTCATGATACGGTCATTCTCCGCTGGCATGAGTACCGCCACTTATGTCTCGCTTCACGGTCCGGAATCCGTCAGGCTCGCAAGTACCTAATGGCCGATTTTGGGTTTTTCACCACAGGATCTGCACCCTCATAATGCAAAGCACCAAGTGCTTACCCACGCCATGTCCAAGGAATCACACCATGCCAATATGCTCTAATCTCATCATGTCATAATGCAATCCCAATGATGCATTTCAGTCATACATAAAACATGCTTTCAAGTGTACAATTCATAACATCGACAGTTCTTCAAGCAGATAATTCACACACCACGTTAACACATGCGATATACTCATAATCATCATCCAACTAAACAAGATAGCACATAGCACATAAGCATGTGAACACTCGGACAAACATGTGAACAATTAACGCAGCAAAGCAGGTATTCCTAATCTCAATTCTATTTCTTACTTAGCACAATATATCGTACCTGGTAATCGATCTCAAACCGGAAAAGTATACTCGTAGTCAAGTGAAACCACCGTAAGAACACTGAAGGTCAGGTCACCTTCTCTTTGCCTTTCCGTGTCCCTAAAATTCATAACATGAAACTCAGTTTAATCGTCACTTGAATTATGCTATTCATCAAATTTTACGTCTTTATCTTATAAGCTTCTACTTTGCTAAATTAAACTCTACTGTTGAATCCGGGACGTTGAAGAAAATAAGTTTAGGCTTTCGTAGAATTCAATTCGGACACTTGGGTTAAAAAGGGCAAAACAGTCATTTTGCACTTTACACGGGTCCTTACATTTCGTGACCTCTTTTCACAAATCGGACTCTACGGTTGAGTCCGGAATGCTCGAGATAATAAGGTTTCACTATTTGTTTACCTAATTTGGAGTTCATTTGATTGTATTTCAATTCAGGGGTATTTTGGTAATTTTATACGTCGCTACGTGTCTTTTATTTTTCGGGACCCCGTCTCGTAAAACGGACCTCACCATTGGTCTCAGAATGGCCGAGATAGTCAAAATACACTAATGACTTGTCCCATTTGGACTCCGGAATATATTTGAATATTTAATTAATTAAATTAATTAATTAATTAATTAATTTAATTAATATTTTATTAATATTTTATTCTGGTGGGCCTAACTGTAATTTCTCTAAAGTTCAGGGGTAAAAATGTAATTTCTGAAAGTTCAGGGTTAAGGTTCAATTTCCAAAAGGTTCAGGGTCAAGGTTCAATTTCCAAAAGGTTCAAGGTTCAAATTAAAATTAGTTTAATTTACTATCCCTAATTAGGTTAACCAAACAGGGCTTATCCAGAACAGGGATAGGATATCCCTATTCCTATTTTAATTTAAAAATTTTTAATTTCTTATCTTGGTAACCAAACGCCCCAATTTGGTTTTTAATTTAAAACCAGTGAGCGACACGTGGCAGGGGCGGGTCAGCCCAAGCCCAACCCGACCCGAACCGACCCGACCCGGACCCGGAATAGTGCCCCCTTCGTCCCCCGTTTTTCCGGTAGGGTTCCGGCGGTCTCCGGTCACCTTCTCCGGCGACGTCGCCGGAATTTCAGAAAAATCAAGTTTTCAAACTTGATTTTCTTGGTGTTTTTGATGCCCCTTTCAATCCCAAACCATTCTAAAACATTTTTGGAACCTTTTAACATTGCTTTGAAGCTCTTAATCACAATGAAAAGCCTAGACTCCCCCCCATGGCCGTGACCTGCACATTCATTTTTCTCCCTCATTTCTCAACCATTTTGGTTGATTCTTGTCCCTAAATTCCCCATATTTCATGCTCTATAAGTTCCAACAATTAAATCTAAGCAATAGGCTACAAAACAAGTTGGATATTTGAGAGATTTTCTAGAGAGAGAAAGCTTACGGTTATAGGTTTCCAACCCTGTGATGGTGCTTCTCTCCTCTTGCTTTGCCTCTGTTCTCCCCTTTGGCCTCCTTAGCTTCCTTCTTTCTGCTTCTCTTTCAAAAATCAGAGCACACACATCACTCTCTCTTTTTCCTTTCACTTTCTCTCTCTACACTTCTCTCTCTCTAAAATTCCACGACAGGTCTGCTCTTCTCCACTCTCTTCACTCACTTATACACACATATACATACAGACCACACTCACACACTTCCAACCACCCTCTTACACACACCATGCCTCCCATGCCCCTTGGAGTGTTTTACACTCCATCACCCACTCACTCACTGCACACTCCCACCCACATGGCACACACAATCAGCTTTTTATACATATATATATACACATTTAAATACACACTCATATGTACACACATATACACACCAAACAATTTAATTTATATATACATACACACACATCATAACAATAATAATAATAATAATAATAAAAAAAAAATAATAATAATAATAATGATAACAACTTGAGAATTTTATTTAAAAAAAAAAATTTCAGGTTGTTACATGTTTTGTGTTATATAATTAATTATTATTTTTAGTTACTTATTAAAAATTTATACAAACTTAATGAAATTATATGTTTGGAAAAGAAAATATGACATTCTATGTATCTATTGACATGTATATTTCTTATTTTAACAATGTCACTCTAATTCTCTATTGTCATACATATTTCTTATTTTAACATATGTTACATTTTGTTTGGAATGTGTTCATTACAATTAATTTAATAAAAAATTTAAAAATAAATGGAGACCTTGAAAGGAACCTGTCCTCACATATCACAAAGTTTAAACGAGTTTGGAGAAAATATTTTTTGTAGAACGATGTTGGGAAGGAGTCTCCTATCCTAAACTCGTCTCGTTGTCATTCTTAAATTTGCATGATGTTGTCAATTGTGCAAGTGAAAAGCATTATGTACAAAAACGATTTTTCCATTGTAAGAAAGAAGTTATTGTATATCTTTTTGAAATTTCATTTTCTTTAATTCTTTTTTTTTTTTTGGGGGGGGGGGGGGATTTGAGGGTGGTTTAAGAAAATAAACTTCGATAATTTTCTCACGCTGCGGAGTTTTTTTAAAAAATTTTAATAGAGAAATTAACCAAAAGCGGAAAAATGTTAAATTTTAGGAAATAATTTATATTCCCATATCATAATGCTACAACTTCCATAAACTTATCTGAAAAGTTGTATCCCAAAAATTTATTTAAGTTTGAATAATGATAGTTAGAAATTCAATCAAAATAATGAGGCAAATTTTATCACATTTAAAAGTCCTTTACTTTATTTAGCTTGACTTTATCTAGCCAAATAATTAATGAACATTCTAAGAGTTTAAATAAAAAAAAATTATAACTTGGATCAAGAGATCTCGTCGTAGTCCAGAAGTTCATTTGAGATTAGTTCATGATATAAAAGAGTGAACTTGGTCCCTTAATTTGTAGAGCTCATTAATGTCGTCTTCTTCATTTTTTTTAAGCCTTCAACTTCATAATTCATTTCACTTGATGGGTTACTGGAGACTCTGAATTCTTTATGAGATCACTTGTGTGCTGTTCTTTTAACTTTGTGCAGAGCAAAAGGTCCTCATCTAGCCACACCATGAGGTGTACAATAGGGTTTATCTTTTATGTTTTATCAATTGTTGTGTTCCTTACAACCAAAACCTTCTATAAGTGTGCAATAAAGTCATCTTTAGTTGTAATTAGGGATGCAAACGAACAGAGCCATTCATAAACAGTTCGAACTCGACTCGATTACGGCTCATTCAAACTTGGTTCAATTAATAAACGAGCCAAACTCGAGTTCAAATTTGGGCTTGTTTAATACAAGAGCCAAGCCGAGTCAAAAGAAGGCTCGACTCGTCAGACTCGTGAACAAACTCGCTTAAGTTCGTTGAAGCTCGGCTCGGCTTGTGGCTCGTGTCTTGGCTCGTGTGACTCAGTTTTTTTATAGCATAATACTTCATTTTTTTTTGCTCTAGAATTTTTTTAATCATATTCTTCATCAAGGTTTTCTATTTGTTTAATTTTTATACTCTAGCTATATGGTATTGGTATACAATGAATTTTTCTTCTTAAAAAATCATATTAAAATTTCAAAGTTGTGTTGATTTATTCAGTGAGTTGTATTTTTTTTTTTATTATGTAAAAATGACATAATTTCTATTCAATTGAACACAAAAAAAAAAAAAAATTGAGTAACTCGAGTTCGAGCTCGAATGAGACTCGTTTATTTTCTCAAGCCGAGTCGAGTTTGAGCTCGAGCTCGACAATCCATTGACAAGTCGAGTTCGATCATACATTTAAGCTCGAGTCGAGTTTCGAGCCACACTGTAATTGTTTACGAGCCGAGTACAAACATCAAATACTTGGCTCGACTCGACTCATTTGCACCCCTAGTTGTAATTCAAATTTTATACTCAAACTTAAATTTGAGTTAAAATTGTAAAAAATATTTTTCAATCCTAAATTCAAACTTATATCAAATTCATATTTTATTCTAACTCAAACCTAAAATTATAAAATATTATTCATGAAACTTCAATCAAAGTTCAAAGTTAAATTTAAAACTTTTGGAATAATATGAAAATTGTTTAAAAATATTTGAATATTTTTTTTAAAATAATTATTGGAAGTATTAAATTTATATGAAACTTTTACTCAAAAAATTTAAGTCACCCTTAGAGATGGCATAAAAAAGACTATGAAGCGAATACAACATACCCTAAAGAAATATATAGAATTTGAGAAAAGTGAGCATGAGAAACATGTTCAAGACTTGTTTGCAATTGCAATATGTAAGATTGGACTCTTCACTCCTTATAACCCGAAAGGACTCTAACATTATGTTTGGATGAAGATGTTTGGAGAGAAAAGAAAAAATTGAGACGGAGTGATAAATAGATATATCGTTAATGTTTAGAGAGAAGAAAATATTTCAAGAGATTTGGAGAGAAAAATGAAGCACTTTTCCGATCCCTCCAAAAGTGGAGAGATTTGGAGAGAAAAAAATTTTGTAATAAATTTTTTAAAACACCAATTATGCCTTTAATATTTGTGTTAGATTTTAGAATTTTTCTAATAAGACGGATTCAATTGTTAAATAATTTATACACTTTTTTTTTCCTTTTCTCTCCTATTAACTGTTCAAAAAAAAATCTTTATTTTCTTCTCATTTATATCTTAATATTCAAACAAGTTGAAGACAAATACTTTCTTTTCTTTTTGTTGGATTATCTCACATCGTCCGTCTCTAGCTCCTCTGCACTATCTAAAATGGTACACATCACCCCATTCAAGCTCCTCTATGCTAGCTATAAGGTCTTCTGACCCCTCTCCTTAACGCCATGGTTTTAAGGAGCTACATGGGCTGGGCCTTCATTTCAATATGGTATTAGAGCCAAGTTTGAGCTTGCCCACAGTAGCACATGTAAGCTCCGAGCTTCGGGCCTCTACGGTCCAGAGGGGTGTTAGATTGTCTCACATCGCCCCATTCAAGCTCCTATGTACTGGCTATAAGGCCTTTTGACCACTCTCCTTAAAGCCACAATTTTAATGAGCTGCATGAGCTGGGGCCTTCATTTCAATATGGTATCAGAACCAAGTTTGGGCTAGACACACGGGGCCGCTCACCTGGCCTCCCTTCGTGGGTGTTGGATATTGTCTTACATCGCTTATTTGAAGCTCTTTTGGTCTATCTATATGGTTGGCTGCCCCTCTCTTTAACACCTGATTTTTAAGGAACTAAATGGGCTGGGCCTCCATTTCAACTTGGTATCAGAGCCAAGTTTGGGCTAGACGCATGGGGCTACTCACCTGACCTCCCTTCGCAGGTTATGTGGTCTAGGGGGCGTGTTGAATTGTCCCACATCGCCCGTCTTTAGCTCCTCTGCGCTATCTAAAATGGCTGGCTGTCCCTCTCCTTAATGCCATGGTTTTAAGGAGCTGCATGGGTTGGGCCTTTATTTCAATACTTTTATTCTCTCTTTCCTTCAATTTTAAGTTTTTTTTCTTCTTTTCTTTCTAAAACTTCTTTTCACATTCTCTTAAATATTCAAACAAATTGAAGACAAATACTTTTTTTTTTCTTATTCTTTTAATTTTAAGTTTTTTATTTTCTCTTCAAAACTTCCAAACAAGCTGTGACTTAGATAACTGGCAAGAAAGTAGGGGGAGAAATGAGAAATATTGGTGCTAATGGGTCACCAGCTGTGGCAGTGCCTGTGGTTGTGGCTTTGGCTGTGGCCATTGTGGGCTCACCTGCACGCCGAAGATTGGAGGCTTTCATAGTCACCCATCCACCTTTGTTATTTCTCATTGACATGTGTATTGTAGTAATTGTTTAAGTTACATGAAACTGGTCAAAGTTGATTGGTTCGAGGAAATCACATCGCCTCTTTAGTCATTCTCTTTTCATAGGTTATCTGGCCCTTAAGCCTAGAGACAGAGCTAGAAATTTACTTAAAAGAGGGCAAGCTTTGTTCTTAATATTCGATTATAAGTTTAAAATTTTAATAATGATTAATGATGTTTTTGTTAAGTAACTAAATTTATTAGGGATGGCCTTGTCAACATTAATCTATAAATGATAGACCAGATAGATTTGGGTAGGGAAAATTATCAAGTCATATAAACATGTGTGACCATAAAACCTCATTTAGGCCACAAAAAAAAAAGAAAAGAAAAAAGATCAATTGTGATATGTTGTAACAAATTTTCCTAAAAATATATATACAAGAAGCTCAAAAAAACAAAAACCTACCAATTCCCAACAATCCCATTTATAACACATTATGTTATCGAATAAAATAGTCAAGCAACACATGGTGGACCCTTATTGCTCAATGGATTTACAGAAAATTAATATAGATGCAATCTAGTTGAAAGAACTTGAATAAAATCACAATAAAAAGAAAAGACTCAAAAATCAAAATCATATTTCAATTTTGCATAGAAACATGTTTCAATTTTGAATAAAATTGGTATCTACACTTAGAATTAGATTTCTTTGTTAGAGTGGGTCGAAGGGCTTTTGTTAGACTTGGCATATGTGTTCAAAAAGCTTTAAAAGTTTTCATATTTGAGGAAGAACCATGAACAGTGGATAACAATCATGACTGTTACGCCCGAATTTTCAAAACCTGAGGGGTGACTTAAAGGGTTTTCATTAAAATATTTCAAACGTGATATTTAAGGAATGACAAATTATTTCTCAATTGCTATCTCAATCGCCCTTGAAAGTAACCTTAAAATCCTATTTTTTGCATCATTTCTGATTTCGTTAAAAAGCGCACACGAGGTCTCAAATATCATTCTAAGCACTTTACTCTTCTACACTTACATCATAAGATGAACATTTCATTTTGAATTTTCTTAAAATACATTATAACCAAAAATAAAAATATAACATGCCTTTTTTTAAAAAAAAATTCCAATCTTTACAATGACGTAGACGATTTTTATTTTTATTAGAATAAGTTGAATGATGTTTTAGCATTTTAGGTGTTCCTTATTTGGGTCAAACAGTTACAAGTGGAACACTTTTTAATTGCATGCAACAACCTTTTTAAAAAATAATAAGTAAAGAGGAGTTGTATTAAACCTTGGGTAAGGGTAATTGTGAAAAAGTTTGAACTATGGGAAGGCAAAAATAAAACTTAAAGGGATATATTTGAATTTATTTAAAAAATAATTAATTAGTAGAAGGTCCCTCAAAATAAGTCCTTATAAGCTAAGGTCTAAGGGTAAATATTTTAATCTCAAAAGTCTTGAGTTTTTAAATTATGTGGTCACAAGTCTAATAGCGATGAGGTGGCAATTTTATATTTTTTATAATGACTGAATCACCCATATTCATCCATCTCAGTGAAGTTCGTCTCTCTCGAAGTCCCTCTGTTATATCTCTCTCTCAAGATCCTTCTATCTCTCAATGTCTCGATCGAAGTAGAACGAAGCAGATCGTTGCTTCAACAACTATCGACGTTGATTGGCGCCCTTTATGGATATTATCTCGTGATGATAGGGGCTTAAATGTGTTGTGATGGCAAAAAAACTTGGCTTGTGTTATTACAGCAATGAAGATGGTGTGATGTGATTCTTATTTAGAGAAAGAATAGGGTTGCAAGAACCTACAGAAGGCGTGTTATGGAATTTGAATAAATTGGGCCAATTGCAGTCGATTGTGGATTTTTAGATAATAGTTTGGTATTTTGCATGGATGAAAACGTGCTTATTCTACAAGTTTAATCCACACAAAGGTCTTTTAGGTTTGCAAGTTTTATTGAAATGAATGTAAACTAAGTTTGTTCTCCACTTTGGTTGGGAATTGTGTAGCCAAATTGCTAAAAGCTATGGGCTTCTCATCCACACTTCACATGCCCCTCTATTTCTCTCTCTCTCTCTCTCTCTCTCTCTCTCTTTCTCTCTCGGTGCTTTCATTAGAGGAACCAGAGAATAAGGACTCATGTTGCCAAGATAATATTACAATTTACATGTAATGATGATATGTTTATAACTTTGTTGCAGTGTTTCAGTTCTTTATGAAATTTTTATTACATAAAGCTTAGATGTCAAATGCACTTCTAATATATAATAATATATACAAGTTTGTACTGATGACGAGAGGGTTAATTTTTTAACAATTTAATTACTATGTTTAACTTGTATCCCAATGCTTGTAATTCTTATATATATATATATATATATATATATATTAGGTTTAGATGGCAACATTGTAGTCTTTAAGTATTCATTAGCTATCTAGAGTTTGTATAAGTGACTAGGGGACTTTCATTTAATAATTGAAATACATGGAGCCAAGTTGTTCAATGTATATATTGGCAACGGGTAAAATTAAGAATTTTTCCTTTTTTTTGTTGAATTTTCGAACATAGAACTTTTAGGCAGATAATTTCTTTGTTGCTATTTTTTTTTTAGTTGTGTATTCTTTTTTCTATCTATTTTTTTTTTTTTTTTTTATCAATGTTAGAGTATTACCATTTTTCTAAGAAACAATATTTGTTTGATGAATTGTTAAAAACATGTGTAATACTTTTTTTATTTAAGAAATTTCTTAAATTTCTCTGTCCAAAGATAGAAAATTCTCTGTTGAAAAAATAGGAGTTTTTTTTTTAACAGAATTTTTAATTTATTTTTTTAATCAATGTTAGAGTATTACCACTTTCCTAAGGAATAAAAATTGTTTGATGTATTGTTAAAAACATATGTAATATTTTTTTTTCAAGGAATTTATCAAATTTCTTTGTTTCAGGATAGAGACATTTCTTTATTCTGGGACGGAGACATTTCTCTGTTTTGGGACAGAGAATATTCTTTGTCTTAGTTTTGTGGATAAAGAATTTTTGACAAAAATTTCTCTGTCGAAAAACACAAATTTTTTTGATAGAATTTCCTATAAAATATAGATTTTGTTTAATAGATCTCAGTTTTTAGAGTCTAAATATATAGTTTTTATGAAAAACGGACTTATATATTGCAAGTTATTTAATTTTGAAATTTATAGAAAAGTTAGGTGATGATATGGCAGGGAAGTGCGTCAGGCTCTAGCTCATGCTCCGTGTTTTTTGAATTTTGACACTAAAGGAGTGTTTTTGTCAACAAAACATTTATGAACTTTTTAGGTTAACACTTTTGGGGTTAGACCTTGTGCTAATTAAGCATTTTATGAGAAACCTATTACTCAATCCCCCTTTAAAAAAATACAAGAAAATTTTTAAATAAAAAAAGTTTGGGGGGGAGGGGGGCAATTAACCCTCCTGGGCTTTATTGGCTCCGTCCTTGCTTAAGCCGACAAATAAATATAACTTGAATCTTTGTAAGATTAGTAGTAGGTCATTTGCCTAACCCCTAGTTTAGTTTTGACCAACTATTCGGAGTTTATGTGTCTAATGGCTATAGTTTAGAAACCAAACGTATAAATAGTCCACTGGTAAGATAACATGGAAAAATTTGGAAGTAAAAAAATGATAAGGTTCTAATTTAAAATATATCTTACATGTCAACATTTGATTTACATTGCCCATAAGTTTAAATGGATATGCAAACTTGTTATACTGTCCATAAATTCTTTATCAGACTTACAATAACGAGAATCTCGTGTGCTAAGACTATTATTTTTTACATTTGTTAGGCTCCAAGGTGTACAACTAAATTATTACACTCCAACTTACAACTAAACTATAATATGTAGTATTAAGGTCCCATTCAAGTGGTCATGGAAGAGGTTAGGCTTGGACCTTGGGGGGGGGGGGGGGGGGGAGCAATTGCCCCCTTTCAATTTTTTTATTTGAAATTTTTTTTATACTTTTCAATTTTTTTTTTCAAATATACCTTCTTAATTTGCATTTTTGCTCCCCCTCCCTCCCCAAGTTTAAAATATTTCATACTTTACCTTTCTTTCAATTTCATTTTAAACCCTTATTAAAACTTCTATTAATTTTTTGAATTTTTTTGTACAGTCTAAAGTTTTTTAGGGGTCTCTTTCTATGATTAGATTCCTTATCTAATTGATAAATTCATATATATATATATATATATAAATCAATAAATTTAATTACTTATTAAAATATTATGAATCAATATTAATTTTTTGTACTTTTTAAATTGTTAAATTTTGAATCAAATATTGAAAAAAAATAAAATTGTCCCCCCCTAAATTGAAATCCTAGCCTCGTCCTTGTAAGTAGTGTAAGTGTCCATTTTTTTGCATTATTTACGGGAATTTAATTCTATCTCTATTTTTAATCGTGTGAAAGTGCATTCAGTAAATCTTAATTCCTATGAGCAAACACACACACACACACACACAAATAATAATAATAATAATAAAAGAAAAGAAAGAAAGAAAGGGCATGTTTAGAGAAAAATATTTGTCTTTATGTAACCGTTTCAATAATTTGGCCACAACTCATTTATACTACCCAGGGAAAGATTTTCTTTCTTTTTTAATTGTTCTTTTCTTTTCTTTTTTAAATTCAAAATCAACTTTTCATAATAATATGGACAAACATCAATCAATATTTGAACTGTTCCAGGAAAATGTTAATTACTGTTTATCAATATCTTATCTATTCATAATAAATTTTATAGCTGTGTCAATTAAATTTATAATTTTTTATTATTTTATGAAATCATTTCAATAATTAGCCACAGCTCAAAATAACTTCCAATGTAAAGATTTTCTTTTCTCTTTTTGAAATTCAAAATCAACTTTTTAAAATAATATAGACAAACATTAATCAATATTTGAAATAATTCTAAAAAATATTAAATAATATTTATCAATAGCTCACCAATTCATAATTAAATTTCTTAATTGTGCCATATAATTATTTCAATTGGGTACAACTCATATCTGATGTGGTCAGATAATTATCTCAATTTGATACAATTTAGATATGATTCTCTTTTTTTTTTTTTTTTTTTGAAATTCAAAATTAGTATTTAAAAATAATGTGGATAAACATTAATAATATTTTATAAATTTTCATCAAGATTTTATTAATTTATAATAATTTATTAGTTGTCAGTCAATAATTATCTTAATAATTAGGCTTCATGGTATGAAGATTTTTTTATTTAAAATTTAAATTCAGTTTTAGAAATTATCACTGGCGACATTAAAATATTTTAATATTTAGTTTATTATTTTTGGAAATGAAATCTATTATGAAAATTATTTTTTTGTATTGAGCAATTATTTATGAAGAACTAAACAAATTTAGATATATTGTATTCATATAAATTAAGAAACTCTTAATCCAAAATAAGGAGAAAGGAAGAATGCTGGAAAGAGAAAAAGGAAAATACGAAATAGGAGTAAAGTGATATGTTTTTCTATTTTTTTTGTCCTTTCTCTCACAATTTTAAAAATATATTATACTCAATTTCCAAATCCAGAAGGCTATTCTTGGAATAGTATATGAAAACGGCTCCCTGTATAAATATGTAGTCCACAGAAAGAGCAGCTCTTCTTCACCGTTACGAGAGACTCAGAGAGAGAGAGAGAGCTCCTAAAGAAGATTTTCTATGTATGTTCAAACTTCAGACTGTTATATATATCTTTTCCCTTTTCTCTTCATTCATAGAAACTCTTCATAGTAATATATATATATATAGTATATATATCTCGGTTTTTCAGTCTCTATATACACTACTTTCTCTCACTAACTATATATTTCTCTTACTGCGTTCTTGTCAGAGAAACCGTGTTTGCCCTTGTGTATGGAAGATAAGAACACTCCGCCTCTTGCCAACGCAGAGACCGAGTCTCGGGTGGTGACAACTGCCACGGATGTGGCAGTTACAGCCGGTGGTACACATGGAAACGCGGCCATAAACGGTAACGGGGATGCAGGCGGAGGTGAGGCGGCTGTGGGTGGAGTGAATGGAGAATCAGAAGGTGTAGAAGCCCAAGTAAAAGTTCGGAGAAAGAGAGGCCGGCCAAGAAAGCATCAAGTGGACAACCACGTTTCAGTGACGACATTACCAGACTTTTCACCTTCCCCGGCAATATTTGCTCAGAAACGTGGTAGAGGGCGGCCACGAGGTTCCGGTAAACTCCAAATTTTGGCTTCTTTAGGTGAGTTCTTTCTACTGTTTCAATGCATTAATCTTCAAACTATATATATATATATATATATGTGTGTGTGTGTGTGTGTGTGTGTGTGTGTGTATACATTTATATTGATTATCTTCGATGTATAATTTCTATTTTCTAATTTTATGCCTGAATTTGATATTTTACTTTTCATTGATCCCATAAAGTGAATGTAGCAATGGGAGATATTTGTCCACAATGTTATGTTGGGTATAGAACTTTATTTTTTAGAGTGCATAGAACAATTGTAGCAATTACAAGCAATTTACATTTGAATTAATAATAGTTGTTGGGGTTTGGGCAATTGGGGCTTTCTGTTCCCTTGTCCTTGATTGTGATCACAATAATTTGATTCTAGGTTGTGTGAGATGCCTTTAGGGATGTTTATTTTATTTGACTGGGAAGTGTGGATTCAGGTTTCCCAAATCATCCCCATAAAAAGCAGTAAATGGTTTAGAAATAAATATTTTTTTAAAAATGAATGGTCATTCTATATAGGATTCAGATTTCCATTTCATCCTCGTATAGAGCGATTATAAAATTTTGTTTTGAATTTATGAACGATAGTTCAAACATACTGTATAATTTGACAAAGCAACAAGTGTTTAGTGGATTTGTGTATTTCATTTTGTCTTCACGAATAAGTAGTTTTTGTCATATGTCTTTTTTTTTTCTTTCTTCACAAGTAGTTTTTGTCAAATGTCTGTCTAATTCTACATCAAATTTATAATTCAATGAAAAGGGAAACTAAGGGAATATGTTGAGACTAATAAATTCTTATTTGAAATGGATTTCTTAGTTTTAGGAACCATTGCCCCAAGCAATGGTAAAATGCTTGGGCTTCCAAGCATGAGGACCTGTGAGTTTGAACGTAATCACTTTGTAAAAATAATATAGATGTTAGGTCCGTATCTACTCTACCCTTCCCAACACCCCACGTTGAGGGAACCGACATTAGAGGCTAGTGGCTTAACCCAAACCCTTTTGATGGTCCTCAATGCTTATTAAGCCAAAAAAAAAAAAAACTAGACTTTAGAAACTCCCCCATTGCTTATAGAATCAGACAAAAGAGTTAGGGTTCTTCCCTCAATTATCACTTCCTTGCGTTGTGGTTATAAAACCTGGAAGATGCATAAATTAGAGAGAAGTAGAGAAAAAATGTATTAACTTGAAATAATTATGAACAAAGGTCTTCTAATACAAGGTTTTGGTTAGGGTCATGGTTAAGGTAAAATAATGTGACAATGGTAAAGATCTGGTGTTTAGTGCTTGAATATCATCGATTACATTCCTTCTTTTTCTTTACTTCCTTTTCCATTCGTTTATTGCTTCCTACTTATAGCTCTTTTGTTTATCCTATGGACTAGAATAAGTTTAATTATTTTCTCTTTCCATCAAATGGAATTGTTGTAGCAGGAGCTTTTTTAGAAACTCAAGACCAGGTTGAGGCCTTCAATGTTTGGAACCCTAGAATTCACTTTGGAACCTTTAAATCCACAAGGAAAAGAGAAACATTCTGAAATATTATATAATTAATCAATCGAATTAATCTTTAAATTCACTTTGAAATTGTTGTTGCACGAACCATTATCAGGAGTTGGACACAGTTTAGGTACTTATCCCAGTGTATGAATCTTCTATTCAGTAACTAAAATGTTCCGTGAGCACTAATTTGTGGATGTGACACAGATTTTTTTTTTTTATTTGATAGGTAAGTGGCCCGTAGGATGGGAGTTGGACCTGGATGTGACAGATATTTAGCTAAAGAAGTTTGTGCCACTTTCACTAAACATCTAAGAAATGTTCATAACTGCCTAAATTCCAAGATCCAGGAGAAACTAATAAAAGTTATGGTAGATGGAAAAGATGAAAATACTTAATCTTCATTTGGTGATAGTTTAATTGAAGAACATTATTTGTTTTATGTTCCAAAGGTTTTCAACCTATGCTATCCAGAAATTGGAAGAAAAAGAAGCTCTCATTGAACTTTCCTAAGGAATTTGTAAATTGACCAAAAAGAGAGATACAAAAACCAGTCATTTTTTTGGACTGATTTAGAGCTTTCTCTCATCATTGTATTTTTTAACTTTTCTATTAGAGTTTAGATTTTATTTCCATCTCTACCTCTCTACCCTTGTTCTATTTCATAAAATATTGATAAAGAATTACTGAGCCAAAACATTGAAATCTGTAAGACTCCCCAACGGTGGTAGAGGCATATCCAGAATGCTTCTCACTATCAATTAGTAGATGAATATATAGATGGTAGCCAAATGTGTTAAGACTTGGTTAGAAACCACTTAAGGCAGCGAGCACTAATTAATGTGTAGATATATCAGAGCAGCATGTTGTTCAAGCTATAACACCAGTCAAACTCAAGACAGAAATCACGTGCTTTTAGTAGTTCAACAATTACATGTCAGTGTTGTGGTGCACAGATTCTTTCCCGGTTGGTCCTTAGATTGTATTGTAACAAAAGGACTTCAACTCACAAGTCACAAACTAATAATAATTAAATTAAAGATGTAAGAACTGTTACTCTTGTTGATTGAAAAATGGGGGGAAAAGCCAGTATAAACTGGTACATGAAAATGAAATGCTATTAGAAGAAAGAGATGGAGATAGGAAGAAAGACAAGTGAAGTAATAGTCAAGGTTTGGGTGTTCGTTGATGATGCCTCTCCATTACAGTCTCCCTTTGTTCATATTTGCCCTTCCACACTGCCCACATCCTCTCTCAGTAATTCCCTTTTACTCATCATATTAATTCTTTCTCAACTGCCAGAGAGCCATTACTAGAGAGGTGAGATGAGGCAGAATGTAGTAAAGGAAGAAGCACCAACAGCCAACTGCCTCCTTAAGGCAATCTATTAGGCAATTTTTTTTAGAAAAATAAATCTATCACCAAGCAGAAAGCTTCAACTAAATTACCCCCAAACTCTTAAGTTACCATTTAGGCAGTGAAAAATCAATATGGGGGATGAATCTGATGAGGCTTTCTCCATAGAATCTTCTACTAGGAGTCCAATTCACAGTGAATCTCTTCCTCCCCATGCTCCAGTAGATTCTACTTCCTTTTGAACTTTGACTGGTTCTAAAGCTCCTTCTCGAGCTTCCAAGGTTCCTCGGCTACTCCTTCCAGATGCAAGTAAGATTCTATCAAGAATAGATGGAATTCTTTCTGATTCCCCTTCTGTTGCGGTTGCGTCAATGTCCTCACACAATACTTCCTCCTATGACCCTGCTATAATTGCAAAGACAGAATTAAAGGCTCTAATTGCTTTGGAGTTCAGTGGATTTATATCTGAAAAGAATGTCTTAATGATGAAAAACATTATCAAGGTTCTCAATTCTGTTCCTGATGTTTCATTATGGTAGTTATCCCAATTTGACTTTATTACCGATCTCCCTAGGATGACTAAGGATTTTACTTCTGCAACAAGGGATCCAAACTGGGCCTTGTGCTTTCTCAATTCTCTAGACAAGCTTAAGAACCAAATATCTGAAGCCAGAGAAATACACAGTCAGAAAGAGGCAACCATGAGTAAATTAAAACGTGAGACTGCAGAAATTCGAGTGCAATTAAGACTTTAAAGTTTAAAGAGTGATTCATGACCATATCAAGATTTTGAAGTTACAAAGTTGAAGATTATGGCTAATAATAGTGAAAAAGTTTTTGCTTCTCTTGCCAAGCATGTTTTAGAAATGGAAAAAATGGTGACTGACTACAAGCAGCAGGTTGTTCATTATGATAAATGGATAATCCAAAAATAAGAAGGTTGGGACCAACATTAGAGTAATTCATGAAATAGACCTTAGGCATCTTTTTTTCTTTCCTTGTTTTTTGATTACCGCCTGTCTAAACGTGCTCTTTATAAAGTTGTGTGGTTCCCTGCATAGTGGAAAAGATGTGTAAAATATCACCCTTATATAGTTATTAGTTACTTCTCAAAATCTTTCAATATGTATTTTTCTTCTGGACTTCGATATCTTGCAATAATATATATGTTTTTTTTTCAATAATGCTTCTTATTTTGAATGAGCTTTCTAATTTGGTGGGTTTAGTATACTCCTGCATCACTTTGTTGGTTAACCAATTTTTGGCTAGCCTTGGGAGGGCTACACTTTCTCCCTCTTCTGTTAATCTTTTAGAAGGGTCACAAGTGATATTACTAATATTTATGCAAAAGCAATAAAATTCCAATCACACAAGAACACCATATTTAATGAGGAAAAACCATTAAAATGAAGGGAAAAACCATGGGATAACACTAAAAAATTTCTTCCACTATCTGAAAAGCAACAAGCCTTCTTTAGTTACACTAGAGGTTTACAAATCACAAATAATAATGAGGAGAATATATCTCTTGGTTCACAACAACAATATTAATAAAAATTCATCACCAAAAGTAGGTGGTTTCCAACAGAAAATTGTAACAATTTCACCCATGTGGGTTGGAGTAGAAAACCATTGTAGGAGAGACTAGCCAAAAATCAGACCATATTATATGTAGCTTCTACCGTCACCAACAATCCCCTTGAATTTGCACTTGATCGGAGTTGAATAGCCGATTGATCACAAAAAATGGGCAATATGAATAAACATTAATAACCAAAATAGGTGGATTCCAAATAAAATTGCAACAATTTAACCAGTGTGGTTGGAGTAGAAAACCATAGTAGGTGAGGCTAACCAAAAATTGGATTGTAGGACATGTAGTTTCTACTGTCACAAAAAATCCCCTAAAAATCGGAGTTAAATAGCCTTCTGATCGATCATAAAATGTGGATTGTTGCCTGTTATCTTCCACCTTTTCTCTCTTGTTATGCTTCTCTACCTTAAAAATGCAATCTGTTCTACTATGATCACTTTCACCGATCCACTCAATTGCTAAAAGATTAAATATAATGCTTCTCCAAGAAGCTAAATGTGTGTCAAACATGACCCACCTACCACCAAATATGAAAATATGTACATGTCCTAACCAAACATGCCTCAATATCACCCAATGATTTGACTATGGGCTGCCAACAACAAATTAAATTTGGCTTAAAGAATTAGGACATGTACATATTTTCATATTTGGTTTCCTAATTATTTGGAGAGGTCTACCATGCCTACTATGCTTCGAAAAGTTTCATATGTTTCCTTGAGTAAGGTTTTGGTCATCATATCCAAGCCATTTAGGTCAGTTTGGTTTTTTTGAGTTCCAATAACTTTGCATCCAACACATCTTGAATCCAATGTTACCTTATGTTAGTGTGCTTCAACTTTGAATGAAAGCTTGGATTCTTGCTAAGATGGATGGCAACATAACATGTAAAAAATATGCCTCTCTTGCTTTATCCCCAATCTATAGCATGTCTTTGCAAGCTTTAGTTATTGCTATGAACTCGGCTTTAGTTGTAGAAAGAACAACATATTTCTGCAACTTGGATTGTCATAACACATCTCCCCTTGCAAAGATAACCGAGTGTCGTGTTGTGGACTTACTAGAATTAATATCACCAGCCATATTTGCATCTATATACCCTTCTAGCATATGTTTTCCATTTCCAAAACAAAGTCATAACTTGGATCTATGTTAAACCTTTCAAGATTCTTCTCAATAAATCTTTCTTGTGATAACCACAGCTTCAACCTTTCAAGAACCTTCTCAATAAATCCTTATTGTGATAACCACAGCTTCAACCTTTCAAGAACCTTCTCAATAAATCCTTCTTAGTCTTCCTATCATAAGTAATCCTCGTGCCAGGGATTTGCTTTGCTGGCCCCAAGTCCCTCATGGAAAAAGACTTACTTAACTCTTTATTTAACCTAGTTAACTTTAGAAATATCATGGAAACGATTAGCATATCACCAACAGATAACAAGAGAACAATAAAGTTACTATGTGATTATCTCTTAACAAATACAAAATGGTTTGATGTTATCTTCTTATACCCATGCTCACCTATAAACAATTCAAAGTTCTTGTACTATTGCTGTGGTGCTTGCTTTTGTGAGAGCTTGACATACATTGTTGGAAATTCTCAAGTAGCTTAAAGCTTTTGAAGCAATTGGTTGCTTAACATGGTATTAGATTTTTGGATTTGAGAGGTCTTGTGTTCAAGCCTCTCTATTTGCATTTATTTTTTCATTTAGTTTGTTTGTGCAAAGTTGTACTTTGTTCTATTACACATTTGTTTGCCTCTCAACGTGCAAGTTTGGGTTTGAACATGAGAGGGTGTGTGTGAGAGCTTGATATACATTCTTGGCCCATTTATCTTTTGGATCAATTAGTTCCTCAATAGATTCAACCCATATAGACTCTTTTTCAATTTGTAGATCAGGTTCTCTTTTTCCTTTATATGAAACCTTCAAAGTGCTCCATTAGATATCTTCCTTGTGAGAGCTTGATATACATCGTTGATCCATTCTCTAACAATTTAAACTTTGAAGCAATTGGTTGCTTAACATGGTATTAGAGATTTGGATTTGAGAGGTATTGGATTCAATTCTCTCTATTTGCATTTGTTCCCCCTGTTTGGTTTGTTTGTGCAAAGTTGCACTATGCTCTGCTATGTGTTTGTATGTGGTTTATTTGTCTGTCCACGTGAGAGCCCAGAGTCACACGTGAGGGGGATGTGAGAGCTTGGTATACATTATTGGCCCGTTCTCTAACAACTTAAGCTTTTGGAGCAATTCTTTATTCAACATTCCTCTAAGTCACAATAAAGAAAGGTTGTTTTCTAGCCTACAACCTTGGGCATGCCATCATTTTCCATCTTTACAACACCGAAACATGTGTGAGGCGAGAAGAAATCTTTTGGAACTAACATGAATGGAGGAATCATTATCAATCACCTAATTTGCCTAGTACGTGAGATTAACCATATTCCCATCACAAACAATATGGATATCTTTTGAAGATCTTTATTTTAGGTTCATAAATTCCTCATCAGGAAAGCTTTATTGCCATTTTGTGTTTCTTTCATAAATCTCCTTACCCAAAAACTTGTCAATCTAACAATCCCCAATCTTTTTTACTTGTATAAGGTGGTTGGGCTGTATCACCTTTAATTGGGGCATGGAATTTTTACAATAAATAACATCTTCCATTTTTCCTTACCACAATTTCTTATTAGTTCCATTAAAATTATTTGTTCCACTTTTGTTCACCTCCATAACTACACAGGAAAAATAATTTTTCCAACCAAAAGTGGTCATACCACTTGTTGGGAGAGCTACACTTTGTCCTTCTTGTGTTAATTTTCTAGAAGGGTTACAAGGGAAATAATTAATATTTATACGAAAGGAATTTCGATGTCTAGCCTCACAGTAATTCCTTTTGACTTATAGTATTAGTATTACTATTTTGGTTGAGGGGCTTCTAGATTAGATTGACGCTCATACTTTTATGTGGCTGAGAAGGTATACTGATTTTTTAATAATTAACTCTAATAAATCCAATGTAAAGTTTGGTTCTTAGTAATAATTCTTAATTTATGATTTCTACCTGAGCCTCTGTCTCAAAGAAGCTTTCATATCAAGCTATTTATGTTTGTTCTTTCTTTCTTTCTTTTTATTTTTTAAGTGGAAAATTAGAAAAGTTAGTCAATTATAATTATGAGATTATGGAGTTTTGTTTACAAGTTTATAAAATGCTATATAGGTACTTGGTTAACCTCGAGCATAACCAACTAAGTCATGTTCGACAAAGAGAAGCCTGAACTCACAATAAGGCAATTACAAGACAAACTCTCGGGATCCATTCGACCCATTCTGGTGCGAACAAAAGTCAAACTATTCTTTAGTCTCTGAACTTAAGACCATTAAATAAGCCTAAGTGTTGGTCGAGCTAACCTTAGTTCCCAAACTTAGCAGTATTTCATCAAGATTTGGTCTAGCCATCTAAATGGTTCCTAGACTTGATTGACTCTCCTAAAAGAAAGTTCCCTTCTAGGAACTCCTGCTCTTCTCTTACAAGGATGCCTAAAAACTTTGGGGAAAGTCTTGGGGAGACTCCTTGAGTCTGGTACGCGGCTATATTACTGAAAAGTATTATAAACCCACTACTTGGGACACTCAGCATTTTGTGCCATGGAGGCTAAAGTATTGGAAACTCCCAAGGTGTCCATCGCATGACTTATGTGCCAAACACCCAATGTCTATCTAGAATGAGAAATTCCACTAAGATTCCATAAATCTTTTATTAACTTCCATTATATTCTATAACTAACTCCTATATTGGAATGTAGTACCAACATGAGCAGTTTGTTACAGGCCGGTGACGTTACACCCTAACAACCTCACATGCTGGGAACTACTATAAATAGCCCACTCACATTATTGTGAACCCTTAAGCATTGACTAGTACAATCCTTGCTTCTTTAAGCACTGTCATGATATGCTGCAACCTTGCCAAGAGCCCTAACCCTAGAGAGTAGTTGAGGTCACTCTCTCCATGATACAGTCAATCAATACTCATGTCCCTTTCCATTACTCTCATGCAATCTCTCTCGACTAGATTGTCTCTACTTTCTTTCTGCCATTTCACTTTGAGATCCATGGTTGTTTGATACAGATTGTCTACTCCTTGTATGAACTTCATCTCTATTCTCTTGTTTGATCATCTCCAGATCTACTTACTATCAACAAGCTCCTATTATCACTTTTTGATAAAATATTTCTCTAGATCCTAATTTTCATCATAGATAGAAAGTAATGAATATTTGAAGCAATTACTTCTAGAAATATACATTACGATACATGGGAAATATGTAACTCAGTTTTGACAATATGTTATTTAACAATTGTGCCTCCTTGCTTATCTATATAGATAAAAAAATGTGATTAAGTGATTCAAGAATTATGCCTCCCTGCTTATCCATATAGGGTCAGGACTTAATTAATTGGTAGTTTAACACCAAGTTCACTTATTTTTGGGGGTCTGGTTGGATGGGTTTTGGTTTAACTTCCCATAAACAATTACCATGTAAATGCTTCTTGCCAACGACCCTCATAAATTTTAACATAGGTTTAAACATGTAGTTATAATGAAATGAACTGAAAGAAAATTGAGTGTTCTTTATGTAATGTTTTCCTCTTGAGAAGTGAAGCTAGAACCAGATAAGTTTTAAAAAAATAGGCCTAATTTTTCTTTATCCAAACTTATTTTGGTGAAGGTGGATTTTCTGTAGACACAGTGGGAGGAAACTTCACTCCTCATGCAGTGACAATACAAACAGGAGAGGTAAGATGTGATATGGGAGAAGGAAGTTTGCTTTGAAATCGTGTTGTCTTTTTATGGCATCTTCCATTACTTGTGAAGTTGTAAATATTAGTGAGCTTACATGAAGAGATGATATGTTTTTCTTTTGTAGGATATTGTTGATACAATTTTGTCATTTGCTAAAAGGGGTCCTCAATCCATATGCATTCTTTCTGCTAGTGGCGCCGTCTCTTGCGTAGATATTTGCCAACCTGGTTTTTTTGGCGGTATTTTAAGATATGAGGCATGTCCTTTACTAGTTCCTCTTTGCTTTATTTTAAATTTTATTTGATGCTGATTGGATTTTGTGTATTAATATTTTGTTATTTTCATGCATGTGATTGAGATATCTTCCTTTTTGTTCTGCCAGCCATAGATGGTATTCTCCTTTTGTAGTTTTTACAACACCCCTCTCCCCCAATAAAAATTTTAAAAAAAGAAGTGAAAGGCTAATACGGTGGAGAATTGATTATATTACTTTGCTTTATTAGCAGACTTGAGTTCAGCTTCATTTCTGTTTCCATATTTTTAAACCATATATGGAAATCTAGCATTAAGGATCACATTTTTTATGGTGCCATTCCAATTGTTTGGCTGATATTCTTTGTTTGTGTTCTCCTTAGTTAAGATTATTTATATATATATTTCTAGTCCTTTTCTTGTAGAATTGCCTGAATTAAAAAATTGTAATTATGGTTAGCTTCTCAATAGGTTCAATGATTTTTATTTTATGCTAATGCAGAACTATACATGATAATAAGATTCTTACAAGGACATGGAATGAAGTTAATTAGGATATTTTTCAATCCATCTATTATATGTTAGAAATGCCCCAGTCCATAGGGTATTTAATGAGCTAGGTTTGTTTGATTGGTCTAAATAATATTTCGTATCAGTTACCAGATATAACCTTTATTTTATGAGGAAGGTTTAAGTAGGCCCAAAGTACATGGACAGTTCTTGTGAATGGGAAATGGCAGGAATGACAAAAAGGAATTGATTGCACATGATATATAAGAAGTATAAATTTATGCATTTCTGCTCTACTGTCATATTGAAAAGAGAAACAACATTTTCAATTTGTAAGTTGTGATATAAAATGAGGATTTCTTTTTAACTATTTCACTTAACTTTGCCTTCTTCAAACAGGGCCGCTTTGAGATATTAACCCTAACTGGGTCACATGCTTTTAGTGAAGTGGGGGTTGTACGTCAAAAAAATGGAATGTTAAGTGTTTCCCTGGCTAACCCAGATGGGCAAGTTTTTGGAGGCGCTGTTGCAGGCTCATTAATTGCAGCTGGGCCAATTCAAGTAAGCTTTGCTTTTATATCTGTAGAACTGGAATTGCTAAAATATGCATGTACTTTATGTTTAATGGGTCCCTGTTGATACTTGATAAGTTCTTAGACTGACTGAAAGGCTACCAAAGTAACCAAATTGGAGAAATGTTCCCCTCTTAATCAAGTCAATTGAAAAGTCAAACATGCCCTCTATATTGTAACAGTCCAACTTTGACCTTGGAATAGGACTCATAGGATTGTTCTGTTTTTGAAAGAGGTGCTCAAATCAGTTGCCTACTGAAACTATGCACTGAAACATAGGCATGGAAACAAACCTTATGCCGACGGCATAAAGTGTCAGCCAAGTAGAAGCAATTGCGTGGAGAAATGACTTTTATTGATCTTTGACATGAATAGTTAAAATCATATTCTAACTATTTTTAATCAAGTTTGCTATTTTAAGCAAGCAGGATCCAAAATAGCTAAATCATTACCAACTCTCTGGGAGAAGTGAAAATACTCATTTTGAAGGTTCTAAATGAAGCATGCTCACGAATTTACTTGCCAAACTGTTATATATTGAATTCACTTTCTTTTCCTTCCAACATACTCACCATAAACATCCTTCCAACCGCTTCTAACAGTGGTTAGAACTGGTTCTTCTTTGTAGCTGTTTTACAAAAAGATCATAAAGACCTATATTCTCTCTCTATCTTGATCATCACTGAATCCAATACTTTAACTATTGGTTCTCTTGTAAGTTTATATGGTGCTTATTTTTATTTTCCCTTTTTTTTTGGGTCCAAACAATAGAATTGCTTATCCCTTAAGCTTATTACCATGTATTGAACCCTCAACCTCCATCAAATGAGGCCTCTAAGGGCCAGCCTCCATATCAATCGACCATCACCCTAATATGGTGTTTACTCTACTTACCCAAGATTTTTTATTTTTTATTTTTTACTTGAATTGTTATTTAGATTGGTATGAAAGTGGTCTAACAATCAATATGCAAATGCTAGAAAATACTCAACTTGCGCTATTTCCATTTGATTGATTTTAACTATATCTACGTAAGACTCATGTTGGACTTTTTCCATTTTACCAGCTCATTGTAGCAAGTTTCAAGCAGAACATCAAGAAACCACTTCAAATGAGGCACTCCGCTGAATCTTCAAAGGCTGCAGGAATCCCTGGTAGAGGTACATTAGCAGTTCCAGCACCAATTGGTAAAACAAGAGATGTCGAAGAGAACTGTGTGACACCCACTTCCCCACTCCCAGAAACACTCAATAAAGAACCACCAAATATTAGCCGTGACCAAAACATGAATCATGCTTCTCTTGGAAGTGTTGATCAGGATGGCTTGCAGTCCTCAGAGCCCATGTTAGACCAAAATACATCTGACATCAATGGCTGTTGTTCCTGAGATGTAAAGGTAGAGTATGTCCCCTCTCTCTCCATCTCTCCATCTCTCCATCTCTCCATCTCTCTGTATTTGAGTTTAGTTAGAATAATAACAAGGGGATGATTTTCTCCTCCATTTTGTTAGGTGTTATGGTCAGACATATAGAAGCTGGCAAGGCAAGCATAAAGCAGCTTTGAATAAACTTGGTAGCTGTGCAAGACTTTTACCTGTCTTCATATTATTGTCTATTTTTGTTTGTGACTTTATTTGATAAACCCTGTTAGACTAGAGCATATAATTTAAAATCTTTGCTTACAGTGAAAACTGATACCAAAAACTGCAAGTTTTAGGTTGGCAGGGTTTGAATGTCCATCAAGAGGGATAGGTGGATCAATGTGCATTTTGGCAAATGGCAACTTGTCAGTGAAAGAACACTAGCATGTAGTGTTCTGCAGTTGCACAAGAAATGACGGGATTTGTGTTCTAATACTTTTTCTCCTTTACTTTTTTGATCAAAAGTCTGGCTGCATGTATAGACTATATAATGTCATTGTTGAACCCTTTTAAAGGAGTAGAGTGCGTTCTTAAATGTTCTTTGAAGTATAAGACATGGTAGGAAGAAATGTTACAAGTGATCCTCCAATTGTGCTCTTTATTCATGTGGAGATGCAAGAAATTTGAACTAGAATTGCTGGCCAGTAAGTTCAGCGAATGGAACACTTGTTTTGATCAGATATTAGTGAATAACTGATGAGTTTTGGCATCAAGAACTATTTGTCTTACTGCTGCAACAGCGGTAATGACTCCTAGCGTTGAGAAATCCACATCGACAGTGGCATTGAACCAGAAAACAAGGCTTCGCTTTGATGGCTTAATTGCCAAGTTGAAGAAAACTACAGGCAGAACAAGGCCAAGTGGCATGAAACCAAAAACTCCAATCACTGCATTGATGTCTCCAAAGAATGGAAGCATGGCTGCAATGGTTGTTGCTGTGATGAGACAGAGAGACCGAGGAATCAGCCTAGGAATGACATTCTGGGCAGAGAATTCACCCTTCTTTGGGTCTGCAAACGTTCTTTCAAGCACTTCATTTGTAGGCTGCAAATAAACCTATAAACAAAAAATGGGGGTTTGGTGACAAGCTGTGGTGCCAATGAGAGAGGGGTGTTCAGTGTTCTTACCATGCCAACGGCGAACAGTTGGAGAATGGTGAAGCTGTTTTTCATCAAAACAAACCATTTTGGCACCAGGGGTTTCCCATCATCCAAAAAGTTGCTGAGGATGAGACCATTAGCTTTGCTGCCTAATGCCCAATAACCAAAAATGGCTACACTGAAGAAATTCAGTGTCACTATTGAGTAACAAACACATAATGCCTTGAACATCTTCCCCTTTACTGGTGGTGCCAATGTTGCCTATATTTGAAATTTTTTGACAGTCAATAATCAGAACAACTAAAACAGTGAAAGTTATGGATTCAACAAAGTTATATATCCCAACTATTTTGCATTTAGTATATGAACCTGAATTTCGGGAATGGGATCATTCCCGAACGCGGTGGCAATGATGGCAGGGACGTTAAAGATCCTAAAGATGGGAGTTTCAGTGTTGCAGCACAGGGAATAATACTTCTTTGGCCCCTTGGATGAATTTCCTACCAAAAAAACAATCCATTGCACATATCGCTTTTGAATGATTTAGAGTTCGTTTGGGGGGCGTGGTCCCTAACCGTGGTTTTTACAAAACGTGATAAGTAGCCCAAGGCTCTTTCGCCAAAATGCTAGAAAACATGTTGCGAACCTCAATGTCCCTTCGAACAGTACAAAACCACGTTTTGGAGCATGACCTCATAACCTCACGCCATAACTTGATAAAAAAATTGCAACCGCTGTGCTAAAAACCCATTTATAGTAATTGTAAAAGTCTATTGTCTGAGATGAATTACCTATATAAATTGAACTAGCAATGGCACAAGTACTGTAGGCGAGGCACAGTCGTAATGAAACCAAGTTGATGTGCCTTAGTGAGTGAAAAGATGGCATCTGGGCTAAAATCAACATTAAACCTCCAAAGATTGTTACAAATTGGTAGATCTTCATAGTTCCATTTGTGTTAGACAACAAGTAGATTGCTTGCAAAAACAAACCATTACATAAACTTCTGGGCTGGCTCGCCTAGAATTCAAACTAATGCCTAAACAATATACATTCCGTAAAAACTAACGTTGGAAACTCCATATATTTAATACTTGTAATAGTTGGCTTTTCTATCACATTTCTTGTATTAAAGAATGGATTTGCTATCACATTTCTCTCTCTCTCTCTCTCTCTCTCTCTCTCTCTCTCTCTCTATATATATATATATATATATAAATTTTCGTGTGTCTAAAAGAATTAAGATGAAGAACATGACCTTCATGCACTATCCTCCTAAAAGAGTAGAACCAACAACTGCACCATAGCAAACCATAAAGTAAATTGGACCCACATAATATCTGCCCCATCTTGGCTGGCCATTTAGATTTTTTAGGTACTGGCTAGTAGCAACAACAATAATGAATTGAGGCGCAGAGTTTTGTTAAGCCCAAATATTTGGGGCCCAGGATCAAATGATGGGCTCATTGGATTTTTGAGCTTCCCCATTTTCCTTTTGTGGGGAGGGTGGGTTAAGAAGACAAAGACATAACAAGAACCACTAAGGGAGTCTAACAAAAAGAGTTTGCTCCATAAACACTAGTGCTTCTCTTTGAGTAGTTGCCGAAGTTGGCTAACATGTCAGAATTATAGTTTTGTTGGATGTGGTAAAATAATATAAGAGAAATAAGAAAAGTTGGCTAACATGTCAGAGTAATAGTTTTGTTAAATTTAGTGAAATAATATAAGAGAAGTAAGGAAGAGGGAAGAAAGTAATGTAGAGTTTTCTTCCAATTAGATATCATTATATTGAATTAGTTGATATTCAATTATACGAGATCTCTTTATATAATAGAGTCACAAGAACTCGAAAGACAAGTATTGAAAAAGGAAACTGATATACCACAAAGTGACAGATCAGTCCCCGTGTAGCACGTGTACATACAGAATAGTCGAAGCTCACCCATCCAGAACAGACTTATATATAGGGTTCAGAACTTCCTTGCTCGGAGTCCCGCACGATCTCTGGTCTCACCTTTAAAGCAGAAAATACTGAGCACATGCACAAAGGGATCCCGAGCCGATCACCGTCTCGGATAGCCTACCAACCTGAGGGTAAGGAAACAGTGTGTAACAAGAAAACTGTCATTCATGGATATCATTCACTTCCTATACTTATGGAGCGCAGTGATTAACATGGTAACTGCCATTATCGGATAATAATCAAATACCTATTATTGCGACTCTAAATCCTATTCAAATTAGAAAGATCTGCAGCATATAAATTAGACTCTAAGGTGCACTTTTCAATTACGCTTTTTGAATTTCTTTCAATTGCAGTCTTTTTTTTTTTTCCAGTTTATTGACTTTATCATCGGAATGACTACCGCCGGAACTAACCCAGTGGCCCTCTGATCTTCTTCTTTGAGTGTTCGACAGGCGACGAAGAGCGGAGCCCTACTGATCAAAAAGTGTAGCATCAGTTTGGTGCCGTCTGTGAGAAGCAAAGAATCGTTTCTTGCTAAGTTCTTTCTTCTTCAACAACACTTTTTGCCTTTTCTCACGAAAGGACCATGGCTCCCAATCTTCGTCCGAGAAAGAATCATCAAAACCCTTGAAACCAGCCTCCGGTTGGGAGAGGAATAAGACAAGCACCCGACCCTATGCAACAACCACTCGATCGGGTCCCGCAACAATTTGATCAGATGTAGGAGCAAATCCTTGCCATCTCTAGAACTTTGGCACTGCTCACTCAGAACCTGTAGAATAATCCCCCTAGTCTTCCCACCGGGGCAGCAGACAAAGGGGTGCAGCCTCCCGTTCCCACTATGGGCGGAGGACCTCACACGGAGACCCCCAATGAACAATCGGTGCACTCTTAGGGCACCACCCATATTGGAGGAGATCCCTAGCCATCCATTACAGCAGGCAAAGAGGTGCCAACCTTTACTCATACTGTTCATTACCAAAACAAGACAAGGGTCCCAACTTCGACAGCTTCTGGGGCCAACCGAGCGCTGCATGAGTTCCAACCTCAATCGATACCAATCCCCTTGGCCCAAAAGGACTGGCGTCCTCTCTGTGCTACTAGATAGAACCATCCCCTCTACATAGGAGCAGAGGCCACAAGGCAAGGGCAGCAATAAGCGGCTCAGCCTAAAGGCTTTACAGAGGGTGGAGGAAGTAGTAGACTCTATGGACCACACTGTCATCACTAAAGGTACTTCCATCCCTCTAGAGCCGGATGAACTGGCAAGGCTGCTCAAGAGGTTCACCACGCCATTCACTCCTGCTATAATGGTGGAAGAGCGACCAAAGAAATTTTTTGTCCCGAAGTTCACTCTGTATGATGGGTCCAAGGACCCTGGGGACCATCTCTCTCACTATCAACACGCCATGGTGCTACATAGAGCCGCTGACGCCTTTATGTGTCGTACCTTTGTAGCCAGCCTCAAAGGAACTGCTCTGAAGTGGTTCTACAGCTTCCCTTAGGAGTCTGTTATCAATTTCTACGAACTCAGCAAGCGGTTTGTCGACCGGTTCATGACCAGTAGAAGGTTGAGAAATGGGCCAGAGTTCCTGCTAAATATAAAACAAGCCAAGGGTGAATCATTCCTAGAATACATCGAGCGTTTCAATGTTGAGCTTACAAAAATAACGGATTACAGCCCGAGCTTCTTAGGAGCAGCTCTCACCTCTGGCTTAGCACTGGGGCGATTTCAAGATTCTTTGACAAAGAATCCTCTTGTGGATATGGCTGCGCTCATGAAGCGGGCACGCAAGTACATAAATTTGGAAGAGACCAAGATATTCTTCTAAAAAAGTTAAAGAGCAGGCTCAGAAGGACGATCACAAGAGAGACTCCAGCGTAACTACAAAGAGAGTCAGGAGTCCCAACAAAAGAACGATACCCGGGGTATAGAATAACCCCAATGTTGGGAGGTATGGCACGTACAGCTTCTCTGAACGCCTCCCTTACTCATATATTTCGACAGGTACAAGCTCGTAAAGATCTGAAGTGGCCAGAACCACTAAAAAGCAATCTCGATACCAGGGACCAAAACAAATACTACGACTTCCACAAAGACTACGAGCATACTACCGACAAATGCAAAGCCCTCAAACAAGAGATTGAGCAGCTCATTAGGCAAGGGCGACTGCGGGAGTTTGTCAGACAGGACAGGAGGCAGAACCCCAGTAATGACAGGCCGTAGCAGATAAGGCAAGAACAGAGGTTTGAACAGAGGGATGGTCGGAGCGAGCCGCAACAACAGAACAACCAGGTCATCTTTGTCATCCACACTGAGAACCCAGTCACAGGGATGTCCAACTGCACAAGAAAGCAATACACTTAGGAGGCCAAGACAACTCCTAGCGTCCTCCAGATCTCTACGATCGAAAAAAGGCTGAAGCCTGACACTTGAAATCCAATTTTCAGCTGGATCTTATAGAGGTGCACTATTCCCATAATGGCGCCTTCGTTATCTCACTCAAAATTACCAATTTTGAGATCAGAAGAGTCTTGGTGGACACGGGGAGTTCTGCCAATGTACTATTCTATGAGTCTCTCAAGCACATGAAGCTTAACTCTAGTGACATCAAGACCACCACTACAATAATGGCAGGATTTGATAGAAACCTCAACACCCCGCTGAGCAAGATTAACCTACCAATAACGGTAGGAGAAGGGGACAAACAGAAGCTTTGATCTCCAAATCCCCTAATAACGTCATCATTGGGAGACCTTGGCTCTATCAAATGGGAACGGTCACCTCGACCCTCTATCAGTGCCTGAAGTATGTACACAACATGGTCTACTCTATCAGAGGCTGCTAGCCAACCGCCTGAGAATGCCACACTTTCGCATTGAGAGATAAGGCCCCTAAATAGCAATCACATCATCTTCATGAAGGGGGAAGTCTAGCCTTTTCCCACCTTCATGAGACGAAAGAGTGTCCCTCTAGAATTGATGAACCACTAAGCCCTAGGGGAAGGGATAGTAGAACCAAGCCAATGGAAGATCCTATCAAAGTGCTCGTCAATCTTGAAAGAGGAAGACGGTACTTGCAGATCAATTCAGACCTGTCCCCTTTCAAACAGAAGGAGATGGTAGAGTTTTTTAAGAACAACCTCTTAGTATTCGCTTGGGAAACCAAAGATATGGAAAGGATAGACCCTGGCCTTATCTCCCACAAACTAATGACTAATCCTAACCACCCTCCTGTAAGACAAAAAAGAAGGACGTTTGCTCCAGAACGCCACAAGATCATTAACGAAGAAGTGCAAAGATTGTTGGATGCCAGAATGGTAAGGGAAGTGTTTTACCCAGAATGGCTCACTAATACCGTTCTTGTCAAAAAGATAAATAGCAAGTGGAAGGTTTGTGTCGACTACACGGACCTCAACAAAGCCTGTCCCAAAGATAGCTTCCCCCTTCTGAGGACTAACTAGCAAGTTGATGCGACAGCTGGGCACGAACTCATGAACTTCATGGATGCCTACTCTGGATATAACCAGATCACGATGTACCCCCCAGACCAAGAAAAGATAGCCTTCATATCAGAACGAGGTCTCTATTGTTATAAAGTGATGTCGTACGATATGAAGAATGTTAGGGCTACGTATTAACGTCTAGTAAACAAGATGTTCGGCCCTCTGATCGATGACACAATGGAAGTCTACATAGATGACATGCTGGTCAAAAGCCTACAAAAAAGCAGCCACATCCAGCATCTGAGCCAGACATTCAATATCCTGAAACAACACAAGATGAAATTAAATCCCTTGAAATTCACCTTCGGGGTAACTAAGGAAAAATTTTTGGGCTTTCTGGTTTCCCAGAGAGGTATCGAAGCAGACCCTACTTAGATCAAAGCCTTAATTGAACTAGAGTCGCCAAAAACCAAGAAAGACATTCAGGCCTTGAATGGGAGGATTGCGACTCTAAACCAATTCATCTCCAAGTCTACTGATCGATGCCTTTTGTTCTTCAAAGCCTTGAGGGGGAGTAATGTCTTACAATGAACCTCAGAGTGTGAAGAAGCTTTTTAGGAATTGAAGCAGTATCTAGCATCCTCTGAGCTCCTATCAAAGCCAGTCCAAGGAGAAAAATTGCTCTTCTATCTTGCAGTTTCAAAGCACGTCGTGAGCTCTGCACTAATCAAATAGGAGAAAAGAGTCCAAAAACCTCTTTTCTATGCAAGCAAAGCGCTCCTGGATGCAGAGACAAGGTATTCCGAGATCAAAAAATCAGTTTTCGCTTTGGTGATTTCTACTCGGAAGCTTAGGCCTTACTTTCAGGCGCATCCTATTGAGATCCCTACTGCTTATCCTCTGAAGTTAGTACTACGCAAACTTAAAATCTCAGGACGTATGGTTAAGTGGTCTATAGAGTTGGGAGGGTTTGATATATCCTATGTACCACGAACCTCCATCAAAGGGAAAACACTTGCGAATTTCGTTACCGAGTTCACTCTAGCACTGCACGCTAAAGCACAACTCGATATAAACACCTCAGTATGGCAACTTCATACCGACGAATCATCCACTGACATCTGGCATTGTTATAGTGCTTTAATCCCCCAACGGGGTCATAATAGAAAAAGACAATTAGCTTGGGATTCAAGGCTTCCAATAACGAAGCTGAATACGAATCCCTCAGCCTTGGGATGAAGTTGGCTCTGGAACACGGAGCTTAGAATCTCGAAGCATTCTCTGATTCCCAACTTGTGGTAAGCCAAGTCTTGGGGGAATTTTCCACCAAGGATGAAAGAATGATCCAATACTCAAAACTGGTGGGATTATTAAAGCACTCTTTCCATAACTTTACCATTCAGAAGATCGAAAGAAGTTAGAATTCCAGGGCCGACGCTCTGGCAAACATGGCCTCAAGTTTTAGAACAAGCATTGAGGAGGTAAGATCCTCCCAAGTTTTAGAACAAACTCAAAACTAAATGACTTCCATTCTTTAGTATATAGAAGAAGGGCTGCTCCTAGAGGACAAAAACTAGACTCGAAGGATTCGAATCAGGGCAGCTCGGTACTTGATCTTAAATGGGAAGCTGTACCAAAGATCCTACACACAACCCTTTTTGAGGTGCCCATCTCTAAAAGAGTCTCAATACGTTCTGCCAGAAATACATGAGGCAATTTGTGGCAACCACAATAGTGGCAGAACTATAGCCCACCAAGCTCTAACACAAGGCTACATTGGCCCAACATGCTGAAGCAAACCAAAGAATATGTCTAAAAATGTGACAAGTGTCAATGATTCGCCTCATATCAGCACCAACCCCACCAAGAGCTTATCCCTATCACCAGCCCATGGCCCTTCACTCAGTGGGGGATGGACATCATAGGGCCATTACCAAAGGCCTCTCGAAATAGAATGTACCTACTGGTCGCCATTGATTACTTCTCCAAGCGGGCAAAACCCGAGCCTCTAACTCACATCACTGAAGTAGAGGTGAAGAGTTTCACATGGAAGAACAAAGTCTATAGGTTCGGCATACCTCGCGTCATCATTTCAGATAATGGTACGCAGTTTGTTGGCAAAATCTTTAAGAAATTTTGCAAAGATTTGCACATCAGTCATCATTTCTCTTCACCAGGGCATCCCCAAGCTAATGGGTAAGCTAAGGTCACCAACTGCACAATTTTTAATGCCATAAAAAAAAAGGTTGGAAGAGGCCAAAGGAAGGAGGGTCGAAGAACTCTTTGGTATGCTTTGGGCCTACTGTATTACTAGAAGAATACCAACTGCAGAAACCCCATTCTCATTTGCATTCGATTCAGAAGTAGTTATTCCTATCAAAATTGGCATGCTGGCCTTGAGGACGAATGCTTTTGACTAGGAAGTCAATGACCAATAGCTTGCGAAAAACTAGGATCTACTTGAAGAAAGACGAGACCAAGCCAGGATCAAGACTGAAGCATACCAGCGCAAGCTGACCAATGGCTCCAGTCAAATAACAAGACCCTTTAGTTTCCAGCTCGGAGATCTTGTCCTAAGAAGAGTATTCCCTAACACCAAAGATCCCACCATGGGAAAACTCTCACCCAACTAGGAAGGCCCTTATAGGGTAACTAAGATTTTCAGGCCTACGACGTATTGGTTGGAGGATATGATTGGGAAGCCTGTACCCATGCCTTGGAATATTGAACACTTGCGAAAATACTATCAATAAAAATTCTCTTTTTTACTTTCCAAAGTGTTCTCATCTCAATGTATAGACCCCTAAAAACCTTGTAGTCAATTCAAGAGTTACAGGTCTGGTCCATCTTAATGTACAGACTAGACCCCTGAAAACCTTACAGCCAATGCAAGAGTTATAGGTCTGGTCCATCTCAATGTACGGACCCCTAAAAACCTTGCAGCCATTGAAAGAGTTACAGGTCTGGTCCATCTCAATGAACAAGACTCCTAAAAACCTTGTAGCCAATGCAAGAGTTACAGGTCTGGTCCATCTCAATGTATAAACCCCTAAAAACCTTGCAGCCATTGTAAGAGTTACAGGTTTAGTTCATCTCAATAAACAAGACCCCTAAAAACCTTGCAGCCATTGCAAGAGTTATAGGTCTGGTTTGTACTCAATGATTTCTAAAAAGGGCCTTGTATCCATTACAAGCGCTGAAGGCTTGGAGCATCTTTCAAGGAGGACTATCAAAATACTAGAGGCGTTGATTACTCGGTATAAATTCAATTACTAAATATTATCACCAGTTCTTATTACAAAAGGTTAGATCAGTTGTTGCGCCTGAATTATCAATATTTGATTAAAAGTCTTTTTGCTCGGAAGTCAGTTATCAATCCATGCTTGATTTAATTACGAGTAAAGGGAGATCTGAAGCTTGAAACCTGATCCATTTTTCCTGAAGATTCTTACTTGATTTAATTACAAGTTTTAAAGATAGGATGTCTAAAGTTTTATTACAGGGCAGTGACTGTCTAAAATAAAGACTCGTTTAAAGTGCTGGAATTTATTACAAGCTTGAAAGCTCGGTAAACCATAACAATCAACACATTGACATCCACAAAAGTTCATAAGTATAAGTGCTTTGGAGATTCAATCAACAAATAAAGCTTTAAGATAAAAAGGACAGAGTACACAAGTTCTAGAAAAGTCAACTTCATTGATAATTGGCCCAAAAACTTGGGAAGATTACAAAGAGAAAAAGTGAAATACAAAAAATTCTAGTCTACTACTGGTTCAGCCACCTCTGAAGCATCAAGAATAATGGAGAATTCACTATGTCAAGATTGCTATCTTCTTCCTCTTCTTCGTTTTCCTCAAATTCAGCACACTACATCCATATCAGCTTGAGCAGGTGCTTCTGCCGGGGGAAGGTTGGGAGGTGCTACCTTATCATCATCGTTCCGCACCTCGGTCTCACCAGGAAGAACTTCAACATCGTCGATCCTAGTCAGGTCAAGGTCGGGGTACTTCGTGAGGAGTTTGTCTCTGAAGGTATTGTACCCATGCTCGATCAGTTCTCCACCCATCTCCTCGACTTCAGCCTTCATCTTTGCTTCGGTCTGGGCCTTGAAAAATTTGACTGCATCTTGGATCTTCTCGGTGGAGACGGACTGGAAGTCTTCAAACCTCTTTTGGAGGTCTTCCAACTTCCGAGCAAGGGAGTCCCGTTCAGACTCCAAGATGGATTATGAGTTCGTAGCCTCCTTCAACTTCTCCTTGACAGTAGAGGCAGTAGATTGGGCTGTCCCGAGCTGCAGCCTAGCCTCGTCTAGTTTGGATTTGAGGTTATTAATTAACTCAGAATCCACTGAGGATTCCACAATGACAACAAGGCCATGCATAGTCTGAAAAGCAAAAAGCAAACAGGTCAGAGCAAATAAACCTTAAAGCACAAAAAAAAAAAAAAGACAAGGGAGGGAGCTCAGAAATTACCCTCAACTGGAAGGTCAGTAGGTCCTTGGTGATCTTCTCTGCCTTCAGACCTTTGTATTTGCTTGGGCCTGAAGCCCAAGACTCATCAAAAGCCTTCTTCACGGCTAGGTAGCAGGAATCATTAGGCGTTGCAACAGCAGCAGGGGTAGCAGCCTTCCATTTCCCCCTTCGCTTGGTCGGAACCACAGGGGCAGGAAGAGGGGTAGGCTTAGGAGTAGGAGGCTCCTTTAC